>JAKWJA010002495.1:64210296-65410296 GCA_027704765.1 Solanum habrochaites
GGGGATTTAGAGATAACCGGACGGGTAAAAGAGTAATTGCAACTTTTAAGTTGGGGCTTCCCACTTATAATCATCTAGGTGCCGTCACGCCGCTTTGCCGCGTGTATCCATGAAGTGTATGTATTTTGCTTTAAAGAGAAGACGAACGAAAGAATAAATAGGGGGAATGGGAGAATTTTGTGAACTGTGGGGGACGACGAAGTGGGGACCTCCCCAAGTGGCGGGACTCCAAGTGAAGTCAATCGAGATAATAATAGGAGAAAGAAGAAAAGAAACGTGGTGTTGGAATGCAAAAAAGAAGGGGCAAAGGCGAAAAGGAAAAATAACAACTATCTAATTAATTTCTTCGTGATATTTCTGTTTTATTGGTAGAATAATGCTAGATAAGTGTAAGATTAACTTTGATGAAGGAAACAAAACCTTTTAACTTTTTAATAATGTGTTTTAGTATTGTATGAAATTTTTCTCCACACACACTTTAAACTAAATTAGTTAACTATAAATATTTAAAACTAAGAGGTAAAAAGTTTTATCATTTTAAATATTTAAAAATCCAGGATATTTTATGAATAACTACATTTTAATATAACATTTATTATGTCCTACATCACTTATCCACCATTATCAATATTATATGTTATCAGGAACCTTTTTTTTTCCCATAAAAAGAAAAAAAGTAAACAGCCTAGTGTATCACATTCATTCGTAAGATGAAAGTAATGTATATGTAAAATTATATGTAGGATAAAAGCAAAAAAAAAGTGTACACTGAGCAGATAATTAGGCATTTCATTGTTGTTTTGTCTCTATAGTCAAACTGAACCTTTGAGCATACAAAAATACAAATGTGAATTTTAGAACAACTTGCTATAAAATCAAGGAATCAACTATATGAAGAGAGACAAAAAGTCTTATTATAATTTCTTACGACCAAATAAGTATAAAACTACCAGCATCAAGCTCCGATGCTTCGTAATTGATTCTCATCTTTCTCATAACTGCATAAGGGAATCTCACACACAACTTTCACCTCAAATTGTGACCATTATTTTCACATGTTTAGAATTCTACATACAAGAATTGTAGGAGTAGTAAATAAAGTTCCTTCTTGAAAAAAGTGCATTTATAGAACAAAATTATGGAAACATGAAGTTCACATGAATTATTGTTAAAATAAATATAAAAAAGATATAGATGAAATTTAAATTTTTAAGATACATGAATCTCTTTAATTTCTTGATAATTACTCCTTTTTTATTTTAGTATTTACATTTATGTTAGAAATTTGAAAGGTAAGCTTATGGTAATGCAGAACTACGAATTGTATGGCATATATTACAATTCTATAATTTTACATTTATTCGCGGGGCAAAATGGTAATTCACTTTTTAAGTTTGAGCTTCATGCTTATAATAGTATATAATATGAATAAGCAACAAGTTTGAAATGTTGATTGCGAATACAATTATATCTAGATAATAAGTACTAATATCCAAGATAAATCGTTGATAGGAATACAAGAACACTTGGTATCCACGCATTCATTTTTGTGTTAAACAACAATGAATTCGTTGTTGTTCTATCTTTGTGTCGCATTTTTTGTTTAACAATTAGTGTATCTATTGCTATATTTTTTTCCACACTAAACGAACGAACACAAGTAGGTCCCCTGTTCAAAAATCGAAATACTTAGCCTCTCATTTACAAATTCAATAATTTGCTTACATACAATAACTTGAATTAACAAAAATCTTATTAATATACCTTTTCGACGCCAAAATAAGAAATATGGAGACAACAATTTTTATTAACCGATAAAAAAACATCCTAGTATATATATATATGAATATAAATTATAAAGGATCATATGTATTCCTGTAATTTTGCTTTTTAATCTATAATGAAAAAATAATTTAAATTCATCACATTATCGACCTTCTTCAACTGTGATTGTCAACTCAATTTTGGAGAAGTACCAGATGAAATAGATGATGAATTAGAAACATTATTTCTTCTGGACACAAAAGCCGGTTGATTAGGCTTTGGAAGAGACCTACTTTCACTACGAAGCATCATCACAACATTTGACATGGTAGGACGATCACCTGGATCTTCAACGTTTATGCACGTCATTGCTTCTTTCAGATTACATGATTCGAGCAACGAATGATCCCGCAAATGTAGTGCTCTTTTTCCTTTCCAGTAATTCCATGCCTGTGATACGATGATTTTAGAATAATGAATATGAAGTCCAACGTACCTATTGGAAAAAATTAACATCACATGGACCAAAAGGTTAGATGCTTTTTTAGATTGATAAAATCCTGTATTTCTCCTTCCAGTTACTATCTCCAGTATTACTACTCCGAAGCTAAATACGTCTGACTTAATCGAGAATACTCCTTCCAATGCATATTCAGGAGACATATATCCGAATAATCAAATCAAACAATGATGGAATAATCACAAGTCAGCTCTGCAATAAGTTCATAACATTGTCATGTTTGTATTACTTACTATGTTCCAACAAATTTTTTGGTACTTGCTTCTGTTGTTTGTTCTTCAACTATCCTTGCAAAGCCAAAGTCTGGTATTTTTGGGTTCATTTCTCGATCCAAAAGAATGTTACTTGTTTTCAGATCTCTACGAAAATAATTCTGAGCCTTGAGTCTTCATGAAGATAGAGAAGTCCTCGAGAAATTCCCAGTATGATCTCAAATCGTTTTTTCCATTTCAATGGCTTGCTATGTGTTGGATCTTGTTTTGGTAACCAATGAGAAAGTTTAGCAAACTAGGATGCTATGAAATGACTACATAAAGTTGAATTCATGTTGAAGTGAATTATTAATGCTAACCTTATAAACAGGACCAAAACCTCCTTGTCCGAGTTTTTTTCCATCTGAGAAATTATCTGTGGCTGCTAATATGTTTTCCAAACTAAAGAACGGAACAGCGATGTTTTGCTTATCATTTTCGTTAATCAGGTTTTGTGCTTCTCTTTCTCTGTTTAACCAATGTGGCACGGGATTGCCTCTTGTGCTTTGTTGGCTTGCTAAGATCAAAAAACAATAGCAGCCTTTTAGGATATCTCTCTTGATCTGATTCGAGAAAAAAAAAACGAAAGGAGATTTTTTTTCTGGTAGTGGTAAAACATCTGCACCAGAGATTGTAATAGCAACACAAGTACCTGTGTTCTTTGACATTATTCTCCTATGATAAATGTAGCTAAAGCTACATAGAAGTAGAACTGCAACGGCTACCACGCCAGATATGATGACTTTAAGCTTCGGGGACAATTTTCCCTGATTTTGCATCTGATGAGAGAAAAAAGAAACATAAGGAAATTGTAACAAGAAATAGACTATTTTGGGATGGTTCTGACTCTTATAACGCGATAAGAAATGGACCTTGAGGACAGCTCAACTATAACGGCTAGTTTTAATGTGTCAGAATTTGTCAAAGAGCTGACTAGTGAGGAACTCAACAACCTGGATTGTTTTACTGGCGAAAGGTCTTCAACTCATATTGGCTAGTTGTAACTAATCAAAACATGAAAAACATACATTAAACTTAAACTGGTCGGTGGCTATCTGATGTTTGTTTAAAACGTAGAGGGTGATTGCACAAATTTTTAATTGCCTAGTTAATTCTTATGAGCACTAAGTTTTTGATAATATATAGACTCATAATGTTGAAATCTATGAGGTAAAGAACCAAAAGATTAGTCAGTTACTATTCAGAGATGAGTATTGCATACATAGAAACGACAAACACTATCAAATAAAACTCAACGTACCTTCACCGCGTGCTTCATCAGAGAAAGTAACTCTGGTATAAATCACACTTCCACTACCATCTCCTGGTGACAGTAGCTTCAGATTCACAAGTTCATTCCAAATTGAACACACATTATTGTCGTAAGCATATGCATTACATGAGGAACAGTTACTCAAGCAAGTAGAATGGCATTCTTCAGCACTAGCAGCTGGAACAGCTTAGGGAATACCCAGGCAATGTCACGTTGGGATTCACCGAAAAAGCCGCCCTTCATTTTACCATCACCACACTGCAAGCTTTCCTTCCTAACACAGCCACCAGAATGATCATTCAAGTCCCATTCTGTATCAGATTTAGGTGTGAAACCAGTCAAGCAATTACAGAAGGTCGCGGACTCCTTATTGCAAATACTAAAGGCACCACAACTAGCATACACCTCACAGGGTTGTCTTGGTTGAGATGTAAAAATTTGCCATTCCTTTAAATTTTCGGCCCAAATCAGATGCCTGATTTGCCCAGAGACATCTAGTGTTAATCTGATTTTGGAAGAGTTACGGAGGGAATAAGTAAAATAGCTTTCATTTTCATTATCAACATATGAAAATCTGTATCTATCAGAATTCAAACTCATCTCAGGGATGCTGTTGAAAATACGCCCATTCCAAGATCCAGCAGCTGAGTACATCTCAGTCCTGTTCCACTTTATCAAGAACTGCTTATTACTCTGATCCATTTCCCACGGAAAAAATCCCCGGAGACGGATGTAGACTTTAATGTATCCTAAGAATACAACTGCGTGATGGTTTTCAATTAGTCACAACGAGATATATAATAGTTTAACTAATTACATGGGCCCTTAAGCCCCTTAACGTCCTTCTAAAACCTAAAACCTAGTAACACTCCTCCTCAATTTGGAGCATGAACACGTGAATGGCCCAGCTTTGGATAAAAGAAAGAAAAATTTGGATAGACAAATGGGGGGGGGGGTGGACAGGTTGGTTGGGGGGGGTGTACGTTTTTAGTAACAGATCAGCTCGCTGGAGTTTGCCGTGGGGAACGTAAGTGAGTTGAGAGCTCGTGACGCGTACGCATTCACGTACGATATGAACAATCAATGTCACATGCTTCCAACATCCGCTCATAAATTAACTTATTAGCCTGCTATAATCAAGGGCAGATTGATTTATCACAATAATAAGCCTCGGAATTGAGGTAGTTGTGACTCCAAACAGCCCGAGGATTTTGAATAACAACCGAATCTCGTAACAGGTGTCCAGCCCATTGCCCTGTACTCGGCTTTCTGCGGAAGAAAAAACGTAGACTGTAATGGATTTTCTTGGTCTTCCAAGAGAATAGGCGATCGCCCCAACATGACAAATAGCCGCTGACAGACTTTCTGGAGAGTGGACATGTAGCCCAATCCGAGTCCAATACGCCATAATTTGTAAGTTACTGTCTGCTCTAAGCAGGATGCCCTGACCACGATGACCCTTGAGTAGCGTCGCACTCTCATAGCGCATTTGAGATGGTCGCAACTCTGGGCTCGTGCATAAACTGAGGATAGGAGATGTACTGATAAGCCAGTCCGGACTCGTAATTGTTAAGTAGATGAGACGGCCAACCAAACGACGATATTTGCTGGGATCTCGCATAGGTGCGCTGTCGACGTGGCGCAAGCCGTGAGACCATAGACAACCGTAGTCCGAGGCCGGTTTGCAGTCGGTGAGGTCCGGCCTCCTGCAAATTTCCAGTGCGGTAGTTGCGTTGGCCACAACAACTAAACCAGGTGGAACGAAACGGGCCATTCGATTCCAAAAAATATTTAAGGCCCCAAATCCTTCAGCTGAAAACATTGGTGCAAATATTTTTTTGAATGAATCACATAGATTTAGGTTTTTACCTGTGACTAAAAATGTCATCTACGTACATCAATATGGCCAGAAATTCGGCGCCAACGTCGGAAAATGAAGGAGTATGATCCTTATGAGCTTGACTTTGAAACCATAGCGCCTCAATGCATTGGTCAGTTTTTTCGAACCCATTTCTGGTGATTTGACGGAGACCAATATAGGGATTTTTTCTGTCCAACATCTTTGCCTGGGTTCATTAGATAACCTTGTTGGGAGCCGCATGTTATACCTCTTCAGTTATATCCCCATTAGGAAGGGCTTGTTCTACTCAGTTTGGTGAATCTCTCGCACTTTTGGCAACGCGGCAACGGACAATAAGATTCGCACAGTTCCCATTCGGCAACTGGAGCAATGGATCCCGTGTAGTCTGTTCCCCATTCCTGATTGATTTCCCCCAGAACAACAGTCGTGCGTGTCCCTTTCTTTAGATCCATCAGCATGAATTTTTGTTCTTGTACAACCATTGACCATCCGCAGGCTGTCTACCTGCTGGAAGATCAGTCCAACACCCAGTCTGATTGTTTTCCAAACTCGATTTCTGAGTGCATAGCCTCCCTCCAATTGGCAATTTAACAGCAACCCCAAATGATCCGGGGGACGTCCTTTGGCGAAATTGCAGCCACGAAACCACGGTACTGTCGTGCAATTTTTCATAAGAATGTAAGTTAGTGTAGGGAACCGTGTACCCCGAACGATTACAGTGATCGGAGGGCGAGTAACGGGAGGTATATGAGTACAAGATTGACACACATATTCAGGAGGTAACCAGGTGGATGGCGAACACGATTGACGTCCGTGCAGGTTGTATACCGCTTCAATCATCGACGGGAGATCTCTGCTGTTGTGTGTCTGTAGAGGTAGCAAAAGGTGGGCTGCTGGGGTGTACTTGTTGGTATGCTGATTAACGTAACAATATGTGGGTGGGGTGCCCTGGTTGGGACAGCAAGGTTGGTCCGCCGCGGGAGAGGGTGGCAATTTGTTTGCTGGTGTGTAACAGTGACGGGAAGTCTGCAAATTTGTGGGACTCCTGGCGGTTGTGTTTTTGCGTATGCGGCGGGTTTGCGGTGTAGGTGCGAATGGAAAAATCATTTCATCAACGCTATGTCACGCGTATGAAGAGAACTATGAGTTTCCAAATCGTATGCTCGCCAACCTTTTGTCCCGGAGGGATAGCCGAGGAACCTACATTTGCACTTCGGGGTGCGAATTTTGTTAGGGGTGTGGCGACGGGAACATTGCGGACAAAAGAAAACAGAGACACCCGAACACTCAAGTGAGAGATATCTGGTGGAGTTTTATTTAGCATTTCGAAATGGCGACTTGCCCCCGAGAACACGACGGTGTGCGATTTTAATGAGATAAACTGCAGTACGGACCACAAGAAAACCCCCCCAAAATTCAACTGGTGTACCTTGAAACATTAGGAGCGGGCCACGTTTAGTAATGTGACGGTGGTTTTGCGCTCGACCCTAACCCATTTTGTTGAGGTGTGGCCGACGCATGATGTTTGAACAAGGACGCCCCATGGTCATGGTGTCGAACTGACGAAGAGGGTTATTCAGAAATTCAGTGCCATTGGTTATATCTGATAATTTTATAGTTTTATGGTACTGAGTTTGGATGCAAGTAAAGATTAGTTTTAACGCAAGTTGTGACTTCACTTTAATCACTTATATGAGGTACACCCATAATAGCTCTAGAGTAATCATCGAACAAAATAGTCCACAACATAACTGTGACCCAGAATATAAACAGGTAGAATAAGGACGCCCATAAATCACAATGAATTAATCAAAAATGGAAACAGCTTTAATTAGATAGAACTTGTAGGAAAGCTAGACCGAGTTTGTTTTGAATAAAAACAAATCTACACCCGACTCTAATTGTTTGATATCTGAGGGGGTTTTTATTAAGTAGGGAACATAAATTGTAGGATGGATGACCCAATCGCTTGTTGCAACAACTTCGACTGATCGACTCTAGAAAGCGGACACGAAACGCTTAGACTGGAACACGTATACCCGTTACGGAGCTGTCACCAACCGCCCGACCAATCTCCATTGTCTAAACACGTCCGTAACACGCAACAACAACTCATCAAAATCACACGACACTTGTTTGGACTTAATCAAGTCATCCAACCTCAGAACTCAATTTCATTCAGATTCGGGACAACAACAAACCTTTTTTCTTATTAGATTGGCAGAAATGTTGTACACTACCACAATAATTTGCCACAACACGAGTCCCGTCCGGGAGACAATGGAACACGCCAGAACGGACATAATATTATAGAGTGAGGAAAAATTACCCGTCAATGTGATTGGAGGCCCACTATCAATTAACCAATCGAGTGACAAAGCATTAACTTACCCGTGTTTATTTTCTGTTGTGTAGGAGTGTCGCATATGCAATAAGTCCCGAGTCCATTTGTTTCTTCGACAATGCTGGAAAGTTGTTTGCCGTGGCTGCTGCCGATATCGCCAGCTACTGGAGAGGTTGGGCTGTCTGGCGTGTGCAGCCACTGCCACCGCTTGTGCGAACCTGAGTTGTTCACGGCCAGGTGGCATGCCCGACCTCCTCTACCCCCGCGTCCTCCCCCACGACCCCTTCTTCCTCCGTTGGGAAAGCCAATCAAACGAAAACATCTCTCAGTATAATGACCATTTTTCCCACAATGGTTGCATTTGTATTGGGGTGGAGGGTGGTGTGGTTTGATTTTCTACGGCGAAAGCTAGTCCATCGTTTTTGGGTCATCGCGGTTACGCACAGCGACTTGTGTCTGTCCTCTTGAGATACAAATAGTAAGTTTCATTGAGAATTGGAAGTGGAACGGTGGCCGTAAAATTTGAGAAAACGAGTAGAGCCGATTGTGCATCCTTCGAGTCCAGAAGAAACGCAGTGCGTCCTTTCCTCCTCAAATCGAAGACCATTTTGCTTGCTGCAGGACTTACATCCGCAGGTTGGAATCAATCGAAC
Organism: Solanum habrochaites; assembly: GCA_027704765.1. Lineage (NCBI taxonomy): Eukaryota > Viridiplantae > Streptophyta > Magnoliopsida > Solanales > Solanaceae > Solanum > Solanum habrochaites. The sequence goes on from JAKWJA010002495.1 coordinate 64,218,963, forward strand.
CATACAACTGGGGTTTCTAAATAGTATAAACTGATGTAAGTATGAACTACAGATTGACCTTTTTGTCTCACATGTGTGAAGATCAGATTAATGCCCACGATTTTTGAGGCATTCGTGCCTGCCTTACCTTGCCGTTTGTCGCCACATCTGGGCAATTTTGTGGGAGACGATACTCGATGGATTGCCTCGGTCAACCTCACTGTTAAGATCCACGACTATAATCGAGTTTGTTTGCTTTCCAAGCATCCAGGTCCAACTCGTCTCGTAGGGTTTTTTTTGGGAAAACCCTTTTCAATAGAGAAAACCATCTTACTTCTGCCTTCGAGTGCATTATCAAATAGCTCGCCTCCCAAATAACAAAATTGTCTCCCTTCAGTAAGTAATTTGGTTAGAGAATTACTTGGTCCTTCTGACGTGGGTAAATAAATAGGCAGAGCTTGGATCATGAATCGCCGACTTTTTCGGCCAGCAAGTGTTGTGGAAACAGTGCTGGATTGGTTGTTCTATAGTCATTAATTCAAATGTGGGGCTGGCGGCAGTGGGTTTGGGTGCAGTGACGATTGGGAAGAGACGCGATCGGAGAACCAGTGACGATCAGGACTATCGTTGTGTTACAGGCGATGGTGGTCCGACTTTTCGGTAGATTTTAGTCCCGATCGAGGCTCTGATACCCATGTAGAATTTTAATGTACAGAAGATACAACTGCTTGAGGGTTTTTTACATTAGCACAACGAGATATAATAGTTACCTAATTACAATTGGCTTAAGCCCAGTAAACGTACTTCTATAACCTAAACCTAGTCAACAAAGGATCCTCTGTGTTCTTCCAAGAAGTAAGTATCTTCGTTGTATTCGTACGTTTATCATACTTCACCTTAGCATTCGGTAACCATGTATTAGTCGGGTTATCTAAGCTTTGCCAATGTGGTGTAGTTGAATTTGATCCATCACTCAAAATCAAATTACGATCATCAGAAAGAATTGCCATTAGTGTATTTTAACTAACGGTGCTACTGATATTAGACGAATCGAATAATGTTGCAGTTGCATTGTTGCACCAAATTTGTTAACAGAAGATGCACATCATCAATTAAGATCGTGTTGCTAGTCATGGTAAGACTTAGTTTTTTCGTTCAATCACATTCATATGAGACTTGTCTAAAAGTCAATGAGCACGCTTGTTTGGTATGAAATAAGTCTTCCATTAATCTACAACGGGTTGGACTTGGTCGTACAATGTATTTTTGATCTAACTCAACCTCAAAAGTTAGTCGATACGAAAGGCTTATAAGGAGGTTCTTATTATATTTGAATATTTATAAATTGAGGTTCATCTCTTTTCACTTAGTAGCATCCAGTATGCAACTCTATCGGGTTAGAGAGTAAATTTGGAATTTCTAAGCCAAACAAAGCCATTATATAAAACAATTTACCAAGTACTCTTTTTCTTTTTCTAAAGTTTTTACAAACTAGTATAAACGTATTTCACGGTAAACGTTTTTAGGGTATAGTTTATTTTTTAAAAACTAACGCATTAGGTTGATATATGTTTACTGTAGTAAACGTTGTACTCTAAACGTTATTTTCATTAAACGTTTAACTTTTATTACTCCTAAAACGTTACTAACGATAACGTTTTAGGAGTAAAACTTTACTCTGTGAGGTAACGAAATATCAATCTGACGCAATCAACATTTAAAAAATAAATATATCCTAAAACGTTACTGTGTGAATACGTTTATACTATTTTGATAAAATTTTTAGAAACCCCATATTATTTTGGTGAATACTTTATATAATGACTTAGTTTTATAAAACCCCTCGTAAATTTGTGACAAACAAGTGTTATACTCCCTCTACAATCTTTTCACGTGGCACTTTTTTTTTTCTCTAAAAAGAAATGCTCTTTTCATTTATTTAGTTTTGATTTTATATTCCTTAAGAAATTAGGTTAGTTATTATTATTATCTTATTTGGTGTTCTCTTGAAGTCATATTTTCAATCAATGAACATGAATTAATTTATTTTTGATTAATTAATTTGATCAATAAACATAAATTATTTATTAATTTTTTTATGTTGGTCAAATACATATTTTCAAGACTAATAATTCTCGAAAACAAAATAAAAACTATTATCATTTATGCATTGGTTTTATGAAATGATTATTAAGAAACGTCTATTTTTAGTAAGTACTACATGTAAATACTTGTTTTGTCCCTAATTATTTGTCCATTTTTCTTTTATAGTTGTCCCTAATTACTTGTCCATTTTTCTTTTATAGTTATTCCTAATTACTTGTTCATTTTTCTTTTTATTGTTGTCCCTAATTACTTGTCCATTTTGACAAATCAAGAAAGAACAAATTTTTTTTACCTATCATACCCTTAAATGATGAATTTGGTAAAGATAGAATTTTTTGAAAATCTTACGTTTTTATTCACTCACTTCATAATGACTAGGGGTAAAATTGTTTACTGACTATGTCAATAATTATTTTCTTAATAGGTGTGTCAATTTAAAGTTGATAAATAATTAGAGACATAAAAAGTAGAAATGAAAGGAGTATTACCTTACAATAACTAGAAATAATTAACTCTAAAATTCTTCTTTTTTACCCTTAAAGCAACAACAATATTTAAGAATTGTTTTAGGTCACAAGTTCCAAAAAAAAAAAAAAAATACATTGTGTCAAGTCAAATTGTTACATGGAATAATAATAATAATATTTCGTATAGCTAATTATCACTATTTTGTTTTCAATCTTTAAACGGGAATGGGCGGGGAAAAAAGGAATTAAGAAGAAAAAAAAACATTGACTTGGTCAATAAGTGGGAAAGAGCTGGCAATGGGTCGAAAGCGATTTCGGAAAGGGCAATTGTACCAAAGTGGGAACACAACATTGTTGCTATCATGAATAGACTCAAGTCATTGCCAAATTTGGAATTTAGAACAATGATTTTATACTTTCTACTGGAGAAGTAAATAGGATTCGTCCCCTTTAACGCCCCAAATCCAACCCAACTGGAAGTGTGAACGAAAGCTAATACACAATGAATTTCACTTTGATATTATTTGGATCTAACTCAATTCCAAATTTCACTCAACTAATAAAAAATGTAACTTCATAACTTATGGTAGAAATTTGTATTTACCTTTGACAAATCTCACATTGACAAAACATAATGGAGATGTTAGTCATATAAAAGGGATATCTTAGATCCTTACTAACGTATTTTAAAGTCGCGTGCATCTAGACTTAAAAGCAGATAATATCACAAGTAGGTTTGAGTGTTGACATTTGGTATAAAGTCACAATGCATACAACCTTGGATGACATTAAGAACACTAATTAGGGTAATATGCATGGAAAAAATGTTAATCAGCGAATGAATATAACTTTGAATTCAATTCAAGTGACGTGTTGTCACTTGAGGGACGATACAATGGTTTATGATTTTAACATAATGTACGTTGAGTTATTCGCTGTGCATTTAGATCTCTATGTATTGGCCTTCTTCTTCATGAGTTATCGCCAGCTCTTTGTTGAACGTGCTGTAGAGCTTAGAAGAGGAAGAAGATGTACTCAAAGCATTTCTTCTTGTGATAAAATGTGGCTGACTTGGTCTTGGAAGGGTCATGCTTTCGCATCCAAGCATAACGACTACATTTGACATTGTAGGACGATCATCTGGATCTTCTTGAACACATAAAAGTGCCACATTTACGCATTTTATCACTTCCTTGTCCTCAAAAGTATCAACAATAGTTTGATCCATCATGTCTAGTGCCCTGTCTTCCATCCACAGTCTCCATGCCTGTGATTAGCATTTTTGAGACAGTTAAAAGTATTAAAACAGAACAACAAATTAGTTGAGGGACGTTTCGGGTACTTACATAACCGGTCAGGTTTACTTCTTCGAAAAATTCCATGTTTCTCTTCCCACTTATGATTTCAAGCACTACCACTCCGAAGGCAAATATATCGGACTTGATTGAAAAAAGTCCCTCCAATGCATACTCCGGTGACATGTAACCACTGTTTTAACAGTTTCATACAATTAGACATCAAAGGAAACGTATATTTAGTGAAATCGGACCAAATTTTAGATATCAAAGCTGAAAACAGTACTCAGAGACTTACTATGTTCCAACAACTCTGGTTGTATTAGCTTCTGTGCTTTTGCCATCAATAATCCTTGCCAAGCCAAAATCTGAAATCTTGGCATTCATTTCATCATCTAACAATATGTTGCTTGTCTTAAGATCTCTGTGAATAATCCTTAGCCTCGAGTCTTGGTGAAGATAAAGAAGCCCTCGTGCAATACCCAATATAATTTCAAAACGAATCCTCCAGTCCAATAATCGGCAGAATGTACGATCTATTTGCAATGTACAAGGTTAACTTTAGAGGTAATAAATCCAAAAACAAACAAACATATAGTTGCATAAAACGTTACGAAGAGTTTTGAGGTCCGGAGTGGAGTATACTGACTGAATATAAATGTATCCAAGCTTTTGTTGGCCATATACTCATATAGTAAGATCTTTTCATTTCCCTCAACACAATAGCCTAGAAGCCTGACTAAATTTCTGTGCTGCAGTTTGGCAATTAACATTACTTCAGTTTTAAATTCTTCAACACCTTGTCCCGAATGATTTGACAACCTTTTCACCGCTAGCTCTGCACCTTGGAGAAACTTTCCCTGTATGTATAATTTTTTGTCAGAATCGTTGTATAACGAAAATAGAGAAATTTGAATGGGTACATGAACAAAAGAAAGTAACCTAACCTTATAAACAGGTCCAAATCCACCTTGCCCGAGCTTAGCTGCATTCGAGAAGTTGTCTGTAGCTTCTAGTATGCTATTCAAGCTGAAAAATGGGACATCAATATATCTCTTTTCATCTGCAGTGATCAATTCTTCACCAAAATTTCTCTACGACGAAAGTTCTCCACATGATTCCCCAAAACAATATCTCTTGCTTCTAAAATCAAACCAATTAAGTAATTAGTTATGAACTTGATCATAATATATCTCCAAAAGGCGAACTTGAGAAAAAACAGATGAGATTTTTTCAATCGTTATCACCTCTACTTCTTGCCATTCTAGTGTTCTGATAAACTATATAACTAATGCTGCACAAAGTTATAACTCCAACAACTGCAGATATGGAAATAACAAGGTTTTCTGATTCTGTGAGGATGTCAGCTTCGCGATGAATGATCCTTGTGTTCCAAGTTCTGAAGCAAATTTAAGAAATGAAATGTGTGTTGGTCATATAATAGGTCAAATGGAGAACATAGAAAATTGTATCATTGAACTATTGGCAAGAAAATCATTTGTAGTAAGTTACATTAATCCATACCTGAGCTCAAGGAACAATTTAAAATCAAGCCATTCCATTTGTAATCAGCTTGGCATATACATCTTCTTTCTCCTTGTTTTGTCATATCGCAACTAGAATTTGGCCAATCATTGCAATCTTCTGAAGTCTTGCAAATTGGCTCCAATGGTGGTTTCCAACTAACCAATATTAAATCTTTCCCTCGACTAATAGGTCCTGGAGTAAGATTCTCTCCGGGATTGTAACACCAGTTTATCACCTTAAAAGGTGATGACTGATTGAACCAAGAAAATACTGTCACTGGTCCTTTGTCATCACAAGTACCAACAGATTGTTTATGAGCTGCTTCTATAACAAATGTTTTATTTTCGTTATCAAAGTTAAGGACATTATAGTTGCCATCCGATGTGTGGAAGCTTACCTGACCGGCTAAATCATCACATGAGAAACTATAATACAGAGGGTCACCACAATTTGGTCCACTGCTTAATGGATAGGGTATTACGTTTATGCCACAAGGCTTGCAATTACTCTTTGTTGCTTCTGCAATGCGCAGAAAAACAAATATTTTAACTATTTGTGGTCACACATTAGCTTAAACTGTCGGTGTACATAAGTTAAATCGAAAAAGAAATTACCAATATCAGAAATGCTGACACGAACAGAGATGTTGAAGCCACCAGCATAGTTCTCCTGGAGATGCATGAGACTATTGACCCAAGTCCAGCATACAGAATCGTTGTAAGTATAGGCCTGGCACAGACAGTTGCCTAGACAAAATCTCCTGCAGTCCTCACGGGTACTAATATTACTGATTGACCTGTCTGGACTCTTGAATTTCATTGACCTCAAATCCAAGAACGTGTCGAGTACTTGTGCATTGTCTTCGTTGCAAGAGCTAACTGATGTACTCGAACAACCACCTGAAAATTTTCCTGCTTTTGAATTATCTGGAGGATTGAGCTTATACCCGGGCAAACATTTGCATACTGGCTCACGTTTGCTGTTACAAATGCTAAACTTCCCACAGTACTTGTACAAATCACACGTATCATTTGGCGCTGACCACATCAAAGACCATCCACTGCTCTCCTTATCCCAACCGTAGAATTGTATTTCCCCCGAGGAGTTCATTAAAAGCCTATACTTGTCAAATGTTCCTATCGATTCCAATGAATTATCGACAATGTCTTTCTTAGTGAAGTTGGATAACATGTACGCAACATAACCAGGCATCTCACCGATACTTAACTTTACTAATTTCGTAGATCCTTTCCAGAGAATTTTGCCCTGCTTTGGAACTACTATAACATATTCCTTGTCACTTGATTGATCTAATTGGAATCTGTAGTTCCCATTTTTTGAATCAATCAAATTCAAACTACTGTCCATTTTCATACCTGGTAGGAATGTATCAGTTGGATTTCGAAAACTCTGCCACATATCAACACCTAATTCATCAACTACAACTAAGTTCCCTGTATCCAACAACTCTACTTTCCTATTAGAACCACTACCTAAATGTGTGGAGAAATAAGTGTTCCCATTACTTAAAACTTTAAGATTACCATCTTCAACCACAACTGAATTAGCCTCATTCATTATTATTTTTCCCTGAATCGAATTATTCCAAGTTAGCAACCCATACAACTGTTCGAGGACTTAATTTGTAATACCATATACCTACATATCTGTTTAACCCTGCATCATCAGAAAAGAATCCCAATTCAAAACTTTCTCCAGCAGATACCAGTGTTTCGCCATTGTCAACTAATTTACTGCTTCCATCAATGGTGCTCCTCCTTGCATCACATTGACGTAACGCTGCAAACAACAACAACAACAACAGAAAATTACTTAATCCCATTGCTTTTATGGAATTGTGGATCATTTGAATGAACTACATAAAATTAAAATGGGTATTTCATTACAGTGAAATTGAGACCCTACATGACTAATTGTCTCATTGAGAAAAAAATTTCTCACTTTCCGACATTGACAGCTTTTTGACAATTGACCAAGTCCATATTGGTGCTTTTTTTCAACAGTGTTATATTGTATCGTTATTTTATTATCTTAATTAATTATTAAAATTTTTATATATATATATTTTGAAATTTGTATAATTATTTGTTGATATTCATATTATAAAAAAGGTTAAATAATGCACTTAATCGGATATTAGGTATTTATTTACAGGACTAGAGATTAATTCTCATTTAGTGTTTTTTTAAAAAAATAAATAAATTACAAATCGTCCTCCGTTCAATACAAACTTATTGATGAAATATAAGGCACATACTATAATGTATCTATTTTCAAAGTGGAGCAATTGATACGTGAGAAAAAATGTTTATGTCGAAGTCCAACTTTGAAATAGCAATTTTTCTCCTCCGTACCTTTATGATCTTTTCTAAGCTGAACATCAACTTCCACTTATCTACTACTCGATTATTTTGGATTCAATCCGAGGAAAATTTTTTTTAAGATTATGGTAAAAAAGAGAGTAACTTACGTAAATGACTATATTTATAGAGTTATTGAAAATTCATAGCGTAAGTATGTTACTTTCTTAAAAATGACTACAACTTATTTAATATAATAATCTATCTGTATTTGGTTTTTTTATTATATAGTTGATACAATTAAATTACAGTGAATTAAATAAGGTACTTCACTTTAATTATTGCGCATGAAATTCTCACTTCCATTATACATTACAACATCATTATTACAATTCAATGCGTATATTTCGAATTTCAATTATTTCAATTACTTTTTTAAAAAAATTGAATACATCGTATAAAATTTTCAGTGTCGCTATTGGGTCTTGTTCAAAAACGAAATGTATTCACTTGCGTATTTCTTTTAGTTACATTGATTTATTGTAATTGTGATTAATCTTTTTGTTCGATTTCAAATACACGTACTAATTGTATCTCTGATGGCTAAATACCTTGTGTTGATATATGCAATACATTGGACAATCTAAAAAAAAATGAACAATGCACTACCTACAATCTGATTTCCAAATGTATGGTTAGTTCACCTTATGCAAAAATAAAAAAAAATAGATGTGTTGTGTATGTATACATGCAATCTATGTAAGGTTTAATGTTCCAAATACGCGTGTAAACTAATTCGACAATCCTGAAAAAATAAAACAAGTATTCAAATTTATATGTCCTCCATTGGTGTTCAACATGTGAATCATTATATATGTGTACACTATAATGAAATGTTTCATGTTATACCATCATTTATATCACACTGATTTTTAACTAATTAATTTATGTATTGAATGTCAGTGAAAATAACTTCTTCAACAAAACTCTAATGAAAACGGAAACTATATTGTATACCATAAGAATTTCATATAAATGAGAGAAAAAATGTAATTAGAAAATACCCAGCGAAGACGAATTATAAAAACCGTTCATATAATCATGCAAAAGATCTTGATTAGGAGGAAATTGGAGAAAAAATAATAATAAAATAAAAGACATCAACATGTCTATTGAAAGAGAAAAATATTGAACAAGGTTAGTACGAGAAACATAGCTCCATGAAACATGCATAGTGCATTTATTAGGTGTACAGTGATATATTTCCTATTTAGTAATAATTATTTGAATACATATACTTTTTGTTTAAAAAACTGATAATTCACGATTAATTAAGTTTGCTAATTAATATGTAAGTATATCCATATAGCTTTAAAAAATAAATTATAGCAATATACATTAAATATAAAATAATAATTGCTATATTTTATAATTTTTCCTAAAGAATAAACGTACAATCTCATTCATTATATCATATTCTTTAATGGTTGCTCTTACTTCATATACTTTTCAACTCAATGTGAATTTTTCATTTAAATATTTTAAGGTTGTCAATGTTTAATTAAAATTGATAAAACAGATTATTAGAGATTTTAAGTAAAATTGAATGATCTTACCTATATTTATTATAATTGTACTGACTAATTATATTAGAATTTTAATTTTATAAAAAAAGCCCAAGAAAATACCAAAATGAACCAAAGGTTGTTTTCTCTTCTCTGGTTTGTGTGTGCGCTGGATATTCTATGGGTTATGTGAACTCGAATTGTTTATTTTCCATCCTTCTATTTCATCTTTTCTGTTTTACTATGCTCCGATGCTCAGTGGGTTGCATGGGCTCAAATTGTTCTGTCTTTCTATTTCATCTTTGTTTATTTTTTTTGTCTTTCTAATTCATCTTTTCTGTTTTACTAATTTGAATATTTTTTGTTTCTGTTTTACTAACCGAAATACATGAGATAATAGTTACAACGTAGAATACATATAATAAAATAATAACGTAATGCACTAACTAAAAAAAGGATATAATGAGAGAAAGTGTCATGAGGAGGCATAGTGAGGTACACTATCCTTGTAGCCATACTACCAACGGTTTACACATGGTGAACGATTGACTACAATAATGATGAGTGCTGCAGTATATACTAACTAACAAACACCATTACGCAATGATATATAGATACTCATTACCTACCACTATCCTATTGTAAAATTGTATACGACTGTTTGTTCTCATTCATAACCGTTCTCGTCTAGATCATTCCATGCTGTTGGGATTTCTAAACACACGAAAAAACAAAACCATGACAACAATCACACTCATCTGTGTGGGAATAATCCAATTGTGACTCCTCTTGAGTTACACCATTTTCCATCCGCACTCTTATACTTCAATATCACTAACCGCCTCATACATGTGTGCCCTTCCTCGAACTGATCATGCTCTATTGGGTATGCATTGATTCCCATAGTAACATGTACTATGTTCAGAGGTTGTGATATCATTCTTCAGCTATTTGGTGTTCATACGCTTTTATAACTTATTTATTCCAATTCATGATATCAAATCATGCACTTATTCACCCTACTTTTTTCCCATAGACCGATGCATGCCTCTATGACGTCTCACCTACCACTAGGTTAGGGTAGCCCCTCTGGCGCGTAACCCGAGAGCCTGCGGCGTTATTTGGCCTGACCCTCCCGTGTATCCGTCGTGTTCTAGCTGTCGTGTGCAAGCACTTTATCATCTCCCAGACCGCATGAGTCCTAAGTTGACAGCCCGAGTCTTGATATGTGTGGGTGATCGCTAGGGTGTCGTCGTCCTATTATTTCCCTGTAGAGTATTGTACCCGGGGTCACCCAACCTTGTCGGGAACTGCAGAAACAACACAATGCGGGCATGAGCCCAAACAGCGGTAGAGTACCAGACGTCCGCTTCGGCAACATGGCCAAAACCTTCAACTGACATTGACACATTGTATAAAGCCTTAACACAGTCTTTAGTGCAAATGCCCTTCACTGTATATATATGGGATATAATTATTCATAACGAACGGCGGGTTAAAGAAAACGAAGAAAGAGATGAGTACCGGTCTTTTCCTCTACGTAAAGGATAGTATAATGTAGCAACATGGTTCAGTAGGGAGAAAAGCGGGTTGTTACGTGAGATGTGTCATTTCACAACGGAACGCGCTAAGTGCCATATCGGAGGGCACGATACTAGCACTTAGCGATACGTCAATCTCAATGTACTGGACCCCGATAGAAACGCGGGGGTGGATACAGACCGTCATGACAAAGGGCCCAGCTCGAAGAGAACAAGGTAGACTACAAGAACAAACGCGTATGAGTACATGCAGTGGCGTCAATGTGTGTGAATACAATGGTTGTGTTCGGGAGGATGGACATACCCATAATGAGTAGTATGAGTGATATGCAGACTCGAAAAGAGATACAATTTTAATAGCACAAATACCACTGCGATGACAACAAGATGACAAGGAATGTCACCCGGGCAACAAAACCTTCATGATGTATACACACAAGAACGAGCCGTGTGCATGAACAAGGACTGAGCTAGTGGTTCTACGGTATAGGGGGGTGGAGTGCCCGGAACATTCTAGCCAGCTAACGAGCTGAAGCACAGGATAAGTCCGAGTAGGGCAACCGGCGTGCTATAGAGAAGTGGTAGCCGTGTAGAGGGACACAATGATCCCAGTGACAGCACCAAGGGGTGTGATGCGACGGGTGCGTCGCCGTGGCTACTAGGCAATCTCGGCATCCTCGTCCTCGACACCCACTGGTCATCAGCGCGTGTGGCAGTCCTGGGCGTGCGCACGTGACGTTGAGTCACTAGGTCCGCGTTGCAAGTTCATAAGAGCCTGTAAGAAAAACACAAACACCTACATCACAGATCTATAGTGCGGAGGACAACATAGAAAGAGTGATACCTTGGATTAGGGGTGCGGCTATGGTAAACAATTAATGTGATCAGTATAGTGCAGACTGCTAAGGGGTGTATGAGGGTGAATCATGGTACGACAGGTAGTCTGAAGGGGTGTCTGCATGTGGAGTCGTGTTGTGTGTAGAGAGGACCGGAGTAGGGAAGATGTGGTGAGAGGGAGGGTGTGCTCGGGGAGAGGTCCGAAGGGTGCTCAAATGAGGTAAGACCCAAAAATAGGTTGTGTGTGAACTCTGTGATCTCAAAACACATCAAGTGTAGTAATAAGAAGTTCAGGGCAACAGAAAAACTGGGGGTGCACAAAAACCACCCCACAGGGGTGGGTAGAAGGGCTTGAACATAGCTGGGGTTTTAGACAGGTTCTTTTTTGATTTTAGAACGTATGTTTGGAAGGAAAAAATATTAATTCCTTCGAAATATTATAAAAGTTATTTGTTGCATAAGTATTTAAAAGCTTCAAACCTTCAATATCTAACACAAGATTTTCATGTTATATTTTGTGCAGAATTATATTCTTATGTCAAACTTACATATCAAAGGATTTAGATTTGAACTTAACTATATAAATTAACTTTTCTAATATCAATTAGAGACAAACGTGCAATGCACGTTTCGAGAACCAGCAGGAGTATAAGTTTGACCATGTTTAGTAGACTAGTAATCAACCTTTAACAATTCTATTTTTTAATTATTCTCTCCGAGACTATAACACAATCTGTTACTTAGCGTGCCAAAATAATTTAACAGAAATTCAAACTGAAATTGAAGAAAAAGTTATACAAGCACATTGTTGGCTTCAGTACGTTATGCATTTAACTTATATATATATATATATATCGATTTCATCGGCCTACTTGTTGAGTTATTGTCAACCCATTGTTGGAAGTGTTGTAGAGCTTAGAAGACGAAGATGATGTACTTGCACCAGCGCTATTTCTTCGTGCTATAAAAGCTGGTTGATTTGGTCTTGGGAGTGTTATGCTTTCACCTCCAAGCATAAAAACAACATTTGACATTACAGGACGTTCAGCTGGATCTTCTTGAACACATAGGAGTGCCACAGTCACACACTTTAGCACTTCATTTTCATCGCACGACTCAACTATGGTTTGATCCATCATTTCTAATGCACTGTCTTTCATCCAGAGTCTCCATACCTGTAATTACTAATTTTGAGTCAATGAAAGCTTTAAGTAGAATGAGATGTGAGGGAGATTTTGCTACTTACATGACCAATGAGGTTTACATCTTCGAAAATTTCCATGTTTCTCCTCCCACTAATGATCTCGAGTAAGACCACTCCAAAGGCAAATACATCAGACTTGATTGAAAAGAGTCCCTCCAATGCATATTCCGGAGACATATAGCCACTGTTTTAAGTGTTCCAGAATAGGTTATTTTAGCATCTACTTTGTGTCAACCAATACATTTTTGGTGTGTATATATCTATCTTCTGCCCACCAAATCAAAGGTGAAAGCAGAACTAAGAGACTTACTATGTTCCAACGACTTTGTTAGTATTAGCTTCTGTATTTTTGCCTTCAACAATCCTTGCCAAGCCAAAATCTGATATTTTGGCATTCATTTCTTCATCTAACAATATGTTGCTCGTTTTTAGATCTCTATGAATGATCCTTAGCCTCGAGTCTTGGTGAAGATAAAGTAGCCCTCGAGCAATACCCAATATAATTTCAAAACGGATCCTCCAGTCCAGTAATTGACAGAATGCATGATCTAATTGCAAGGTTTGTAAGATAACTTCAGAGAGAAACAATCATAAAACTATTACTACAACGAGTTTCGTGGCAGGGAAGGAAGTATACTAACCGAATAGAAACGTATCCAAGCTTTTGTTGGGCATATATTCATATAACAAAATCTTTTCATTTCTTTCAACACAATAGCCTAGAAGCCTAACTAAATTTCTGTGCTGCAGTTTTGCAATCAACATTACTTCAGTTTTAAATTCTTCAACACCTTGTCCAGAATCACTTGACAACCTTTTAACTGCCATATCTGTACTTCCGAGAAACTTACCCTGCATAAATATATCTCCGAGCTGTTATATAACAAAAACGAGTGAAAAAAATCTGAATGTTAAAACAACTTAGAACAGAAGAAGGAAAAAAAAAGTTGCAAAACCTTATAAACAGGTCCAAATCCACCTCTCCCGAGCTTACTTGCATTTGAGAAGTTTTGTGTAGCAACTAGTATGCTATTCAAGCTGAAAAACGGGACATCAATCCGTTTCTTATCATCTTCAGTGATTAAATCTTCATCAAAACTATCTCTATGAGGCAAGTAGTCCATAGGCATCCCCAAAACAATTTCTCTGGCTTTTATAATCAAAACAATTGAAATGATTAATATATCCAAAAGTTGGAGTAGTTGAGAAAAAGCAGATGAAATTTCTACATTGTTACCTTTACTTCTTTCCACTCTTTTCAGATAAATTATATAAATAATACCACATAGAACCATAACTCCAAGAATTACAGAGATGGAAATAACAAGGGGTCTCTGATTCCGTGAGGATGTCTGCATCGGTGTATAGTTCGATGGTCCTTGTGGTCTAACTTCTGAAAACAATTGAATAAATGAAACAAGTGTTGGTATAGGAAATGTGAAATGAAGAATTTATGGTCACAGATCATTTTCTTACCAATAGGGGGCACGCGGACAGAGAGGTTGTAGCCACCAGTGTAGTTCTCCTGGAGATTATTGAGACTCGACCCCCAAAACCAGCATCCAGAAATGTTAGAATATGTATATGCATTGCATGAGCAGTTGCTTAAACAATGACTCAGGCAGTCGTCACTGGTATTAATCTCTGTATCTGTCCATTCTGGATACACAAATTTCATTGAGCTCAGATCCATAAATGTGTCTTCTTTGCAAGAAAAGTTATCTGATTTTCTCGAACATCCACCTGAATATTTCCCGTCTCCATAATCTTCTGGAGGATCACTCTGAAACCTAGGCAAACATCTGCACACTTGCCTCTCGTTGCTGTTACAAATCTCAAATTTCCCACATTTTCTAAACTCGTCACATTTATCTTTTGGGGCAGACCATAACAAGTACCATCCGCTCTTGCTATCCCAAAAGTAGAATTGTATTTCTCCGGAGGAGTTCATTAGGAGTCTGGTACCTTGGAAAACAAAATCATTTTTGTCTAACAATGAGAAAACAATCGGAGTAAAATTACGATTATTATTGAACAATGTTCTTGTCTCTTCCACTGAATTATTGAATAACGTTTTTCTCGCTTCAACTGAATTATTGGATAAAAAGAAGGTTACAAAAGAGGGCATATCATTGAATCTGAAATATTTATAAGCAGTTGATTTGGCAACTCCTCCTACAGACCCTTGCCAGTGAGTACCCCCTCCGTTCTCAACTATCACATATTTTTTGTTGTCTCCTTGATCTACTTTAAATTTGTATTTCCAATATCCAGATCCTTCCCAAGAAGTTAATTCCAGACTCTCCATATTCATACCAGGAAGGAAAGTATTCGTTGGATACCGAAAACTCTGCCACATTTTAGTTCCTGATTTATCAAATAAAGCCAAATTCCCTGTATCCAACAACTCTGCTTTAACGCCAGAGTTACCATCTACTCCTGAGGAGATGTAAGTGTATCCACTAATTGAATTCAAAACTTTGAGGTTACCATCTTCAACGACAATCGAAACAATCGCCTTGTTTTTTATTGGATACTGAATCGAATCATTCCAATTAGCAACCCATACAACAGTTCGAGGACTTAATTTGTAATACCATATACCTACATATCTGTTTAACCCTGCATCATCAGAAAAGAATCCCATTTCGAACTTTTCTCCAGCTGATACCAGTGTTTCCCCGTTTATTAACTTACTCCTTCCATCGATCGTGCTCCTTGCATCACACCCACATAAAATTAATAACAACAAAACAAAATTACTTAGTTGCATAACATGAACTTTTCCAGCAACTACTTGAGTCAATAACATATTGTTTGTTTTTTTTTTTTGATGATATGAGAAAAGAACATTCACTTTAAATGTGAGTACAGTCAACACCAAGTAAATGGTCGTCCTTAAATTATTTTAGCTGTTTTTTCAGCCAACCATTGAGATTATTTATATGATCAAATTTTGTTTCATTTACTCCACCACTTATATTGAGTAATAAACTTCACACATGGTAAGCTTTGGAGAATTGACTTGTAGATATCTATAATAATAAACTCCGAAAAACTTTTAAGCTATGATTAGCCTTGGAGAATTGATAAGTAGATATCGTAAAGTACTTCTTGGATAGGATTACTAGGGTGTTTTCGAGAGTGAATTATTTCTTCAAAAAATGAGATTTCATTTGTACAAATTCATCATATTATTAAACATTTAGATACTACTGCAAAATACTGTTAGAATTACTTTCTATTTCTGATTTACCGTTTGGTGTGACTTAACAGAAAAACGAGGAAAAATCTTCAATAATTTAGGACTAGTATTGTTGAAATAAGTATAACCACATAAATTGTTTTCATCTTTATAAGATGAAAGAAATGAGACGACGAAAAATTAAAGTCAATCCCTTTTCTTCTTCTTTTTTTTTTTTAGTTAAAGTTAAAGTCAAGTCAACTTTGGAGCAGAGGATTTTCTCCTAAGTTAATTCTTTAATTTATTATCTCTTCGTTTATTTTCTGTATCGACAAATAAGTCGTATGGTCCTGTATCACAAAATGATTCCTGGAATTGATTTTTTTTTTGACGTGCGAAAAGATCGCTATAAGAAAAATGTGAATTACATGAGAATTTTTCTTGGAATTTGCAGGAAAATAAGTTTTCTACGAATTTGCATATTAATTCCCAAAAAAATCTCCATTTAATTCACAATTTTCTTGTAATGGACTAAAATTCAATTCTAGATATTATCAGACAATATAATATATAATTATCTCATTTAATTTGATTTAAGTTACTCTTTGTTTGGATCAATATTTCATAATATATTATATTGTATTGTAATGTATGGTATATACAATGTTTTATTAGACAGTATTGTTTGTTGTTATTTAATAATATTTTTATTTATTTGATTTGACTCCTAATTATTCTTAGGATAGGAAGTTTGATTAGAATTAAATAATACTCCCTCTTTAAAACATATGTTGCAATTTGACTAAAGTAGTCTTGTAACTTTAAAATGACCAATACTTTTTAAACCAATGGTTATGTAATTATTAAGCGCGGAATTGGAAAAAGGTGACTAATCGGTTCTTGATGATTTAAATTGATAATTAATTTTGGACAATTATTTTTAGTATACCTGACAAACAATAGTGGACAGAGAGAGTATATGGTAAAGGCTAAAATAGTATTATGAAATAGGGAAAAGGCTCAAATATGCCATCGAACTTTTAAAAAAGACTCATTTATGCCATCCGTTAAAAGTTTGCCTCATCATGCAACTACCGTTTTAAAAAAAGCTCATTTCATGCCATTTTTGTAACGGTGGTTTTACAAAACCCTTTTTAAACGGGTCAGATTAAATTCGCCGTCATTTTTTATTATAATAAAAAATCAAAAATTTGAAAAATTATTAAATAAAAAACCACCCAAATAAAGGTCCCACCCAAATTAAAAAAATCGACTGCCAAGAAAGAGATTTATGTGGAATTCTGTTCTTTTTCTTTTAAATCTTGGACAGCGCACTTTAGTTAAAAATTTGAATTAAATTATCGCTGCAATTTTTTTAAGTAAATCCTATGAACATGTTGATGAAGTTTTTTTGTAAAAAATAATCAACGTTTTTTGTACAAAAATTGTCATATTTTTATAAAAAAATCCACCAAGTTGCGATCTTTAATTTTAAAAAATCAAGAAAGTAAACAGCAGAAAAAAAATTCTTAATATACATAGCTGCAATTTGTGTGAAGTGATTTAAATAAAAAAACACTTTAAAATTATAATTGCGATTTTATTTTGATCTCAAAATAAAAAAAAAATCACCATATTAATTAGACTTTTTTTTAAAAATAATTTTGGCGTACGAATTTTTATAAAGAAAAATTTTCTAGCAGCAGATTTTTTTATTTAAAAGAACAAAAAACTTTTTTGTAAAAAATGTTGAGTTGATTATTTTGGTAAAAAAAGCACCACATTCTAAATAACTTTTTTTAAAATAATAGCAGCTAAATATGTTATCGAACTTTAAATCTTCAGTCTTCCAAATATATAAAATAATTTAAACATATAATAATTGGGTGTAAATATAGGGTTTTTTTATTTAATAATTTTCAGATTGTGATTTTTTATTATAAATAAAAATGACTGGACGGAATTCTTAATCTGCACGTGTAAACATGGTTTTGTAAAAACACCGTTAAAAAAATGCATGAATGAGCCTTTTTTTAAACGAGTAGTGGCATGGATGAGCCAAACTTTTAACGGATGGCATAAATGAGCCTTTTTTGAAAGTTCCATGGCATATTTGAGCTTTTTCCCTATGAAATATTAGGTAAGGATATAATTGAAAAAAGATATTAAGTAACAATCAGAACACACCAAATCATTGTTCCGTAAAATGAGAATTTTCGTTATTATGTAGGACGAACTTTCATAATTCAATACAATACATTTTAAGTAACAATCAAAACAAATATTGTATCTATGATAAAAATACAATACAATGGGTAACAATGATCAAAACAGAATGTAACGTCTTTGCACTTCAATTTTATGTGTGCACAAGTATATCCACTTAAACATTGTGGTGTTTATCTTATATGGCGATTCACATCCAACATGTATTATATCATGTAGAAATATATGTGTCCACCGATTGATCATTTTTATACATATTTAAATATTTGTTTATGCACACTCAAAGTGGGAAGGCATAGATCCTAACTCAAATAAAATTAAGGGATATGTTTATCAATTTTTTCTTTCAAAGACTCCTATTAAAAAAAATTTGGGACTAATAAATGGACAGATTCAAATTGATTTTAGGCCGGTCAAAATGAGTTGAATCATTGGTCTTGTGCACCTATGCTTAGTTGGGCTGAAAATTGATGGAGTAAATAATGATTGTTAGCCCAAGTAAGCCCAATTTGGATAACAATCCAACACATATTTTTAAGGAAAAATTATGCGGTTGAGCAAACTTATACTATTTAATTTTTTATCATAGTCATAGTATGCTATAATCATCAATCACAACTTACATTAGATATTAATTATGTGGGATGACTTAGAGTTTATAATTAACCACATTTGTATATGCATAATTTGCCAGAATATATAAATACATATATATATATATATACACAATTATCTAATCAATATACATATACAATTGACCTCTCTCGCTCTCCTCTCTCCTCCCTCTCCCAATCTCGCTTGGCTCTCTCCTCTCTCTCTCTCTCTCCCAGTCTCGCTTGCTTTTTATATAAACGCAAATGTTTAATATACAATTATCTAAACTATATACATATACAATTCACCTTTCTCCTACACTCTGCCCTTCGCTCGCCTCTCCCTCTCTCTCTCCTAATATCGCTTGCCATATATACAAACACATATGTATAATATACAATTATCTAACCAATATACATAAACAATTCACCTCTCTCCCACTTTTTGCTCTCTCTCGCCTCTCTCCTCTCTCTCCTAGCGGTCGTCTCTCTCCTCCCTATAACATTTAGCTATGAATTGTAATTATCAAACTATAGCTATGGAGAATAATTAAGCTATTTTTAGTGGCTATATGTGAAAGTTCTCCCTTTTTTTTAATTTGAACTTTACTATTATAGAAGTGTGAGTAATGGAGTAATATCATCATGTCTGTTTTAAAATTCAAATTGAGGGCATTTTTGACTTTTAACACACTATAGAAAATGCATGTTGAATCTTAAGTATCATGGCATCTCACATTCAACATCAGAGCTTGTACTTTTTTGAGTTCCAGTTCCAATTGTGGATCATTGTTATAGAATTTCAGTAGAGATCCACAATTGAAAAGTCAGTGTCTTTGTATTAATTATAATACAAGATATTGTTTAGTTCTAATTTTTTTTCTTATATTTTTTTATTTTGCTGTTTCTGATTCTAATAGTGTGTCGTTGTTGGAGCAAATCATTGAACATATATTTACGAATGCACGCTTTAGTTATGGAGTGTGGTTGATATTACTGAAAGTTGTTACAACAACATGAAGTAATTTCAAACGACAAAAGCTTAATAATATATTAACAATAAGCTAGATTAATATAAGAGGTAAGACTAATCTATCAATGAAATACCCAATACTTAACAAGGTTATTATTACGGGCAAAATTATCTAGTAATAATTAGAAGAAGCAATAAGGGATCATTTGGTATATGATTTAGGTATGAGTATACGTAAACGTACTTGTTGAATTTATGTATAAGTAATATTATTGCTCGGTAGTTGATTAAAAGGTAATTATCATTTATAAAATTAATAAAATATTTTAATATATAATCTAAAAATCTGCATAACTAATACATATATAAGTTATAATAATATTTATATATATTATTTGATACAAGAAGTGGGAAGAACTAGTCTCATCTTAATTTTTGAGTGCACGATATTCTTAATTTTATTTAGTAGAATATAATATAGTTCTATATAATAAAGCATACGATAATTTAAACAAAAGTCGATATGTCCGAGTGGTTAAGGAGACAGACTTGAAATCTGTTGGGCTACGCCCGCGCAGGTTCGAACCCTGCTGTCGACGTCTATTTATTATTATTTTTGCATAATTTAATTATCCAAAAATCCATAGAAGGAATTTTTGTAGCATATCCTCTCTAATATATTCATACTCGATATACTTTTACAAATAGATGTTGTACCTAGAAAATTTCAAAAGTTATACTATTTTATTTTGTTCGTGAATAATTAGAAAGATTTTTTTCTTGAAAAACCAACAACTCAAGCAACACAAGAAAATACTACTTGTTATGAAATTCATTGCACAAAGTGTCCACACATATTCACTAGTTCTATAAATCTTTTGTATGTTACAATTTCCCTATTTATTTGGTCAATTAACAGTTATAATATTTGGGTGATTTATCAGATGTCATTCCCCTTTTGAAAATATACTACAATGAATAAAATAATCTCTACATTCTTCTCAGCCCAACTTTTGGCAATATGGTCCACAATCAAATGAAATATTCAGGGTATGGTGCCTCAGTCTTTTCTTTTTGGGACAAAAAACTATCAAAACTCTGGAAAAAGATTTTCTTATAAAAAAAATAATGTGCGTCATTATGCTATTTATAGAACATAAATTTAAAAATTAAGAACACATGAGACAAAAATTAAATTGCGATGCTGGGATTTTGAGGAGAGGCAAATGATATTTTAGTAGTAAATTAGCACTTCAAATCATGAAACTTGCGTTTCATATTTTGCCCCGTTTATATCTCATTTTACCTTAAATAAAATATTTCATAACACTCAACTTTATGATTTATTAAAATTAATACACATAATTAAAGAAGGTGTATAGTATGAGTGACTAGCTATCCTCCACTGAACAAGGATTATTTAGTTTGGAATAACTTATTTCATTAATTTTAGAATAAGTTATTTTAAAATAAGTTATCTCATCATGTATAAGCTATCTCATTATTATGGTGATGCTAGAATAAATAACTGCATCACTATCTAATTATACTCTCTCTATTTCATATTATATGAATCTTTTATACTTTTTTCATTGTCTAAAATAATCGAATTATGGATATTTGAATTTTTTTCATATTTGCCCTATGTTTAATGAAGTTTAATTTTTCTAGGGGCATAATATACAAATATGATCCTTCACTTGGCATTAACGAATAATTATGTCCTCCAATTTTGAATGTGAACAAGTAGACACAAGTGTTAACATGACATAATACACCTAGAATGTCATGTAGATTCAAAATTGTCATATATGATGAATGTGTCTATTTCTCAATCTTATACAAGTTTGAGAGTCTATTTATACACACCCAAAGTTAATAATCATAATTGTGAATTAACGTCAAGTTAAAAGTCATAGTTATGTATTATATATGTCTTTTCTAAGAGATAAATTACATTACTTACAAAACTATATTATTTATAATTTCACACACCACAATAATTAAAAGTACGATTTAAAATATATCATTAAATATTATTCTTAATAAGTACATTATTTTAAAAATTCATTTAATATAAAATAAAAAAATATCTTAATTAAATACAAATTAAAATAATATCTACATTTTAGCCTAAAATAATTATATATTTTATACTCCGCACCCAGCGACTTGTTATGAGCACCACTATATTATAGACATATAAAGTGATACTATTAAATTCTGAGAATTTGGATGGAAGAAGAATTCGCCATAACGAAATGACACATGGGACATTATTTACCTTGTAAAATGATTTCATTTTCAGATAAATAATTAATTTTAATTTTAGACTACGCAATTCAATGAATTTTGTGATTTGAGATTTGGGTCCTACACCAATTTAAATTCCTCTTCAAGCGCATTTCACGTGGCCCATTGCTCCACGTCAGACAAATCAGAATCTTCCTCCTAACTCTAAATCTCCACATCAGCTCAACCCCATATACTCTCTCGAAAATATCCTGTGCGAACCCAAGGAAACATCCTTCCCGAGCCACACAAGAAAATTAAAAAAAAAATAGAAACTCTTTACGTACCTACCACCTGTCACTCTTTTTTACCATATCTCTTATGTATGTTGTCGTTTCTATATCAACCCACATCTCTACCTTTTTTTCCATTACATTTATACTCCCTTCTTAGCTGAATAATTGGTGTTTCTGTGATTTCTCTCTCCATTTTCTCTAAATTGTTGCTTCTTTTTTTTGTCCTTCTGAAAAAATACAGAGAAATTATGAAGAATTGTGAGCTTTGTACGGGATTGGCTAGGATGTATTGTGAATCGGATAACGCGAGTTTGTGTTGGGACTGTGATGCGAAGGTTCATTCAGCTAACTTTCTTGCGGCGAGGCATTCTAGGTCTTTGCTATGTCAGGTGTGTCAATCGCCTACGGCTTGGTCGGCTGCCGGTGCAAAGCTTGGGAAGACGGTTTCTGTATGTGATAAGTGTGTGGATGGTTACTATCATAGGGATGAAGTGGAAGAGATGGAGGAGAGTGAGAGCGTGAATGATGAAGGGAGTGATACAGAGGACGAGGAAACTGATTACGAAGAAGATGAGAACGAAATTGATTCGGAGGATATTCAGGTTGTTCCGTGGTCAAATACGACGCCTCCACCGCCGGCTAGTTCATCTAGCAGTGAAGATTCATCAAATGGCTGTAGAAATGTCTCTTCAAAGCGAATGCGTGAAGCTGATCCGGATCTTCAGTCAGATGTATGAACTTTTCCTACTCTTTTTTTTCTTATTCTTAATTTGATATTTTTCATAAGTTTTTGAATACTTAAATCTTTGTTATCGTGGTTATAGGACGACAGCGGAAGTTCTTCGTGTCAACGGAAAGTCCATATATCGCCGGCGATGGATTCAGACGGCGGAGACGACGCAGCCGCTATTGTTGACTCATACTCATCAAAAATGAGAACGCCGGGTAAGATCCAGAGAACAGATCGTCTCACGGCTCCTAGATGCACGCCGGTAATAGAGTTTTTCCGGAGAAATAATCGGCAAAGGATGAACTCCGGTGCGGCGATCGCCGAGCTCTGTAGACTCAATAATGAGTCAAGGACCACAGATCTGAAAAGCTCAGAGACATCGTAGCCGTCTGATTGACCATTCGTTTTCATCAACATTACGTGGGTTCTACTTTTTTTACTTACCCTTTACCCCTAAATCTTTTAGTCGGTTTGATATTTTTTAGGATAAGAGTTGTTGAATTTATTCTAGTACTAATCTTAGGGATAGGTAGTATTTTATTTTACTGTATTGATGTACTAATATGTTTAGGATTAATATTAAGATGAGGAATGCCTTAAAAACACATTTTTTACAAATATGCATTACATTTTTTTGTTATTTCTCTTAACCATTTATCTGGTTTCATAATTTTTATCATATCTAGTACTCTCTCCGATTTAAAAATATTAGTCTAGTTTAACTTAGAACGAAATTTAAGAAAAGGAAGAAATTTTTTTAATCTCGTAGTTCTAAATTAAAATTATGTCAAATATATTTAAATACCCTTAATATTATAGTTTTAAATATGTCACGCAAAAAATTAAATTTAAAATATTATCAAAAAAATGATGTCAATATTTTTAAAACGAACTAAAAAGAAAATTGAAACATTTTTTTTTAAACGTCCTAGGAAATATGCACTTGTTGAGGTGAAAAAAAGATTTTAAATCAATAGTAAGTCTAGATATTTTTTATAGTCCTGGAGTTTAGGCAGTTTGTGCTGAGTTCTGACTAATTTGTATGAGATATCTGTTTCCATTTACCAGTTCTTAGTGTTGAGTAACAAGTCCACCATTAGGAGTTGAACCCTTCTTCGAATTGTGTTACTCGCTAACCCTCTTTTCCTTTGATTAAACGACACAGTTGTTAAGTCGAACGGATCATAAGTTTTAGAAGTTTTTTTTTTTAAGAAACGCCAACTTTTATTCAATTACATAATATCACCCAAACTCCACTACACTGCAGAGAATAATCGTCTTTTTCGTTTTGCCCTCCCGATAAAATGGGATATGATTAGCCTCTTCGTACTAGAATTTTTTTTAATGAAAGGATTTGAGAGGGACCCTTTAACCAGAAGAGAAACCCAACATGAGTGGTTTGTTCGAAATATTGGTTGCGCCACTC
This sequence comes from Solanum habrochaites, assembly GCA_027704765.1. Taxonomy (NCBI): domain Eukaryota; kingdom Viridiplantae; phylum Streptophyta; class Magnoliopsida; order Solanales; family Solanaceae; genus Solanum; species Solanum habrochaites. The sequence continues at coordinate 64,243,465 of JAKWJA010002495.1, forward strand.
ATTTTGAAAACATCTAATTTAGAAATGGTACAGAAAAGCTGCAAGGCCACAACAATTTTGAGGTCATTTTATTCTCTTTTTATATTTCTTGTAAAATATTAAGAAATTTTTTTTGCTAAATAATAAAATAATAGAAAAAAATTAAGTTTTTATGGTGGGGAAGAAAAATAGGAAGAAAGATTACGATACGAAAAATAAAATTTATGATTAATAAAATGAAATTTAAATAATCAATTAACTAAAAATTCGTTAACAACGAGGGAAACAATAAATTTAAGAATCCGTAATTTTATCGCAATAAGAAATTGTATGGAGCTGGTTGAAATTCCACAAGAGTGGATGAATGGCTAAAAACTTTAGCAATTTTATATAAATATAGATATTCAAAATTGCCTGCGTTTGACAAACACCACATATATTTTTATATATATTTTTTGTTTTTAATATAAAAATAAATCATTCATGACTCGTTTTCAAGAAATTAGTGAACCTAATTTGTTCTCTTTTTTTGGGCCCACTGTTGATATATTATAAATTTATAATTGAGTCATTATTCAGAAGATATTTTCATGCCTCTGTTTTATTTTATTAATATAGTTTGTAAAATATCTGGAGGTTGATAGTGGCCTTAATTTGAGGATTAGTGTCCCTTATTTTGAATTATTAAGTAAACTAATTGCGGCCGGCAGTCACATCAACTTGGACAAAGCTAAAAAACTTGAAAAAAGTTATTAATTTATATTATATACTTCTAAGTTTACTTTATTTACTCAGATTTAATTTTGCATTTCTCTTTAAGATAAGGAGAGTAATAAATAAAAATATCTGATTATATTAATTATTAAATATATAAATTATTTGGAAAAAAGAGAGAGGGAAGTAGGGAGTGAAAACGAGGGGAAAGTAGCTGGGCGATGGGATAAAGGAAGCCAAAGAAAAATGGAAGATTGAGGGGGAAGAGAAGGACAAGTAAAAATAACAGAGTAAAGGAAGACGTCGGAACAAAGAAGAGGGGGTGAGGGAGGGTGGAGTGACGTGGGTCGGAGGAAGGAGTGAAGAGGAGAATAAAGAGAGGGGAAGGGAAAGGTAAACGGTGAAATTTGAACTGTGACCGGGCTTTAATTTGCATTAATGCGGAAATAGGTACTTTAATTATTCAACTTTAAAAAAAATAAACACATGAGTCCTACATGGAACAATATATGTTGGACACCACGTAGGACGAAAAATGACATGTAGGACATGTGTGTCTATTGTTCAACTTTATACAAGTTTAAGTGTCTATTTGTGCACATCCAAAGTTGAAGGACATAAGATTTGAAGCCAAGTTAAAGAGCGCATTTATGTATAATGTCAATTAGTTGTGATGAGATAAGTTATGTTAAAATTATTTCTTATTGAGTGATTGTTTTATCGTGTTCAAAATAATATGCATTACATAAATTTTAAGAACAAGTTATTTGTACAAAGATGTCCTTCATGAATGTGACAAATAATGTATAAAAAGGATTTATAGAGATGTTTTTGTCATTTATCTATTTTATCTCGAGAGAAATTATTTCGAGATTACTGCATTATTCAAGGAAAGGGCTAACTTATTTCGATACTAATTATTAATTCGAAATAAGTTATTCTGGACTTGTCTATTAAACAACAAATCAAATGGCACTATAGTTTAAGTTAGTAACTATTTGGTCTCATCTCTCACACCAAACAACTCCTTAAAATTTGTTTAAATTGATTTTCATTTTTAACTTATAAATTAAAAGTCACAAGCATTTTGGCTATAAAAATTTATTCAAACTTAAAACCAAGAGCTTATGAGCATTTTTTTAAATTTACTTACATACTTTAAAAGTCATTTAACCGCTAGTATAAACCGGCTCTTACTCCATATATATTTCTATCCTACACAAGACTTTTCCAATTCATCACGTTTATACATGTTCAGTAAATTAATTTTGTTTGAGTTTAAATTCTATTTACTCACAATGTCAAAAAATTTGAATAAATTTATATTATCTTATTATTATAAAGTATAACTAAGTAGTTACTTATAAAAGCGAGATTGGTAGTTAAAAATTAAAGTCATTTCTATATGTACAAAGTATAACCAAGTAGTTTTGTTTTGAACTATCGGCCATTTTAGATCAAAACAAAAGATAACAAGAGAGAAAAAATATATATCATCAAAGAATGTAGTGTAGTAGATGAAATTTTTTCTTTCTTAATTAAATGTTTCGAAATTAGATCTAAATGTTAAAAAAGAACATTAATAGAGAGCATTTCTTCTTAAATGAAATCCTATTCGACGCGAATTTAAATTAGTCGGCATGAATTTCAAATAAGAAAGTCAAAGAAAGAGAGAAAGCAAAATGCGTGTGTAATATGGTTAAATTCAAATAAATTATTATGGCCTAGAAAGCAATTCTAGTTCATTTTGCACTCGTACATTAACTTGTGGCCTAGAGTGTGTTGGATTTATTGGACACTCATAGAAGAAAAAACTCAACTATTGTATTTCATAATAAAGTGGAATGGAAAAGGTTTAAACAATTTGTGCCTTTAAATAACAGAAAGTATACAAAAATAATTACAAAAGACTTTCTAGATATTAATTTCCGTTTTTTCATCGGTAAATTAACAATAATTATTCTCTTCTAATTTACTTCCATGTAAATAGAGAAATTTGTTATTTAAGATAGCTACTCTAATAAATAGGAGATAGTTGAATAGTTTAATAACTTTTCAACTTTTACTTTCGTGTAAATACTAATTTGTTATTTAAGATGACTAATAATTAGGATAGTTAGTTAATTATTATGTTATATTTTTGCTATATATATACATGTATAGTACATAGGAAAAAAATACAAATGTTCAAAACAATTTTTCCCCTTATATTTTGCTATATTTGAAATTCTTATTAAATAGAACTTGATCACTAGTTTAAGATCGTGGAGTAATAAAAGACTATGCACAATGACACATGGAGTTGTCTGTTGCGTCCACAATTTCTACTACTGATAAAATATCGTCGTGGTGAGGAAAAAAAGGGAAAAATATATGAAAATGCAACACATTCATACTAATTATATATTAGGGGATAAGGTTAATTTATACATTATAAATATCGTTTATTTTATTTTGCTATAATAATGGGGCCCACAACCTATTTATGTAACCAATGTATTAAAAGCCTTATTTGATAATTTTGTATATAATGAAACACAATCGTAATGTCTCTATCCTATTCACATGTAAATTTCTTCCGCATTTCCTCAGTGCTAACGGCTTCTCCCTAATTAATACTCCAATATTAGATTTGAATTTCGAACTTTTGTCCAAAAATAGTAATCCTCTGAAGTTGAAGTCATCACCTAAAGTGGAAGTCAATTCGTAAGTTATCCTTAATTTAGTTGTTACCTTTTTTTCTAACTTATCTAAAAATTGCTATGGTTCGTTTTTTTTTTCCATATATTTTGGATTTGAAAAAATACATAAAAAAATTAAAAAAAAAAAAAATTTAATAAAAAAAACAAAATTAATCGTTTTTGTTCTTGATAGATTCTAAAATTCGTCAAACAATGAACGAATCGTCTACATCTTGAGAATTACCAGATGTAGTCTTTGCATGTCAATTGTTGTTGACATTTTACCATCCTTTTCAATGGGGCTCTAATTCAAGAATTGGGTTAATTGTAGGGGTCTTTCGGGAAAATCAAAAACAACTTATACAAGAACAAACCATGGAAGAGCTGTGAGAAAAAGAAAAAAAATGACCCACCTATGGCAGTTCCCAAGTTATTAAAAATGCCAAAAGCTAGAGGCATTAATTAAAATTGTACAAAGGTACAAGGAAAGAGGAGGAAAGCTTTTTTTGTAGCTATTTGAATCAGAGGAAATGATTGTGAAGTCGGATTGAAGAACTCATAATCATGAGATAGTGTCTTAAAACCCAAACTTAGATACATTTTTTGTTAATTAGTGGTCAATATACAAAAAACCATTAAATTAAGTATTGTATATAGTCTACCATGTGAGTAATTGATATAGTATAGTGCCTGTTTATGTTTTTTGGTTTTGTATCTATATACAAAATGTAATTGGACTTAGTTATAACTAGATGGAAACATTTGAATATATGATTAGAATTTGTATATCTAGGAGTTATATACAAACTTTTGATATTTATTAGTATATATTTAAGTTACAACATATACAAAAATTGATAGTACATGTCTGTTTTAATAGCTAGTAGTTAGGGGATTGTATAGAGATTGGGAACTATCACACGCTGATTATAATTTTGTTATATGTAGTATTAGTATAAATTATCGAATATAATGTATTGAATATGCATATACAATTAATAAAAACATGAATAAGTTGTGCAGTATATACTATATACCATCTTAAAAAACTGAATAACATATATCCTTGTTATTATGCAAATTCGTAAAATGCATTTTGACATGATATATTATTAATAAGATTGTATATGTATATGTATTGCAATCATAATGGATGTGCAATACAATAAAGACATTGAAATACGTGATGGTATATACTAATATACAAAAAAGGTAAGTTCTATTAATAAACAGAAATAATCCTGAATGACTTTTTTTTTTTGTTTGTATATATAGGTAGGTAGGTATTATACAGCAATTAATTTGTTACATGACTATTATAAAAAAATTTTTGTTTTTGAATTTGAACGGGATGGCGGTAAAAATAGGGGCCCGTTTTCCCTAAAATTGTTGGCATTATGTAATTTATGTTACAATTTTAATGCGTCAGTTACAAACACTTTTTAAATAGAATTGTATAAATAATAATAAAAAATTAATATAAACTTAAAAGCACTTTAATAAACGTAACTAACCCATATTATGTAATAGGTAAAACTATACCCATATAATGTTATTTAATCTAATAAGTTTGCCATATATGAAAATTTTCCTAATAAAAGACTATGCACAATGACACATGAGTTGTCTTTTGCTAGTCCACAATCTTCTACTACTGATAAAATATCTCGTGTGATTATTTTTGTATATTTTATATTATCTAAAAAAAACACAAAAAATTAATCTTTTTTATACTTCTTTGTTACAAAATCATCTTCTAGCTTTTTCTTTCATAAGGCTCCAATAAATCCCACAAAAATCAATAATAAGTATCATAGAGGGACTAATAATTTCACTCTATATTTATAGAATGTGTTCATCTAATTTAGAGAAAATGCACAAGTACCCCTTTAATCTATACTTGAAATCATAGAACACACTTATACTATACTAAAGTTCTATTATTCTCCTGAACTTATTTTATAAGTAATTTTATACTCCTTTCCGACTTACGTAAATTGAAAAGAGGTAGAAAATTATTAATAAAACAAGTGTAATAGGACCTTTGTATAGTATAAGTGTGTCTCTGAGATTTCGGGCATAGGTTGAGGAATACTTTGTGCATTATCCCTTTAATTTATCATATTGTATTATCTAGTTATATAAACTATAGTAGTTTGAAACAAAAAGGTGATTACTCACTCATTTATTTAGATTATACTAATAATTCAGGTTTAATACATAAAGAATATGTTATTTTCTTATTATTTTGTAGATATTTTTATATTTGTCGTGTATAAAACTTAAATATTAAGATTTTTTTTTTATGTAAATAATAATTCTTGTGTTGGGTGTCGCTTTTGAGAGACTAAGAAGAGTCTCCTGGAGAATAATATGTTTTCATCTTGTGGTGTAGAATTATCAACCAAATTCAATGAATATGGATTCTCAGATGCTCCTGTATGAGTTCTGAATTTTTTATAAGATAATTTCAAATATTAATAATTAGATTCTAAAATTAATATTTCTTATATATTTAATAATTTTCAAAAATGTAATACATTGTTTGAGCAAAAATTTAAATGGATATAGATTTTATAATATATAAATTTGAATTTAGTCAATAAATTTTATCCAACATTGCGTAGGAAAAAAAGAAAGAAGCAAAACCACTTGTGGGATATAATAACATAAGTTGATCATATCAAAAGAACTATATATATATATATATATATTATCTTGTGGTGTAGAACTCATAAGAAATATAAAGGAGTTGATTTGAAATGGCCTTTGTAGTTATTTTTTCATTTTTATTTTTTATATATAAAATAAACAATTTGTGGCTATATATAAAGTGTTGAAAGCACTGTGGAAGATATTATGAGAAAGAGGTTGCCTTGTAAAATACTCTTCTTTAAATTATGACCATCATTTTTATTTTATTATATATGTGTGATTATTATGATCACTCAAACAAGAATCAAGTTTGGACCTACTCTTTAATTATGACTACTATATTTCTTCTTTCTTTTTTTGACGTTCTCAATAGCAACACTTGGTTCTAGTCTAGTCCTTGTATATATCATGTACATATGTTGATTAATTGACGTCTTCTTTTAATTTCTACAACTTGTCTCTATTAAATAAGGGACAGATATGAGATTTAAGAGTATTGATAGTTTTTGTCCCTTATTTTATTTTTGTTGGAGTAGTGTCATTTTGATATTATGATAACATGAGATAATTAATTTTATAATAATTAATTTCAAGATAACTTGTTCGAGTCTAAAGTTCTCATTGTATCTCCTTCGATTGGGTAATGTTTCACTAAATACGATTGAGAAAAATTAACCTAAATAGCTGTGTCATCCTTTCATGTCTAACTCAATTGAGAATATAAAGTGTAATTTAATACTCATTCCGTTCATTATTATTTGTCGTTGTTTTTATATTTAGAGTCAAATTTCAAAAACTTTTACTAATGTTTTAAGATTAGTTTTCATTATATTGACATGCAAAAAAATGCAATTTATAGTACTTTTCATATAGTTTTTGAATATTTAAATTTTTTGTTTAAGATATTGAATTAATGTAATCTAATTTAACATTAAAAATTAATTAAATTAACTTTTAAAAAATATAACATGATAAATAAAAGTAAACGGAGAGAGTATCATTTAAAAAGAGAATTTTCTTAGTCAAGATAGAATAACTTTATCACTCACCTCCCTTATCTTCACATGTGGAGTGTAAATAATACAACATGAAAATTTGACTACAGATTAACCAAGAATAAGGAAGACTCTAGCTTTAATACTATAATACTATGTAAAGAAAATATAACCCTAAAAATTAGCCTATTATGTGGATAATAATTATACAATACCATCATATGGCTACAATTACTCATTCCCTTAATCAAATTATAATTCATGTTATTACAACTTAATTTTGACTTATTTTTCCATTTTTTTCATCCCTCAAAAATGTGGAAAAGGTGGAGGAACCAAACAAAGGAATTGATTCTAAAGCTAAAAGCATTAATGTGATTGCCCTGAGAGAGGGACAAACCCCTATCTGAAAGGGATGTTCTTCTTGGTGAAGTTGACACATTGTATAAGAGGTTAAATGATTTTATTTTATGTTTCAAAATATAATAAATTTTTCTAATTATCGTGACTGAAAGTGGGCACATGTTATGCAAATAAGTGAAATCTATAAGGCATGTTTCAGTGAAATAATTTGAACATTCAATTCTAAATCTTAAAGCAATGGATAATTTGATAAGGAATATAAAAGACCCATAATTACTACTTTCTCCATAACAATATATATTTTTTAAAATAGCTATAAAATTTTGTTTTATGCATGAAAATAACTTTTGTATTGTTATGGGAAAAGTGAGGATGCAACTCTCTTCCTTTTTCTTTCCTTTTGAGTATGAAAATAACTTTTAAAATTGTTATGGAGAAACAGGTGGCAGTGATGACTTATGATAGATTTGTGGTGGTAATTTGAAAGTGAAACAAATGTACATCTCATATATGTTCAACGTATCACACTATATACTGAATAACACCTGAAGTTGTCCTCAATATTCCTTAAAAGACACTTTAACTATGCAAACGTCTTAATCCTCGTATATGTCAATGTATTCATTGTATGTAAAGTTATGATAACTCTCATAATGTCCCAATCCAGAGTAACAACCATAAAATCACGTTTGCCCTTCTCCATGAATCATATATGTAAATAGTTTTAGGTAAAGATTTATAATTTACAAGAGAAAAATTTGAGTCGCTATCTGTTTGGGAAAAATAGCTTATTTATTCCAGACATGTAAATCATATTAGAAACAGTACAACTAAACACACAAAAAAAATCGCAATGTCTCAAGAAAGAGTAATGGCACTACCGCATAGTTTTTCTAGTTCGTCTTCCAAAACCTTTTGCAGGTTTGCCTTGGTTCGCCTATAGATCCAACCTTGTGAGCTCTGATCCCAGTCAAACCTTGAAGGACCGCTGCAACAAGAATGTTTCGTGAACACAATGGAGATTGGGGGTGGGTGGGTATCTGAATATCGAAACTTAACACAAACCAGAAAGAGCAAATGATTGTAGTATGATATACTAACTTCATCAGTAAAAGCTTAAAAGGAAATTTATAAATCATAATGCATTGAAGTGATACTGCTATAAATATAGGGAAACCAGAGAAACAAGTGAATCTTTTGAATTCACGGGGGAGTGAACATGCTTCTTCGGGGAAAAATAATAATTCACACAGTATGTTTAAATGTTCTTCCGGGTACTTTTTATTTAATTATCTACATCTGGGTATTAGTTTCATAACGGAAAGCACATTACAACCATATTGTTTCAATCATGTATAGATCAGAGTACAGGGAAAGCCCCTCAATGATTCACACACTCTTTGAACATGAGCCTATAACAATTGTTTGCTGGTCTAAATGATGTGTAAATATTTCACTCCTCGTAGTTGTTTCTTAAATATTGAGTTTGAATCACAGATCCATTTTTTCCTAAGCATGTTACAGTATTATATATACGCTAAAGGAAGTACTAGAAATGTTTCCAAGTTGACGAAAAGAGAGAACAATGAAATTATAGATGGAGGTGGCACAGGGGAAATATTTGCAGACTGCATTGTGTTAGAAGGTTGATTTTTTGATATGGTCCAGACCAAGATTATATGAAAATAAAAAGATAAACAAAGACACATCAGAAATGCAATCACAAAGAGAGAGAGAGAGAGGCATTGGTACCTCACTGGTGAAGACATCCAAATCTGCCTATTTGGCGTCTGTTTGTTTATCACGTAGGTTCCCAGGCTCCCAAGCTTCAGCGTTAAAACCTCATTCTGAGAACAAAATCTAGAATATCAAGACAAATGCAGGATATTGAAAGAAATATATTCTAATGCTTTTTATCATTCTCACCCCATAATCCACATCAAAACCATCAATGTCAACTGAGTCCCCATATTCCTGTCATACAGCAAATGATACAACTGTTATAAACAATCAAAAGATACAGAATGCTAATCATATGTAGAATACAACCCAACTCAATTTTGACTTAGCAGATTGATAAACAATTTTAACAAGAGAAGGAAGGGTGCTGCATGGGGCTAATATCTCTTCATCGATATGAATGTATGATGCATAACCAATGATTGGGGTAACATGTTCTTCAACTCCTCGACAAAAAGTAGAGCATCTTAAAGCAGCCACTTGACAAATTCAATCCAAATGACATACATAAGTTCATGCATTAGTGGGATCCACTCTGATTTACATTCAAAGGTTGAGGTTTCTCATCGTCAACTTAATGAAGATAGATTCAATACGAGAAGCATCTTATCAAAATATAACCTCTACTATTTATAAATAGGCTTTGCACAAGATATTGGCTCTCCATTGATACTTAAGGTAAAGAGAATCCAAACTCAAGTTTCGTATTATCGGTTGCGAATCAACAAAAATATTTTTGAAACCAACTGCTTTCTTTCACACTGGGTGATTTCTACCTATCTATCCAAGTCTTGGTGAATGGAGTTAACGATACATGTACTCGTGCAGGTAGCACGTACCCGTGGAAATTAGTCAAGGTGTGGTCAAACTTACCCTGACACCACGATTATCAGGGTGAAAAATGTTACCTTTTATGTGTCCCCAGAAGATGAAACTTAAAACTTCTGGCCTCACCCATGATAGCTAAAAGTTCATAATTCTTTTAGGCTTGATAAATGCATGTACTTGAAATGAAATAAGTTTAAGTTTCAGCTACTATATAAACTTTTGGGAAAGAAGATGGTAATGACAGGATAAATCACAGTACATAATGATCTAAAATGTATCACAACAACATAAGCAGTATGATCCCACAGGTGGGGTTTGGGGGGGACAAGAGAATTGCTCCAATGCTGGTACTCAAAAAGGTTTGGTAAGACAAAGATGATAAACATGAAATACTCTCCCTTCGGCAGTATGGTGGACCATTTGGAAGGAAATGAATGAAATGATTTTTGAAAGCAAATCAGAATCAGTAGTTAGTACTAAGTATTAAGTACAGATGTTTATCCCAACTGTTTTTTGGTGTAACATGGCAAATGCAAATGATATAGAGGCCATGCTACATTTTTGAGTTCACTACACAATATGTGATGGAGCGACCCTTGTAAATTCCCCACAGCACCTTCTGCTTGCTGGATTTCAATACAAAACCTTTTCGACAATAAAAAAAATCCAAGTAATCTTTTTAGTGATCAATAAATGCCTGAGGGTGAGTAGCGCAAGGCCCACAACTCGATGAATAATGGGCCTAGCCCTCTAACCTTCTCTACTTAAATACCCAAGCTTTTGTTTGCTAAGAAATACTCCTGATGATACCCTACTAAAGCTTCTGGAAAACAAAGATCCGACATTGCCACTAAACATTAAAACAAAGGTTTACAACTGACTATAAATCATCAGCACCACCTTGAGTATCATATTTGTCACCGCTAAGATCTATGTATCCTAGCCGAGAAAGTCCAACTGAACTTGATACAAATAAAGTAAACTTAAGTATATCGGGTACAACTGTATACCTCCAACTTATCTAGCAAGTCATGGATAGTGGCATTAGCCAGTCTGTGATACTCATCTTCCTGCAGCAGAGATCTGTAGATTTATAAATTTAGTATGAAGATACAAACACATTTTCCTACATCAATAAACTTCCAACTGTGAAAGGACATTCTAAGAATTACAAACACAAAACAACCTCCATTGTAGATTTTACAGAGAGAGCAACACACACACAGAAGGAGAGAGCGAGAGAGAGGGGAAGGACTAAGACAACGTTAGTTTCTAAGTGAGAATCAACGGCTCTGTACATAAGACACAAAAATCTAAGTATCAAGCACTAATTATTTGGAACTATTGACATGAAGCAAGATGGGAGCTTTAGCAATAAATTAAAATCCATCGGACAATACTGCAAATGTTTTATGCTGCTTTTCCTTTTAACCCGTAGAGAAAAGGTGTACCATTTCAATCTTTTTCCCAATTTACTCTTCATTTGTCAAGCTTATCTTTACTTGTCTAGAAATTCAGTATTAGGTTTCAAACAATTTAGTTTCCCCCATGTAAGATCTATAGGAGCCAGGCAAAACAGTATCAGACTTCTGTGCAGTTATCTTCTTCTACTTTTGATCAGTTTTTTGTTTTACACCAACCTTAGCTTATCTCACATTACATCAACCATGCAACACATCTTCAGTTGAAACAAACCAAAATAGCTAGTCCTTTATCACGTGTAAATTAAACACTAAACTTCATCTGTTACTACAGCCACTTCTAGTGCTGGGCTACTGCTTCAAAATTCAGTATATTGACCTGCAGAACTCTTCTAGATTAATTGTATTACCTGCACTCTATCCTCCCTTACATTGGAAGTTGAACACATAGGAAAATCAAAGATACTCTGAGATACAATATTAAAATGAGGACTTTAAGCTACTTAATCAAGCTAAAAAGATTTCATCTTAGAACAATTATGAGTCTACACTCTTTGGATTGATGCTTAGCAATTACACAAAGGAGGCAGAGGCAGGGAAATCAGAAGGGCGCTAGTTCAGAATGAGAGAATTGTTTTTACCAAATAAATTGTTATTCCCCAAAAATCTCAAAACTGATTATGCCAGCTTTCCCACCGAGAAATGTCAGTATTCACTTTACAGTGATCCTTACCCTCTATTCATATCTTCCTCTCCCTGATTTCAAACAATGCATAGACATGGAGGTCGAAGATTAGGATAGAAAGCTAGAAGGTAGCTGAGTGATGTCACATTTTGTGTGGGAGAGGCAGGGGTCTAACCCTCTTCTCCTTTTTTTATTAGTATTCTATAGTTTTAGCATAGTTTCTTATTTTCTAATGTGTACTACTATTTGTTGTTGCATTTGTTTTGTATCTTGCCACTTGCACTTCTTGTTCTCTATTCCTATTCCTCTTTACAAATCTGCATCAGGACACTTCTTTTCGTATTGTTTTGTGAGGTCCACTAGCGAACTCAGTCTTCCCTGCCTTACCCTGTCTTTCATCGCAAAGGTAATACGGTACGATTTGTGATATCCTGCACTCTCCGGACCCACGTTAGATCTGCAGCTTTGACAACTGAATTTGATCTGGTGTTGCTGTTTTTTTTATCAAAAGTGAATTACATGACATAGTAGAAATCAATCAAGAATATCGAAAGTTACAAAAGTCACCTGTTGCAAAGAGCTTCTTCCAAACATTAAATTGGACAATGGAGCTAGCTTGGCAAAAACTTGTGAACAATCATAGGGAACCTGCTACTCTACTGTACTAGAGATAGGGAACTAACAACATCCGAAGGTTATCCACACTTGTTTACATACATTAGACTTAAGTTGGGACATTTGCCCAAAATAATCACCAAAAACTTTTCTCCTCAACTTTTATCCTACAAACCTTTCATTTACCATATGTGAAGCACCTCTCCAACAATACACCGGACAGACAATATTTTCCATAAAATCAATTCCCCCATTCCAAAGGCACCGGACCTATTCACTTCAGAACATCCTCAAATCAATATGCTTTCATGTTGCTCCTATCTCCTCCTCATCGTTAACATTCAGAGTCTTAATACCAAGTCCTAAGTTATGTCCGTGATGTTTTTCCTACAGAAAACAAATTCGAGATGAATTGTTTTCAAGCAAATTAAAATTGAAAGAAATTCTAGATACAGATACTCAAACTCCGTTCCTTTCTCCAATTTGTTCAAGCAAATTCTATAATCACTACAATTACTCAGCAAAAAGAAACAAAATCCCAAACATCGAAGTTAGAATAAAGTAATTCGGAACTAAAAGTTGTTACTAAATCAAACCTACCGGTAATCGATAGCAGCAGGACCTTCGGAAGCATCTTGAAGAGGTGACGAGCGGGAACAATAGCTTCTATTCTACAAATGTCTGAGGTTTAACGATTTTGGAACATACTGCTATTGGTCTGAATTATTTTCTGCTCTCTGTTGCCTATCCTCCATACACATCATTGTATCTTTATTTTCTCTCGCTATGCGTAGGAAGCAGAAGAAAGAAATGATCTTTGTATTAATGCAGAAGAATTAGGTTTGAGAGCTCTGCATAGCGATTTGCGAAGTAGAAGCAGCTTCCGTGAACAAGAAGAAGCCATTTTTGCTCTTTAGAACAGTTTCCACTTCCTTCGCCGTTCTAGTTATTTCACACAAGCTAACAACAGGCCCAAACTCACTTTAAGGTTTAAGCCCAACATTTTATATATATACTTTTTTGGGCCTTACGCACTTTATTTCGAGGGCAACTTTCACATATAGCAAACAAAAAATTCATATTTGTATGTTATAGGAAAGTTTGCATAATTGCGCTTCATAGCAAACATAAAACTGTATAATTTGTTATACATATACAATTGTATAATTCGCTGGTCTATTTCGCCTGCAATTGTATATTCGCTATCCTATTGCCTCCACTAGGATTGTATCATGCACCGTGGTTATGATTCCGCTGCCTATTTTTCCTGCAAGATTTTTATACATTGGCTTTGTCATACAGTTTGAACGAATTAAAATGTAATGATATTGCATAATTATAAGTGTATAGCAAGAAGAAGATATTGTTTTTCTCTATCTTTAACACAAACCAGAAACACAATATAAACAACTTCTCTTGTATAAAGCTAGAGAAAATGGTAGTTTCACTGCATTGTATAATTTCGCAAATTGTATACATTCGTTAGCCTTTTTTCTCTGCAATATTTGAAGTAAAATGTTTTTGTTAAATTGTATAATTATTGTATAACACGAAGATCTATATATTTGCATATTATATACAAATTTCTCTAGGCACTTTATACAAAACATAAACAATTTACTACAAACTTCTGTGTATAAGATATAAGAGGCGAGCGAGAAGTTGATAGTGGCGAGCGAATTTTTTAGAAAGATACGCCCTGACACCTTAGCTAACGTTTGCTATGTAGCCCAATTAAATCAAACTCTAGCTACTAACTACTACTACTTAATCTAACTCCATTATTTTAGGTTATTATTGGCTATTATATAAAATTTTTCCTTATTTCCGATGGTCCTTAACCTTGTTAATATTTGTTTACATAAGTAGTATATGTGTTTGTATTACATTACTCTCTCCGTTTAAAAAAGAGTGATCCTATTTTCTTTTTAGTTTGTTTCAAAAAAGAATGACCGCTTTCCTTATTTGCCAACAATTTAACTTTAACTTTCCACGTGACATGTTTAAGACCACAAGATTAAAGGATATTTTGTTACTTTCGACATAACTTTAATTTAGAACCACAAGATTAACAAATCTTCTTTCTTTTCTTAAACTCTATTCCAAGTCAAACTAGGTCATTCTTTTTTAAACGGAGGGAGTATATTATATTATACTTTTCTAATAAATATAATATTTGAATGTATTGTATCATTTTCCTCCGTTACATAATGACACATATCCATAGATTTTAACAATAAAGCATGATAAAATAGAATATCAAATAATAAGTAAAGACAAAATGAGAAGAAAATTTCAAAATAACAATGCGATTCACAGTAAATCAATCATTAAACAAAATAGGTTTTTTTTGTATTTACCTAATAATAAATTTAAACGATACAACATAATAAAATTTAAGTAACAATCAAAACAACCATTATTTTTAAACTAATAATACAATACAATATAATAACCATCCAAACAATGTGTCAATGTTCGTCCGGAAAATTATTACTAATCATATAATAATAGTATATAATATTTTATTATTTACCAACTTTCCCAAAACAAAAATTATCCCCTTTATTAGCCTAATCAAATGGTGAAAAAATTTACACTAGTTTTAATACCTTTTAATTATCCTTAAAGTATCTCAATCATTGATTTATTTTTATTTGTATATATATAGTGTTAAATGTTAATAGATTCATGTATTTGACATTAGTTCAACAACAACAAAAAAATGGATATAGATTCATGATCATTTTATCCTTACTTGTCTTAAGAGATAAAGAAAATGTTTTAACATTTTGTTGATTTATGTGTTATTATCTTATAAATGAAATATTTATAGTCTTTAATAACTAAAAATAAAATACTTTTTTGTTATCTTTGAACATGATATAATTTAAGAGAAAAAATAGTGAGTAAGAATTGGTTCTCAAACTAGATCTCATTTTTCATCGGTCAAAACAACTCCAACAATATAACTGAAACCTCGCAAAAATAGTTTGTTTAATCAAAAGAGCAAATATAATATATGGTAGATTGTAACAAACTAGAAAATTAATTAATTAGTTGATGAAATGAATTCTAAAAGGCCAATTGAAAGTAGTATGGCCTGTTTATTTTAATATATAGGCCCCTGAAAATGACACAGGCGTTACGAATTAATTTACTTAGTTGAAAGTTCATTAGATAGAACTAATCCCTTCAAGAGAAGAAATCATTCAAATCCAATTATATTAGGGACAAGAAGGAGATTTGGTTGTAATCGTAGAGCACAACTTTTGGCCATTGCTCATGAGTTAAAACATCATCAACAAATATCTCATAAGTCATCATCAAAACAAAAACACAAGGTAAATCATATATAGTGAAATGTTCTTTTTTTAATTGTTTATTTGACAAAGAAATTCTATGATCGTTCTCGACTTAAATACTTCGGACTCTTGTTTATGGTTGGATTCAGTGGTGGATTCAAAATTTTATTAAAGAGAATCAAAATATAAGAATTAATCATATAAATAAATCAGGGATTCAACATTATATATACATATAACAATAACATATTCAGTATAATCTCATAAGTGAATCTGGAGAGGATAAAATGCACACATACTTTAGTTCTACCTTTGTGAGGTAAAAACTAAAAATATTATTTTTTATAGACCTTCGACTTATATAGTATACATACATAACAACAACAACAAAAATTCTAATTTTCCGCTCTTATCATCTAATCAAAAAGCATTAGGATCTAGTGAAATGTTTTTTTTTTTTGGTTGGTATATATTGTGTATATGAGTTATTAAAATTTTGTTCAGAAATGGAGATGGACAAAAAGGATTAGATTGTCATTTTCCCATTTGTTTGGTAGAAAAGATAAGCAATGGAGGTATGAGAACATTGGAACACAAGGCTGCAACGGAGCAAAAAAGAGAACAATTAATTTTTGTGTAAGTCTTGCTATTATTATTTTCTATAGTAATAAAAATTATGTGTACTTTGATATAATACATAATTTGTTTTTTAATTAGGACTTAAGTCTTAAGAGAAATATACACACTGATAGTATAAAAAAAGTTTGTACTATTACTGTTCCCACTACTTTTAAGATTAGCGCATATATATATATATATATATATATATATATAAATACTTATATGTTAATTTTAATTGATAGTATGAAGGAGGGAAAATCATAGTGTTCGTGCAAAGAATTTAAACACCTACTAATTTGTGTTACTTTTGTTGTGTTATGCAGAATAAATTGAAGGGCTTCTTCAACATGTTAGGTGCCTGGCAATTTTGTAAGCAAACGTAAATTTTAGAAGAGGCAAAATTAGTTCATGAAAACATGATTTGATTTATTCAATAAGTTTAACTATTAACAGATTAATAATTTGCTCACTTTTTACTCGTTCAAATTTTATTCGATTCGCCTATTTTACCTCACCAATCATGATGATCTAGTATCCTTCCGTTTAGTTGAATTTTTAAAGTTTTTTATTGGCGTAAATTTAATTTTCCTATAGTGCAAGATATTTCAAATTTATTTTCAGCTACAGTTTATTGCTACACAAAGTTTTTGTTGCTCGGACTCTTCTAAAATTACATTGATCGTCCAAAAGTAAGAGAAGAAGATCATAGTTGAGATGTGGCATTGTCGAAATACTGATGTTCTGTTTTTGAATTTGAAATATATGCATGGAAGAGTTTTTTTTTCGACACGCGAAGGATTCATTGAGAGTTTATCTCGATAGATTGTAGAATCGTAAATGTAAATAATCAATTTTAAAAAAAAATCAATCAATGTTACCGTAACATATTTCCATATTCTGATATCACTTTCGTTATGCAATGCTTTTATTTGGAATTTTGGATTATATTTTTTTTTTTTGTACACTAGAAGAGTATCTTTTTTCCTTTTTGGTATATATAACTCAACTATTCTCAAAGTCCATCAGTTACTCATCGGCCTATTTTTCAGTTCATCTCTCTTCATTTTCAATTTGTATGTATAATTGAATTTCATGTTCTATAACATATAACCTCCTTTTATGCAGTAAGCATAAAAGAAAAGTAAATTCATCACTATGAGACTATAAAATTTGCTTGCATATAAATCATACTTTTACCCCATACACCATAGAGAAAATAGCAACTATAGTACGTATATCAGTATATGATATATCATCTATAAATAGTTGAAAAAAATAAAGTATAAACGGTGAAATAAGGTATTTGCATCTAATTCATTTTTATGTATATATCGTATCAATTGGTCTTCAAAAGCAACTATATTTCGATATTATTATAGATGTCAGTACAAACAAAAATATTTTCTTACCAAAAGCAACTATATTTCGATATTGTTATAAATGTCAGTATGAAAAGGAAAATATTTTCTTAGAAATATATATTCTCTTAACTTTTTTTTAATATTTGGTAACTAAGCAAAACATAGTTTGTCCTTTAGAAGTATTTATAGGTAATATAAAAGAACACTATGGACAAGGGTGTGGTAGACAGTGGGTGGGCATGGGTGGCGAGAGGAAGACAGATTAAAATATAAGTATATTTATTTTTTTCTATGCTCACTAAGAAAGTCATTTTTTAAGTCTTTTCTTAAACCGATGACTCGCTTATTCGGTAATGCTAACTATTATAAAATATCACCCTTCAAAACTAAGCTATTGTTGAATCCAATCCCATACAAAACTAGGTTGTAGTTGTATTGGTTACAAACAAAACATAAATGCTTAAATTAAGTATATGTTGACCAACACTCACTTTGTATATGCTATCGTATATATGATAAAAGTAGTGTGGTAATTGACCTCAATACTCATTGCAATAGAGATAACGGTCTTCATTTGATGTCTCCAAACTAACCAATAACCATATTGGAGTAGATGCAGAAAGTAGTCAATAGCAATTGACTCCCATATATCAATAGATCGCAAGCTACTTTCATACTCAAACCACTTGAAATTGAACGTCATTGATAGAGTGATATTCTCCACGTTAACCCTTATGAGAAGGGGACAATCCTATCAAACATAAGAAACCATTGCAAGCCGGTAAAAAACACAAGGATCGGTACTCTCAAATAAGCTTATTACACGAATCATCCAACGCGCAAAACCAAAGGCAATACAAGAAGTACTAGACTAGTTCATAGTTAAATAAAATTAACCCCATGCACAAATGTTGCAACCTTCTTTTCCTCGAGGATATGCATATATCCAATGAGAGAAGAAAATCTTTAATATTACCTGATTTATGAAACTATTGCCTACTTCATGAAATAAAAGTACCTAAGAGTAAGGAGGAGGGTTGAATTTACTTTACTACGCAACCAGGTTCCTATTTACAGGCAACTACAGGAACTCCAAATTGCTGTAAGCAGTGGTCATCAATCCTCGCTGGAACAACAGGTTAGGATCTGCAACATGGATGTCTCACATATTTTTCTAAGTTAGGACAAAGAAAACAATAGTCAAACAAACATGTCTCATCATCCCAACCACTCTTGAAAACCTTCTTTTCCTGAAAAATCACCGGATTCTACTACTTGCTCGATGTCGTTGCCGCCTCCTTGATCGTCCCAATAAGATCCTACTGTGAAGTCGAGAGATTCTGTTGAAAACATTAGATGCAGCCTCAGTGCCAGAATGATGGACAAAAAAATCATCCTGATCAAATGAATGATAGCTATCATCGAAAAGATCATCTGGGTGTACATTATTATTCCACAGATCACTAAGAGGGTCTGACCTATAAAGAGTCTCATCTAGATGGTTATCCAATCCAAAATTCCTGTGGAGCCCTCCGAAGTTACCATCTATTACATAATCTCCCATTACAATTGCCCCAGGCATGGCAGACCTGATTGTGCTAAACACATCGTTCAACTCCCTCTCGTGCTCAAGCTTCTTCCATTTCTCAGCAAGTGAAGGGTCTACTTCTAGGGGACGTGCTGAAGGATGCTGCCGCCTTACATGTTTCCTCAACTTTTTGTACGTTCCAACAAACGAGCAATTTTCATGCATGCATGTTCTCTTCTTTGCGTTTAGATGCTTGCGTGCAGGTTCCACAACTGTCCAACCCTTTACCTGCCCACGACAGAGTGGGCATAGAAGTTCAGTTGCCCCAGCTAAACAACCTGCTCCTGACGAGCAATTAGGATCATTAGTTGACAGCAACTCTGGTTCAGAGTCCTCGATTGAAGTTACTTTAGTATACGCTTTCTTGTATTGCTCAAGACAATTTGAGAAACGGCAGCTAGTGGCACACATATAAGGACGACATCCCTTGTCATAAGATGAGCACAGCAGCAGCACTGCATTGTGAGGGTGCTCCATGCAAACTGAGCAAGTTGCCCCTTCCCATTCTTTCTTCTCTGATGATTTTGGTCGTTTCTCCTTTTGGTGAAGCTTTTTGTACATTTTTGAGCGGCAAGACGGCAAATCATGGTGATGGAAATCAGCTATCCGTCGCACCTTGCTTGGTTTTGTCATTTCTGGTAAAGAAGATACAGTCCCCAACCACAAAATAAAGGGAACAAAGAAACCAATGGGTTAGGTTGGGGGAGGGGAAGAGGTTAGTAAACCAGATAGTTTGCCAAACAACCAAAGCTTAAACTATTAAAACAATTAACTGAAAAGAAGGAAAAAGCTATCATGCAAGGTTTCAAATGTTTCTCAAACTCTACACTTAAAACTTGCGCACACTCAGATATATTGTTGTTAAATCAGATAAATTTGCTGCCTTTAATGAAAGAAATATAGAGGATAAAGATGTCTTAAATCACCAAAACCTGTTTAGTGCACACAATGCTGATCCACATAACATGAGAACAAAATTATTAACAATTATAGGAAGTAGAGCAGGTAAATATACACCAGTTAAATGCACATGTAATGAACCATCGCAACCACACAAAAAAGAGTATTCCATGAAAAGCTAACCTCGACACATGCTTTTCTTTTCGTTATTGATAATGGTGGTGTCCGGGCTATTTTGCACGCACTTAGACTAATTCGACAGGGTACTATCACCTCTAACACATACTGGGTGCTTAAAAACAGATTCCACTGGACCATAAAGTTGTGTCTTTTATAGGTGCAATCGTTTATTTGCCAACAATTAAACTTTTCGTTAGAATCACGAAGATACCAGAACTAAATGTTAGAGCCTCTATTTATATCATCAATAATTTTAAAATAGCATACAACACTCATAGGTAAAATATTTAAAATGAAAAGAATGGGACCAAAACCATACTTCATAAGAAAATGGGAACAATAACATAAATTCAAGTCAACCAACTTTGCAAATAGAAAAAGGAAAAAGATATGAAAAAAGGAATGAAAAGAATTTTAGTTAGCTAATTTAGATAGCATAATAGGCATTGTCTTCTAAATCAATGGTCAATGACATGATTTTGGTATAGGATTGAGAGAACTGCAGGCTAGCATGACTGAAAAAGTTCATCTTTACTCCCTCCAACTCAACTTATATGATGGTGCTTGACTGGGCACATAGTTTTCGAAGGAAAGAAAAGACTTTGGAACTTGTCAAGTCTAAAATAAACCATAGATATTTGAGTGGCTATAAATCATCTCATTAAGAGTAAAATGGGCATTTTAAAGTTAAATGTTACTCAGTGAAAATAAATCAACAGAAAAATCCGTTCTTTTTGGGACTCCTAAAAAAAGAAATAGTGGGCATATAATTAAGCATAAATAGTAAAAAGATGGTGCGGGTGGTACACCTCAATTATTCCACCAAATACATGCTACCTTCAACTAGTAGACACTAGATAACTCTATCTAACAAAGCTTAGGCAGATGGAAATTAAACCCCGAGCTCCACTTATATTAATCACTAGGCCACACTATTAGTTGCTAGATAAAAACATGCTTTTTTAAAAAAAAATTGGCAAGTGCTAAAGAGGCAATGCCTCTCTATAAACTACCCTGCCAATGTCATGATTTTGAAATAGGATTGAGAGAATGTCTATAGTCTAACCTCAAAGAGAGTTTAATTGCACAAAATTACCGACAAAAAATGTTTTATTTATAAAGATTGTGTTTAGGCCAGCTCGTGTACACCTCGATTATTCCATCAAGTACCATCAAATAAAACTTACGCTCTCTGTTGAATATTACACCATGATCTCTAAGAGTTTCACCCACTTCATAAACCACTAGATCTGACCCTTCAGTGCCTGACAAAAGGGTAAATTTCTAACACAAAATTGGTGCGAGAACATTGCTGCCACCCTATCTTATGAACATATGTCAATGCAAATTGTAAGCAAATTGAGGGTTTTGATATATAGTTTTTAACTTTATTATACCTTTTTATCATCAGGATATTCTATAGATATGAAATACAACTCTTTTACCCTTGAACTACCCTCCATCTCTCCTCTTTTGAGTTAAAGAAAATTAATAAGACATTTTCAAACAAATTAACCATTGCAGAACCAAGCCAGAAGGTCCTTTAAAAAACTTCCAAACACAAAAAGAGACACATCTTAGGTAAAGTTATCCACAACAAATCTTTGGTAACTTCACATTGCCTCGAAAGAGTATTACAATATGTCATCCATGAAAACAATCCAACCTATAAACTACCAAAACTTAATCAATATACAATCAACTCAGAAACTAAAAATAAAAATCAATATACTCCATTTAAACACAAATATTCACATAACTAATCAATTAAAACAGGAATCAACCAATCAAAATCCGGAAATAGTAACAAAAACAGATCAGATCTTGAACAAATGTACCTGAATATGAATTGAATATACGGTAGGTTTATCAGAACTTTGGTATATAGACCCGATTTGAAGATATGATTAGGAGGAAGAAGAAGAAGAAAACTTGTATGGAGGAGAGAGAAAGTGTGTATGCCTCGCTCCTCTAATCTTCCGGAAGATTTGAGGGTTTGCGTCCAACAATTGATTTCTCTCTGCCTTCTACTGTGGGCTTACACTATATCTGTGCAATTTACACTGATTTCATGTTTCGGGTCGGGTTGCGGGCAGAAAAATACATAAATGAACTTTTTAAATTAAATATTATTAATCGACATTAAATAATTATCGAATTTATATGTTAGATTTGACGAGAATAAAAGCAAAAAAAATCACTAGACTACCAGACTTCAACAAAAATTTTAACTATAAGAATTATACCTGCAAGGCTCCCAATGTGAGTTTGTCGTAATTTTCTTTTTGTTCAAATCTAACCCATGGGAGTTGGTAAATTTAAAAATATTAACTTTAGAGAAATTTAGCATGAAGGATAAAATTATTTGGTGCATACTATTTTAAACATGTCATTTAATATAAAGAATGATTTCTGTTATTTTCTTGGATGTAAATGCAACATCAACATGGTGGAGTCATATTTAACACATTGTGACGCCATTATTGCATTGTGGTGACTTTTTTCATAAAGGAATATTTACCTCTATTATATTAATCTATAATTTGGAAATTATGGCAATTTAATCAAACTAGCAAAGTATATGTATTTACTAAAAAGATGATTTTATATAATAATTGTCAGTTTCATACTGTTAAAATGTCACATTTTGAACCTGATAGCACTTGCAATTCAAAGCCAACATCACTAATAACTAGTTCAAAGTTTAGTAGTCTATAGTGCTTCCATAGTAATAGTATTTGTAAAATAATGCATACTTGAAAAAACCTAAATAAACTGGTGGGTTTCTAATCTCTATCTACATATACTAGCAAGAATTTTAAAATTGTTATTCTTTTTAATTAGAGAAAAAGTTACAATATTTTTAATTCTATCTAAATAATAATAGCAAAATTAAAATTGTTATTTTTTTTTTAATTAGAAAAAAAGTTACAATATTTCTAGAGAGTAACTTATCTTATAGACACATTTCCCCAAATTATACTCGGTAAGAATATATACACATTAATTTCTCTCTCTAGATATGATTGATAAAAAAAACAAGTACTATATACCAATACAATTCTTTTTCAATTTTTCAAAGCTTGCGTATTATCTAATAAACATACTTTTGTTACGTCACGAACAATTCTCCAAAAAGCTTAAAGGGGCATTTGATGCTTCTGAACAAATTGAAAAAGATTCCCCAAACAAATCATTCTTGTACTGTAATACTTTTGTTCGTCTACCTCGATTCTTAACTGGTAAAGTGATTTAGAACTAATTCATTTCTTAAAACCTGTTCTCCAACATCTCATACACATACTATCCTGGATGAATCCTACTAGAATGTAGAAATCTGTACTTATCAAAACAAATGACCCAACGTGGTTTTTTTCGGAGTTAATGCAGACCCTTGTTATTTTGGTTAGCATAACATCAGAACCAGACTCTTCTCTGTTCTTGGTTTATCCGAGGTTAATCTCCATATTATATTGTTCATGCTTCAAATGTTCATAAATCATTCTTCATATCAACCAGGCTTAACCTCACTTCTAAGTCCCCCCCCCCCCCCCCCCCCAAATCGTGTTATATGGCACGCTCCAGATATCCAACTCCCCAGACATGCAGGATTGTGTGTTTACTTCTGAATTAAGACAATACGAACTTCCCTCAAAGATTCTTACCATCTTCCACCTAATTATAAGAAGACACTAGCAGCTTCTTTTACTGCTAGCCCACAGCTTGTTCCGAGAAAATTGGAATGCAGTACACATTAGCTTTTAAAACACAACGGAACAAGCAAGTAAAAAAGAAAATAAACAAGAAAAGAGAGGTATGAAGCAACAAATGGGCCTCTTCTAGTGATATATACATTTCAAATGGGTTATCTATCTTTACATCCCATACCAGCTCAAGCACTCAACTATGAATTAAAACTACATATACAACACAATACCCCGACCTCTTCTTTCCTTCCATGGTGGAGTGAGAGAGAGGCATCGGGATAAGGAAAGAACCGAGCGGGGTTGGGGGCTCAAAATTACACCACAGCAAAGGTATTGACCACAATTGCAAACAGCTCTCGATGTGGTTACAAAAACATCAAATACCTGAACTCAGTGTTCAAATACAGATTCTAGGAGACGCATCCACGTTAAACCCCCTTCAAAATTTTGAGGATCCAATGAGGAAGAACAGAGCTGCAGGAAAAATTACATAAATATATCTTAGATTAACTAATAAAGTCTAGTGAGACGAGTAGATTGTAATAGAACATCAAAGTCCATCCATAGGCACATAGTAGAGACGGAAAGGTGATTGTTACGAAATGACTAAGACAAGATCGTGGGTGGCCCTGATAAGCAAAGAGGGCAAGAAGTCCTATATATTTTCAGAACAAAGCATCGTTATCATGTTTGTCAGTTTTTCTTTTTCATTTTTTTATATTGGTCTTGCTTGGGCCAGCTTAAATACATGATAACTTGTGCCAGGTAATTCAGCCCCACCAAAACTTAAACAGTTGGAGAGAAATTACCAAGTAGCTTTTGTCGGAGTTAGACCCTGCTCTCCTAAGTTTGCACCCTATTGCTCACAAGGCCAAACCGTTGGATTGTTACAATGGTTGTCAGTGGAAGTGCCCTTTCACATTAGTCAATGTACTTGAGAAAGAAACAAGCTAAACCATGAAACATCTTTTAAGAATGGGCTGGGAAAGGAAGAGCACAATCAAAGGTCTTTCCAATAAAGAGACTAAAATCTCAGGAGGACTGAAAAACCAGCTTGACACATTACCCTCCTCTCTAAGTCTAAGAAACTGGTCCCCTATTGAACAGGTCACATGACCCAACTCAATGCTTGCACAGGGCAAACCAGAATCTGCCAATCAAAGCCCTAGCATCTGGATACGCCCAATGGTCTATCAATAAATGCACCCACCAGGATCAGGCCCGCGTAACAAGGGGTGTCTAAATCAACGGGGATTCTACTAATATCAATAAGTTCAGACTTTTCTTTTCTTTATCAAAGCAACATATTCATTAATGAGGTACCTTTTATTATAAGTAAATATATTATTAATGAGGTGCCTTTTAGCTTCCCTACAAATTGTAAAGTTTTTGCCCAGTTTTTGGCTTTTGAAATTACCCCCTGCAGATTTTACCAAGATCCCAACTTATTTGGGATTGAGGCAGAGTTGTTGTAATTGTTCAAGTGACACAAAACATAAGTAAATTCTCTACAACTGATTGTGTGAATTTAACTAAAACAGATTTCAATAATTAGATGGCAGAATTTTTTGCTAACCTAAAAATGAAACAATGGCAGGAATCAAGGTGCATACTGTAGCATTTTGAAATTCTAACGCTACAGTTGATCAAGTGACTATCATAAGTTAAAATAAATGACAAAATAACCACTGGAACTTACAACAAGATTTCAAAGCCGCCTGCCCAGATTGAGAGGTGAAGCTGAGCCCAAGGAAGAGGGAAGTGTTTGTTTCACAAATGGATGCTCCAAGAGCTGAGTAGCAGTTGGACGAGCACTTGGATCCACTTGCAGACAGTGGCTAATGAAATCGCGTGCATCTTCCGAAAGGGTATTAGGCACAGCTGGAGGTTCCCCCTTCCCAATCTGATACAGTACCTGCATTGGCTGTTCCACAAAATATACATGGTCACTCTTCAAAAAATAGTGAATTTGCACACACCAGCATCTCCATAAAGGAGGTGTTCACAATCAAAGAAATCTTATCCCCCTACTCCAACTCCCTCTTTTCACATTTTTCTATAAACAAGTTAAAGTCAGTTGCACAAGGATAAGATTTTCTAAGTTGACCAATATAAGAAATATAACAAAAGGAAACCTCATAAACTAAATAGCATTGACAGGAGAACAGTTATTGCTCATGTATTATGAGGTAACTTTCCAACTTAGAGAAATAGCATCTTAAAAGACATTCAGTATTTTTATATTCAATAAAAAAAAGAAAATCCACACACACACACGTGCACACACATATCTTAAACAGTGATCTTCTGATAATCAATTTTTTTTTTTGATGACAAGGAAACCGCCACCGCTACCCTTTGGGTGAGCACAGGCACAAGGTAAAAATCCTGCTCCTATGCAATAGCTGACAAACCACACATGAGAGGTAACCCACACTAGGAAAGCCCGGTGCGACAAACTCAACCCAGAAGGCAAACCCCTTGCTTTCGCTGGCAAGGGGTTTCGAACTTGAGGCCTCCAACATGGAAGTCCCAATCCCTAACCACTGGACCACCCCGAGGGGTTCTAATAATCAAATAGAATTAGCCAACGATCACTTAACATAGCAAAGTAACAGAAACAAACACATTTCATGTGAGAATATAGATCCCAAACATCTACAGCTAATAGTGCAGACCTCCAAAAAATTATCCTCCCAACAATAACTGAAAAAAAAGAAGACCAAAGTATATAATAGGTCAAAGACATCACATTTCAATAGCCATTTCATTTAGGTATAAATACAATCTGGTTTAGACAGCCTAATTAAGTATTGAATTATACTCTAGATGTTTCAACGACAGAGCACTCCAATCATCGTTTCTGGAATAGGCCTTTTGCACATCGTCCAATCAAAGTGAATAACCAGATATCAAATTTCAAAAAATAATAAGCAATTAGTAATATTTAGCATGAATTAGCTCCAGATTAAGGGATAGTGTATTAGAAAAGGAATACCATTTCAGCAATAACAATTGTCTAGGTTTTACAATAACAAGTGCCACAACAAGCTATATTAGGAGGTTATGAGATCAAAGCCATTGACGAGGATGTCTGACCAATCAATAATCAAGTAAGGAAAAAGAATATGAAGTTTGTGGTTACGTACATTTTCCAAGTGGGAGTAAGGAAATTGGCGAGTAAGCATCTCTAGGACAGTGCAGCCAAGGCTCCATATATCAGCTGCAATTCCATAACCTTGGTTCTTCCTGTTCACAACCTACATAGAAGACGGGATCTCAAATTTCAAATAATGAAATAAATAAATGGATGTGTTAACAACCCACAATGAAACTATATGGTAAACAAGATTTTGCAATGGTACACTCATACAAACTTGCAACACTATCCAGATATTAGATTGTCTACCATATGTAATACTAATTAGTGATATAAGTGCATTGCTTCGTTAGAAATACTCCAATGACTTCCTTATTGGATACACATGAACCCAGAAAGAACACTGGAGAATTCATTCTGCAACCTCAAATACGGAACAAAAAGACAAGTTATTTAGATTTGCTTGTAGAAGTTATAGACAAGTTTTCAGTGGTGTGTGGTTTTTATATTTGCTTGGGAACTCTAGCTACAAAAAAACTATTTGGGCTCAAATTTTGGATTCAGGAGGAGAAGATCAATGAATCGTCACATCTAATATTCAGAAATAGGCCAATACATTGATAAGAAGGTAAAATAAGCAAACTGACAGTAAAAATTAACATTCATGCAAACCTGAGATCTACACATGCAATGTGAACCACCTCTATCACACATCCCCACACCACTAAAAATCTGCATCGCCTATTTTCAGATTGAGCTTGATATATAGTTCAATCTTTAACATAAGAGGAGACAATTTTCCTCACACTAGATATGAGATCATAGGTGAGGCCCATCACCCATGAGGCATAAGCTAGCAGCTGCTACCAATAACTTGGTTTTGAACTTTTGAAACTGCAAGAAAGAAACCAAACAAGTTTCTCGGGCTAGCAGCTTGACACACAAATCATTACACATTGGGCGACTGAGAAACCCTGTCGAGTAGCTATTTTCAATATCTGCCTACAAGCACTAGTTCACTCAAAAGGATGATAATAACTGGAGCAACAACTCAATTTCATATTTATCCAGTTCACCATGTGAAAAATTTAACACTAGAAGCCATTTAAAAGACCACAAGACTCTTAATGTGCGATCCAAATGCGGGTTCTTTCCAAGATAACTAAATCCTGTTTCTCAAAGCTGAATGGTAATTGCTAAGAAGCAACCATGAGAACACGAGACTCCTGTTGTGTGCGGCAAGTATATGTTCTCCCAAAAGAGTATTATATCCATTTCTTGATGCTAATTGATGATTGCTAAGAAGCAAGAATGAGAGAAACTCAAACACATATGCACTCGGCAACTATATTTAACACACTTAAAATTTGATTTCTGTTATATTGAGTTGCAAAATGCACCAACATAGATGTTCTTTATCACACCAAAGCAGGCCCCTCTAAAGATTTGCAATATTACATTCATAATTAGACTAGCCGATTTCCTTTTAATCATCAAAAGACAAATCAAAGCTTACCTCAGGAGCCATCCAAAGTGCAGTACCCTTGAAAGACTTGACATCATTCAACTTAGTAGCCTGCATGCATGTTGAATGAATCCGCTTATCAGAAATTGTGACATAAAAAAAAGATAAAAACTCCAGGAAGTTTGAAAGACAATAAAAGCATCAAAATGAGAGAAAAAATAAAGGACAAGAGTGTGATGATATGATAACCTTTGCAAGGCCAAAATCAGCAAGCTTGACTGATCCATCAGCATGCACCAATATATTAGCGCATTTAATATCTCTACAAGAAAAATAAAATAAAAGAATATCAATAAGCTACAAGAATTAGTCTATGTTATGTGCAGGCATTTCAAAGATTTGGGACCACCACTCTCAACTGCAAACAAGATGAGAAAAAACATAAAAACTGAGGGTCTGTTTGGAAAGCCACCAAGTAATTGAAATTGGTGTAATTACTAAGATAGTAATTACCATGTTTGTTTGTCACGGTGTAACTACCAGGTGTAATCACAAGGTTTTAGTGAATTTTAAAAATAACAATTAATTATCTAAAATTAAAAAATTATATTAGACAAATAAGAGTCTTTATAAATTATATTAAATTGAATATTTGAGATGTATATTGTCTTTTGGAAATATATTAATTAATAAACATGTTATTAACTAATATTATAAAAAATAAATGATTTTTATTTTTCAATTTAGTATGTTTTAAGTAAATTCATAAAATTATAAAAAAAACATTTGAACAAACAATCTATCAAGTCTAACTAAAAAAATAGATTGCAATGTAAAATATACCGCCAATACCTCTAAAAAAAGTGAAACTGAAAATATACATAAGTTCTAAATTCAAAACAAAAAATTTAACATAATACTCTTATGTCAAATTTCAACATAACATACATAAATATGATTTAAAAGAAAAGGTAAATGTAAAACCACAACCTGATCTAACAACAAATTCTGCTTATATTAAAAAATTAGAATACTAACAAAATTATACTTCCGAAAAAATAAAAAAAAATAATAATAATAATAAAATATTTTTAGAAAACATTAGAATTAAAAAATATATTTAAAATAATAAAAATAAAAAATAAATTTAAAACAAAAAAAGTAAAATAAATTAGAAGGAAGGAATTAAAAAATAATGCGCTTGTAATTGCACCATGTAATTACTGGCAATTCACATCCTCCTTCGCCAATGAATTGGAGAGTGTAATTACCACCGATCAATTACACCCAATTACCAATCAAGTAATTACATGGCCAACCAAACAAGCCAGACAGTGAAACTACACCCACTTACATTAAATTTAATTACTAGGGTGGCTTTCCAAAAAGGCCCTACAGTAAAACAATTTTCATGTAAACCCTTCTTTTAATAAATAATTTTCATATAGAGACTGGAAATATTTTGTTTAAAGGGCCACCTTCTCAACAACCCTTCACAAATCGAAATTCAGGGGCCTTTTCTTTACAACTAGAATTAATCACATGCTAGCATGAGTATGCTCGAGTTTCTAGATCATTTAACCTTACAATTTCTCATCTTCCTAAACTTTTGACAACAAACCAGATGAGAATACAGTTCATAAGATATACAGTTACCATTATCAAAAAAAAAAAACAGTTCAAAAAAGATATTCTAGTGTCTTTGAAAGCAGATGAGAAAAGTGAAGTCAATTAAATAAATAGGCAGTACTGAACAAAGGTTTAATTTACTGATCAATAAATGAAACATGTACTGAATCCAAAAGATTCACTTAAATGTCATTAACTTGCAACCATCCGCAAACAACTTTACCCTTCTTCAAAAGAGACAGTAGGCTTAACTCTTTAAGTTTGTTCTGTATCCAGTGTATCACAATAATAGACATAAGACATGGGGGGAAAATAATTAAAAATTGGTAAAAGAGGTCTAATACAGCAGTATAGAGAGCAAACATTTGTTGCTCTGATGTGTCACCTGTGAAGCACATTTCGGTCATGCAAATACTTCAAACCATGCAAAATCTGTCTTGTGTAGGAAGATACTTGCGAGTCTCGAAGGTGATATTTCTGGTAAAGGTTCAACAGAGATCCTTGTGTGACCAGCTCAAGAAAGATGTACAATTTTGAATCATTCTGCAAAAAATTTAACCAGGAGTGAAGAAAGAGATTAACTACAGAGAGATTATTGCTAGACAATGCATAGGAGATCGAAGTGTTAAGACTGGTAACTTATCCAATTTAGTCATGGTACTGAAAAAAGTGACAACCGAGTGATTTTGAAAGGAAAAACGTGAGACAGAAAATAAACAACAAACTGAAACCTAAGACTGTATTTCACATTTAAACTGCCAAAGGTGGAGAATGAGACGTACAGATCAAAGAAATTTAACTAGGTAAGCATCTCTGCATAAAGGATTACATGTATGGATAAAATGTGCATTCTTCAGACTAAAAGCTTTTATATAAAAAAAAATAATCATTTACAGGGAAATAATTAGAAAACAGTTCTTCAGAGAGAAGCACAACATTGAGTAGGCATTACCTTATCAGTTCCATAATATTGGACTATGTTCTCATGTTCGAACTGTCTCAGAAGTTCAATCTCCTAAAAGGCCAAATTAAAAAGAAACAAAAGCAAATCAGTGAATATGCCACTAAGGTAGAACATGTGCCACCAAGAAGCACAAAGGAGAAATCATGAGAATCTAGGAATATAATGACAATTTCATATGCTCATAATAGGTTGCCTTCATCATTCAAACTTATTTTCATAAATCTTATAAAAGGGTGGTCCATTTCTAGTCCAAATACCTCTTCTTTGTTCCACTTCTATTAATATTGTACTGGAGGTGTGTCTCCAAATTCCAGCACAAATAAGTAGTGTTCGGATAAACTCCAGCACCATCAAAAATATTGTACAAACCTGCTCAAGTTGGTATAGACTTTGCCTTCCCCCATCACCTTGATCAAGTAATGACACTTCTTTCACGGCAAAAAAGAAACCATCACTGCAGCAATATGAACACAGAAGGTTACTTTCCAATAGAAACTGTGAAAGCAGGAAAGATTAACAAGTTATAAAATTCTAAAATATATATACATTCGAAAGACCGTTAAATTGGTGGAAATAAGAGAAAAGGTTCAAATTGAGTACGCCAGAAAACTATCATTTTTATTTTTTTTAAAATGATAATTGTGGTGTCCGGGGCAGCTTACGTGCACCTAGACTAGTTCCACTGGGTACATGTCACCTTCCACCAGCAAGGGGTACCAGTTAATACCTTTGTCCACTGGGACAGATGGGAAGAAACCACAGTGTTTTTGTCTATGCAGACATTGAAGCTAGAAAAAACTATAATTTAATGAAGTACATATCCATCTTTTGTTTCCTTTGTGTTCTAGGCGATTAAACCAATTATCTTCTTCACGCAGCCTGACTTTTGTAAATGATGTAAACATTATCACTCAGACACGCTCAGTGCTTTGCACAATCTGTAATGCTTCTGTAGCACTTTCGTAGTGCTACCTTCCTATCAATAAAAGTTTACACTTATCTACGAAAAAAATCCAACAAGTTGGACTCATCGATAAATCATTATTGCAGAAAAGAAAAAGATAATTTTCCTATTAACCATTAAGGTCTCTGCTATGGTCAGGTTAACCAAAATATTATGTCTCTTGAGTCTCATCAAGGTAGTAACAATTCACAAATATACTTCCTTTTATCTAACAGTGTGCTCTCCTAAGTGTGCTCTCCTAACTGTAGCCAATCTTAAATTACACTGTATATTCATACAATACATATTCAGCACTGAATGTCAAGTAACTGTTTTCTTAACAATGCATTATCTTTTTGAAATATAAAGTTTCTTATACCCTAAGTTGATTAATGATAAGTAACTAATAGCTTCCATTACCAAATCCTCAGAAATATATTACTTCCTTAAGATTTAGAATCACAAATAACATTTTGTATTATCTTGATATATCATCCTTTGAAGCTCTATTTAGCTTTCGAACAGACAGATGTGCTTGCCTTCAATATAAACGCTATATGAAATTGTTTCCAGAAATCTGTTTCCTGGTCTCTTTATTTCGAGGTAATGAGATTTTGCACCAAAATCACAGCCAAGAAAAGTAGCTGTAAATGAAGAATTTGATCCACCGTATAAAGAACCCATAATAAAGGGGTATTTGTTTCTGGAAAATCATGCTAAAAATTGTAAAGCAAAAAAAAGTAAGGATGAGTCATAGCATTGGGCTTACTGTGAAATTCCTTCATAGACAGATCCAAATGATCCACGTCCTAGGAGATCTCCCTTTTCCCATCCTGTAATGAAGCGTGTGAATCTCCCATTTGGTGAGATGATTGACATACGCTCTGTCGTGCAGCTGGAAGAATCATCATCATTTGAAGTATTGGTGAAAGAACTGGACTGAGATAGTAAGCTACTCACTCCTAATATCCTCCTAGTACTGTTCTCCTCATCCTCCTCATCCTTCATATATTCTTCATCACCATTAACAACCTCAGATCTACAAATCCCATGACCCACCATTCCTGATTCCCTATGATCTTCCGGGCCAAAGGCCCTAAAAATATCCCAAGTGATGCGTTTTTTTGCCAATTCATCAAAAATGGGCAGTGTGAATTGACGGGCGGAGGAGCGAGAGACGGCGGACTTCTTAAACCCTTGATCCCTCCTCCACCACCACCTCCAAGTAAACTTACAGGTTCATTTCCATTCGAAACAACTCCATTCACCGTAACACCATCACCTAATCTAGAATCCGCTCCAGACACATCATTAATCACCCTAGCAGCACAAACAACTCCACCTCTGTCATAATTTAACTCGACTGACCGAACTTGCAGCTGAATTACATGACTAGCTTTAGAACTATCCGAATATCGACAAATATCCTCCTTAATTAAATTACTACCTAGCTCAACCACCCTTCCAGAACCCGAACACTGATTACCTCCCCCTCCACAACAACTACCGTTACTCGTAACATCAATCACATGATTATCCGATGAGGAACGCACAATCATAGCATCCCATTCCTCAGTAGGTATAGCGAAATCATCAGGACCAGAAAACCCCAACTTCTCAAAAAATTCAATAAACTCACCATCTTTCCCTTGGATCCGAAAGCTCTTATCCCCGCTAAACTCAAGCATAGAAGGCTCGTAGTCGATATTCTTCCTCGCGTTCAGCCTCTGTAGCTTCGGCTTCGGCTTCGGCTTAACGGAAGATTCGGCGCGTTTATGCTTAGAATCGACGCGCTTCTTCTGAGCAAAGATTCCTGGCAATCGATACATTGCCGGATTCAGCTCGATCCATGTATTAGCAATATAACAGCGGCGATAATCGGAGGAAAATAGCAGTAATTGGGGATAGGGTTTTTT
Organism: Solanum habrochaites; assembly: GCA_027704765.1. Taxonomy (NCBI): domain Eukaryota; kingdom Viridiplantae; phylum Streptophyta; class Magnoliopsida; order Solanales; family Solanaceae; genus Solanum; species Solanum habrochaites. The sequence continues at coordinate 64,277,820 of JAKWJA010002495.1, forward strand.
GCCGGGAAGATTGGATAGAGGAAAAAAAGGAAAGAGGAAGGAAAGGAGAGAGAAAATGAGTGGTAAACGCCGTCCGTCAAATGTAGGACCGAAGGAGACACGAAACGCGGTGCTTATGGTGGAGTGCGGAGTGATTGAGCTACACTTTTTTATACTAATTTTTTATTTTTTTTATTTGACACACTGGATTTCATAAAATTTCACGTGTCATGATTGGGTAACGTCAATAAAATACTCCCGTTAATTGGTTTGGTACAATGAATTAATCCACATTACTACTCCTAATTTGTTTATTTTTTAATTAAATTTAAAAAATTTCGATTGTTCTATTATAACTTATATCGCTTTCGGACAAAATAAAATCAAATGTAAAATTGAAAAATAATTTACAAAAAGAAAAAGAAAGGGAGAGAACAAAACGAAGTGTTCATTGAATTTATAGTAAGGTCAAAATGATCATTCTGGCCTGACGAAAAACCACAACAGCAAGATAGGTAAATGGTGACACTTTTTTTTAATAAATAAAAATATCGTAATAAAATTAAAAAATAGCATGGTGAAGGAAAAGTATTAGGGATGCTAATGTAGGTAATAAATTTTAATATTATAATAAATATCTTTCAATTATCACACAGGAATTTTCAAAGAAAAAAAAAGATATCTTCTTCCCCCTCCCCTACACACACACACATTCCAAAAAAAATATACGCCTTCCTCCTTTTCATGTTACATGTTAAAAACATTTAATTAAAGAGACATCTTATAAATAATATATGCAGGGATTATAAAAATTAATTATTGACTATATCTCTTTAGCTTTGTTATTTTTAGGAATATTTTTAAAAATGGTTTTCAGAAAAATATTTTTGAAAAAAAAAATATATGTTTAAAATAAAAATTTGAAAAGAAAGGATTATATCTTTTGTGACTTGTATGATTTGTATGTGTGAATTCTTTACTGAAACTTACCGATTTTAACTTCTTAGTGAATTAATCAAAATATTATTTTTAAACGCCTCCATCATGTGAGTAGTCCAGGGGCTGACACGCCCTGTGTCACCGAGTGTCGTCCGACATTGCTTCATTGAAAAATTTCGTATTTTATACATATATAAATCTTGAAAAAAAAAAATCCTTATAAATGACATTAATTACATTATTTAAACAATTGAATCTCTTTGGCTCATCGGTTTGTAGTGTGAAATCAATGGTTATTCGTTTGGCGTGCCTCAATGAGGCCAAATTATTTTTTATTTTTGAGACATTTTCAAAAAAAAATTATATTATCGAGATTTGAACCTCCAACCTCCTATTTATAGTCAAATTAAGCTTAAAATAAATTAATTGCACGGGAATATTTATTACTTAATACTATTTTCAGTGAGACGATTATACATACATTTTAAAAATATGAACACTAGTCGAAAAAAGTTTAATAGTTGACTGACTTCGTTCTTAAATAATTTTTTCTTTTTATTAATATATAGGATTCTAATAAATTATTATGTTTTAATAATTTTAAATACGGCAGCTTACAAAGATTCTACCCATGGTGTGGTCCACTCTCCCTCAAATAAATGACATATCAAAGTCATGTCTCATAAATTAATAATACATCAAATTATCATTATTCACTATTTTAAAAATTATTAATGAAATTATTAAATAAAAGTTATAAATTTTTTAAAATAATAATTTTATTTCTCTCACCTTCCTCCAACTTTCGTCCACCTCTCCTAACCAACAAGCACCATGACCACCATCACCTCCACCCTCTTTTAGTCTCTTTTTCTTCCAATTAAACTTGTCTTCATATGAAAAAACTGGATTATCGAAAATGAAGATCTTGAATCTTAAATTATATATAAATTGATAGGGTGGGGTTAACGAAAAAACAAAGTTGAGGCAAAGATAGATGGGGTGCAACTAAAGCCTGAAAGCGGGGATTGGGAATGGGTGGAGGGTTAGGACAAATATGGGTGTGGGATGGCTAAAAAGGGGGATTGGGGTGGGAGCATGGGATGAAAATGAAGGTTGGGGCGGGAATGGTGGTGGGGATGACCAAAGAAGGTGAGGCGAGGGGAAGAAAGATGACTTTTCTAAAAAGATATATATTATATTATATTATTTAAATTTAAATATGTTATATTCACTTGTCTTTACATGCATGTGGTTACGCCGCCAACTCATACGTCTTAATGTCATATAAGTATGATCAATGGTTAGAGAGGTTTAATATATTATGTTTTAATGAGTTTAAAGGTTCGATGATAAAGGGTTAAGTAAAAGGGTCCATAACACAAACTCATATAAGTATAGGGGTCCATCAGATTATTTCGCCTTTTAAATAAGCAAATTTGTTCGACAAAATTTTTTAAAAAGACATAAAATACATAAACATGACCCTTAATTTGGCTTCAGTTGGTCATTATGACCTTTAACTTTAGATCTGCACAAGTAAACACTTAAACTTGTATAAAATTGAACAAATAAACGCATTCATTTTACATGACACCCTACATGAAAAATTTGTGTACTACATGTAATACTTGAAAAAGTTAAGTGTCTACTTGAGCAAATTCAAAGTTGGAGGGCATGATTGTCCGTTGAAGTCAAGTTAAGGGTCATTGAAAAAATGTTTTTTATAGTCAATTATGAAAAAGACAACTATTAATGTATTTTTAATATTGAAATTATTTTACGAAGAGAAACTATTTTAAATATATATTATAAAAAATTTAATGTAACTCTTATTTTTACCAAATTAAAACGTATATATTTAAATTTTCAATCAATATTGTACCTTTTTTGGGGAGGGTTGAAACTTAGAATTGTTTTTATGCTCTAACCTTACAAAAATATTGTTATCATCTCTTTTTCTAATTCTATAAAATTATACGTAAAATAATAATATATAAATAAAAAATTTTCAATTGAGACTCGATCTTGATTCGGAGATTCAAGAGTCGATCCTAACCTAAGACACCCGAGACTCGAGAACATGAGACCAAGGACGACCTGATCACCCCAACCCAAGAGTCGACCCTAATTCGAGACTCAATTTCAATTTCGAAATTTGAGACTCAAATCCTAAACTTGATTTGACCCTCAATCTTATTAAGTATGACAAAAATATTTGGATGAAACATGATTTAGCAACGATGAAAAGTGAGTTGAATTTCATAATTACACTAGATTAAGCTAACAATTATTTTAAAATGGATCACGCTTGAATAAGTAAACATATAATTTAATTTTAAATTAACTTAAATCAAATCGTGTGGATATTTATTTTTTAAGCTCATTTACAATCAACTATTCAACCCTACCTACCTGACAAGACCAATAGTAACCATGCACTTCACTACACCTAGTTTCCCATTTTCAACTTTGTTCTTGTGCCCAAGTCCTAACTATCATTGTCCATTTAATTTTCTAGAATATAATTGAAGTAACAAATGCCATACGACTTTTTATTTGTACTTTTAAAACATACAATAATATGTAGTCACATCTTTTAAAGGGGAGAGGACGTAACATAATGTTTCATTTTTTATTTATTCATATTAAAGAATGAACAAAAAAATAGATTTTATAAAATAATTTGAAACACAAAAAAAAATATGGAAGATTTTCATAAATATTGCATAGGGTATATTTCTTGATTCAACCATCGACGCTTAATATTATATAATATATTATAATTTGTATGTATATCTACTATTTATATATAAATGGCAATAAGCACACAGTTGAAGGTCAAGATGTCTACTTTAGCTGTGTGCTTATTCACATAATTATATGTTTAGCCTATTGGATGGGCGTGACATTTTAACCCAACGTCATTTTTTATTTCTGTTTTAATTTTAGTATTTTTTTCTCTGTAAATCAATTGCTTTCTCCATCCATTTTTATTTGTCATGTAAATTACATTAATTTAATATTAAAATAAAAAATTTAGATACTCAAAAACTATATTGCAATTTTGGCATATCAATAAATGAAAAAAATAATTGATAAAATGTAGTTAAAGTTTTAGGATTTACTTTAAAAAGAAAAAGCTATTATATGAAATTATAGTGAACGGGCGAGTGAGAGAAGAGAGGAGTATTACTTTTGAAGCTAAAGACACTCTACATCTACTAATGATATGAGATTTTTACATTGAAAATTTGTGTTTAAGTAGTAGAGGTCTTTAATAATTTCAGCTATTATGATTTGAATTTCGTATACGTAAATATATTTCATATAATATTTTAGTTATTCCATCTAACAAACAGAGGCACCAAAACGTCTGCCTTCACATGTGTGGTTCCACGCTTATAAAAATAACATTTATTGACTCTTGAAAACTATTCGGTGGCACATATATTAGGACAAGGAAAATACCATATATTATTAAAAAAATTACGGTAGAGATACATAAATTACAACAATTAAACACTTAAAGAATTGAAAAATCATATTAAAATTTAATTGACTCTCCAATTTTTATCTGTGTCATAAAGTGAAACAAAAAATAACAGATATTGGACCAATGCTAACACGGACGCATGTGTCTAGTAAAATAATAAGCCGCCATATGTTTAATAATTAGTATAGATTATAAAATATTATATATAATACAATTCAAGTCAAATGATGTAAAGAAAATTTAGATACACCACGAATAATCCAAACGTAGTTAGGTCAATTTAGAAAAGACAAGTGACAAAACTAGGCTAAAAGCATGCATTGAAAAACATTAATTAGAGGTAAACATAATTTATCGTACACTACCAAGAATATCAGCATAACGAAGAAATTTTGGAAAGGTCTTTCAATTTAATTTATTATTTAATATTTTTCAAGTTATTTTATTTGTTATGCTTATAATTTTTTGTATTTTTAAAAGAAAAAGGTTAAATCGTTAGTATCAAGTATTTTAAAACGACTAGCTATTTGAATGAAATTTATATGTTAGTTGACTTTAACAATATTGAATGACTTTATATAAAAGAAATAACTTTTTTGATAAATTTGAAACTAGTTAACTTTTAAATGATATAAAATGGAAAAATAGAATTTTATATATGATAAATTTTAAAAGCTAAATGATATTTATGTAACAAACTTTTATTATTTTATTAACACATATCGCAATTTATTCCTAATGTCGATACCAATTTTACTACGTTATAATTAATTTGATGCAGAAAGGGACACCACAATGGAAATAAGTTATAGTTTTTCTATATTAATTTATATTTCTAATTTTATTTTTGAAAAAAATGTAAAGAAGGCTTTTGGACTTTACTTCTAATCAGCATATTGATCAGCTCAGGTGTTAATTGTGATAAATAAATAAATTACTAAATATAATATAACTTAAAGATAAGAAAAAGAAAACAATGACTAAAGAATAAAAAGAGAACAATGAAATGTCATATTTTATTTACTTAAAAATTATTAGGAAGCTTCCTTTTTTAATTGTTATTATTGTCAAGACGTGAAATTATGACTTATATATCACCTGTCGGTTCGTGACAGCCCAAAAAGGTTGTCGGATAGCAAGAACCTGAAGTAGCTATGAATCATATAAAAAATATTAGTATATGAGATTTATGAAATTTTTTAAAATCATGGTGTTTGAGTTTAAAATCGTGATATTTGAGCTAGCTTGGCGCATCTCAATTCATGTTACCTTTTAACTCTTATTAATAATATGTATCATGTATTTTATCAAAATTAGAACAGATAAAAAGAAATCACATACTAATATTTTATCTTTGTTAGAATTTGAATTTAAGTCTCATTATTTAAACTTTCTTTAGCGGAGGATCTATATATGTAGTACCCACAACTCTTATAAGTTATCTTTGTCTCTTCGAGAATTCTCCTAAAAGTTCAAATAAACCCTGGCTATAAGTTGGTTCTATTTTGAAGGAGAGATGTAATTTTCTAACACGTATTCAAATAAACCCTGACTATAAGTTGGTTCTATTTTGAAGGAGAGATGTAATTTTCTAACACGTATAAAAATGTCAATTGACTAACAAGCTAATTGACACTTACAATTTTTTTTATATAATATACACGACTTTATTCAACTCAATAATCTTTTTCTAATAAGATTTTTTTTTTATGAAAATATTTCTACTGACATTGAAGATAATGTAACCTAAAAACACATGTCCGGCAGCGGTATCAAAATCGGGTGAATTGGACCGGTAAATTTCGAAACCGGGACGAAATCGGTACTGTGTGAACCGGTATCGTTCCGAAATTGGGACCGGACCAAACCGGTAAATTTAACATATTTCATCTCGGTCTAGAAGGGAACCGGTAGTATACCGGACCGATAACCGGGACGGACGGGTATAAATAAAAAAAGAATTATTGAAATTATTTTAACAGATTTGAATTTGTAAGGGAAGACAATTTTGATTTAATATGAAAACAATTAAAAACTTAAAGGGAAACGTGTAAAAGTTAAAAAATTTAAAGTTCAAACTTTAAAGTTATAAAAATTTAAATTTCAAACTCTTAAAGTTTGCAAAAATTTTAAAAAACTCAAACTTTAAAGTTTAAATTGTAAATTTTTTAACGTTATAGTTTGAAATTTCAATTTTATAAACTTTAATGTTTGGGAAATTTTTAATCAAACTTTAAAGTTATAAAATTTTAATATCTTCAACACTTTTAAAGTGAAATTTTAAATCAAATTTTAAAGTTGGGAACATTTTAAAATTTCAAATTTAAAGTTATAAAATTAAATTTCAAAACTCTTAAAGTTTCAAGTTTTAAATTCAACTTTAAAGTTCTAAAATACCAATTGGACAATATTAAAATACATTAATATAAACAATATTAATAAACAAATTAAGGCGAATAGCCTAGAATTTTTATTAATATTTAATTTGATATTATTAATTACTCATTTTACAACAATATTAGTAGGTATTAAAGATTTAATCTACACAGCCACCTTCTAGGAAGGGTTCTTTTTGAGTAATCTCGAATTATCCTACTTTACTAAAAGTTGGTGCCACACATATAAAACCCTTCGTAAATCTTTCAACAGTTCTGTGAGTAAACATGTTCGGAATTGGTTTTTTGAATAGAAAGATCTTCCATGCTTCAATTCCGTATCACTATAATCCTGAATTACTTATACACAGTTCATCTGATGAAATTTGATCGGGTTAGTGGTGCACGATCCAAAATTTCTTCTCTCGGCCCATATAATTCAAATCTCAAAATAATACCGATATCGCCAAGCTATTTTCTTCAGTTACAACCTTGCTGCACTAAAGACGCCTTCGAAGTACTGACGACGTGCACGCTAAATATCTCGAGCATCGGTTGTAGTTTTGGAAATCCTTTGCCGCGATTTCCTCATATGCTAGAATATCTCAGTAGGTCTGTATTTGATTAATATATGTATCAAAATCATTTTATATATCGTGAGAAAGTTCAAGATAATCATATAAATAAGCATCAATATATCGTCATCAAAATCTTTCTTCCTTAGAGCTTTGAGGTTCATTTTCACTTGATAAATTTAATTAGCATTATATAAATCATATAATTTTCTAACTTCAATTTTTTATGCCTATTTTTAACTCTTGACAAATAGGAATTTTTCTAACACAGGATTATATTAGTTAAATACATTTTTTTAAACTATTTTCTTTATGCACCTACATGATACAAATACGGGTTAACAAACACGGGATTAAATAATTGGAGAAATAAATTTTAGAATATTTTTTCAATGAATTGTTTGAAATCTTGGTTTATTTTAATGCTAAATTTAGAAAGCAATCCTAGCAAATATCAGGCCAAAAACAGAATTAGGTGATGGACTAATAAAGTTACAAATATTCTTTGTGTTAGTTATATGTAAAAAAAAACTTTAGAAACATCTATAAGTCATCTATATTCCGCCAATCCACTATCATCTAGTCTATAGTTCATATTCAGATTCATGCGCATTCCAAACCAGTGGTAAGGGTATTTTATATTCATAAGCAACTAAACCGCATTTCATATAAAGTGTTCATCTAGTAGCCAAGGTTTTGGAATTTTTTAGTGGCAGATTATTTCACACAAAGATTTTGAAAAATTTTACGCCTTAGACTTTACTTGACATTAAATAAAACATACATGCATTGTCAACTTAGACAATCACAGTTATCATTACATCCTGTACATCATTCTCTAACCATCAAATGATATCTGGCGTACACCAATATGATAATTAGTACCATAGAAAGACAAAGAGTAGGTTTTCAAATAGTCAAAGCACACCCAGATTATTACTTGAAGCATTATTAAGGTTATACTACTTATTTTATCACATATTCCATAACTTTGTTTAGAATGACAAAAGACATAAAAGACACCAGCGAAGTTGTCCCATATTTGCAATAAAAGACATTAAATTCTGGGGAATTGTCCTTCACACCACTAAACAAACTATATATCGTTGTAAATTGCCATTTTTAGTCATTACATCGTCTATTGTAATGCGGTGGTGCTCACTATCTGGAACTCGACCCGACCCTTTTTTTTGAAGAAAATTAGTGAACTCCTCCTTTCATTTCATTTCTCAACTTTACCTAAAAATCAAACGAAAATACACTGTTTCTTTTTTGTTGGCGATAGTGTTGTTGTTGAACAGTCTCGTTGTTGATCCATTGGCGATCGGTGTTTATGTGTATTGTGAAGTCTGGAGATTGAAGGTCTCTAACCGGTAGGGTTCTAAAAATATGAACTTTTTTTCCGATGTATTCTGATTTTTAGATTATTATAAGTGTAGGATTGTTAGAATCGACCTCCTACAGTTGCCATTGTTAGGATATTTTTGAGTATGTTGGGTAATCGATTAGTTAGTGTAGGATATTGTGTTATGACTTAGTGCAACTGTATGATTAGGGTTTTTGATGGTGTTTGAGGGAGGGTTTAGATGTGGTCAACTTAGTTCGAATATTATTATTTGTCTCCTTATAAATTTGTAGACTTCAATTTGTACACTAACAACAACTGCTATTGTAGGGTTTTTGTTCTGTTAGTACTTGTTAAAGCTTTAATGTTAAGTGATTTATTCTACTTGTGTTAGTTAAGGCTTCTGGTTGTTGGTTTGTTAGTGATTATGTTTGTGTGTACAATTTTTAGAAGTTAGTTATTGAAATGGGTGTGAATTGTGTGTTGTTTTACCTGATTTTTGAGAGCGTTTATATTTTAACTTTAAGATTGGTTATAATGGGGGCCGAAATAGATTTTGGCCCACCACTAAATATATGGGGGCAACGTGTGACAGAATCTTAAGATGTAGATGTTGTTAGGATGTCTTATTTTGAGTTGAGAGGACTACATAAAGACCTAGATAGAACAATGATTTATGAGTTTGTCATCAAGGGGATGGGTTATTGGTCCCGTTGATAATGATAAGGTATTATTACCTTTTCAATATGGTGAAAGATGTGGAACCGTGAAGTGTTATGATTTCATGGGGTTAGTGAAGTAATAGCCCCACTGAATTGGAGTTTGTTCTCCCATGGACTGAAAGTCGGGAGGTTGAGGAATTTTTTAATGAGGACTTCTATAAACCCTATAATCAGCCTCCTACTTCTACCTTTTCCTTCCATCCCTACAACTGCCGTCCTTCTGGAAACATTCCGCACTCCATCTGAATTTCAGTCTTCTACTGTGCATCAACAAGGCATTCTATTGTGCTCCTCCTTCATTGATTATCTATATGAGATGATGATCCAACTCGATGATGATAGTGGAAGATTGAATCAGGATCTGAAAGGGGATACTATGAAGATAATGAGGTGACAGTGCTGTTCACAAGAGTATGTAGAATAAGGCAACCAAGAGGCATTTCAAAAGGTCACAAAGGAGAATAGGGGAACTACTTCAGATCAGAGTAATGTTAATGAGGAAAAGTCCACGATAAGGGTATATGAGACAAAATAATGGTATGAGGAAAGCTTAGTTGGTTAGCAGGAGGGTTATGTATGAACAGTATGTCTAAGTGATGAAGTTCCTAGCTTTGAACTAGATGGTGAAGAGGGTGATCCAAGTAGTGATAACCTGTTAGGAGGAAGAAAACCACAAATGAGTTGTGTTTGATACAACTGCTTGAAAAGATGTGTGTGGGAATTAGCACTGATTTGGGGAAAACTGTTGAAGAATTTAGAGTGACAGTGAAAAGATATGCCAATCCAAGAGAACATATCAATTAAAAATATGTAAAGGAGACTGGGCAGCGTTAGAGTGAGATGTTGTAAAGAGAAGATGTCCTTGGGTTGTTGTGTGCAAGTAAGGATAAAACTCGGGAGATGTCATTGTTAAAACATACAACCTATCCATAAATGTTTGGACATCAACTCATAACTACCTGTGACAACGCAAAGTTTTTGGCCAGCCAAATACAAAGAAAGAATAACTCAACAGCAACCAAAACATCAGCATTGTGCTTGTGCAAAACATTATTAGAAAGGAGTTGGATATAATGTTGGTAGGACAACAGTGGAGAGCTAGGGACTAGAGTGTTCAAGAGATCAGGGGTAATCACACTGTGGAGTATGGTAGGATTTTTATTATAGGAGATGAATAGTAAGGAGTATCCAGGTAGTAACTTGTGTAGTGAAGGTTGGAGAAGATTCTGAAACTGGGCAGAGGCAGAAATTTTTTGAGGATTTTATGTTTGCTTCAAGCTTTAAGAAAGCATTTTTTGGAGGTGCTGAGAGGTTGATTGGTTTTGATGGGTGTTTTCTCAAAGGTGTGTTATGTTAAGGCCAGTTGTTAGTGGCGTTGGTAGAGATGGAAACAACCAAATGCTCATATTGTTGGGCGTTGTTGAGGTTGAGAATCAGTATACTTGGACAGGGTTTCTGGAACTAGTGAAGAATGATCTTGCAATGGAGAAAAGGGCAATAACGATACTGCTCACATCATTAGTGATATGCAAAAGGTAATACTGATATCCATCTTTACTAGTTTATGAGTGTTTGAGTTTTGCACTTAATTGGATTCTTTTTCTGTTATGTGGTTTGTTAGGGCTAGAAATTTTGTGGATACTTTATGCCACTGTTGAAAATACAAAATGTGCAAGACATGTTCTTGCAAATTGGTTCAAAAATTGGAAAGAGTTGAAAGAATGAAGAGTTGTTTTGAGGGAGATTGCTAATCCACATTTGAAGCATGAGCTGAAGGACATATAGAGACAATGAGGAAATTAGGGACAAGAAGGTTAGATAATCTTTGATGGTACAATTTGAATACATGGGGCAAGAAGTATTTTGAAGAATATAAACAAATGTGATGTTGTGGACAACAAATGGCAGAAAGATTAATGTTGGATAGTGTCTGCAAGGTATAAAACCATCATTTACAAGCTGAGGAGATAAGGGTGATGATGATGAAAAGAATTGGGATGATTTGAGGGGAGAGTTCTCAAACACTTTGGGAGCACTATATATCTCCTATGTCTTTGAAGATGTTGCAAGAAACATTCAAAAGTCTAGCAAGGGAACTGACTTGGAATGGAGAAAGAGGTTTTAGAGATGAAACACCATTGGTTACACCACACTGGGACATGTTAGTAAGAGGTGTTAGTTGCAGATCCTGACAGCTTAGGGGAATCCTGTCTCATGGTGTTGCTTGCCTTCATTACAAAAAACTTGGACCAATCCATTATGTGGCTAGTTGTTATAGCAATGAATGAAACCTACCTCTCAGCACAAAGATGCCCATTTTATGTCAGCAAATGAATAACTTGAAAATGTGGTCAACCTCAAATACTCCAATTGTAAAGCCACAAAAGTAAGGAAAGTGGCCTGGAAGGACCAGTTAAGGTAGAAGAAGGAGAGCAGATGAAAGCAGAGAAAAATTGAAAGGTGAGCAAAAGAGGTTGACTGTAATGACTGTCAAATGTGGCCACAAGGACACAATAAAAAGAGGTTCCTACAAGAAACCAAGAGTGATCCAAGTCAATCAACTGAACCAGTTTCTCAGGCAAGAAAGAAAGTACTGGGCCAAGTAAGTCATCTGAACCATCCTCTCATACAAAGGTACTTTTATTTGTTACTCTCAACGGATGTTATATTAGATGAATTTATTGGGTTGAATGCCTGAATTGGGCCCTTAATTTTCTGTCAAGTCTGGTATGTTGGCGCCAGCCCGTGTAGGGCGTGCTTAGCACTAGCTATAATAGACGCTGATGGCAAATCCCTATTTGTACTTCTGTTTTTTTTGCCTCCATAATAAATGGTGCCATCTCTTCCTCGTGGGAAGTAGCCAATTTATGAGTGAACACGTATAATTGTTGTCTTGTTTTTCGCGTATATTTTATCGTATTTCTCAAATTCCGCACAACACTGGTATCAGGCTCGACGGTTAATCGGTGTTCTTGGAGGAAATCGAGATTAGATGTCTGCTCTTGACGTGAAAATCGACAAATTCAAAGGAGGAAACAGTTTCAGGGTTATGGCAGATCAAGATGCGGGTTTGTTGAAAGCAAGGCTTCTGGGCGCCGTTGTCGAAAGACAAGAAAGACCAATAGTATCCTGAGATGGCGGATCGGGAGGAAAAGAGCCCGCACGCGACGATCATGCTTGTGTCTCGCGCGATGAACGTTCATCACGGAGGTCTTCGGATGGAAGAGGAGATTGCTGGCCTGTGGTTGAGCTGGAGCGTTTGTTACATGACAAATTCTCTAACCAACAAGCTGCTCTGAAACAACGTCTATTCGGTTTACGAATGGCTGGGACGATACACAAACTCAGGGAACACTTTAGGAGCAATTGAATACTTTGTATTAGAATGCGTAATATCGATGTAAGATCGAGGATGAAGATGCTGCCTGATTTCTGTTTAGTATTATCCCCAATGTCGTTTGAGAATTTTGTTCATCGTCATGTTGGGAAAGTTAATGTGTTGTCACTGGTGGTAACAAGTCGATCGGCCTTCATAGAGGGACTTACGGGCTCATAAGGCTAACGGCACCAAGACGGACCCTACAGCCTCCGGTCGTTCACCAGTAGCGGAAAGGAAAGGAAAACGGCGGGGAAAGAAAAATAAGCCGATGTCGAAGGTTTGCCCAAGCCGGATGATGTTTGTGTAATTACGGCAGGAGAAGGGACATTGGAAATTTGATGTCCCGAAGAAGAAGAAGCAATCGGAAAAAACAATCAGTGTCTGCTGATGTTTGATGAAGAGAACACCAATTTGAAGAAGATAGTATTTGACCTAGTTGCGGATGAGCACAATAAATTCAGATGGGTGGGTTCTCGATTCTGGGGCATCCCACTATCACACGTACAGGAGAGAGTGGTTCACCGACTTATGAGCAGGTTAGACGAGCTGCCAGGCCATCTCGATGGGCCAACAGTTCTGTCTTTGCAAGTGTTTTTATTTAGACAAGGGCTCCGATCACAGATAAGGACACATGACGGAGCTTTGCACATTGAACGAGGTCAGGCACGTTTACATTGATGACGAAAAATCTTGATATCTTCAGATCTTTTGAGACAGCAAAGAGGGGATTTCAGATGGTCGGGAAAAGAGGAGTGCGTCTGCGGTCTGGAAGGGTTCAAATCTGATTTATGAAAGGCGGTGTCATGCGTGTAGGATGGCGGGGCCGGTAAGTTGTATTTTTATAAGGTTCCACGGTTTACAGGTTCAGCCCATGTGTATCGTCAAGAATTTCACAGAAGGATATGACTAAGTTAGGGCACATGAGACTTGGTCATATGGGTGAAGAGGGAATGCACATCTGTCAAAGAGTTACAAAGGTGTGCATGCTCTCTAATGCTGGGCTTAGATAGAGATTCTGGGCAGAAGCGGTTAGTACAGGCTTGCTACTTGATAACCGCGGACCACATTACAGGAATCACAGTGCAAGACACCTATGGAGATGTGGTCAGGAAAAAGTTGCGGAGTATTCAAATCTGAAAGCTTTTGGTTGTTACGGAATAATATCACGGAAGTGATTCGATTCCTTTAAGCAGCCGTTAAGTTAGAACCAAGAGCTAAAAAGGGAGTATTGGGGATACTACGGAGAGTGGAGTGAAAGTTTCGATCTGGTCTCCAGCAGAAAAGAGGTTATTAGTGGCAGGAACGTGTCTTTGATGAAAAGTTCCTGCTTTAGAACCATGTGAAGCATTACAAATACGTCAGAAACTGGGAGTCTTGATAAACAGGTGGAGTTTCAAGTTCATCAGAACGAGAGCGATTGAAAGAACTGAGAGGAGGATCAAGAGCCACAGACAGAAAAACTGATATGCCAGAATCTATGCATCAGGATATCATCAAGAGTTTAGCTAACAGATCGGCCAAGGAGGGGGGTGTTGGAGTCGACCACCTATGAGGTCTGGTTTTGAGGACAGGGGTGATGTGCACTGCAGGTTGCGAAGAGGGGTAAGATACACTGGCCGTCTACGTACAAAGAAGCCATTTTTAAATCGGATTCTGGAAAAATGGTTTGCCGCTATGGGAGATGAGATGGAGTCCCTACACAAGAATGCAGACATGGGATATGGTCATACAGCTTGGGTGAGAAAGATATTACTTGCAAATGGGTTTTTCAAGAAGAAGGAAGGGAATCAACAGCAGAAGGATGTCAAGTATAAAGCAGGGTTGTGCCAGGGTTTAACCAAAGAGAGGGAGTGGATAAAATGAGATCTTCTCACCAGTGGTCAGGACATTACTTCCATCCGAGTGTTACTAGCGGATAGTTACACATCCACGCAAAATCTGGAGCTTGAACAAAACTTGATGTGAAGACAGCGTCTCAGAGAGTTGGAGGAGAGGAAGGAAGAGATATCCATGGACTCAAGGCCGGATGGTTTCTTCCAAGTTCCAGGGAAGGAGAAGGAAATAACGTCTGCACGTTGAAGAAGAAGTCCTATATGGACTTTAAAGCAGTCTCAAATGCAGTGGTAATATAAAAGGTTGACAGCTATTGGTGAAGTGGGCTATACTCGGAGCTTAGTTATATGATTGCTTGTGTACTACAATAGGTTCAAAGGATGATTCATCATAGATCTGGGTGCTTTAGGTAGATGTATGTTGATAGCTGCAACGAAGAAGTATGACCATTCAGAAGCTGAAGGGTTTTTACTTAGGGTTGAAGTTGAGGATGAAGGATCTGGGAAGCCGCTTCGGAAGATTTTGGGATGGAGACCTTAGAGACAGAGAGAGAAGGAAATACTTTTTTTGTGCACAAAGAAGCGTACATTCAGAAGGTCTTGCGCGAGGTTTGGAATGTCTTCATTTCTACGCCATTGATACCCCCGTGCTTGCCAATTCAATTCATGCCATGTTCGCTACACGTTCCGGAAGAAGAGAAGGAGTATATGTCACGAGTCCATCTATGCCAGTGCCGTAGGAAAGTTTGAGATGCATGGTTGACCAAGGCCAGATTTAGCAATGCGCTCAGTGTAGTGAGCAGATTCATGGGACAAACCAGGGAGAGAACATTTGGCAAAAGGCTTGTGAGAGAATTTCCGGGTAACTTAGAGGTACATCTGAAGTCGCTCATTATGGAGGTGATAATCACGTGCTTGGTTACTGGATAGTCTGATCAGGGACTATGAGGGAGATTGTTACACAAGAAGATCGCTATGACGGCTATGTGTTTACCTTGGAGGATTGTCTCAGTTGGAGGCAACTGTGCAACCTAACAGTGACTTGTCTACTAAGGAAGCGGAAGAGTACATGGCCGTGAAAGATGGCTTGCAAAAGAAGGGATTTGGTTTTGTGTGAAGGTGGCTGCGTTAGTGATCTTGGTCTGCATCAGCTCAGGCTACGGCATATTGTGAGAGTTTGAGCGCATTTGTCTCGCCCAAGGATCAAGCCATCATGAGAGAGACCAAGATATTGAAGTAAGGGGTACATTTTTCTGAGAAGTGAGAAGAGAATCAAGGTGAAGAAAGTAGCGAACTGTTGATAATCCTGTGATATGTTCACAAAAGCCGGTTCCACAGACAGTTCAACATGTTGGACTTGCTAAACATAGAACGTTGTTAATGCCCTGCGGAGGCAATTCTGAGGAAGAGGGGGAGGCCTGGGCACTTAATAGTGCGTCTGAATAATCTGTTTTGGAGAATCAAGTCAGGTGGGAGATTTGTTGAATGCTTGAATTGGGCCCTTAATTTCTGGTCAATTCATGTATGTTGGGCCACAAAGCCCGTTAGGGCGTAGATTAGCACTATATATATATAGACGCTATGACACCATCATTTTGTATTCTGTTTGTCGCATCTCCATAATAAACCTGTTCCCTCTCTTCCCGTGGACGTAGCCAATTTATTGGGGAACCACGTAATTCTGTTGTCTTGTTTTTCGCGGTTTATATTTCCGTATTATCTCAAATTCCGCCACAACATATTGAATATATTAATATACAGGCTACTGGAACGGGTAGAGGGGAAACAAAAAAAGAAGGAGGAGAAGAAAAGGCACAGGAAGGCACAGAGGAAAGAGCAAAACAACAGGGAAGAGCCAAGGGCCAGAGGGGTTCCAAACTCAATCACATGAAAATGTTCAACACGAGGTAATATATCTAATTATTTTATCATGTTAGATTAATATAGATAGGCTTTAAATATTTGATTTCAAAGTACAGACTGTAAATGGTAGAGGTACAGGTACAGGTACAGGTAGAGGAGCAGGATCAGGAAGAGAAATGACTCCGAAAGAAATGTGAATGAAGGGACTAAGTAAGAGGAAGAGGAAGAACTAAATAGTTCAAACTAGTTCAGAAGACAACTACAGTAGACGGAGGCCTAGGAAAAAGGGAAGGATACATAGAAATGAAGACACTAGTGGAGACAACAAGACCTTTTAAAAAGGCAAAAGAATGGTAGGTGTTGGAAATATGACCAAGCTAAAGATGGATTTACAACTTCAAGGGAAGTTTACAAACTATCAATGAAGTTTACAATGGTGTTGCAAAACCTAATGTTAATATTGAGTGTTTTTCATTTATATTGACTAAGCAGCCGGATGCCAAGTTAGAAGAGTCATCAATACTGGTACAAAAAAGTTACAAAGAGGGTGAGCGTGTCACTGGTGATATTGCACACACCAGTACGGGATTCAAATGGAAGGGGGAAGACAACTATTACAGTAGCAACTGGAAGATGAGGGCTGAAAAGGTTATCAAACTAGGTCTGTAGCTGCTGCTAATGCTGCAATAGCCAAGCCAAACAACTAAGTAGAAAAACTTTGGTGCCATGGAGGTAGGGCATTTTGATGTTGTCTTGTGAATTTGGACAAACAAAATTTAACTATGCATATATTTATGTTGTTTTTTATTGGAAACAAACTCAATTTTGGGTGTTGTTGTAACCAAACAACTTGAATGGTTTGGAATCAACTGGATTATGAAGTCTTTTTTTTGTCAGTTTGGTTATTGCGTTTTTTTAAGGTAATTGACATATTTGTGAGCTTCTCAAATGGTTGACACGATAATATAGAGAGAGAACACAAATACATTGAAACTAATTGTTCAAAATTCTATATTTCGAAACAAACAACAACATAACTTGAACATTAACAATCTTTCAAGTTACACACACATACAAAACTAGCAAGATCAAGCAATTTAACGTCTAGTTACACCACCTATAAATTTCAAAAATTTGAAAGTAAAACTAAACATGGTCTATGGGCAATTTGGTGCACACACCACAACTTCATACTTCACATCTTGGTTAGACTTAAACATAGAAAACACACAATAATGATCAACGTTAGCTTCAAGTACAACATTTGTCCTTTCTTTTTCTCCTCATCATGACTTGGTTACTTCAACACCGACGTTCATAAGATGTCAATATTTCTTCAAACTCCATGAATTCTCTTTGTAATCTCGGGAAGACATTACTTGGATCTTATATCAATTTTCTCGATCTCCATTAAGAAGTTGCAGCAATCCTCTTAAAATACGCAAAACACAAATTAAAGAAAAATACATAAACAAAAGACCTCTCATAAAAAAATTAGTAAACATTACCGATAGCGGGACAAGACCCAAATATTCGAGCTGGGTTGGGTTATGGTCCGACCCATGAAGGTTGATTGATAGTAAGTCACCAGTTGCATCGCCAGTTTCCTCGCAAACATCGGATCATTATTCATCTACAAATACGATTTCAACATTGCATTTGACATTTTCAATCAAAAACTACACCACAAAATTGACGAAGAAAATTCAACCATAAAAACTTCAAATTTAACGTTTCACTGGAAATGAAAAGAGAAAAGAAGAATCCTACCTTATTTTTCGGAGGAAGATAGTTGAAAGTCATCAAAAGAGAGCACCAAATATTGGTCTTGCCATGGAAATCAAAATTTTAGGGCTACAACGGATTTTTTGAGTTTTAAATGGGGAAGATTAACAAAAATTGATTAAATAATTAATTATTAAAAGAAAGAAATGACATGTGGCGGTTTCAACTGGTAAAGAAAAAGGGAAAAATGGCCCATGACGCGCCCATGACGCGACTACGGCGTGTAAACAACTCAAATGAGGTAATGGGTAAAAATGGCCCAATTTTACAGACGTATATAGTTGTTTAGTGGGGGTGTGATAGGACACTTCAGAAGTTTGAGGGTATTTATGGCAAATATGGGACAACTTGATTAGTGTTTTATGTCTTTTTTCGGTAGAATATATACAAAGTTGGAGCAAGATAATATTGATTTTTTTGCATTTGACAACATTTTATAACCTAAAACTTCTTATTTTCATTTCATGCTTACCATTTCATCAATTCATGGGCAGGTAACAGTAAAATCAATCGTACGTTTACACGACGACCCATATCAAAGTAATAGTATTGTACACGGATTATAATAAAATAAACAACGAAGATATTGAAAATATGGGCATGAGCATAAAATACAACCTTTTTTATTGTTTTCTAGCAAAACCTTAAAATTTGAATTATATACAATTTGAAACATAATGTATATATAAACAAGAATTTTCCACAAAACTCAAATGGCAAAAACCATAACACCTATCCTTTTAGCTAGTCTTCAAGATTTTTTGCTTACTATCTGAAAGTGCGTAAACTAGAGCCAGAAACATTAGACGGAGTTATTGTGTTTTTACATGTGCGAGCCGTACTCCTACATTTTCAGAGGAAGCGGGGTACCGATTTTTTAGCTTCCGGCTACCGCTTTTGCATCACAAAAATCATTTTTACAACAAGACATTAAATGACTACTCAAAGTGTCCCTGTCCCGAAGATTACCAACCGTTTTATGTTTTAAATTGTTCACATTTATTACAAATAGCTTGTGTTTATCTTGGTTTTTGTGTCATACCTAAATTACCAAACAATTTGATTTTTTAGCCGTTCCTAACTTAGCCTGATGTACGAGGGGAAAATAGGGGAGGACAACGAAAGGGAAGGGGAGCTATGAGTATTATAGCCGTAGGTGGCCGCAGTTTCATCATCATCATCATCAAAAGTAGACGTATCAGCCTCTAATTATCAAACATTGTTCATATAACTAGGCAAATCCTTATCAAAAAGTACCAACGAGACGTTTGATAAATGTTCACCGATAGGATCTAATATGTGGAGTACTATTTATATTAAAAACGTATCACCAAAATGTGTATAATCATCGTATTTATTTAATAGTAGGATTTTTTTAGTTTTTGAGTTAGAAGAACTACCGAATTTTTTTGGCCATTACGGAGGATTTTTGGTAACAGTTACAATATTTTTTATCCGCTAAAAGCACTTTTTACTCTTTTTTTTTTGACAATATTTTATCGGAATCATATTAAAATATTAACGTGAGGATTATAATTAATACGAAAAATGTAATGCAAATAGAAATCACCAAACTAAATAAATATTATTTAAATATAAATGAAATTTAAAATTACAATTGGAACGATATATACCTAAGTTACTTAAATTATGACCATCGAAAGCCGCCGGAACTGGGAAGGTTGGAAAGTGGAAAGTGAATTTTGAAGCTTCAAATCCAATTTCCAAAGACCAATAAGGCAACACCAAATTTAGATATTATTATTAGAGAAGTAGAGATTAGAGATTAGAGGAGTTGAGCGAATAGAGATGAATAGATGATTGTTGTGAGTTATAAAAGAATGAAAATTTCGGGGTATTCTATAAGTAAAAAATGGGTTAAAGTTAATTTTGAAAATTTTAGGGTATTAACCAAGCTTGAGGGGGTAGGGGTTGTATTGTAGTGGCTGAAATTTGGGTCAAATTGCCGTTGGGGGGCCCACTAGCCGTTACTCAACGGCTATAAACGGATATATTTTTTTAAAAAAATTGACCGAACTAGATCCGTAACGGACCGATAATTTCCAAAATCGAAAGGGACCAGTAAATCTCGATTTTCGTCCGGTTATCTGTCCCAGAACCGGACCGAATCGGTCTATACAGGGAGAGCAGGCTACCGAATCGCACCCGGACCCGGGACCCGAACAGCCGCGACTGATAAACCACAACTTACCAATCCGCGCCGTCTTGGTGACAAGAAAAGCAGAGGGATACCACTCCATCAACTCCCTACCACCACCTACCCAATCCTCATTCACTAACAGCACTTCTTCGTCCATCTCTCACTGCCAGCACGCGTTAACTACCTTTCTTCTTTCTCGTTAAAATACCTAGTTCGGTTCATCTTTTTTCTCATCTCCTATGATTGTCTTTGAAACTTGAGAAAAAACATTTAAATTATCTCAGAGATAATTTTCCAGTTTGCTACGGAATCCACAAGAAATAAGGCGTGGGCGCTGGACCAGTGACGGGGACGGGTAAGGGACGATGACCGCGCCGATGGACCCGGGGCACCAATCTCTAGGAAGGGCAATCGAAAGTCGTATCTTGGTGCAGGGAACTTGTAGCCAGGTGTATGATGGCTCCCTCCAGGGAAGGGAGTGCCGCGTTATTAAATTCAAAGAAAGGTATTATATATATTTTATTTATGGATATAATGTTGATTGCCATTTTATAAAACTCGTAGGTGGAAGAGAAAACTGGTAGCCCGCCGACGGTCTTCTCTCATTCTTGTACTATCGCTTAATATTCCCCTCCTCACACCACATTCCCTAAAAACCCACTACCTCACTCTCCTCATCACCCCCCCAGAGCAGCGCCGCCCACCCCTGCACCCGTAATGACCCACCCACGATCTCCATGGACTAATGGGCACAAAAACCTTCTAAGACAAATACAAAAGGAGGACGAGCCATACCCCCTTTCCCTGCAGACTGACACGCGACTCAGGAAACGACCCTACCACCGCCAATCCGCCGATCCGCTAACGAGAGGCGAGCCCAATAAGAAACAAGACTCCACTCGGGAAAAGAGTTCTTGTGCACCCTCATACAACGGACCGGGCCAATGGTGAGCAGAAAGGCTCCGTGTGAGTGTTTTAAATGGCTTTCATTAGCGTAAAAAACCACCTCGGAATGCGGTGCCTCACTTTCGTGCAGAGTGAGAAGAGGGAAAACGCGCACAGGATAATACACAGGGGAAGCGGAAACCAACAGTCACATTGACCATGGGAGACGTTGGAGAAAGAGGAAAAGTTTGACGATTAAGTGCTATTATATATTCAAGGAAACGTTTTTTTTTGTTGAGATTGGACACATGGTGTCACACACACTCATTAATGTTAAAGCGGATAAATATGAACGGAGGCTCGCACCTGGAAACTTATGTGACAAGAAGTTGCATACCACAATTAGGGGTGAAATGAGTGGATTTGATCTGATTTAGATAAATTGAATGTAGACTGGATTGAAACATATTGGGTCACAATTATATAGGTCAATATAGTTTTTTTCAAATATGATTGTTGTAACCCATTTTCATCTCCTAAAGGCAAAAAGTATTAAATAAAAGTTAAATTGTTAATACCTCAACTCCTACCACACCGTCCCACTCTTATATTACTATTTTTTTAAAAAAAAAATCATACAAAAAAAGAAAATTTAATTTTTTTTTATCCCCCGCCCCTGGCATTCTGAAACAAAAAAAGAAAAAAATATTTTAAAATAAATATTTATGTTCATGCATGTTCAAGTTTAGGTTTTCATGTATTTATCATTGTGATTTACAATTACACAACTATTCGTTAAAGTAGAGATATAAAAATTATTTTGTGTGATTGGAGATCAATATAATGGGAAGTAAAAATGAGAAAATAGGACATGAAAGAATTGAGCTAGTACACCATTCATCTACTGCCTCACAATTACTTATCCGATTCTAAATCAACACATATCTTAATAATTGACTAGCAAAGTAATATTTCTTTTCGTTCCATAATAACTTATCACTATTTATTTTAAATGATAATTAAAAAATTATAAATAAAATAATCAATTTAAATATTATATCCTATATTCATATTGCTGAATATCAAGATAATTTATAATTACATAAGGCATACAAAAAGTAGATGTACTCAAAGTGGGTGAGAACTCTTTAATTTTTGTAAGAATAAATTCTAGAAACTTTAGATTTTATTTAAGTTTCCCTGAGAGAAACTAATGAAACATTAAGCATGATGATGATTTTAATTATAGGAATAAAATTGAAAGATTTAATTAATTCTATTTTGATATAGTAAGTGATTAAATAATTTAAAATAAATATTTTTAAAAGAATGATCAACTAATATAATACATGAAAAATATATTTTAAATATCCCATAAATCTAATCATTAAGCATAATTAACCGCTCAATTCACTCGATAAACAACCCTACCCCACATTGACCCAAACTTTAGATATGTTTGTCCAGGCAGTCCTATATATCTCCCTCTCACAACGTATTAAGTTTATTCCTTTAAACTTAATCTTTGTTACAAAGTTTTTATTAATAACACTTGTTCAATTTAAACTCATCTTTATATTGAAAAAATAATTTTAGCTCACTTTTTTGGGCTTGCTGCAGCAACAAAAACATAACAACAACTATTATTATTATTATTATTATTATTATTATTATTATTACTATTATTATTATTATTAAATGCTACTTTAATTTACACCATAAAATATTATACATTAGAACTCAGAAGAACATAAATATCAATCAACTTGAATATGTTTAACTAATTCTACTATTACTTATCTCACATTAGATGTGGGATAAATGATTTAAATTTTTAGTCTAATATTATTAATACCAGTAAGGCAATAATTAAATTTTGGTTAAATAACACGCATGAAGTAAAATAAGAGAAAGAAGTAATTGATATGACATAATAAGATTAAATTATCAAAATAGCTAACCACAACTCACAAGCATAATACTCCTTTCCTCCCAAAATACTTGTATAAATTTTAATTAATATTTAATGTATACTTTTAAATCATATTGATATAAAAAATATCATATTATAATACTTTTTTTAATGTAATCTTTAAAATATAAGTTAACTCAATCTAATTTACCTCAAAAAATCAATCAAATTAAATTTCAAGAAAAAAAAGATGGTTGACAAGTATTGTGCAAGGGATGATAATAATTAATTTGGCTTTAATTAGCTTCAAAGATTTCTTTTAATTAGGTCAAAGGTAGCTACCAATCACCAACTTAAGAACTGATTAATTTCAAATAAATCGTACGGTTATTATAAAATTGTTACATCTATATAAATCACAGCCTGTAACGTTAGAGGAATACTCCTTCTCTTTTTATTAGTGGTCATAAAATGGGATCTCAAAATTCTATATTTAGTGGTCACCAATAAAATAAAATACATTTTTTTTCTTTTTTTCTTACTGATGAATAATATATAGATATAATCCTATATATACTTATATTATATTTATAGTTTTCAATTTTAAGTGTGTATACATATATATTTAAATTTATATAAAATTAAATAAATAAACGTATAAATCTAAAACATCATACAAGTTATAAATATTGAAAAACATAAATATAAAATAAGGTTAAGTTACAATTAAGATATGGAGTATATACTTAAATCTTATTTGTTAATTAACAAAAAATAAAAATAATAATAATAAAGTTAGTTGAAAAAAATCAGGTGCCGTTCAATGGAGCTATAAATTCTTAGCCAATCACTTTTTTCACGATTTAGTTGTAGGGTTGTTATTGTTGCTGCCATTATTGTTCTTCTTGTTGCTCGTTCAAAGCCACAAAAAAAAAAAAAAAATTAAAAAAATTGTTCCTTCTTTGTTAATTTTCAGTTCAGATACGTAAAAGTAAAGCTGGCTAGTAGAAGGTTAGATCTTTGAATTTTGTTTTCCTTTTTTTGGTTTTTCTTTTGGTAGGATGAATGAGAAGTTTGATTAATTGGGATTTGTTTGTTTTTATGGTTTTGAAGGTGTGTATTTTGATTGAAATGAGTTGTTATTGGGTAGAAATAGATTTTGAGGATTCATATAGCGGATTCCATCTTGTTTGGGATTTAGGCGTAGTAGAGTAATAGTAATTGTTGATGGTGTATTGATATGTTTTCTGGGATTTGACGCTGTTGTTTACAAATATAATTGGAAAACCATGGTATACAATTCAAACATTTGCTATTACTTGAAGCGAAGATGTTAGAAGAATTTACGAGTTTGATATAGATGTTAACTGGGTTGAAATTGGTCAAAACCGTGTAGAATAGATTTTGAGGATTCATATAGCAGATCTCCGATTTGTTTGGGATTTAGGCATAGTAGTAATAATAGTTGTTGTTGTTGTGGAAGATGTTGTATACAATTCATACTTTTTGCTATTACTAGAATTGAAGATATTAGAAGATTTATGAGTTTGAAGGTGTGGATTTTGTAATAATGTTAACTGGATAGAAATTGGGTAGAATAGGTTTTGAGGATACATATAGTGGATCCCAACTTATTTGGGATTTAGGCGTAGTAGTGGTAGTAATAGTATTTTTTTTTTTGATGACCGTGGTGTCTGGACCAGCAGAAGCAGTAGCCACTGATGGTGTATTGATATGTTTTCTGGGCTTTGATGTTGTTGTCTAGTAATTTAATCGGGACAACCATGGTATACAATTCAAACTTTTGCTATTACTTGAATTGGAGATGTCAGAAGAATTGTTTATTTTGATACCGATGTTGAATGGATTGTTGAACTTGGTCAAAATGGAGTAGAAAAGATTTTGCGCATTCATATAGGGACCCCAGCTAGTTTGGGTTGTTGATGTAGTATTGATATATTTCTTGGGCTTTGATGTTGTTGTCTAGTAATTTAATCTAGATAATCATGATATACAATTAAACTTTTGATATTACTTGAATTGGAGAAGTTAGAAGACTTTATAGGAAGTGGTTGTTGTTTGATTTCTTGGTGCGCTAAATGCGGCCATGCCTTGTACTGTTATTTAATTTTTTATTGGCAAAAAATACGTGTAGAATCACTCTCGTTTGGTAATTTATGTGGAAACCTCTTTTGCTGAACTCTGATTTGTTTCCAATCTTGAATTATACTGGCAAGATATGCCTACCTTAAAGAACCATATTCAATGTTCTATGGATCTGAGTCTGAGATTTATATCTGCCTTCGTGAAGTTCTACTCCATTTGATTTTATTTTGTATTGGAATGAAAATAATTGAGGGTTCCTTGTGCCAAGGGATATCAGAAACGACCTCTACCTCCCACGGTAGGGTAAGCTCTGTGTACACTCCTCCCTGCCCACTCCCCAGACTCCACTTGTGAAATTACATTGGGTATGGTGTTGTGATGAAAATGATTGAGGATACCTGGTGTCTATTACATGAATTTAGAGAATTAAAGGAAAAGGGAATAGGGATCTGTAAGTAGCATACATAATCAAATATCTTATTTCATTAGACCATATAGATTTTGAACTTTCTGACATGGTATATTGCTCATCTCTTGATTTTAATCCTTTGTTCATCACAGTTTCGGTTTATTTATTTTTTCCTTTTTAACAGGTTGGTATCTTTGGGGCATAGCAATCATTGGGTTCATTTAGATTTTGACAAACTTCTTCAAGTCTGGCCGCTATAAAAACTTCCAGCTTCTCTCGCACCTCTAAGTGGGTGTGGGGCAAGAACGAGGGGGTGATTTTACTATGTGTTTTGAGGAGATCAAGATCATCACATATCTGGAGATTGTGCCGTGTCTCAGCAGGGCTCACTCTTGATTATGGCTAAGATTGCCCTGTGCTAAGTCCTTCAGTCATGTGACCTTATTTTGCTGAAATTCTACAGATTACCAGTTTAGAAAAATATTAGAATATTAGAGCTCTTCAATATCTCGAAAGTAATTAAATCTCATGTGAACCCAATTTCTTTTTCTTTTTTAAAGATGTTTAAGTTTTCATGCTTCCCAGCTCACATCCATTCCCACAGGCAAAAGGTTAGAAAATAAATATTTTGGATGTTATGCACATATTACTTTTCCTTGCTTGCAGAATTTTAAAATGTTGCTGATTCTACGTTCCTCTATAATCAGAAAACAGTTCAACTATCTGCTGAAGCAATGCATAAAAGACTTGAAGATTGTTCACAGAATTACACCATGAAGGATTTTGCTTACTTGTCCACAACTAGTGCATCATGTGCGGCGGATGGAGATGCTCTCGAGAACTATGCAGATCATGCTTCAGATTCTTCTCGCTTAGAGCATGATTATAAATCTGAGGAATTAAAGAGCAAATCTAATACTGAATGTGAAGTCATACATAACAATGCACATATGAGGAAAAGTTTATCTTTGGGTAGTAGTATACATTTGGATGGAAGAGTTGGCAGTGGCAATAACTCAGAGCATGAGAGTGGTAGATATTCTTGTTATGAATCAGATGATCAATGCGGATCAGCAACTGCAGATGATGGGAAGGAATTTAATATCAGCTTGGTTGGTTTATTTCACAAAGCTGGACCCTCTGATTCTGTTCAAATTGGAGATGCAAAAGAGTCAGAAAAAGAGGGACAGGAGAACTATGAGGTTCAGTTGTCTAGTGCAGATGAGTCTGGTGACTGTTCACCTCGTACTTCTCCTTGTATTGTAAAATCAAGTTCATTGCCTAACATTCATTCCCCAGGTCGACAATTTAGCCTCAACTGCCATCGCTCCAGATCTGCTGAGGACTTGAATATTTTAGATGCAAGACGGAAAGAACATTTTGTGGATGAGGTAGCAAACAAGGTGATGAAACATGAAAAGGAAGATAGTTTACATAATAATGGAAAAGGTTATGATGAAACCCCACCGGATGAGAATTTTGATACAGATAACTATGTTGGCTCAGCCAAAGACTGGATACTACCTGAGATGGATGAGGTTAACATGAAGAGGCATGTTAATGGAGAATCTACATTTTTCCGATGGAATGAACTGACAGGCAATGATTTTAAGACAAAACGTATTGAGGAGTGGGTTACAGACCTTCAGCATTGCAGCAGATTTGAAGAAACAGATGACTTTTCTGTTCCTGAGAATGGACCTGAAGTGCAAAAAGGTAAAGCTTTCTTGGATGCTTCTCCTGTTGCAAAGTTGGATGGTCAGATCATACCTGGTGCAGAAAGTATAAAGAAATATATCTCTTCATTGAGTGCCAATGCCACATCAGCTCAGATGATAAATCATGGGTTGGTTGTGATTCCATTTCTCAGTGCTTTTGTAAGTTTGAGAGCACTTAACTTATCAGGAAATTCCATAGGTTTGTATCTCATACATTCTATTCCGCTGGCTTGAGTTCACTTTCTCCTGCTTCATTTAATTAAACTGACGGTTTATTTTCTCGCTTCTATTTTTTTCCCAGTGAGGATTACTGCTGGTGCTCTCCCTCGAGGGCTTCATATTCTGAATTTGTCCAGGAACAGTATCTCAGTTATTGAAGGATTGCGTGAACTTACACGACTTCGTGTTCTTGATCTGAGCTACAATCGACTAGTGAGGATTGGACATGGTATGATTTTTTTCAAGATGCACTGCGACTGTTGCTAGACTTCCTTGATGTAGACACCATTTATCTCTTGAAGTCCTAATAACTGGTCATTAAGTTAATAGAGAAAGTTTATTCGTCTAAGTGAATGATTATGCAACTTTTTAGAAATTTTCCACTTGAAAGGATGCTTTTGCAGTTTGAGGAACTTCAAGGAATAGTTCTAAAATCATGATGAGTGAAGAAACCTTTACCCCATATGACCTTGAAAAGTCTTGTTAGTTGTATGTTATGCATACCTCCCAGATCTGGTGCAGTAACAACTCTATTTGAATGTTAAAATAAATTGAAAATGCCTTACAAGTTTAGCCACATTTATGGCGTGACGTGGCTGGTTCTTTGCTAAATCATCTTTGTTTTGTGGATTTTCTTAAGACTTGACTTTTGTTTTTCTTTAGAGTGTTCTTGCAATTAATATACATTAGCTATATACTGCTTCCATATCAAATTAGTTGCAAACCATCCCTTTTCAGGTCATCTAAAGTACTGGCCACTTTGCTAGTGAACAGAACAGTACATATTCTACAACAGAACAAGCCAGATATGCCATAGGATCAGTTATTTACTTCTATATACTGTTTTCTTCTCCTCGTTTTTTTATCAATACACTCAAAAAGTACGTAGGAGAATATCATTAACCCTCTTTTTTAATTATAAAATCCTCAGAACTCATTGTCACCTAGTTCAGAATGAACAGTTTAATTTTCTTTCAAGTTGGTGAAGATTCTCTAATTTATGGCCTCTTCTGTGTGGTACATTATTACCTATACAAATAACAATGTATTGTTGACCTCTCTTCTTATCCAGTGTGTTGAGTCAAATATATCCGTTCAAAGTCGGTGGGAGAGGCGATATTATTTCTCCATATGTTAGCTTTAAGTTACCTTTGTTTGGTTTATCCAGATTAAATGTCCTTTAAGTTAGCTTCAAGTAATGTTAGCTAAATAGATTGTAATTGAGCTAAATTACTTCTCCTATGGACAATTTGGCCTGTAGGTCTTGCTTCATGTTCTTCCTTGAAAGAGCTGTACCTAGCTGGGAATAAAATCAGTGAGGTTGAGGGTCTTCACCGCCTCCTAAAATTGAATGTCCTGGATTTGAGATTCAACAAAATATCTACAGCCAAATGCTTGGGCCAACTTGCAGCTAATTATGGTTCTTTACAAGCAATCAGCCTGGAAGGGAACCCTGCCCAGAAGAATGTTGGTGATGAACAACTGAAAAAGAATCTTCAAGGCCTTCTTCCAAATCTCATTTACTTCAACAGAAAACCCGTCAAGGTGAAGGACACAGCAGACAGATCTGCTAGATTAGCCGTTGGTGCTCATCAGCTCGATCGAGGTCTCAAGCCGGTCAAGGCTATGCGGAAGGCAAGCCATGGTGTTGTCACACACAAAGCATCATCTTCATCAACCCATGGTCGTAAAAGTCAAAAAGTGACCTCAACAAAACCATCCAAAAGTAGACCCACTGCCCGCCTGCCCCCTATTGGAACTAAAACTACTACACGGCAACAGGTCTATGACTTCAGCAGCAAACTTCTTAGCTTCAGTCCTGACCTGTCTATGCGCAGGACCCGGAGTGAGGGAACACTTGGTGTGATTTGAGGATCACAGTATTTAACTTAAGATACTTTAACGTGGTCCTCCTGTTTCAGTGTTTGAACTAGTATTTTAATTAGGGAAACCCTATCCCTTTAGTTTTAGTTTCCCAGGAAGATCAGCAAGGCAGCCTGCACTTGCAAACTTCAGTCGACTTGTGCCTTTTTTTCAGTTCCATGCTTTAGCTGTTATTGAATTTCTATGTTTTAAGGACAATATAGTTGTGTGGTAGTATTTGCTTGCCTCATATGTCCATAACAGTTTCATATTTCTTGAATCATCTTTCTGGATACAATAAGAAGTGCATTGTTTCCCAAATTGGATGTTGAGGTGTGGTTGTTTTATCTTGAGCCGAGGGGTCTATTGGAAACAATATCTTCCGCCTTCACAAGATAGAGGTAAAGTTTCGTATTTACTACCCTCTCTAGATCCACATTCTGCGTGAAATGTTGAATGTTTTGGTCAAACCGACTTTTTTTAGACATTCTGAAATATAGGGAAGGGACAAAAAACTACTCAAACATTGACATCATTTATGAAATTTTTTAGTTACGTTACTCCTGGCACTCACTTGTGTCTTAAGAGTAGGTAACAAAAAAAAGAACAAATCCAGGAATAGAGACTTTGACCTTCATTAATATGTTTGACTATTAGTTGAGTAACGGAAAAAACATACTATGTGAGTTGTGACAAATACCTGCTGGTCTGATAGTTAGAGAGATTTTACTAAATTGAAACTCACAATTTATAACAAGTTTACCTAACTCTTAAATTTATTTATGACTAATTTTAGATAATAATAATAATAACATATTTAATAAAATTTTATTGAACGAGGTTTGAAGAGGTTAGAGTGAACGTATCATTATCATGAAGGGAGAGAGTTTGTTTTCAAAAGACTAAATGCTCAAGTGCATAATATTTATGTTTTTAGAGTAGTAGTTTCAATTTTTTTGTCCAATCAAATATCATCACATAAATCGAAATAAAGAAAAGTAATTTTTTGATATAAATATAAAAATGATCTATGACTTTCATCGAATGATTATTGGGTGAAGTGCTTTAATATCCATTTTGGAGTCTTCATTTATCTTGTGATCGTTTTATAATTTAATTTTTACAAATTGATAATATTTCAGTAACATTTAAACATATACAATTGAGATTAAAAATGTACCGTTAGATCTCAATTATATGACTAAAATAGTAAAATATATGTAGAAATTGCCTTAAATTTTCAATCATGTGTGTCTAAATTTGTTTTTAACTTTTTGTTTTTCAAATTTCAATTATTCAACAGTCAAGTTTTTTCTAAATAAGCTCAGGTTTGTAACATAAATTTCATATGTTAATAAAGAACAGATTCTAATAATCAATTTGCTAAAACAGTAACAAAGCTAACAAAATCATTTTATATATTTAATAATTTTTTCGTGCATATTTAGAGTAGATATTGAAAATTTATGGGACTCGGCAAGACGTTTTGAATTCTAGTTAAGACTCTACAAGATGTATTCGATTTCCGTTAACATTTTTGAAGGCTACTCTAACTCTTAAATCGTAATTCATGCCTATATGAATGATATTTTATTTGTTTAAGACAATTAGAATATTTCTTCCTAATTTGAGAAATATGTCACTAACAACTTTCAAATTAATCTTATAAGAAGAATCAATGGAACAACTGATTCATACTTACAATCTTGATAAATAAAATTATGTTTCTTCATATTTTATTGGTGATTCACTTTAAATTATATTACAAGCACTTAGTCCTAGTCATATATAATGGAACATATAGTAAAAATTTAATCATATGTATATGAATTTATAATTAAAAAAAATAAATAATAATAATGCATTTTATTGGTCAAAGCTTAATATTTGTATAAGAAAACAAAATATACAATGAGTATTAATCAAATGGTAACTTACACAAATTTTCTATTTTAGGAGCTAGTATCTAAGTTCGTGTTAGTTTATAATATTATATATATTTTTTTATCATACTTTGGGCCTGAAATATATGTATTTGTCTCCTTCGTATATCAATCAATTTCAGGGTACATCCATAATGAACTGTCAAATACATATACACTTAATTAAATATATTGATATTAAGTATATAAAATTTTAATAAAAAAAGATCTAAAAATACTATTAAAATTGTTTTTGACTTATTATTATTATTATTTTTAAAAAGACACTTTAACTTTGCTCTTTCAAATATATGTATCTAAACATACCAATTAATATCAAGGTACATGCATAATGAACTATCAAATACACATACACTTAATTAGATATACCGATATAAATTAAGTACATAAAATCTTAACAAGAAAAGATATAAAATCACTATTTAAATTGGTTAAATTTTCAAAAAAACAGAACGCCTTATTTACAGGTGTCCTATTACCTCACAAATCATTTTTAACAATTATAAATTAAAATGTGTCACATACACATAATTTTAAATAATAATTAAATAGACACAAACTTCAATTTATAATACTATTCTTCCATATATGATTTTTAAAGGTTTAATAATGAAAGTCATGATTTAAAAAAAAAGAAGAGAGAAAGGCATAGAAAAATAATAGAGGATGCGAGTAGGAGATTGATGAAAAAGAGACAAAGTTGATTGACATGAAAATAGAATTTGAAGAGATGTATTTTTCTCAATAGATAATTAAAAATCTTAATTAATAATAAGATAAGTAATTATTTGAAAATACAAATAAAAACAATACATCACTATATGGTAATAAAGTACTATGTATCTCTAATTATAGATAAAATTTTTTCTTAATTTAATGTGACAATCGAAATAGATGAAATTTAGTAGACATATTCCTTGAACCCGCCAAAAAGTAAGGTGGAGAAAAAAAGAAGAGGGAAAACAAAAAGGGTAAAATTGGAAAAAACAAAAACAAAAAGGAAAGGACTCTTGCTACTGCTATTATATATGGTGTGTCAGTCTGTGTGTCTTCGTGTGGGTTCCAGCAAAAAATAATAAAATATCTTACAGGGACTAACTTTGCAATTTATAAAAACATTTGAGGGGCACATTGCAATATTTAAAACATCAAAATAGGGGTTGAAATTGAAATTTTGAAAACATTGCGGGGTTCAAATTGAGAAGGGACAAAATTTTAACAGAGAGAACCCTAATTTTTAATCGTGAACTCAACTCTTCTCTGTTCTCTGTGTTTGAACGCCGACGCCTACACTGTCCCTTTTTTTTTGGTCACTCCAATCGTCGATCATTCATAGCTTTTCTCTCTCTAGACTTTATGTTTCTCTCTCTAAACTCTCTTGCGAAGTCTTTCTTCTTTACTGGAACTTTCACGAAGACGATCGGTTTTCTCCGCCGTTACAGGTACTTTTAATTTTTTTTTCTTGGAAATCTTGAAGATCAATTTTTTTTTGGTTGAAGAAAGCGGAAACGGGTACCCTTTTCGTTTATCTGATATGGGTTTTTTGTATTTCTAATTTTTTTTGATGAGTTTTTTGTTTTTTCATCGCTACTCGGTGCAGTTTGACCAGTTTGGCGGTGTCGTTAGAAGTGAAGGCATTTGAATCTAATTAGAACTGAAGTGGGTTTTCAATTTTGGGTTCTTTACTGGTTAAGAAGGAGTTACGTCGGTTAGTTAGCAATTTTTGAGGTTATTTGGGAAAAGAACAGGAGTTCATGTAAAAATTGAAAATTGGTCGAGGTGGACTTAAAACTGGGTTCCAGTAAGGAGGAATATTCTGGGTATTTGCTGAACATTGGATTTAAGAACAGATTAATTTTAAAGAAAACAACTTTCGGCTTGCATGTGTGAGAATTTGCGTTTTAAGAAAACAATCTTTAGTACCAACCTTATTTTGTTGGGGTGGGAAAAACAGTGAAATAGGGGGGAAGATTGGTTCGAGGGCAGGGGTACTGCCTGTTGAGGTGCGTGCACTTATGCCTTCGGTTGGTGGGATGAGAAGAACTACTAGGATTTTTGGGACAAGGGTTTTGAGGTCAGGGCGGAGGTTATCAACTTCATTTGAGGCTAAGCGGGCAAAGCATGGGGATGAGTGGATTGGGCTTCTTGACAATGTAGGTGGTGGTGGTGGTGGTGCTGCTGATGCCACTAGGTGCAAGAAAAAGGGGTGGCTTAAGAAGGAAGTTGCTTTGAACCTTGAAGCTGACGAAATGAATATTGATGTAGATAGTAAGTCTATGGATGAACGGGAGACACTAGAGGCACCTGTGGTGGATACTGTTAGTCCGAAAAGCTATATAGATCGGATGTGGGGACTTGTATATACGAGGAAGAGGAAAAAGGTGGACTTGAACAGGCATGATTCTGTGAGAGGGAAAGTGTTAACAGATGTTAGGAGGTATGGCAAGCAATTTATAAGGAAGAAAAAACATAGATCAGCTTATGCTACAGATTCGGATAAATCTGAAGATGGC
Organism: Solanum habrochaites; assembly: GCA_027704765.1. Taxonomy (NCBI): domain Eukaryota; kingdom Viridiplantae; phylum Streptophyta; class Magnoliopsida; order Solanales; family Solanaceae; genus Solanum; species Solanum habrochaites. Next base: position 64,311,839 of record JAKWJA010002495.1, read on the forward strand.
CAATTTTCAAGTGACATTGTTATTGTAAATACATCATATGGAAGCGGTTATTGGGTTTCTTGCCTTTTGAATTGCATTTTAATGTATTTGAGGAGGTCAACTGTTAGTCTGCAGCAAATCTTTGGATTCATCAACTCAAAACCCCTGAGGGACGTTTGGTCATTGCAAGGAATCCTCCTCCTCAAGGTAAATCAGTCATATTTTGATACTATTGGGCCTCATCCTTTATTTTTCCCAGTATTTGATGTCTTAATCTTAGGGAGTTTGTAGCTGATCTTGTTGTTTTTCCTGTTTCTGGAACTTAGGATCAGACTTCCAGGAAAATCAAAACTGGAGCTTGTGTTATCTCTGGCGTCAGGTGTTCTGTTCCTGTTTTTACGTTGGACTTTTCTACAGTCCCGTGTTTCTTTTTATACCTGCACTCAAGCTTGCTTCTCAGATTTGTTCCCTTGTCGTATGCATTAGTCATGCAACCTACAGTTGCCATTGATGAAGTTACGGCGACTAGTGACATGGAGATTGTATCTTGCCTCACCCCTGTAACTCAGTCTGAATTGGATGTGAATACTCAGTCTGGACATGATGCAGTTGCACCTGGAGCATATGATTCTAAAAAGATTGAAGTGGTTAACACAACTGTTGGTCTTCCTAAATCAACTGCCCGGCACTTGCAGCCAAGGAACAGTCGTAATATCCAGAAGAGGAGAAGCTCATTGAGGTCAATGAGAGGCAGACATTCTTCCTTTGGCACACAGAATGCCAGTGGTGTTTTGACTTCCGACAGGTTAAGGTTCAGACGTGATGGCCTCCGATTTTCCTCTCGGACACCTCATTATGAGCTTAGAAGTTCACGGCAGAAAACTTCCATGCCAAGCGTCAAAGAACTAAAATCTGCTTTGGTGGGATTGACACAGAATATAGAGACAGCGAGTTGTTCGGCAAACATATTGGTTATCGAACCAGACAAGTGTTACAGAGAAGAAGGCGCCGTCATTGGTATGGAACTTTCTGCTGCAAAACAATGGATTCTAGCAGTGAAGATAGGTGGTGTAAGGAGATTTAATCTTACTACTGAAAAAGTTATGAGGCCATGTAGTTCCAACCGTGTAACTCATGACTTAATATGGGTTGGGGATAGTGGTTGGAAGTTAGAGTTTCCAGATAGGCAAGACTGGTTGATTTTCAAGGAACTTTACAAAGGATGTTCTGATCGCAATGTACAGCCCCCTGCGGTGAGCATCATTCCTGTTCCTGGTGTAAGTGAAGTATCAGGCTATGCAGAGAGCAATCCTCCCGGCTTTGCCCGGCCAGTTTCATACATCACTGTTAAAGATGATGAACTAGCAAGGGCATTAGCAAGGAGTACAGCTAACTATGACATGGATGGTGATGATGAAGAATGGCTGAGAAACTTTAATGATCAGCCTAGTCTGGAAAATGATCACCTTTCAACTGACAGCTTCGAGTTGCTGATTGATCATTTTGAGAAAGGCTTCTATTGTAATCCAGATGATTACTCTGATGAGAAAGCTGCTGTTAGTAGTTGCCCGAATAAGGAAAAGAAAGAGATTGTAGAGGCTGTGTATAGTTACTGGTCGAAAAAGAGGAAGCAAAACCGGTCTTCCCTGATAAAAATTTTCCAGGTAAAAGTGATATGCTTCAATAGAAACATTTTTCTTAATGACAATATCTTTGGAAGCAATTGTATTCTAGATCTTGAATTGAAGTAAAAATTTTTATACACCGTCTTCTGAATAATATCAATTTTTTTCTTCATGGAGTATAGTTTCTGTTTAATTCTCCTGAAAGAAGTTGATATACACCCTCACCTCTCCTTAGGTAAAGCGATTTGCGGAGAAGTGACTTAAGCTTCTTTTGTTCTATACCAATTCTTTTCATCTTTTTATGAAAGAGAAACTGTTTGGTATTATAATTGTAGAATAAATGTGATAAGTGACTTGAGATTTGCATCTAGATTCTCTTTTGAGGATGTGATGGGTTGTAACGAAGAATTGGTCTCTAATCTGATAAGGTAGCAATAGGTTAGTGGTAAGGACCTTCCACTGCCAACCATGGAGGTGGGGTTTGAGTCACCGAGGAGCAAACTGAAAAGGGCTACTAGTGGGCTCATGGGTGTGTGTGTGAATGGGTTAACTGTATAAAAAAAGCAACATCTTCACCAACTGGTGCTTATCCGACGTAACTGGTTTATGAGCAAGCAAAAGAATATAAAAGATCTTTATTGATTGCTGTTACAACTCTAATCAAGTTAGAGTTTTCATAAAAGAAATGTTCAGCTGCAACTTGTAGGGGAATACAAAATTTATTTTTCATAAAAAAAAGAAATGAAAAATGAAATTAGAAGAAAAGATTTTGACTTAGCGCTGACATTTCATCTTCGTTAAGCAAAACATAAAAAATTCTGTCGTTTTTCTTTTATAAATCGTCCTTTGGATTATTCCTATACAATTGTTGGTCGATGGTTCTCTACATCATATTATGGCACTATCTAAAGGTCACAATGATTTTTCCTGACAGTGTTACCAGCCAAGGAGAACTCAAGTGATCCCAAAATCTATCTTCCGGAAGAAGAGGTCTTTCAAACGGCAAGGAAGCAAAGCTGGTAGAGGCAAACATCGGCCTTTTCTACCAGGTGTGTATTCAATTTTATTTATATCAGAATTCTTGTTGTCCTAACTGAGGTCTGTACTGCATGTTTACTCGTAAACTCTTGAAAGAAGCTGTTAATGGTAGTTGAAATTACTTATGAACAATTTATGAGAGATTCTACGTTAGAGTGGTTCGATGCTGTGCAATAGCCAATGCCAATGCTTGCAGCTTAACTAGGCTAGTATGGCTGCTTGTTTAATTTTTTCTTAAGTTCTGAGGCTAAATCTTCAAGCTTTGCCCACTTTTCTCAAAAAAAATATTGATCTGTAAAAGCTCTTTCCTCAAGTTTTCTCAGTTTGCGTTCACTATAAACAAAGATATGTTAGTAGTCTTCTTGTGCTGAACCTACGACTGTTGAACAATGTTGTATTTGCTGAACAGTAGGTATACAGCATTTGCTATATGTATCTTGATGTTTTCTACTCGATTGAAGACTAATATGAAATTATTATAAAACAGCTGTTGTTGCAGAGAAAGATGCTGTACAGCAACAAAATGCAGTACTGAAGGTGAATGAAGCAAAAGCTGCTGCAAACAAGTCGGAGGATTTGGCAGTTCGGATGAGACAGAAGGCGCAGCAGCTGATGGAGAACGCTGATCTAGCAACTTACAAAGCAATGATGGCACTTAGAATAGCTGAAGCAGCTAAGATTGCTAAGTCTAAAGAAGCTGTTGCGCCGATTTTCCTAGGTTAGACGAGTGTCTTTTTTTGGTGTTTCAGTAAATTCAGGTTGAAATGGCCAATTTTTCTCCTTGTTGAAATCGGAGGAAAGACAGCCTCGTAATGGCCTTTTTAGAGAAGCCTGTGGAGGTCTCGAAAATCTTTAACAGGATTTTGTGTATAGATTCTAATGGGATGTACATTCTGTATCATTATTTCTTTAGATGTTAGCTTAGATTTGTACAAGGCAAAAATGTTTCTGAAAAGCATAACAGATATACAAGATTTTGAGCATCGTACATACCAGACTCCGTAAATAATGCTTTTTAACGTCTTCTTCTTCAATGTTTTTGTTGCTGTCATGTTTTCTTCTTGAGTGTTAAGAGTATCTGAAATAGTTTCTTTAAGGTTTGCATATATTTTTACTTTCGCTAGACTTTATTTATGAGATTACATTTTAAAAAAAAATGTGTTTTCTCAATTTGACGATTCTACAAGAGATTTAAGGATATTTTGATACAATTACGAATGTTAATGTTAAGGGTGTTAGTGTTTTGCTGTTTGGTCGTCTTATGTTGTGTTTTTAAGAATAGGATCATATTATTTTAATGTTTTGTCTAACCTTAATGCAATAACGGCATATGTTATTGAATGATCATGCGTAACTCAAAAGTTGACCACAATGTTTGATGTGATATGTCGACGTAATCTTTAATTTGTTATTAATATTAGATTAAAAAAGTATCTGGTGTTCACGTATATATATTTGTTTAGATAGTTTATTAAAATATTTAATTATGATAAATTGATATGACTTGATACAAACATGTACTTGCTTTATCATTGAAGCTCGATTTACCTATGCTTACCGTATTGGATAACTAATGAGCCCACGCAATGCCTCACCCTTGACCAGCTAAATTACATATAAATATCTTTTTCTTACTTATTCGATAAAAGTAAGAAAAAAATCTACATGATTTTTATGAAATTTTTTTCCAGTAATTCTTACAAACTTATAAAGGGCTGGCTTTTGACAATATCAAGGCAATATATTGATATTCTTGTAATCCAAGTTTTTTATAAACTATGAAGTCTTCATCTGATTCTTCTCGTCTCTAGTATAGACTAAATCACATTATTTGTGTATACATGCGCGTAGGAATTATATTGTAGTAGAAATTACATCAAATATCATCGTATTAAGAACTTATTGCATTTTATTTCTATTTTTTTTTCAAATTATAAGAATTTTTTAAATTTGATGAAATCTAGATAAATTCCAAAATGTCCTGATATATTTCGTCTCAGTTTCAAATTTATTCCTCAATGTGTTAGATACAATCGCGTAAAGCATCACTTTGATACATCGCATATGTCTCGATACATCGAATACATCGTGTAACGTAGAAACTTTTATAATTTTTCAGATGTTTTTTTTCCTGGCGAAAAAGCTTAGAAAAAAGTTACAAAATTAAAATAAAAGAGATATTTGAATAAAAAAAACTTATCACTCAATTTATATTTGTCATTCTCAACAGTCTAACTCTTTAAGAGCTAGAAGTGTTTTTCCATATAAAGTATAATAATTGTCTTTCATTCCCTTTCCTATTCACACGCCATACTTAAAACCCAACATAATTTTAAAAGTATTATTTTTGTTTTGTAATTTAAGCAATATATAAAACAAAAATACATCCTGTAGCAAGAAAATTTAGACATCAAGATAACCATCTACTTCACAGCGTTAGATCATTCACCTGCAAAAAAAAGGGAAAAAAAAGAAGAAGAGAAGAACGCTTAGTACTTAATTGACTTGTTAAGTTGCTATGCTATATTGATTATTTATCGGAAATAACCTCTTTACCTTTATAAAATAAGAGTAAAGTCTACATAATCACCATTTAACCCTCATACTTTACTTGTGAGAGTAACATTCGATATGTTAGTATTATTGTATCAAACATTCATGATTTTGTCAAAGATCTATCAAGAATTCGTATCAAATACTTAATACAAAAACTCCCCCCTATATACTAGCTCTGCTTTTCAGCCTAAACAGAGATGTGTTTATACATAAGATATGTATATCAGATTCATCTAAACTTAGTATCTTTATTTTTAATGCGGTGCATATATTTCACGTGTGAAAATCCACTTTATTTCCAGCAAATTTCACATTGATTACCTTTTTCTAAAGTTAAAATAAATTTAATGTTAAGAAGTTAAAAGTCCGAATTTAGATTGTAAAATCACCTTTATTAATATGAACATTTCCTTTTTGTTGCGAGTCCTCGTAACTTAAAACTTACAAAGAAATAATTTATTTTTCTTTTATATTATTAATTATTATAATTTATAATATATTAAAAAAATTATATCGAATTCAGTATTTTAACTATTTTATTTCGAATCAAATTAAAATACATACCTTTTAGCTCATCATCAGCATCATGATACTCGTGCTCCTCCTCCGGTACCGGTGGCAGCTCAGCCTCAATCGCCGCCTTCTTCTCCACTGCTCCGTCGCCGTATTCATCTTCTTGTGGGTATCTAACAACCACAACAGGACAAATACAGTTTTTGACGCAGTAATCACTCACACTTCCAAGTTTCCCTTTACTAACAATTCCCCTGCTTTCATTTTCCCCAAATCCTCTGCTTCCCATAATCATCGCACTCAATCTCAACCTCTCCACTTCTAAACAAAGCCTTTCCTTCATATCCCGATCTTTCACTATGTGAATTTTGAACGGAACATTCGCTTCTACTAAAGGTACCGCTAATTCAGTCGCTTTATTGTTGGTGAAAATTTCATAATCTCGTTCGATTTTGTGAGCAGGGGAGGTGGAGGTGCTTCCCCAATCTGCACCGTAGAGGACGGAAGTTGGTCGGACGTGGAGGAGGATGACGGCGTCTCCTGGACGGAGGTAGTTTTGGACGGCCCATTTAACGGCGAAGGCACTCTCGTCACTGAGATCGACGGCAATGGCGACGCGGCGGTGTGCGGCGGAGAGTGAAAAATTGGGGGAAATGAGAAGGGAATTGGTTAGTTTTAGAAGTGGTTGAGTCATGGAGGATGATGAGATTTTTTTTTTTTGGCTAAGTTATCAAAGCAATAGAAGATACTACCTTATTAATTAATTAATATTACTATTTAGTTACCTTCTTCTCAAGGTGGTATACTAGAATTAAAATCAATGAAGGAAAAAAAATCTTTTTAAAAAAAAAAATAAAATCATGGTTTAAAAATGTACTTATAAACTACCAAAGTATGTTACGCAGGGCATGAAGTTGTTTTGGGTTGTGGGTATAGATATCAAATGAAAAATAAAAAAAATTATATAGTAATGAAAAGTGAATAGAGATTATTAACGACGGATCGTGGTTAAAAGTATAAAATGTTGAAAATTCTATCGAGAAAGAAGAGGCATAAGCAACGCTTCTTGATCGAATTCATCTTCTCTAACCTCCCCAAACACATGATTAATATAAAAGAAATTACTTCCGCCTCATTCATTTTTATTTGTCCACAATATACTTAATTTCAAGATAAAGTCACAAGTTAAAAATCTTAGCGTATACTTTTTAACTTATAATTTAAAAGTCGAAAGTCAATTCAAACCAATTCAAAAAATAAATATTTCATACTTTCTTCTTCACTTTTATTTATCTATTACATCGAAGATAGTGTCAGTCCAACTTAAGAAATCAAGAGATGATACAACACTTACTTGCTAATTAATTATTATTAGTTTTAGTTATTTATCAATGCATTGAATTTATTATATATTCAAAATGTGACATAATAAGATTACATTTTACTTGTTACTCCTTAAGATCATGCCAAGTTAATATTAGACGAATAAAATTAACAGAGAGAATACTTGCATAATTTGAAAAATTAAGAGATAAACATCCTAAATTATTCTTATTATTAAGTACTTAAATAATAATCTAATTTAGTTTTCAATATTTAGATGTCTCATCTTTCTTCTGCATGAACACTACTTACAATTCTTAAGAAATTATAAAGAAAAGGTTATTACCCTTTGAAACTATATATTTAAAAAAGGAAAGTAAGAAATTCATATATGTCAAACTAAAAAGATAAAAATGTATTTCAGTTTTTTTATTTTTTTATATCTATATGTGATATATGTATACGTAAAATAATCATTAAAAAACATTTTTTTTAAATTAAATTTCTATGCGACCATACAAATCATTTTTTGCGAAAAGTTCGTGTTTTTGCATGCACAATTTAGAAAACATTTTGTTATTTTTTTCAATCATATGCAGAACGTTTTCTTTTTCTATAATAAATAAATGCCAGTACCGTAGCGGCAAAGACGTGTAAGCTTTGGGCTCCAATTTAGATCGTCCACGTGTCCATTCAGTTTTAAATAATTAATACTCATTAAAATTTGTTTCTGATCTATCAATTTAATGATCGATTATCAAAACTTTCATTTTTATTGATGGAGATGTTTTTTATTAATCGTAATTGATCTTTTCATTTCTTCTTCTTTTGCTTTAAATTTTTCAAAAATATTCATACTATATAATCTTCGACGATCTACCAATTAAAAAAAGATAACAGTTGATTTTTGAGTTAGTGATCAATCCTTGTTATCATTTAAACATAGGGTAAATAATGAATCAATATTCAAGATTGAAGTTGCGGTGATTTATTATTTATTTATCCTATTTTGCGTTTCTATTTGATGTAATATCATGAGTATTACAATTTTGAGAGAATTTGAAAATATTTCTAGGAAATTATATTCTATACACAAACATCAAAACTATTTAAGTACACTTTGGTTCTCCTCCGAAGAGATAAAATTTAATATTAGTAGTAGTGTTACAATGTGATATGAAAATATTACTTTTTAAAGGGTTCTTTAGAGATGATCATTTAAAAGTGATTGTTAAAATATATATGTACGATGAAGTCTATTTCAAACCTTAATTTAGAAGTACTTATCATTAAGTAAAAAAGTAATTTAATATCACAAAACTAAATGTATTTGCATTAGAAGTGTGGAAACATATCAACCTTATCAATGAAGAGAGCACACAACATCATCAGTTTAAATTTATTATTGAAATTGTGTAGATAGTTATTCAAAACCAATAAATATACGATTATATATGTCTGGAGAATACACAATAAATTAGTGTCAATTTTGTAACAAATATATGGACAAATAATGAAGAGCTTTTGGTATTTGCATTTAATTCAAAGTAGATGTTTTCTTTTAGTATATGAATAACATTTTTACAACAGTATACTAAAAAGCAAAGTCTTAAAATTTAGTTATAAAAGTCAATATTTTTGAGAAAATCTTTGGATCGTAATGTGTAATTTTTGGAATATTATATGATGTAAAGTGTATATGAACATACACTTGTCAGCTTTGGCTGAAGTAAGAGTAACTAGAAAAGGACTTCACATTATACGACCTGTATATTTACGAGGTTGACAGACTAGATGTGGGGGGGGGGGGGGGGGGGTTTGTGTGGAAGGAGGGTTGGACGTATCTCACGCATTAAAATATATGTATCTCGTATATATATGAATTGAATTAAGTGTAACTTATTTCAATTACACTTCATTTAATCATAATTTACTTGTATTTTGGATGCATTAACTCTCTCTCCTACATATTTGCATTGGTATTAAAAATACTTGTATCTAATATTTTTGATACATATATTTGATTCAAAATCTAAAGGAGTAATGTATTTGATTTAAAATTTTGGTAAGAATTATTAATTAGTTAAATGTATAATTATTTTCAAACTATAGAGTTGATTGCTTCTTTTTTTTTTTATAATTGAAATATTTATATAATTAAATAATTATATTTAAAATATGTTAAAAGACTAATATAGTTGTATACTAGTATAACAATTTCTGTATCACCCGAACAGACTACTATTTTAGTCCGAAAGTCATGATCTTCAATATCTCCATAATTTCGTGATTCGCGGGTTTTGATTACTTCTTTATTTCAATTAAACACATTTTTTTGTTTGTTTATATTTAATAATAATTTAATTTAAAAATAAATATGAATTTTATAGTACTTAATAAGATAGATTTTAAAAAAATTGATATATTTAATAATAATTTATTTTTAAAATACGAATTTTATAATCCTTAATAAGATAGATTTATAGCCATATGATTTAGACCACAAGTTTTTATAAAAAATCTCTCTTTCTTAAAATTTCAGGTTCAATCAGATTACATCATATAAATTAGAGCAAATTACATAACACAAATTTTGTAAGTTTAGGAGCAAATTAATTTTTTTCCCGGCAAGTTTCCAATATTACGACTTTTATTGAATTGGACTTTGGATATACATATCTGTCGTGTCTAGACTCTTGATATACGTATCTCGGACACATGTATTTATCATATCTAGATTCTAGATACATGTATCTCGGATATATTAGATCAAAATTAAGTGTAATTTATTCTAGACACATTATATTCTAGTGGATTCACATATATTTGATTCTCTCATTCGCCTCTCTCCCTCGCTCACTCATTTTTCTTCCTATGTATTTGTATTTCAAAAATGTCTAATATTTTACATATACTATCTCACTCGCCTCCCTCCTATTTCACTCACCGCTCTTCTTTCCAATGTACTAAAAGAAAAAGGGATTAGTTGTATAGAATATCAAACTAATAATGTAAAATAAATACAGTATCTATTGTTTGATTTGTTTGTGTTTCTTAGTAAACAATTTGATTTATTTGTGTTCTTTAGCAAACTGTTTGCTAGTGTCGCTTGCCTCTCTCGCTTTATACAATATAATTGTATAAATTATGTTTCTATTTGTATAAGCGAGGGAAAATTGTATATACACATGCAATTACATATATCTCCGTCTTATACACTTATAATTATACAATACAAATATTTTCCTACTCAAATCTCTTTTGCCGTTCTCTCTTTCTCGTTTTATACAATTCGATTCAAATGTATATTCCCTGCCCAAGTCTCTTTTGTCTTTCTCTCTTTCTCGTTTTATACATATTCAAATTGTATATAATTTCTCTCTTTCTCATTTTATACAATTTGATTCAATTGTATACAAATCTGAAGAGGAACCAACAAATTATACAATTGCTTCTTTGTATATATGTATAGAGAAATAGACATATCTTTTAGTTGTATATTTATAGCGAATTATACATTTATATATTTACTACGGAGCATAATTTACAAACTTTGCTATAACATATAAATTTAAAGTTTATATTTGTTAGATGTGAAAGTTACCGTAAGAAAAACTACATACATAATAGCGTATCTCACTTGAAATTTAATATAAAATTATTCATTAGTGAGACGCGGAGGGGAGTAATAAGATTGACTAGTTGGGCCGTTGCACTACATAAGATATAAGGAAAAAAAAAAAAAAAAAAAAAAAAAAAAATAAGGAAAAAATACATAAATTTAATACATTTTAAAAAATTACTGGATGTGCGATACTTGGTTATTACCATTTATAGCAATGCTTTGTTAAATCTGTAATGGTATTAAAAGTGAATTAGTATGCAATAATATGAATATAATTGTTTTTGAATATATCATGTTTGTTTGGTAAAAAATTTGTCACATTGATGATAAGTGTATTACAAGGTGTGATAAATAAATGTATGAGTCATATTAAAATTTGTATATATGTTGAATAATAAAGTGTTCTTTATAATATTGTATTAACTTGTATTATAAATGAATAAAAGTGACCAAGTGAGGTAAAAATATTATTGGTATAAATGATAAATATTTTTTTATTATAGTATATTTATGTAAGTTTCCCAAGATATAAAGCCTACCATTGAAATTTCAAATCACAATTCCCCGCCAACCAAAATTCTCTTCAATTTCCCCCCAATCTCCCATCTGGATTATCCCTGTGTAAGCGTACAAGCTCAGAATCGAGAAATTCTTTGCCTGTAACTCGCAGTTATGCGGAATAGTTGATGTTCATTGAAGCAGGGAGGGATCTATGGAGAGTGGAATGGTATCAGTGGATCGTTGGACTGCTGGAAGCCAAGTATACTTTCTAACTCACCTTCATGCCGATCATTTGAGTGGACTCACTTCAAAATGGTCCCGGGGACCCCTTTACTGCTCCCGCATTACTGCTAAGCTCTTACCCATTAAATTCCCAGGATTCAACCTTTCTCTTCTTCACATTGTTGAAATTGGTCAATGGCACTCTGTGTCTTTGCTATCTCCTTCCTCGGGTTCCTCTACTACTGTCTCTTTCATGGCTATTGATGCTCATCATTGCCCTGGTATATAACAGTAATAGGCGCAATTTTGTAACTACTTTTTTTTTTGTTTTTGTTTTTGCACTCCAACTGTTTGATTAATTTCTCATGTGATGCAAGTTTTCATGTAATTCAATATCTGCAGTTTGCTGTTGGAATAAGATTAATGGGTAGTTGCAATTTTGACTTGAATACATATTCGCTGACAAAATTAATTATAAAAGGGGATTCTTTTAGCTGACCTAACAATTAGTCTTTAGTACAGTTGTATTAATGATTGAAGTATATAAATTGACCCGTTCTGGGTTGAAACTATGGGTATAACGAAGTGCTGGTGATTCCTTTTCTAATGGTGTGTATATATTTCTTGGAGTGTTAATATTCATTCAGAACCTTTTTGTTGTTCATTTTTCTCCTTATTGTTATGGGGCAAAAGAGGGGTTTTGTGGTGCTGTTGTGTGTTGGGGGTGGTCTATATGCTGTTGTAAAGTTAAAGAAGACGTGACATGATTTTTGTATCTCTCTGTAGTATTTTAAAACTGTATTTGTAGTGTTTAGCTCTTAAGATGTTTGGCCTTTATACTTGCTTGGAATCTCATTCCTGTCAGCGCAGAACCTTACATATTAAATGCTTGTAGTTGTAACGACTAATTATCATGCTTAAATTGCTAGAGGTTGTACCATTTCTTCTGCTAAAGTATAAGCACTGATACAGGAGCAGTAATGTATCTGTTTCGTGGTGAATTTGGCTGCACACTCTATACTGGGGATTTCCGTTGGGAGAGCACAAGTGAGAGAGCACAAACTGGAAGGACCATGCTGCTTAAAGCTATAAAGGATGTACAGCTCGACATGCTTTACTTGGATAATACTTATTGTAACCCAACATATTGTTTTCCTTCGCGTGAAGTTGCTGCTAGACAGGTGAATGCTCTTTTCATATTTCCGTCTTTTTTGGCAGCAATTTTTTTGTGTAAAGACATTGTTGGTGTACTGTGACCAGTTGATTGAGTGTTTAATTCAATGAATGTGGTTTCTTTACGAATATCATTTCCTTGCATACCTAAAGCTCTGTTGAACTTTTCTTTAGCATAATTTTCTTACATCAAAAGATTATTCTGATCAGAACAATTTTAAAGTCTTTTGCTTAGATGTTTAGCTTTTTTTCTATGGATTTATCCAGTAGTTCACTTAATTTAGTGTGCAACATATGCTTTTATTGCTGTTATTTTGTAAAAATCATCAAACATCCTGTGTCTTATGCCATGTTAATAAATTTTAGTTCCCTTTTCAATCTCAAGCTGTGAAGTTTTAACTTGTAGAAGCGGTTTAATGATTTTGCTTCTTTTCCGTATGAACATGTTTGATGAAGTTACAGTATATAATATTGACAAATTGGCTTAATTTCTGATAAATAATTCCAGGTTTTAAGCATCATATCCTCTCATCCTAATCATGATGTTGTCATTGCTGTTGACACACTAGGGAAAGAAAATCTTCTGCTGTACATATCACGTGTCCTGAAAACAAAGGTACTTTCCTACCTTTACGATATAACCTTTACTACATAATCAATACTACAATTTCTTTTGCGAGTCAATATTATGAGATCCAAAGTTTACCAGAACTTACAAGTTTATCTTAGTGGTCAGTAGAAATGCGAATATCCTGGCAATAAGTTTCTATGTTCTATTGTTTGAAGGTAAGGTAGTAATACTAACGTAGGATACCAGTAGATATCATCATTACACCTAGTAAGTAAATCTTCAGATTGTTTCCTTCTGAAAATTAGTAGTATACTTGTGTTTGAAGCTAAAAATGATATTCTTTTTATTGTGTGCTCTCGGACACTGCTGACCCATTGTCAAGTATTTGTGCTTCAACTGCTCTTCAACTGTCCTGCAGATTTGGGTGTGGCCAGAACGATTACAAACTATGCATCTTCTTGGGTTCCATGACTTCTTTACGACAAAAACTTCAGTGACAAGGATTCGTGCTGTTCCTCGTTATAGTTTTAACATTGAGACTCTGGAGGGACTAAATACAATGCGTCCGACCATAGGGATCATGCCATCTGGTCTCCCTTGGGCGCCAAAAGCTTTCAGAGGAATGGAAAAACTTCCCTTGGAATCTCCTCCATTGCTCCTTCATAACAGGTGGCACACAGGTGTTACAATCTCTAGTACCTCAAGCAAGACAAATGGAGGTTCATTAAGTTCAGGGAGACATGATCATTACATATATACAGTTCCATATTCTGATCACTCATGCTTTTCAGAGTTACAAAAATTTGTTGAGTTTGTCAAACCAATTAATATCAAAGGCATCGTATCTTCATCTGCTTGTAATGTTGACCCCCTTAACCACTTTGGAAGCATTTGTCGAATCCAACAAGCATCAGAGCTCTTATGCCAGAGGCTCAGAATTAAGAGATCTGAAAAAGTTGGAGTCATTGACATGAAGTCTTCCTTTGGATGCACCAGCACGATGCAATTAGGGCGGAAAAAGAGAAAGAGACAAATTTCTAGAGCAGCTATTCATGTTAGTAGGGTGAGGTTGTTGAGAAGAGAGAGGCAAGGAGTAAAGATTGTGGATACAAATCCTGATTAAAGTAGTAGATGTCCTTCCCTTGCTATTTTTAAATATACAGGTTCTGAAGTCATTCCTGTGTGTAATGATGTTGAACTTGCTGTCAGTAGAAGCAGCAAAGGAAATCTAGTTTAGATTTTAACTTGTACGTCTCGAGATCATCTATCAAATTTGAAGAGGTCCAGGTGTGGTTTTCCACTGGTTCCACAGTTCTATTATTACTTTGTTTAACTTTTTTGTCGGATGTGTGGACAAATTAATATCTCAATATTTTAATACACTCTAACAGGAAGTATACTCCATTTTGTACAAATGCAACCTCCTTAGAAGATCTAATAGCAAAATATACTCTTTGACCTGTTATATTTGTTACAAAGATTTAGTTTGGTATACAAGATCAGATTGCATGATATGCTATTGTTGTCCAGAATTTCCGTGGAAGAGTGTTTGCATCCACCAAAGGTGTTGCTACTTCAAATATTCTGTGATTTACTTCTTCAGATAATTCGTTTGATAGATTGCTGAAAGATAATTGACACACCTGAATGTGAGTTTCTGTTTCTTTTTAATAGTTAATGCAAATATTCAGCAGTTCCTTCTTCTGCAGTGAAGGAATAAAGAGATTAAATGTTTGCCGATGGTTCTCTGTTAAGGAAATAGCTCTGTTGGTTCTTGACTGGTGACACTGGCAGTGGTCCTCTTTTCTAGAGAGATCAATATGATCCACCATGGGTCCATAGTCTCATATATGACATGTAAACTAGATTGCTAGAGAAACTTATATATATTCGCTGGATGATAAAAGCAGCATCTTTCTCTCTCTTTTCTTTTGTGTTTGTGTGAATTGTTTGATGCTGGATGTTTCGGACTCTCTTGCAGTGAAGTTCCAACCCCCAGGAAATGCTAGTCAATCATCCCAGTTAATGTTGTATCCAGTGGCCACCAAGCATGGTTCCAGACAGGATGCTCCACTGCAAAGTCTGGTATAGGAATTCTCACATAACAAAACATTTTATACCTGTTTCGTCTTTGTGAACTTTTTTTAGCAGGCATTTAATCGTGTCAGTTTGAAGGGAGTTCAGTTGCAGTTCTTTCTTTAGTTGAGTTAAATACTTACAATTAAGTTGGATTGAAGTGTACACATTTTAGCCTGAGGAAGATGCATACATATTTATGTACTTAACTATCTAGTTCAAGATCTAGCTCTGTAAGCTACACTTTGTTTGACAATATAATAACATGACTTTAAGACATGGTTGGTGACAAATGTTTCTTCATGATAAAAAAAGTTACATAGCCTTAGACACATAAACGTTCTTTTTGTACTTTGCAACCTGCAAATATCAAATTTGGATGAGAAAGAAAGAAAAGGGAAAAAAGAAAATGATCAAGCTATTTGATGTCTGACTGAGTCTTTGGCGTGTGGATGGATTCAAAGTTATAATATTCCAACTTGCAGTTAATGCAGGGGGATTGCGGCTTCAAGTCCTTCATAAGCGGAGTATTTTAAGGTTCCAACTTCAAAGGTGCGTTTGTTTTCATTCTTGCTGAATTGACATGACTGGCGTGGAATTACAGCGTAGTTGTGGAAAAAAAAAAGGTTCTGGTAGTCAACATCTGTTGCTTTCTGATTAATAAGACTATCATTCAGCAGTATTAAATAGAATATTTTATTTCTTGCTGAGTTTCTTTTTTGAGTCCTACGATATATCAGAAATATTTTTCTACTTTCACAAGATAGGGATAAGAATTCGTACGCACCAACCTCCTGAAACCCCAGAAGTGGATTAGCATCCAAGCTTTAACACCTTCTTTATCTCTCTTAAACAACTGTTCCTTGTAGGAAATCGCTTCATTAGATTTAAGATTAAAATGATTTAAATTTATAAATCTTACTTAAAATACCATCTGATCCATTTGCACATTTCTGTGTTACCTTATTTGCTTAGTGTATTTTTCCTATGGAACATAAATTGTAGATTACTTGATCAATTAGTAAATGCAGAATAAATATAAACATACCAAATAGTACTCCTCATCTTCTTTGCGGACTTGCTGCAGTGGTATAGCTATATAGATGCAAGGGTGATAAATTGTTCATCTTTCATCGGAAAAATATATATTTTAGGATTACGTGGGGAAAATTGAAATTATGTACTCCTTTCATTCATCTTAGGAAATCAGTAAATACAATGTGTAGTTTATTAATCTATACTTACTTAATAATGTTTATTGATAATTAAACACTATTAAAAAGATGAAACAAAAGAGTATTGTTGAAAAAATCACACAATTTTTGTCTTTGAATTTTAAAAATGACACTTATTTTTAATCAGATGTACTTTTTAAGTTGGCTATAGTTTTATTCTATGTACAAAGTCATGAAAAGTAAATGGTAAAATGATTATCACCTAAATGGTTGAGTCTAAACTAAGAGTATTTCGTATTAGTCCACTTTTATCTGTGCCCAATTCACACGAAATGTGAAAAAGGACGTGAATGGTTGGCCAATGAATTGTAGTAGTATTGCCAATCAGTAGCTTTCTTGCACAATTTATTTTATATTAATATAAATCAATCATGTCAATATATAATTAATTTTATATTTTATATTCATTTATTGCTCGTTATCTTAGAAGAAAAAAATTGGTGTATACTGTATACTTATTTGGTAAGAGAAACCTACTGGACATCTGGATCCACTTTAGTGGCGGTTGGCTAAGCATTTATTTTTCTCCACTAAAAGTTAATGTGGGTAGCTGAGACTTCTTCAATTTGATAGTGACTTATCAAATTATGATTAATGCTAATGGAATTATCGGATTTAGCTAAACTAGGGTGTGTGTTTGGTAATGTTTTGTCGAAAAACATATGTTTTTTTTTAAAGGTATTCGATACATAAATACAATAAAAAAATTATCTTATGAATATATATATAATATATGTAATTTAGCAAAAGACTACACGAAGAGAGTGCGTGTTCATCAAGGGGTGGAGGATAAGTGGTCCAAGGTGATAAATATGTGCAATACAGCTTATTTGTAACCCAGCATCTAAAGCCTGGAAAGTAAGTCTCATACCTCCATTAATAGTTGGCTTCTGGCAGTATGAAGAAGGGACAAGGTCAAATTTTCTTTTATTGAAAATTGTGTCGTAAAGCCGTAAAACATTTTGATTGTATATAATACACATCATGAGTAGTTTATCAAATCAGAAAATGCAAAATCATGTTAGCACTAACTAACTATAACCAACTACAACTAACTAACTAACAAATTGTTGATAACTAACTCACACTAATTAAGCTAGTTTTATGCACCCCCATCGGTCAAGTTGGAAGTGATCTATTCACATACAACTTGCTCAACAGATTAAGATGTTTAAAACACACCAGTCAAGGCCTTAGTGAAAACAACAGCCATCTTAGAGTTTGTTGAAGAGCATTTTTGGAGTGTAAGCATCCTTCTTGGAGCTCTTTGTCCTGACAAACTGACAATCACTTTATGTTTTTAAGTTCGTTCATGAAATAACTGGATTCTTAGCATGTGTACTGGCTGCTCTGGCCTGTCACAAAATACTTGTATAAGGCAAAGGTTGTTTGTCACTGATAGTATCAACCAAAGCAATCTTTCTAGCCACACCACTTTCTCCTACTACTGTCTTCATATATAGCTCTATACTCTGCTTCTGCTGAGGATAATGATACTGTAGGTTGCTTCTTTGGACTTCCAACTGATAGGACTATCTCCCATGAGAACCAAATAACCAACTCCCGACTTCCTTGAATCAATCAAAGAAGCCCAGTCTGAATACGTAGGACTAATGGTTAATAGGATCTATGACTAACAAAAACTCCCAGATTAGATCATTTTGTAGGTTCTGAGTACATGGTAAGCTGCCTTTAAATGAGGTTCTCCTGGAGATTGCATGAATTGACTGAGATGTCTGGACAGCTATTGTGCCTAGTCATGTCCATTCTGTATTAAGCAAAAAAATTCATTTGTGCCTACTATTTTCTGTACATCTAATTAGGATCCTGTAGAACCTCCCTTCTTGAGCCTTAGCTCTCAGTAGATCCATGGTGAAGGTGTAGAATTTGTAGTTTATAGACTCAATGCCTTCAAGAGATCAAGAGTAAACTGTCTCTGTGAAATAATGACACCATCCTGCCTGTACGTAATCTCTAATCCAAGAAAATAATGCAACCTTCCTAAAAAGTCTTTATTCGAATTTCTCATGCCAGAAGAGTTTGCAAAGATCAATCTCCTTTCTTATCAGTGGCCATTCATGATAATGTCATCAACATATACATGCTAAATACTAAGGAGTGACTATTTTTCTTTTTTTGAAAAATAGGAGTATCACTGTCTGAATGAAACATAACTCCTTTGAGCAAAGACTTCAGGCTATTTTCTAATACACTGTCTACGGCTTGTTTTTTTACGAGACCATATGAGACTGTCATTCCATTTGCATACCATATCACGACTGTCCACTACCATCCTGAGGTAAGCCATACACTCATCTTTCTTCATTCAAATCACCATGTAGGAATGCATTATTTTACATCCAATTGGTACAAATCCCAGCTCCTTCCTTACTGCTAATGAGATTAGTGTTCTGACTGTAGTCCATCTTTACCACAGGTGAGCACGTGTTTCCTTATAGTCTATCCTGCTTGTTGAGTATTCCTTTTACCACTAGTCCTAGCTTTGGAACCTTTCTATGCTCCCTCTGCCTTATGTTTGATCTTATACACCATCTACAATCCAATACACCATCTTTCTTTTGGCACCGTTAACTAGCTCCCAAGTATGTTTAGTGTGCAGTGCAATCAAACTCTTGTTCATTGCTGCTTGCCAGGCTGGCTTCAAGCTTGGCCTCTTCATAAGATTTAGCTTCAATGTCATGTGAACCACTATGGCTCACCGGCTGACTTTCAGAACACAATGTAGAGAAACATAATGTGATCAGGATTATTTTGGTGAAAGATGTGATGAATGTTGAGAATCAGAAATATTATTTGTATGTGAAGAAGAGTGTATCTTCTTTAATAGTATTGTAGTCTTTTAAGTAGCGTTGGAGGATGGACCAACATCTAGTTGTCCTTCTTGGTGTGAGAACAGTGCATTTAGTTCAGTAGGTTCTGTGACAGGTATGTTTAGTTCAGTAGAAGGTGTTGTGGTCAGTCATAGGTATAATTTTCAGTATGAATTGTTCCCAAGTGACTTCATCCTCCATCCCGTTTGGTGTTGACTCCACATATCATCATCAATAACAGTATATTGTTTTTACTAGACATGCAGGCAGACTTATCAGAGTGATGAACAGACACACACTGATTATAGAATCCAATCTAGAACCACAGGAGTAAGACAAAAGGAAGAATATTTTCATAGAAAGAAACAACTCTAGACCATGAATTCTCTGGTAGCCAGTTTAATACCCATTGTACCTTTTGTGTTAAAAAAAACAAAAGGGATTATCCACAAAATGTGAGGTATAACATTTTCTAGCTCAACTTATCTTTATGAGTTTATAAGTAGTTGGAATCAAAGACAAATCCAAGTTCTAAGTGTGAATAAAAAGGCTTCTTCTATATAACAACTCAGTATGGAGATTTCCCTTGAAGTAGTTTTGGTAGGTATCTATTATCAATAAGTGGCAGTTTATACACACTCTCCCTCTCAAGCTCTCCCCCCAATACCTCACGAAGTTTTGATTGAAATAACAACAGTGCCGCTTGCTGCTCAAGAAGATACTTGTGTTTTCCTCTTCTACCACCACCGGGGACCCCCCTTTTGTTGTGGTGTGTAAGGACAGAGATTTCTGTTGTACTATCCTTTTCTTGGAAGAAACATGTTGCCTCAGTACTAGAAAATTTCTAGCCATTTCGACTGATAGTTTTCATCTAGTGTGAAACTGATAATTTCATTAAGGATATGAACCTTTTATAGTACAAGAGCATTGCTTTTTACACCTAATAAGTTTGTGTCCAAGTGAGCTCTAACGGTAATCATCTACGCATAGTCAAGAAATAGTGATGCCATCATGTGTTGGTACATTATGAGGGCCCCCCACAAATCAAACATGTAGCAACTCAAATATTGAACTGGTTGTACTAAACCTTTCTGGAAATGGCATCTCGTTTTGTCTAAAATGCCATGGAGCAAATTGTACAGTGAAAGGTTGTGTTTGTTAGGAGAATGTTTTAGAGGGAATGTAGATATATGTCGCTTCATTTTACAATGGTACAAAAAATGTCCTAATCTAGCATTCCATGAGGAATTCAGTGTCGTGATTGAAAAAAAATGAGCAGACTGGTTGAAAATTTTAAGCAGTGGAACATACCTTTTTATTGAGTAATGAGAGTATTTTGCATTAGGAAGTGATGGTGCTTTAAAGTTCCATAAGAGAACAGATTGAAACTTTTTGTTGGGAGTCCAGTATCATCATTTAACAGAGTGGAATGTGACCCTTGAACAAAAAGATACAAACCACCCTTCTTTACCAATTTCCATAGGTGTCCTCTTCAGAGAGGCCTGCATTAACAAATATTGTTAAAATTGACCATCCCTTTGAGTTGATTCGCTAACAGTAAACGATATTAATTGAACTTGAAGCTAGGTATAGTACATACTTTATAACAGAGTTAATTGTTTAATTTCAAAATTCAACACCATCACCATTTCAGTCACTTTAAAACCTTGTTCCATTTGGTAAGGTATAAAAGAGATTAAGGGGTATAGCTTAAGGTTTGTTGAGGTTGTGTTTTGTGTATCATATGGTGGGAGATGCTCCTGAATCAATGATCCAAAATCAGCAGTTAACCTTTCACATTTACATGAGAGCCTATCAGGACTCACTTATTCTTACTTATGGAAGAGATGACAAGCAAGTATACCTGCTAAAGGCTTGCAGCTCCACTTGACCCATGTTTGAATATTTCAGACTCATTTTCCAAGCATTGAGCAATTGTTCTATTTGGCTCTTTGACAGATTCCCTGGCATTTGCTTTCCCTGGCTCAGAACTCTCTTCACACTTGTAACGAGCACCCTCAGAGGTATGTACATTTGCTGGCAGAATCCTCTTCCTCTTCCGCTTGGATTTTTTGTATTGGTTTTGATAACCATGAAGTTTGTAGCATCTTATCTTTGGACCATGTCCAGTCGTTTGGCAATAATCCAATTTATTTGATCTTCCATTTCCCCTATAGGTATTAATTGTTTTTGAATTATTTCCCATCATTGCTATTGTTGAACTGCCAGTGTTATTGTAACTTCCATTTCCCCTACCTGTGTTTCCTCTATAAAACTAGAGTTTTGGTTGAATTGTTTTGGAAGACAACATAGATGCATTAAGTGAAGTAACCCTCCAAAGCCAATGTGATTCGAAGGCTTCAATTTCTTTTGGCCATCTCTTTCCTTCCTGTGACAGTAGAGCAATGCTTTCCATTGTAGGGCAAAGTCGACATACATCATAGATGTTCCCCCTTCGTACAGCAAGTGTTAGCATCTCATGTTAAACCCATCAAAAAGTGTTTATGCCTTCTATCCTGTTCTCCTTGTACAGTTTTACCTTTCCTCCACACAAGTACACACCCAACTACAAACATTGTGAAATTCACTCAATTGCAGCACTCATTTCCTCCCACATTTCTTTCTTCATCGTTGTATAGTACAGCCAGTGATGTCGAGAGTTGCCTTGCATAAAATCTTTATTTCCTCTGGCAACTGGTAATAGTTTGGCATCCATTAGTTCTGATCATATCTATCCTCAATTCCTCCACAATTCCTTAGCATGTGTTACATATTGTAGCTGTCCTCGTAGCTCTGTGTAGAGGATTTTAATAACCCAAGATGTCACCATCTCATCGAGCAAACATATTCTCCCATTGCATGAATGATGGATCTGTAAAACTTGGCTTCAACAATCCTTACTTGATGAATCCCCAGTCTTATTCTTAACGGACAATGCTCTAATAGGCGCTCTTTCTTCCATGATCTGTAACTAGTTCCATCAAACACCATAGAAACCAAAGTAGAAACGAGCATTTCAAGAAGGATGTAGATAAACAGGCTACTACAATCTGGTCGTTTTAAAGGAGTTCCTAGTATTCACCTTCAGTAGAATATCACCCATGGGAGAATGAATTGATCTTCACAACAAAATGAAAAATCTATGATTATCACAAAGCAAGTACCAACCAGATACAAAAGAAAACAGAGAAAAAAATGAAGGCAACGAGCACAAACGAGAAGAACAGATCAGTCAAAAAACAACCAACAATGATCAGTGAATCAATCGATCAATTAGATCAAAAGATTCGTATGAGTTAACCGTTGCCTGATACCATGATAAAATCAGCACTACAAGTCTGATTTGAATCCAGCAATCTAAGCTGGAAAGATCTCAATACCTCCATTAAATGGAGGGTTGAGCTTCTGGCAGTAAACAGGGAAAGAAACTTTTCTTTATTGAAAAAAATTGTGTAGTAAGCAGTACATTTGATGTGTATATATCAAATCAATGGTGTCGTGTGGGGGTGTTATCAAATCAAAAATGCCAAAACATTGAGCAACTACTAACTATAAGCCAACTACAACACTAACTAACTAACAAATTGATTGATAACTAACTCACACTAATTAAGCTAGTTTTATCAAAGGGGTTGGGGACGTTGGATGGATGGGGAGAAGATAATAAATTTGAAATGTCATAGATATCAAGTAATTCTGTCCACCATATCTTAGATCAAATGAGAAGAAATCATCTAATAATTTGTTGGGAATTTAAGTTGAGATCTCATAGTGATTAGCCCACTTTATTGATCATTAGACCATATTTTTGAGTGTCTTAAAATATAACTTGTGAAATTTTTTCTTCCTGACTTTTTAGAAAATATTTTTCGAAACGCCTATCAAATATGAAAATATTTTTACAAACACATCTAGGTGACTGTCATTTTTGAACTTTTAATAATCTCCATTGGTATATTAGGCGCTATAATGGGTGAGTAAAAAATCTTTAGCCTTGACTTTTCTTCCTCATACATAGCAAGTGGGGAGAATCTCTTCCAGCTGTGTTTTCCTTTGGCTCATAGAATTACTATCATGTCCCTGGATTTTTCGTACTTTGAATTATTGAATATATTTGTTCTGGAGTGAATTTCAAGGACTTGCTGATGGTTGAAAAAACAGTCATACCTCATGCTATTGTGCATCAATAACATATTCATATTTTAATGGTTGACCCATTCTTTATATGAAAGATTTGTTCTGTTCAGCTATGTCATAAATGAAGTTTTATGATGTAGGACAAATTTAAATATTTGTCTATAATGCTATCAGTTCGTCACCGTCGACAACAGAATATTTGATGTCTGGCATAGATTAAATGTTTGGTAAATTATGACATTTAATCGGAAAGTTTACTCCTTAAATGAATTGATTTTTTTCTGTTCCTAGCAATTGAACTTATGCCTACCAAATTATGGAATTCTCATTAATCTACTGTTCCCACATAGAAAGATTGAATTTGACAACGTAAATCTGGTCAGTTTTTAATATTAAACCATATAAGAATGAAAATTCGTGTTTGGAGTCTTAGTGTAAACATGGTACTATTGCTAGTTAAAGGTTCATTTTCCTCATTTTTTGATCGAAAAGTAAGTCTATGTTCTTGTTTAAAACAACTATTTTCTAGTTTTTAATTCAATTATTGTTTCTCTAATCACTTCTTTATTTAATAAAGTACTAATTTTGTATTTTGGACAGAGGGTTTAAGGGTGAAAAAGTCAATTTAAGATTGTCCTGTTGACTTGACACCAGCAGTCATATGAAAGTTTATTTGTCCATTTTCAAACTGACCCATTCTTCAAGATAATCCCATGAATGGCTTCTCCCAAAAAGTGATATAAATCTCTCTGTCCTCTGCACAATCTTTGAGCAGCCATGGAGATCAAAAACAATTCTTTTCTCCTCCTTTCTTTGTTGTACTTATGTCTGTCTCTCAAAACCCATCTCTCCATTGAAGCTGCTGACACCATTTCCGCAAATCAATCCCTTTCTGGAGACCAAACAATTATCTCTTCAAATGGGAAATTTAAGCTTGGTTTCTTCAAACCAGGTAGTTCTCCCAACTACTACATAGGCATGTGGTATGATAAAGTGTCTGAACAAACTGCTGTTTGGGTTGCAAACAGGGAAAAACCAGTTCTTGATCAGAATTCTGCAGAGTTAAAGATTTTAGATGGTAATTTGGTTCTGGTGAATGAATCTCAAACTCCAATTTGGTCCACAAATATCAGTTCCAGCAACTCGAGTTCTGTTGTAGCAGTCCTCCAAGATGATGGTAATTTGATCTTGACAGATGGGTCTAATTCAACATCACCACTTTGGCAAAGTTTTAATAACCCCACCAATACTTGGTTGCCTGGTTCTAAACTTTCTTACAATAAAGTTACCAGAACAAAGCAGCTTCTTACTTCATGGAAGAGTGCAGATGATCCTGCACCTGGGCTGTATTCACTTGAACTTGACCCAAATGAGAAGCAGTATATTATCAAGTTCAATAGAAGTGTGGAATATTGGAATACTGGACCATGGAATAATCGAATTTTCAGAGATGTGCCTGAGATGAGGACTAACTATATTTACAATTTTAGCTATGAGGACAATCAGAATGAAAGCTATTTTACATATTCCCTTTATGATGATTCTATCATATCAAGATTCATTATGGATGGCTCTGGACAGATTAAGCAACTCACATGGTTGGATAATACAAATCAATGGAATCTGTTCTGGTCTCAACCAAGACAACAATGTGAAGTTCATGCATTTTGCGGGCCATTTGCTACCTGTCAGGAAAGCTTACCCTTCTGTAATTGTTTGGATGGTTTCAAGCATAGTTCAGAGACTGATAGGAATCAAAACGATTTTTCTGGAGGATGTGAGAGGCAAACGAAGTCGCAATGTGGCAATGGTACTGGGGAAAGAGATGACTTTTGGATGCATCCCCAGATGAAAGTACCTGAAAGTCCTCAAAATATTTCTGCTGGAAGTGATGAAGAATGCAGATCTACCTGTTTGAATAATTGCAGTTGCACTGCTTATGCTTATGGAAGTTCATGCTCAATTTGGAATGGTGAACTCTTGAATATGCAGCAACTCCCACAAAATGATGGCAGGGGCGAGTCGATCTATGTCAGGGTAGCTGCATCTGACATCCCAAAACCAAAGAGTAAAAAGGGAATTCCAATTGGTGTTTCTGTGGGGTCTGCTGCTGCCGTACTGATCCTTCTGATAATTCTTTTTGTTGTATTCCGGAGAAGGCGTAGGCATATTGGAAGTGGGAAAATAGTGGAGGGTTCATTGGTTGCATTTGATTACAAAGACTTGCAACATGCGACTAAAAATTTCTCAGAGAAGTTAGGAGGTGGAGGCTTTGGTTCTGTTTTTAAAGGGAAACTATCTGATTCATCTGTTATTGCTGTTAAAAGGCTCGACAGCATCAGCCAGGGAGAGAAGCAATTTCGATCAGAAGTCAGCACAATTGGGACAATCCAACATGTTAATCTTGTACGCCTTCGTGGATTTTGCTCTGAAGGTAACAAGAAACTGCTGGTTTATGATTACATGGAAAATGGATCCTTGGATTCACATATTTTTACCGAAAAGCAGTCAGATGTTATGGATTGGAAAACGAGGTACCAGGTGGCACTAGGGACAGCAAGAGGCTTGACTTATCTCCATGAGAAGTGTAGGGACTGCATCATACATTGTGACATAAAGCCTGAAAACATCCTTCTTGATGCACAATTATGCCCCAAAGTAGCAGATTTTGGCCTGGCAAAGCTTGTTGGGCGCGATTTTAGCAGAGTGCTTACTACTATGAGAGGCACAAGAGGTTATCTTGCACCAGAATGGATATCAGGGGTGGCCATTACAGCCAAAGCCGATGTTTATAGCTATGGCATGATGCTTTTGGAAATTGTATCAGGGAAGCGAAACTCGGAATACTCTCAAGATGGGAAAGTGAAATTCTTTCCTAGTTGGGCTGCACGTGTAGTCATTGATGAAGGCGATATCCTTAGCCTATTGGACTATAGGCTGGACAGAGCTGCTGATGCTGAGGAGGTGTCAAAAATATGTAAAGTTGCATATTGGTGCATCCAAGATGATGAATTTCAAAGACCCTCAATGGGTCAGGTTGTTCAGATTCTTGAAGGAGTTTTGGATGTGAATTTGCCTCCTCTCCCACGCTCTCTTCAAGTTTACGCAGACAATGAGGAGCACATCGTTTTCTTCACCGAGTCATCCTCGAGCCAGACTAGCTCACAAACTCAGAGCAAGACTTCAAGTACAACATCTCAATCTAAAAGCATCGCAGAGTCTACGAATTCCAGGTCTTGAATATGACTTTCAACTACTACTTGCAATGTATATCATTAGTAACTAATTCGAATTATCTATGCTTAGCTCTGTAAAATGACATAATGTTCAGCCCTTGCATTATCTGTTGAGTTTGCCGGGTTCACCAAGTCTATATTATTTCATACTTTTGGTAATTTTGTGGTGATCATTGTCAACAAATATCAACTATTAACATTGGAAATGACAATTGCGATGTCCGTATAACTCTGGCCTCTTTTGAAGAGAAAAGAAATGGAGAAAATCAAATGATGGAATGGCTTTGCTTGAGAGTCGTCGGGATAATAGTTCATCTTTCTGAGCCGTCCAGCTAACTTTGTGATGCAATTGCCACTACCATGAAATTTGCTTCCATCACTAACCAATTCAGTATGGCCAGTGGACTTTTGTGTTTGAACCTTGATTCCGGACCTATTCGACAAGATTAGGTCCATCTACAAATCTTGGTCCAATATTTGCATTTACAAGCTAGGCGCTAGCCATCTATAGATGAACATCCTTTTGCTGCAGTGCATAGACTTTTCTCCTTAAAGCTCCTGTAAGGGCGGGTATGAGAGAGGTTCCCCTCTCCCTTTGTCAAAGCTTATTTATCTGTGAATAAAAACTCGTTTTGCGTGTTGGATTTGGACTGTTATTTTTACCAGAACTTCAGCTCCTTCCATTTCCTTGAAATATTCTCTGGTTCCTTTGTTGGACCAATGCCAATGAGTAGACTTGCTTTGTCATTTTGTCCGTTTGCTCTACAATTACTAGTTGAATAGTCTTTTTTGGTAACAAAAAAATTTGTGACAAGAAAGTTAGGATTGAAATTAAGATGCTGGTTATCAGCCACCCCCACCCCCACCCCTCCCCTCCCTGCATAAGTCAGAGAAAAATGTTTTTCAATTTTTTTACATGAAAAATAAGAGAATATTTTCTAACCCTAAGAATCTCCAGTTGAACATCCCCTAGCATACAAAAAAAAAAATCAAATCAGAAGCATATGAGAATTGTTGGAAGCTTCTAAAAAAAATGGAAAATACACCCCCTCAACCTATGCCTGAAATTCTAGAGACACACTTATACTATATTAAGGTCCTATTAGCCTGAATTTATTTATAAGTAATTTTTTATTCCTTTTCGGTCTATGTGGCACTACCTTGAAAAAAAAAGTCAACCAGCGTTGGACCACAAGAAAGTGTCACATAGGCCGAAAAGGAATAGAAAATTATTAATAAAATAAGTTCAGGGATAATAGTACCTTAATATAGTATAAGTGTGTCTCTGAAATAATACACAAGTACCCCTCAATTTATGCCCGAAATTTCAGAATTGAAAATTACAAAATCAAATCGAAAAATTGAATGGACCTCTAATATTTAGTTGCCCTATTTAGTTTCATTGTAGATCTAGGTGATAGCCCTTTTCTTTCATACTTTCACAAATTCATGACCCATAATAACTTAGAGGCCCTTTTAATAAAAACTTGACTCTAAATGGACCATCTGGGTCGAAGTTAAAGATCTCGAAAACTCCAACAACAAGCCCAACTTGTTCCTTAATATATAACTTTTGAGCCCAATTTATATTGTACAATTCAATGAACAACTTTTACATATAGCAAACATCAAGCGAGATCGGGAGAGGGAGGATAAAGGCAAGGAGAGAGGGAGAGAGGTGAATTGTATATGTATATAATTGTATATAATTGTATATTATACATATACATTTGTATAAATGACAAGCGAGATCGGGAGATGGAGGAGAGAGGCGAGCAAGAGAGGGAGAGGTGAATTGTATATGTATATATGTTAAAAAATTATATATTATACATATGTATTTTTATATACTGATGAATATACATATACAAACATGACTAATTGTACAAACTCGAAGTCAGCCTACGTAATTAATGTATAATGTTAGTCGCGAGTGATAATTATAACAAACTATAGCTATGATCCGTAATTAAATAATATAAGTTTGCTTAGCCGAATAACTTTCATATTTATATGTTATAGTTATAGTTTCGTAATTATGCTCTGTTACAAATTTTTGTTTGCTATGGAGTTTTTGATTTGTATAATTTGCTAAGAACATCCAGTTTTATATAAATTGCTCAGTTTTGCATAAATTTATTTATACATTTTAATTTAAGATAAGATAGGTATTTG
Organism: Solanum habrochaites; assembly: GCA_027704765.1. Taxonomy (NCBI): domain Eukaryota; kingdom Viridiplantae; phylum Streptophyta; class Magnoliopsida; order Solanales; family Solanaceae; genus Solanum; species Solanum habrochaites. The sequence continues at coordinate 64,340,655 of JAKWJA010002495.1, forward strand.
CATAATTATAAGTGTATAGGACGAAAATATATGTATTTGTATATACACTTTTCTCTCGCTTTATACAAATATAAACGCATTTTATACATTTTATACTGATTAATTATATACCGAATTAGATGACAAAAACTTGAATATTTGCTAAGAAAACAATTAAAATAAATTATAGCTATAACATTTAATTTGAAATTAATAATTTGCTATTTCATACAATTTTGCCTTCAATTTACGAGTCATTGCACAAATTAACTTTTTATCTTTTAGAGCAGCATTTTAAATAATAATAAATAGTAAAAAAGAATCTTTGATATCAAAGAAGACAAATCAAAGTTTGCAAGCAAAAGTTTATAAGACACACGTTATTGCCTTATGAGATATAAGTTTGGGTTTAAAATATTATTACCGCAAAAAATCTTATAACTGCTAAATTATGCCTTGCAAGATTAAAAAAACTTGCAATACAGTTCACAAGCCAAAATTGACAAGACACATGTTATACAATATATAATTCAATTTCAAAAATCATAAAGTATATCTTTTTTTAAAACTTTTTATCATATAAGACAAAATTTCACTTAACATAAACTTTGCAACTTGAATACTACACAACAACTTTTGCCTTGTGAAATTATGCTCACAAATTTTACTCTTGATGTATCATTATTATAAGTTTTTTCTTTTGCTCTTACACAAAAAAAAAATATATAGTATATCCTTCTCGATCTTAATCGGTTCTATTGATCATTAAATTATAATTTTTTAATTATAAAATTGACCTATTATATGTAGAGACGAAATCAAGACTAAAAATTTAGAGATTCTGAAAAAAAAATATTACGAATTCAAATCTACAACATTATTATTAAGCTTTTTCAATCAATTTGAGCTCGAGACTCGTTTTATTAAATAATACTGTTACTAGGGGTTTAAAGTTTTTTTTTTTAATACGAACTCTTATTTACTCCGCCTCTGATTATATATGTGTCATTGTGGGATTAAAGTTTAACTTTTTCTCTTTTTTTTCGCAAGCACCTAATCTAAGACGGTACCAAAAAAGAGGAGAAGATTTTCTTCCAATAAAGTTGAAAAAAATACATCTTTTTCAGAACAATTAGGGCTAAGCAAAGGCCACATGATTGAGATCAATGATAAATGCCTTTTTAAACGCATTACCACCATAAAAATAAAAAATAAAAAAATTACGTAACTAAATTAATATTTAGTAGTTAAATATGTTTTATAATTATAACCTAAATTAATTATGGAAAACCGATATTGTTTAAGAAAACTCACCGCATAAAGTCGGTCCCACGTCCTTGGTATTTAAAAATGTAGAATCTTTTCTCCTTTCTTTAACAAATCAAACATATGATCTTATCACTTATAAGCGTTATTATAGAATACATTATTAATTCATATATAATATATTACCTATATATATATAAATATATATATATATATAAAAGTTGTTGAAAGTCTTAAAAATGAGTTTAACTGTCAATAAATTTAGTTTTCTATCGCCTTAAAAATAGATATTTATAACAATGATCATTATCATTTAACCGTAAGTAATTATCTTATAGATACATTTTCTCTCTGTATTTTATATAGAATGAAGTTAGGTTTAAGCTTCACCAGAATCAATACACACATGTATGATAGTAGATAAATTAATATATTATAAAGACTTTTGCTACTAAATATTTTATAGCAAAAGCAGAAGCACCAATCTTTTTTCCCCCCTCTCAAATCTCCACCTATATCGATCTCTTTCTCTAGGATTTACGTGTGGTATCTGGATATTAATTAAGTAATATTTTTGGAAAGATGATATTTAAAATTAAATTAAAAAATATGATATTTTAAAATTGAAATTATGTCTGAATATGAACTTTTACTTTAAGATTCATGTAAAAAAAATTTAGACAAAGGAAATATTTTTTCTCTTTTTATTTGACCTCCTTTCATGTCATTTTATTTGACCTTTATATTAAAAATAAAAACAAGATATTTATTATTTTCTTCAAATACTATCTTTTTTCAAATAATTAAATAAATTATTACTAAAATCTAAATTTTAATTTTAATATGTAATTAATAAAATTAATTTAATACTGTTAATCAAGTTGAGCGAACTAAAATAAATGAGCAGTAATTAAATTAATTAATAACGAAATGTAAGGAGTAATTTCACGAATGATTCTTAGACTTTTACTTACTTTATGATTGATATTTATATATATATATATATAAATGAGTCGATTATTCAGGATGTTCTGTCATTATGATGGGTCCTTCACTTTCATTATATCGATGTGGATTGCCTCGTGCAATAGCAATATAACTTTTCCAGACATTTGTATTCATGGTCTAATTAGACAACATTTTGCTTCGAACATAGTTGTTGCTTAAAGTAAAATTCGAGAAAAAGAATTGATTTTATGAAAAATCCTTCAAAAAGTTATGCAGGGACACTCTGTATTGCTGAATAGAGCACCTACACTACATAGATTAGGCATACATGCATTCCAACCCTTTTTAGCGTAAGAGCGCGCTATTTATTTACATCCGTTAATTTGCGAGGAATATATATATGTATATATATACACGATGATACAATATCATTAAATTATTTTTGTAAATAAAAGACACAAACTTCTTAAACTCTTTCAAAGTATCATTATATGTCCTAAACATAATATTTTGATATAAAAATAACAGTTAATTTTATCGAATTATGAAAAAAATATCTAATTATTTTCTACGCAGATTGTATGTGATACTGACTTAGTTAAAATTGTGTGATTTTATTATTAAAAAAGTAACTTACTGAATTTGCTGCTTTTATTGCACGTCTCTGTCTCAGTATTGTTCGTTTAGAAACAATATTTATTTTGATTGTTATAATTTAAAAGTTTACTATATTAAATAGGTTAATAAGCATGTCGAACAAACATTTAAAGTAAAATCCTAATAAGTTTGTTAACAATTAAAGATTATCATATATATCAACATTTTTAATTAAATTTTTCACTTAAAAAATCATTTTTAAATGATTGTTAATGGATTTTTTTCTTTTTGAGTTGGTAAAAAATTAAAGTAATCAATAATTATCACCGTACCTCACTCGAAAAAATTAAGAAAATTCTGAGTATTTCAATGAAAATCAATTTCCCATTACATATTCTATAAATTTATTTGGTGGGAAAATTATTTTTATAACATAATATTTTTTTTTTTTACTAATTCTTATGAAAAAATATCTATTTCTTGTTTGAATAGATACCCCACTTTAAGATTGATTTTTACGAAAGCCACAAAAAGATAGTTAGGGATTAACAATAAATTAAAGGTGTGAAAAATGAAGATAGAACAAAATAAAATATCATCCTATACTTTTTTTTTCCTTCACAAACGTTAACTTCAGTATTAAGCAAAAGTTAAAATGATTTTTTTTATAAAATATTCCATGGAGAAAAGTTTGGATACTTTGAGTAATGCTCGTGGCACAAAGTTAGATCATGAAAAAGATGAGTATTCATTTAATTATTTCCATCGAACTCCAAAAAAAAAAAAAACATTGTAGAGATAATGACAATCAATTGTTTCACGAGGCAATAATTTATTTTAATTAAGCTTTTCTTTCTGGTTCGGGTTAGCCAGTTATTCGGAAAAGAAAAAAAAAAAAAAGGAGAATTATGAAAAGTTAAGGGAAGTTTTGGAAGGAAAATGAAAAGTCATTTGTAAAGTGTAAATGAAAGGTCATTTCTCTCATATCGACAAAAGAAAGAGAAATTGTTGTCATTATATAAGGAAATACTTCCATTACTTTTTAAAGAGCTAAGAAGAAGATGTCCCCTCGCGCCATTGTCGCTCGGCTTCGGATGTGATTGATTGATAAATTTTTTGGACAAAATTTATTTAAATATTTTTGTTAAATCAAATAAATCCTGTTAATATTATCTTTTATAATGTGCGGGTTAACTGTAACATTCCAAAAAGTTGTTATCCTTTCCGAAATCGTTACTTTCCAAAAAGTCGCTTATTTTATCTAACAGACACCATTTTTTCGAAAAAGTGTATTTTTTCCAAAAGACACAACTTTCGGAATAAACGGTCTGAACAGATTTCTCTGAACAGAACTTCTTGCTGAAAATGGCTACAAACGGAAGTCAATTTTCGAGTTTCAAACAATGAAAATTTTCGCTTTTCTTGCATTTATTTTTCTCTCAATAAAAGCAAAGTGTCGATTCACTGAGGCTGTGTGACTTCGTTGCTGTTCTGTGAAGGTTCGGCGGTGTGAAGTTAAAGAAATTGATGGTATCGCGTTGATTCTTTAACAGGTTTAATCCATTGTATCTTGGAAGAAATTAATCCTTAACCTTGGTACATGAGGGGATTTTAAATTTATTAAGCACACAGTAGATTCTGTCGGATTCGAATTACTTCTTGTATTTTATGTTTTTTTTTTCTGCTTTATCTTATTTCGTTTCGTTTATTAACCTAAAATTTGAGTTACATAAGGAATACTACTTCTTCATGTTTTTTTTTTTTATATATTTTTAAAAAAATATCTAAAATATATTAAAATTGTTTGTAACAATTTTAAATTTTGTAAAGGATTTATTATTCTCGCACTATTAAATAATATATTCTACAAATGTTAGCATCTATATATTTCAAAATACACTATCAAATATGCAGAATTAATAAATTTTATCTGAAATTGATATAACAATTTTGATTCAAATATATTTCAAATTCTTTTTTGATTTTCCATATTTAATAAGTTGGGGACACTATATAGAATTTTCCAACTAAGGTGAAAATCAAAATCCCTAAAGATGTTACAATAATTGCATAGACCTTACCAATATATATAAGAACAAATAAAATGAAAATAACCAAACATACACAACAAAATGAAAAATCCATGACTTTGTCACATTCTTCTGTAACATTTTTAGCATCTTTTTGATGATCATATGAGTTTGATGATCTTGATAATTCATCTTCTATAGAAGAACAAGATGGTAAAGTTGAACAAGAAAGTTCATAGCTTGCTTTTCTTAATAACTTTTCTTTTTTGTTCCTCCTCTTAACTTTTGTTTTGATCAACTGCAAAAATAAAGTGAAGGTACCATAGTCAATGTCATCGAACGCATAAAATTTAAATTCTGAATCAATTTATGTAGCGAATCAAAATTGAAGGGACTTACAGTTGGATCTTGTTTGTGATGCACATCAATGGGTTTAAAACAGAGGAAAAGTTTGTTCTTCATTTATTTGTTTTCTCAACTTTAAAATTAAATGAAGAGACTCAATTTATATTATAAAGTTAGGGGGGGAAGTAGTAGTTAAAAACAAGAAATATAGTTTGTTTGACATGTGACAATTTGACTGGCTTAGGCTTTAGGCCGGCCTCTTCCTAAAAAATAATTTAGTTATCGTCGAGTATGTATTTATAGTGACAATTAATGTTTTTATATAAATATTTTTAAAGTCTATAAAAATATTGAGTTTAATTGGAGTTAATTAATGCTCATAAATCATGGCATACCAACCTTTGTCAAAAGGTTGTCAAGCAACATTTCTCGTCAAAAAATTACATTGTGTCTATGTATTAAATTTTAATTTAGTAAATACATATGTAAGGATTGACATCTCTTGACCCAAGTTAAATATCTAGTTTGGTGATTAAAGTGTTGTGAGAATTCCTTAAAGTCATGGGTTAAGGTAATATTATCCTCATAATTATATTTTTTACTATAATTATTGACACCCTTAATAACAATTCTGAATCCGCTCATAAATCTTTTAACACTTTTTATTACATATTTTTTCTATTAAAGTAATGGTCTTCAAACATACGTTATTAGACTATTTTAATCTTTAATACACTTTTTAATAATTATGATCATTCTAATTTTTATTATATATTTTCCCGTAATTGTTGTTAATTAGTCCAAATCTCCATCATATCAAAGTTGGTGATATCTATTTTTCTTCTTCTAGTTTTCTTCTTAATATTTATTATTCGTTTCAAGTCATTTATCGAATCCATTAAAAATTATACATTAATCAATATGAATATCATGGTAGAATATGTAATTCATTTTTTTTAAAGATGTGATGTGTGCATGTGTGCAAAGTTTATTATGAATAAATGTACAAGTAAAAATATACGAAAAAAGAGAATATGTTCCGAAAAAAATCATGTGTATATATATATATCTATTTTGAAAAATTAACAGAAATTAAGATAAAACTAACCGTGCACCCATCACAAAATATCAAACATATATTCAAGAACTTGCTAGATCTATAAATTTTAAAGTTGTTCCAATCTATAACGGACGAAAAGTTATTTGAATAGTAATTCTTAATCAATTAAGACAAATTTCACCAAGTACTAAAAATATTGAGAGGGTTGAATGAAAAATCAAGATATAACATAACTCGAATAGCAAATGTTGGCCTTACATAGTCATAAACATTAAAGAAATCAAGTTTTGAATTATCCTCATAGTTCCGTACTCTCTTGTCCTAATTTTATGTTTTTATTTAAAAAAATTGGCATTACTATGGACAAAATAAAACATGTCAGTTGGCTTTTGAAGTATCTATAAGATAGCAGTATAGTTTTCACAAATTATGAAATTTTATAACTTAAAAAAGAAAATATATACTATAATCTAAAAAATTCAAAATGCATATTCAAACTAAACATGAATTTCAAGTTAATTCGATTTCAAATCTTTCCAAATAGTTTGGTATAAATAATGAATATGAGCAATTTTATCTCTCTACATTATGTTCTTGTATATAGTACAAACAATTAAATTAAATTAAATCACTTCTACAATAAGTTATTGCACGTACTTAAGTGAGCATACACAATTCCAAGAGAATCACAAAAACTTAACTTCCTATTTCAAGTCAACAATTGAAATTTCTCGCTTTCGATTAATCAACTCTGATAACAAGGTTTCAGACCCTTCACTGAATATGTTATTGTTATCGAGTCTGATAATAATAAGGGATAGAATAGAGCCATGATAATGTTAACACTATGGCCCAATATTTACCTAGAAAAATAGTCATGAATAGAGCAATGACAATTAAATACAACAAGGAACAATAGTCCTTTTTCTTCTTGTCACATGATGATGTTGAAGTAGTACTACAAGTTTTTGGATTTGTCCAATTTGATGATGACAACTTTTGAGATTCATGTGAAACTGAACTGTCTATTTCTTGTGAGATTTTATTAACTTCTTCAACTTCCATTTCTGGTTTTCTTGATTCATGATTTTCCAATTTCTTGAAGCACTTTTCATCTTTATTCCAATTCACTTTATTTTTCAATTCAATCTCAAGTTGCTGAATATTTCTCTGTACATCAAATATAGCAAGAAAATAAAATGTCATATATCAGAAAGTATAACAAGTGAGTAAATCTGTTGGCTTTTTAAATATTATTAACAAAATTACTTTTAACGACAATAAAACACATACCATGTAGTAAAAGTACTACATTGGTATTACTTTATTATTATTAAATACAATATCAATTAATTAATAACCGCTAAAGATTATTATTGCTTTTTTATATAGTGTTATCGACTAAAATTGATTAGGGATTAACAAAAGTACTATATATTATGAGTATTATATACTCCGTCTCCCAATTTTTCTAAAAGAATTCAGAGAACGAGATTCAAAATACAACAAGTTTGATTTTTCAGAAGTTCAAACAATTAATATCAAATAGTTACTATCTCACAAAATCATAAATTCAAAAGATAGTAACTTTTCTGTAAATTGAACGGTTATATAAAAAATTAAACTCTTATTTTGTAAAACTAAAAGAAAATTACTACAACCCAACACAATAAAAAAAAAAACTCAAAACTAAAGAAAAATTATAGTAAAAAAAGAGTTATTAAACTCTCGTAACAGTAATACCTTGTATAAAATGAGACAGTAAAGTTAAAAAAAAAAGACTAACCAGAGGATCTTGAAACAATATGGCTTTACAAAGTCGAGGAAAATTCTTGTATGAAAAAAATTTCCGGCTAGGAAGTTTGTGGATACTTTTATTATTAAACGATGGATTTGTTATTTTTTCGTCTGAATTATTCTCGAAGATTTTCATAGACGAAGAAAGAGTATTATTGTTGTTTGTTGAAAGAAGAAGATCATTAGAATCCTCTGTTTCAACAACAGAAGGACAATAACAAAGACAGAATTTTTTCTTCATGGTTTACTTACAGAGGATTTTGCAGAGCAGTCTTTTTTTTTTTTTTAATGTGGCAGTTTAAGGTTGTGGGTTCGACATAAAAGGAGTAAGAAAAGGTGTGGAAAATATGCTAACTTTTGTTTTGATGCCTATATGAACACTTTTCAAGTCACAAGTTAGGTAGTTTCGGACTTTATTATTGGAGTTAAGTTAATAATAACAGTTAAGGTACAAATATCTTCAAAATTATAATCGAAATTTTAGAAAGATAATTTAATTAAAGTAAGATTCTATTATCTTCTCAATTTTTTTTTATATCTTTTGTTTTACGTGGTACACGTCGTGATTTCACGCAATTGAGACATGTGGAGATATTTAGATATCACGTAAGTAAAAAAGGTGCACAAAATTATAAAAAAAAACTTTAGAGGGTAATAAGACCTAAATTTAGTTAAAATGTGTCCCTAAGATTTCGGTCAAAGTCTAGGAGGTACTTGTACCTTGGAGTTTGATTCCTAATTTTAGGAAAATTATATATTTGAAATTGAAATTGATATTGATATTATTTTTTTATATCCAAATTTCATGAACAAATGCTTATTTTGAAATCAAAACTTCTAAATTTATCAAGTGATAGAGCACCTGCACAACTGATCGATAAGTTAAGGACTTGAGTTACACGAAAGAGTAAATGAGAAAAAAAAAAACCCAACTATTTTTTTTTTTTTAAAAAAACAAAAAAAAAATTCTACAGCGAATGAAATAGAAAAAAGAGAAAGAACATAAGCTCATCATTGAAATTATTTCGAATTTCTAAAGTTATAATTTAATCTTGCGAGCGTTCTATTATTTCATAAAAATATTAAATATCTTTACAATTATACCATTTTGACTATTTTCTCACCTGATTTGTAAGCACGCAAATAACGCACATTGAGGTAATTTTTTGTTGCCAAAAAACAACGCAAGAGCGCCATGTTTTAGTTATTTTCTTTATATTATTTACTCTATTTAAATACATTATCTTCCCCCAAAAAAACACAAGAGAAATGGTAAAATGGAGAAATGGAAGGAACGATGTACTTCATTTAGATACATCATCATTCTTAATGGAAGCAAATTCTATAATAGGGTTCGCGCATATTGTAGATACCCTTGATTTGATTTAATTTTTTAAGATTGTAAATTTGAATTATTAAAAAAAAAAAACTTCTAAGAAGACGTAAAAGAAAATAGATCAAATTCTAACATATAAATTGTTATCGCTCATCAAAATAAAGCAAATGATCTTCCACCAAAATTGTGATGAAGAAAACTAGGAGACAAACTAAGAAATGAATTATAGAAGAAAAAAGCAAGTTTTTTTTCTTTTTGAAATAAATCAAATCGGGTGAATTTAATATTTAAATTAAATTAATTAAATTAAAATGCGAGCATCATCCTACCTGGTGACAAAATGAGTTGAAATGATATACATGGGCGGGACTCAGGAGGCGCCTGGAGTGACGCGCACAATAAGGCTCATATCGATTTTTGAAAAACGTAGGTATTATTATATTAAATTAAGGTCATATATATAAAATAAAAAATCGAGCACCTAATAAATAAAATGTATTAGTTTGCATGGTAGTTGGAAGTGGGTTCTCAAGGTCTTATTATGCTAAAAAATGTCAAGGGTTCAATTCCCTTGGATACATTCTTTTATTTTAAAATCACTCTTTTTTTCTATCCTTTTCTTGTTCCCCCTTTCACGAATTGTTTCGTATTTATAATTTTTTTAAAACAAAATTAGTTTTTGAAGATTATTTTTCTTTTTGATTTTTTGGCTCTTTTTTTTATATAAATATATATATTTTTTCTTTTGACAAGTATTAAATGTATACATTTATAGTTTTATGAAATAGATAGCTTCAAAAGTAACTCATCTTAAAATCTTGAACGTTACTTCTCCTGTCTATTAGTTAACAATCTTCAAAAAATTATAAACAGGAATGATCTTCCATTATTATAAATTTTATTCATAGCTAATTAGACAAAATAAAAGGGAAGGAAAAAAAGTGTTCTAGCGCCTTTATTTCAGGTTTTCAATTTAAAACGAAAGAGTCTTCATTCTGTTGTTGTCTTTTTTGGGAACTACAATTGTTATGTGAAAGTATATTGTTTCTCCTCCTTTTTTTGAACCAATTCAACATGATTTCGAATGTCTATTGGAATTTGAAAAATAACACCTATTTTGACGAATTTTAGTCGCAGTTATACTCTTTGTGATATAAGTTGAAAATGGTGAGCACCCATAGTTATAAATTTCTAAATCCGCCGGTGGTGATATATTTACAAAATTATTTAACACTTTTATGGAGTAATAAAAAGTATTTTTTGAAAATACGTGACAATTCTAATGATGACTTTATGATTTTTTTTTCTAGAAATAATAATAATCAAAATTTCAAATTAGGTCCCAAATTCTATGGCCAAAAAACACCTACAAGATTGAATCTGAATTCGACATAGATTATGCTTTGAAGTTGTAAATGGGCTTTATAAAAGGATGGGCCTTCAAAGTCGTTTATATTTGGGCTCAGAATCCAATATAAATTTAGGCTTTCTTAAACAGGCTTTATTAAAGGTAGCCCAATTCACCAATGGGCTAGCTTTCTATACCCTATAAAAGACAATGGATGCTAGATTAATATTCATTTGATTATGGACTCTAGTTTTTACATATTTGCCAAATAAATATGTTTTTTTTTGCTTTAAAAATATGTGATTTCTGTAATTTGCTCTAATTTAAATTAAGAGAATTTCTTTTTCATTTTAATTAAGTTTTTAGATAGAGTTGATTGGTAGGTGACCTTTTCTCATAATCTTTTCTTATACTCTATCAATCAATTCGAAAACCAAATTAAAAGTGCAAGTGGTTAATCAAGATTATCACACCAATTATATATGTAGTGTTATTCTATAAGTAGGGTTTGGAAAAATAAGACGTATGCATACCTTATCTTAATTTATTACTGCGTCCAAACTCCCACGCGCATCTCTTTTCTAGCACATCTTCGCACCTACTTTTCACATGCTCAAACTATCTCAATCTTGCTTATCTTATCTTGTCTGCTACTTATATCACTCCCGCCTTTTGCAGTATAACTTCACTCCTGATTATCGTTTTCTCTATTTATGCCCAGATTAGGACTGCATATTAGTCGACTCAGTTCAGTTTTAAAATTTATCAGTTTTTATTTGTGAACTAGTAAGATATCTATTATTTAATCAATTATTATTTGTGAACTGTAAGATATCTATTATTTTATTTCGGTTTATTCGTTAAGCTTTCACACAAATTTTTTCTTTGATGAAAATCACTTAGAAATAAAGTGACAAACCAACTAATATGCACATGAGTTGGTTAATCATCTTGCTCAACAGTAGATATTGAGATCACGTTATAGATACAACTAACAAAAAGTAATTACCGTGAGAAGTAAAAGTATGAAATTAAACCCTAGATAAATAACTTTATATATCAGAGTATAATTATAACTTACTAATGTATAATCGCGTTATTAATTGACCTATTAATAAAAAATCTCAAACCCAATAAATAAAAAGCAATTTTTACAATTAGCAAACATAAAAATTATATTTGTCTGTTATAGCTATAGTTTGCATAATTGCTCCATAATAAATTTTATGTTTGCCGTGGAGCTTTTTATTTGTATAATTCTCAACAAATATCCAATTTTATACAAATTTTTCAGTTTTGTATAAATTCATATATACATATTTTGTATAATAAGATCTGTATTTAATTATATAATTATAAGTATATAGGACGAAAATTAATATATTTATTTATATTTATATATACACTTTTCTCCAGTTTTACACAAACACAAACACATTTTATTCATTTTATACCGAAACGTATAAAGTGACTAATTGTGTTCGCCAAAATGGTTAATTGTAATTTGTATACCGAATCAGATAACAAAAAAGAGATATTTACTGCGAATTACAATTAAAATAAACTATGAATATAACATTTAATTTGAATTAATTATTTGCTATTTCATATAATTATTTCCATAAATGAATAATCTATTTCATTAAACCAATAATTCATTACTAATAAACCAATAACTCATTACCAATAAATCAATAACATTTCTTTAATTACAATTATCAATTTTAATTCAATTTTAAATAGTCTTAATAGCCCATACACTCATCTAATATTCTCATCTCCGCTACCTTTATCTAACATTTCACTTTCTTTGAACTAACAAGTACTCTGGCCCATACATCATATTCACCACTATGTAGAATTTAACAATGAATTATTGCTTTTGCTCCTGTCAATTCACTCAATCCGTTCTCACCTATTATCATTTTTTTTTTGAAAAGAATAACAAATAATATCTTATGTGTGTGAAAGGAACATTAACATTTTATATAAATGTGAAAACTAATAGTATATTCATAAAATAAAAAAAAAAACCTGATGACAAACGAACTATAATATATTATAGATATATATATATAGTTATAATATATATATATATAACTAAAAAGTTGTGAAACAAATTATCTGAAAATGAAGCCTTGTGGGGCTCTTGTGTTAAAATAAATAGTGTGACCATGACTATACTTAGTTTCACAAGTAAATTAGTGTTGTAAAAAAACAAACAAAATAAAATTGTTATGAGGTTTTATTTTCTAATTAATTCCATGACTTTTGATTAATACTTAAAAACTTTATTCATTTTTTGTGGTTCAAACACGTTATGCATAACAAGTCATAAGTCATCACCTTTTGGACTCGAAAAAGAAAGGAAGAATATAGAAAGTAGTAAGTCTCAATTTATTGACTGACCAACTTGCAAGAATTAGAACTAATGAGTCAATTGTAGAGAACTCGTGGTTACTTCGAAATTTAATAGAAGTTTGAAATGACGATTAACAATTTTTAATAGCTCAATTGATTGATTTTTTTTTAATTTTATTGAAGGTCAATTTGTCGTGTTGTAATTCTTTCTCTCTACCCTAATTGAAAAAGAAAAGAGATGAGCATAAAGAGATTTGAACTACGAATAAAAGAGTTTTAATTAAGTTATATATATTAGTGTAAGAAATTTTTATATAATCATGCTATATTTACTGTATAAGAAAGGGGAATAGCAGGCAGCAAACTGTCAACACGTCTGTTTATGTTGTCAGCTTATTCCCCTTGTGCTCTTTATTAATTTTTTTGCATACGCCCACTTCTTTAAAAAATATGGAATTCATTTATATGTGTAATATAAATTACTTGATCGATATACATATACAATTTGGCCCTCTCCCACTCTTGTCCTCTCTCGCTCGCCTCTCTACTCCCTCTCTCAATATTGATCGCCTCTCTACTCCCTCTCTCAATATCGATCGCATCTCTCCTCCCTCTCCTAATCTCGCTCGCCTCACTCTTCCCTCTCCCAATCTCGCTTGCCATATATACAAATGCACAATATACGATTATTTAATCAATAGTACAAACAATTAGTCTCTCCCACCTCTTGCCTCATCCTTCCTCTCCAATTATCGCTACCTCTTCCCTCCATCTCCAATCTCGACCGCCCCTCGCTCTTTCCTCTCCAATCTCGGCTTTCTCTGTCTCCTCCTCTCCAATCTCGATCGCATTGTCCTCCTCTCCAATCCGATTCATCTCTCTCCTCATGTCCAATCTAGCTTGCCAGATATACAATAATATGTATATATATAATTATCTAACTGAGTATACATAATAATTCACCTTCTCCACACGCTTTGGCCCTCTCACTGGCCTCTCTCCTTCTATCCCAGTATCACTTGCCTCTCTCTCCTATAACATGTAGCTACGGAATTTTCGTTATCCAAAACCTATAGCTAATGGGAGTAATTAAGCTATTTTTTGAGTGACTATAATAAAAATTCTATAAACATTATAATTTCAAAATGATAATTGAGACTGCAGATGCACAAAGCAACGGGGATTCCCCTTATAGTATCTTATAAAACGCAATATTTATTTATTTATTTTGTGGATGACCTGACAGAAGAAGTAGACGTAGAACTCCAATGGCAAATTCGATGATTAAATAGATATAGTAGTTTTTACACAAATAAAATACTTGCATAATTTATATAAATATATTAAATTTAAAATTTGATTATTTAATATTTGAAGTCATTTTCTAAAACTTCAAACAATTCTAAAGTAAAAGTTAAATTTACCTCTACTTGATATAACATTTTTTTTGTTGCCAGTTAATCCCTTCTTTCTTACCGAGAATTTTTCGAAAAAGATAATTTATTTTACGAGGGTGGTTTATATTTATATATTTTGTATATAAATGTATATAAGTATTTTCTATATAATCATAGAGAAAGTCTTTTCCTTTTTATATTATATGTTAAATGAGACCAAAAAAGACGAATATGACAGAAATTTGTATAAATCAATGGAGGGAAATAACCATGGGAAACAAGACGGGAATTCTCTACCAATTACACTGTGGAAACAATTGAGGGAGTGGGCAGCTTGGTAGCGTGTTGACTTTACATACTTCTTAAAAAATTAAATAAAAGAATTATTTAATCACCTTTCAAATATAAGTAAATACATTATCTTGAAAAATATAATAGCAAAATGACTATAATAAATGATATTAGACATTGATATATAAAATTATCTATTAATTTTATAAAATGAATAAATATTGTTGAACATCTCAAAACAATGTTGGACAAACAAAGTATAATTTGTACTAAAAAAATAACAAAAAATGCTTTCTCTATAGATAATTGACTCAAACAAATATTTATTAAATTCAGAATTGAATTATTAATATTTGAAGTCATTTTTCTAAACTTCAAATCCGTAAAGTTAAAAATTAATCTCACCTCTACTTGATAGTGGGCTCTCTTCGTCCGGAATTGTTTGTCATGTTGCGCTTATCGAATCAATTTGATTACTTTTCAAAGATAAATTGAATGAACATAATCGATTATTTTACAAACAAAAAAGTTGAATATTCTAAAACTATATGAAAAATACTATAAATTACAATTTTTTGCATATTAATATGATAAAAAAATATATCTTAAAATGTTAGTCAAAGTTTTTATAGTTTAACTCTAAAAATAGAAATCATGACAAACAATATCGAACGGAAGGAGTATTATTTGTACTCAAAAATAGAAAAGGAACAAAGATTTTTTTTTATCCATAGATAATTGACTCAAACAATCAATACAGATGAAAATGCAAGGTCAATGTTGCCAAAGTTTCTAGCGTAAAATAATTATTTTAATGCGTAAAAAATAAAGTAAAATGTTAAAATCTTTTATAAAAAGGATATATAAAAACAAGCTCGTAAAAAGTTAAAAAATCAAACACAGACTAAATTCTTATCCCTTAAGCTGTGTTTATTATGATTTTTTTAATTTCCAATTTCTTCATGTTTATGGTCGGTTGTAATTTTGAAAAATATTTTTTTTGAAAAAATATCTTTAAAGAAAATAAGAAAAATAATTGTACGATGTTTCAAAAACACCTAATAAAAATTTTAATTTAAAATATCGTCAGTCAATTATCCACACTACAGATTCTTTGAAAACGTTGTATGGAAGAACGAACATCCCACAATTTATATGATAAACTCTTTTCTATCCACTTGTTTAATGGAGACCAATGACTATGTGACAAATATGATTTACTCATTTTCTTTTATCTTATTTAAATTTTGTACGTTTTATAAAAAATAATAATTAATAAAAGTGTTTTATCATATATATTAATTAATGTATAAACATAGATCTTGAGGAATAAGTAATTTGCCCTGATGGTAAAATAGGAATTTAATAATTATATTTTCTTAATATATTAAAAATAAATGAAACAAATGTCTTTAGCTACGTTACGTACTTAAAAGTTTTTGCAACTCAATCATAGATGATGAAATCATCAAAGATTGTGTTTGATGATCTCTTGAATTGTTATTTGACTAAATTTAAGTTCGTACGATATAACGAATAAAAAAAATGACCGAATAAAATTTGCAAAACGAACCTAATTAACTCAAGAAACACACATATATATTACGGCCATATCACGTTTTCGACATTAAAAAATTGACTATATAATTTATTTTTGATGTCACGTTATTTACGACAATTTTTGATGTACTACATTTACTACACTTGTTTTGGATTAATAGGCAGTGATGGAGATGTTGGAGAAAATATGTTCATTCAGCTTTTGATTTTTCAGGGGGCAGTTGGCATAATTAATTAGGAGAAAATATGAGAAAAATATATTAAAATGACGTTATTAATTTTGAAAATAACTAAAAATATTAAGATGGATATAACGTGTAGTTCACTAAATATTAAATATTTAGACTATTAAGATGATGAAATATAAGGTAATAGTTGAAAAAAGATACATACCATTTTTTGTCTTGAATTCTAAAATAATGCTTATTTTGAGATATTTTTATTCGGCTAATATTTTATTACTTATAACGTGTAGTTCACTAAATATTAAATATTTCATATATATTTGATTGTTAAGTGTAATTCATGAAATATGATTTAAATATGATTACTTTATGGAACATAAGAATTTAGTATTAGATTTTGAAAAAAAAAAACAAATTAGTATTAGAATTTTACAAGTAAAGATATAGTAAAAGAATGATATTTTTCAAATAAATTAGTATTCGAATTTTAAAAGTAAAGATATAGTAAAAGAATGATATTTTTCAAATTAAAATACAATCAAACGCTAATTTTAAAATAAAGTAATTTTTTTAATTTTTGAAAAGAAATATTTCGTAGTCAAAGAAGTCATAAGACTTCTTATTAAATTTAACTTTAGACTTTAGACTTTAATATGATATAGAATTTTTCACGGCCACATAAGTTCCGATTAAAATAACAATTTAATTTTAAAATATTCGATATTACATCTTTATGATTTGTCCAAAGAAGTATTACTCTCTAAAATAAATTCAAAGATATGATAGAAGTTTGATATTCTGAAATGATAGTCAAATTAATCGTGACTCATACTTTTATTAAAATTTAATTTTCAATCTATGATGGTATTGAGTTGTCCCAATCTCTTAGTCACATAAATTTTAATCGAGATAAAAACTCCAGAAACATTTAGCATCACAAATTCATCATTTGTCCAAAGAAGTATTACTCCATAAGACAAATTTAGAGATATGTTAGATGTTAGATATTCTAAAATACTAATCAAATCGATCTTGAGTGATAGTTCAAATAATTATATCAATACAAAAGCTTATTATCAAAATTTAACTTCTCCATAAAGCAAATTTAGACACATGGTAGATTTTGGATACTCTAAACTACTCTATTGCCCTTACAAATGATCATGTATTTTGAGGTATCAAATAAATAGACTGAATTGATCGGAAAGAATTAAAATGAATTAATTTTAATAAATGAGCTGATGGTTTATTGCCCATAAATAAGTTTATTTAAGTTAGAATCTGCTAAAATGCAACTCATAACATTATTTGTTTAATTTTTACTATTAACAATTTAATTTTGTTATTATTTATAAAATTACATTAAATATATTGTATATTGCTTTAGTTATTATACTTTTTTGTTAATTTATATAAAACAAAACATCTCTTTCTTGATTTGACAATTTGATAATTCAACCTCTTATATACTATAGTCTATATTAAGTTACAAAATTAAATGCGTCTAATTAAAATATAGTAACTAAAAATTGAAACGATTATAATATACATTGATATACTATATATTCATAATTTTCCTCTTTTTTCGATTTTGACATCAATGACATGGACATGATGGGTAAACAGTTGACTGTGGCAACTGGCAATCTGGCATGTATATCGTAGATCTGCTTAACATATGTTTTCACAAATTCTGAATATACTCCCACTCGATGCGTTTATTATTTATAACTAAATTCAATTAAATTTAAATTTGTGCTAAATAGTTTAATAACAAAGATGATTACTTGACTCAAGAAAATTCAAATGTGAAATTGGTTGGGGAGCCAGAAATTACACAAAAAAATCAATGGAAGAGCCAAGACTAGGTGTTCAAAAATTACACAACAAAATTCTTTTTAAAAAAAGGAAAAATTATAGCTAGTGAGATTAAATACACATGCACTAACTCATTCAAGATATTTAAAATCCATGCAGAACATTAGAAACACTGGCTATAATAAATGATTATGTCAAAGATATTGAAAAAACTTTACTTAATCACTTAATATATTATTTTATTTAGGGAAAATGCACAAGTACCACCTCAATCTATACCCGAAATCTCAGAGACACACTTATACTATACTTAAGGTCCAATTACCCCCTTGAACTTATTTTATAAGTAATTTTTTACCCCTTTTTAGCCTACATGACACTAGTTTGAAAAAAAAAGTCAACCATCATTGGGCCCACAAGATAGTGCCACGTTGGCTAAAAAAGGATAAAAAATTATTAATAAAATAAGTTCGAAGTAATAGGACCTTAGTATAGTAAAAGTGTATTTCTGAAATTTCGAGCATAGGTTAAGGAGATATGTAAAATTAGTCCGTGAATTAGAGAATATTTGATTCCATAAAGTTAGTCACCATTGTACATCTATGTATGTAAATCTTGAATAAAATAAAATAATAAATTATGTATCACTCTATTACAATCCACGTGAATCGTCAAACATATATTTGCATGTGATTGTGGACCTACTGATACATATATTTTCACAAACAGGTCTGGTCCACTAATTGGCATTCAATTAGTCAAAGTTTGCGTATATAAATGACGCGGGATAATTAAATAATTGCAGCCGTAAGATGAACATAAAGATCAATAGAATAAATAGGCTTAACTTATCGTGAGATTAGGGTTGTATAATAAAGTCAAATTAAATTGATGAATTAAATTAAATCGAAAAAATTAATTTATAATTTGATTTAGTTAATTTGACGGTTGAAAAAAAAATGATTACTTTTAATTTGATTTGATATTGAAAGAGAAAAGTCAAATGAATCAAATCAACTGACACACGAACACCACACAACACATATATAATATATATATATATATAATATATATAATTTTATTTTAGTTATAGCTAAAAGATTATATTTGTAATTCTTACTTTGTTAAGATATTTTTAGTTAGCTTTAGTTTTTCAATATTTGTATATTATTTCAAATTCGCTTTGTCTTTTGAAAAAAATATAATATTTTATTGTATTAAGATCCGATGTTACAATTATATTATTATAGTTTTTCAATTCGAAGCTAACAATTTATGTTGTAAATATTTTTTGTATTCAGGTTCCCTCTAGCTAGTCTTATTAATTTAACATGATGAACATTGATATTTCAAAAAAAAAAATTAATTGTACTCACATGAATTTACTATCTTTTCTCATATTTACAATTTAGCTTATCATACAGGTAAGTGAAAAAATATTTGATCTTTATTTCAAATATAGTATAGTTATAAAAAACATAAAAAATCGATCAAATCCGAAATTGAAAAAGCAGAATTTATGTGATTTAATTAGATTTTTAGATTTAATAAATCGATATAATTGGTTTAAATTTTTTTAATGAAAAAACAAATCAAATTGACATATATACACCCCTAAGTGAGATAACTAAAGTTGATATCATCTTTTATTTAGACATTTTTATTAAGATTTATATCATTTAAATACATATAATAGAATTGATTGTTATTTTGACATTTTCTACTGAATCAGTTAAATATGTAAGAGATGTGTAATTGTAGACTTGTAGATAATATGTCAAAGTGGTAAACTTAATGAACACATGCCATTGGGAAATATTCACAATACAATGATTATGAAAAAATATTACTTTTCAACTAAAGTTTAAAATTCTCTAAATTGTATTGTGCATATGTTAAATCCCAACTCAATAGTGCATGTGTATAATCCATCGACTATTTGAATATTTCTCTTCTTTGCGCGTTCACAAAACTAATATATGAATTATTAATTGTAACGATCCGCTATGTCATTTTAAGCACTAGACGTCCTCTTTCGTAAAAGAGTCCTTCCATAAAATGTTAAATAGAAATTGGAATTTATGTGTGTTTAGGTTTAAGTGATTGTATTTTTTTTTATCGAAAAGCGGGGGAGGGGGGGGAATTTCGAAAAGGAGTTCGTTTTATTTTGAGATATTTGCGACTTTTAGGGAGTCGCCACTTAATTTTTAAAGAAAAATCAAGAAGGAAAACTTATTCCCAAAATAACTTAAACAGAAAAAATTATGTTTGAAATATTTTAGAGGGGGTTCGGATTATATTAGTGTCTTAGAAGGTGGTTTAAGGCACCTAAGACACTCCGCAACTACGGTTTTCCGACGAGTAACTATTTGACTATTTATTCAATTTTTAGTGAATCTTTGTCATTTTTAACTTATTAAAAATACTTAGGCGAATTTACAAGTTTTTAAACATTCTTTATTTAATTTTTTATTTTTATTTTTTTATTTTGTGTTCAAATCGATTTTTAAGCTTAATCTCTTAGGTTTTATCTAACCAAGCTTATGAATTTGAAATATTAATTTTTTAGATTTTAATTTTAAAATTTTTAAAATTGATAAAATGAAAAAGCGTTCGATTAAGGGTTTGGAGTTTTCCTAAACTCTAAAACTACGATATTCAAGCACTAAGCAACTAATAAAGAGAGAGAGCGAAAGAGAGAGAGAGGGAGACGAGAGATTTGGGTCCAATTTTAGGGCTCTGTGCGCATTTGACCGAAACTGGGACCCACCTGCTTTGGGTTTTTTAACCCATTTCTTTCTTTCGTACATGTCACCTAGTCCTAAAATACAAGAATAAATATACGGAAAAGTAAAATGACAAGGGCTTATGCCAAAATAAATACAACTTAATAAAATAAATAAAAAATCTTCTAATACTCCTTCCTCGAGCACACTCTCGAATCTTCATGGAGTTCGAATTTTCGAAGCCTGCTGCCTTCCATTTTTACACCTATTGAAGGTTATAACGCTCTGTATATCAGTGTATACAGGTGTAGATCAGAAATGTTTTTCAACTTTCGAGGTTGAAAAAAATCTTTTCAGCAGCGTCCGTACTTACTGCCATCAACCCAGGTTTCACTTTGATCCCCTGTACATCTTTGAACTGTATATCACGGTATAAAACTGTGTTTATGGTTGGAGACAGCTTCTCAATATATGCAACTGTTAATTGCCAGCAATTTTCCAAGTTCTGGTGAACCAGAACAATCTACAGCAGTGCATTTTCTGCTGTTCTTCCGAACTGTTATACCAGTGTATATCAGATGTATATAGCTGGTTTGACAGATCTTCAACACCTGACGATTATTTTTGCAGCCACTGTGATTTTCTTGCTGCATAACAGCAAATCGATTGACTCAAAGGGACGGGAGAAACCGGAGGAAGGCAGGAGGAAAAGGAGTCCCAAAACGGACTCGAGAGGCGTTCACATGCAATCAAACAAAAGGGAGTAGCATAAGAAGTGGATAACACAACAAAAGAATCTGGTGTTAAAACATGAGAATAAGAAAGACAATGCACACCTTTTTTAGAAATTTGAGTAATCTAGAACCTTAATTCCAAAAGAGGAAAAAAAAAAAAACAAACGAATAACTAAGAAATGAAATGGTAAAAGATCATAATAAAAACAAAACATCAAGCAAGTAACATACTGCAGGTATGCATTTGTGCATTTAGGTCTAGTAAACATACGCATGTGCAGCAATCATGGCAAGCCAAACTCTAACAAGGCCTACATTAAAAAAAAACAAAGCTGGTAGATACTACCCTTAGAGCAAAAATGAGACCATTCAAATGGAAACATCCGTAAGGAAACAGAAGCAGCTTGTTATTAACCAATTATACTAGACAATCATCATATGCCACTTGTTTGAGAATCCTTTCTTAGATAGTAGGAAAAAATAATTTTCATTTTAAAAAAACCCCCTCTTTATACGGCAGAAAATTAGGTAGAAAATGCCTCAGGTTAAGCAATAACAATGCCATGCAACAGGGGTAAACAAAGCAAAAATCTGATCCTCCTGAAGCAGACACAAAATCGCTGTCTCCACGCGTTAAGCAAAACCCCGCGAAAATAATAACACAATGAATCCAAATAAATTCTATAACATACGATGGTTAGAACCAAACTATTAAGTCCAGCAAAGAAAAAGCATTAAATCAATTAGGATGAAATGTGAGCCTAAAGGACTGCCCAACCACAAAAACTACCTGAATATAATTGGAAATCCCTGCCACAAACCGACATGAAAACCAACATGTGTGGATAATACTGATATATGGTAACGAACGTGATCAGACGAACAAGAGTTGGCACTCCTACACATCCTGACGGAACACTAACACATAACGATTATGGAAAGGCGATCATACAACTCGACAAGAATAGTCAAAAAAACTTTGACAACAAAAGTTACCAAAGGAAAAACCCAAATTTTAAAAACATCTCAATTCATTTTTTCAACTTGGGGTGAAGGATAGTTGAGTGAGACATCGAAAGTTCAGCGCCAATTCGAAACCCAAACTATATTAAGATAAAAGAGCCGCGCCAATAAGAAGAAGGAGAAAGCGAATATTTTCATTAAGCCAACGGACCTTTCCAAACTCTAATCAATGACGTGCTCAGCACATAAAATTACACAAGAACACATGAGTGTATGACGACGAAAATGAAAACAAAACAACCAAATTCAGCAAGCATACCCAGTGATGTCAAATTCCCAACATGATAGACAACCCATGAACACACACGAAAGAAAATTCTATCCTCCAATCAACATATGAAACCCAAGAAGAGAAGTAATTAGAAAGGATTGAGTTACAATGTGGAAGAGAAGCAGGAAAATGGAAAGAATCATTTGCGAGGGCGAGACGAACTACCACGTGCGAACCTGAATCCAATCCGATGTTCCGTCGATGAACAAGCGAAGACGAAAGAGCGACCAGACTTCCCAAGACTAGAAATGTTCTTCGCCGTCCTAATGCTACTCCCGAAAATCCAAGTATCTTTTTATTTATATTGATGGGAGTAACTCTAAAACGATTTTATTTTTTTTTTAAATCCGAAAATTCCGACAGAAGTTCCAACCAAAAATCTAACCCACCAAATCAACCCCTTTTCTGATTAAGAAAGGTTTTTAATCTAGAGGAAAGAATTAGCCCCTTTTTAATGCCGAAAACATCGAAAAACGAAATACCCTTTGAGTCAAAACTTCCCAGGGCGCAGGCTTGTTGGAGAGGATGAAAATTTTTTGACACCTCGCAGCCTCTTGACAGGGTAGGTGTCTGCGGGTTTGTTGGCATTTTGGGCGATATGCGTGTGGAGATGACGGAGAGCGAAGCGTGGGGAGACGCGGGCTTGGGAGAGAATCACGGGGAGAGGACACCGATTTGAGATCGCGTCGGGAGACGCGAGCTTCGCGTCTGTTTTTTCTTCGCTTTTTTTTTTTGTGTTTCTGGAACTTTGTTGCTGCTTTTCCTGGAATGGCTGGATGGAAGAGAAAGGGAAAGGGTCGTCTGGGTCGTGGTCGGATCGTTTATGGTTAAGTGGGCGTCGCCTGGGAATATTTGAATGGCTGGGAATTGAGATGATTTGTGCCTGATGTTATGTTTGTGTTGGGTTTTAAATAATTGGGTTGGAGCTGAGGTGGGCTGCTATGAACACAAGGGAATAAATTGTGCTTTGATATTAAGTTAGTGTTGGTGTTGAGGGTTAAATTGGTACTGGTGTATAGTGCACGAAGTGGGCCCCCCTGGTTTGGATAGATTTAGATCTACATTATACATATACATATATTGTATCTTACCCATATATGTATATCATACATATATTTTATTTTCGCCAGATTTATAAACTCATTACTTTAAATATTGACCAAACTCACGAAAGCTCGATAATTAATTTCACCAACGCGGGTCAAAATTGGGTGTCAAGCATTATTAATCGACATGAATTTGTTAAAAATAGTTAATTTATTGATAATAGTAACTGGGGCCAAATTTAAAATAATTTAAAAACACCCTTATTTTGCCCAGGTATAAAATTAAAATTAATCAAACATAACTTTTTAGTCCTTATTTTCTTTCTTGCTTTCTAAACGCACAATCCATTGCGGCTGAAATTTCGAAGAAAGTCGATCTCAAACATCGACAACAATTTCAAAAAAAAAATCTTCAGGTAAAGTGTCAACTTTTGTCAACTAGAATAAATCCTTAATAGTAGATATACGTTCATTTACTCTTATTTTTAAATGAAAACTGTCAGGTGTTTGTTGAAAATTTGTCGGTTCTATGGAAATTCTTTAGAATTACAATTGAATTGACTTTAATTATTGATAGAGTGTTCTCTATTATTTTTTTTTTGAATTTAAATGAAAATAGTTTGATTATACAGTAATAATTAGTAAATATAAATGAATATTTTAGAGGAGTTAAATTGTTTGACCACCACGATATTAATTTTGTGTGAGATTAGTTTGGTTGCATTTATATTTGGCCATTATAATCAAATTCAACTTTTCAAGAAGATCTTTGGGATGTCTATATATATATAATTGGTACATTAGCATTAATGAGGGGAATGACTTTAGCAATTAAGTGTTTTCTGTTGGTAAAAGAAGTGCTTAAAAATAGGCCCCAAAATGAAGAAGACAAAATTTTGACTATAACAAAGCTTGACGGGCAGTATGTTAAGATGTTGTTGATGTTCAGTGCTAGTGTTAATTATTAAGGCATTATTTTATGAGATTAGTATAGTTTAGTTAAGCTTTTCAACCTTGGTTCATCATCCCAGGTAGAATATGATTTTCTCGTGAATTAATCTTTATTCCAATTACAAGCCATTATTAGGTTTGATCTATTAAGACAGGAATTAAATATTTAGATTTTATTGTACATTATTCAATACTATAGAAATTTTGATATTTGACGAAATTGTGGCTAGTCATATCCTTGCACTTTAGGGGGGGACACTTCTGACACTTGTATATTGGTTGGTACAAGAGTAGAAACTTGACTATAGATTCGTGCTCTATGATTTGGAGGATTCCGGGATCTAGGCTAGCTTTATCCTAATGATTTCTACATAACGACTTACTTAGAAATGCATATGTTTAATAGATTTGTGAACGTGGTGTTGCGTTGGCGAAAGGGAGGAATGATCTTTATGATTTATGCCACATTTCATTCATTCTAGGTAATGTTAAGACTTTCAGACTTTTGAAGGATGGTTTTCCTAATCTAAAGATTAAAAAATGAAATATAGCAAAGGGGTAAGGGCGAAAGATGGGGGGGGGGGTTGTGGGGTGGTCGGGGGAGTTGCGTGTGTTTGTGTCTGGTTTGTGTTGGGTTGTTTGGTTATTTTTTTTTTTTTTTTATTGTTTTTTTTTTTTATTTTCTTTTTTTGTTTGTGTCGCTTCTTCCGCCACCGACCACGTGAGCTGCGTCCGATTCGTGTCTCCCCTGGACCGCGCAGTCCCCCATAGGTATGGAAACTGCTCGATGTATTTTTTGGAGTATCATTATATTACGGCTGAGAGAGTACTAGGGTATTCTGACACACCCACCCGATCATTTCATAGTTATCATATAATTGGCAATCTCATTACAATCCCTCATTCTGGTTGCTTCTGTTTTTTTTTTATTGGGTGGTTGAAAGTTAACCCTTTGATGTTTGATTACCTCTATTTTGATAAACTTGAATGGTAGTGTAATATAGACTTCTATAATTAAAGATATTTTTTCTTAGATAAACTCGCCGTCACTACTTCGTCGTTGTCTTCAATGAGATATACTTGGTACACGTGAGGTTTGTACTCATCTACACACTTGACTGCACTTTTTGTGGTGGCATATTGAAATTTTTTTTCAATTTAAGTTCATATCATGGATTTTTCAGAGCTGTATTTGAATTATCGTGGAGTTGTGGTGAGGCTACTAGCTATCAGTGTCCCATACCCTCCTTCTCCAATTTGTCCTTTAGAACGTTATCATTTAATTTATTATTTAGACCTGATATTTTGCCTCATCTAGGTTTGTCGTTTAGTTCTAGACTTGTATCATAGGTTTTAGAAGCTCTTGTACTGGCTATGACACTAATCTTGGGGTACGAATTGGTTTTTTTCCCGCATTTCATACTTGTAAATAACTTAGTGATTGGGGATATTATTTTTTTTGCGTCAGTATCTACTTAAAAAACTTGATTGAATCATAAAAGTATTGAGTTGGCTTACCTATCGGTTGGGAACATAGGTGCCATCACGACTTGTGATTTTGGATCGTGACATTAATATATAAAATTTATAACTAAATAACAAAATCTATCGATAATAGTACCTGATTTAAAAACCAAGAGGATGAAGAAAATTACAAGTGATTTTGCCATGATGTATTCGAATCAATGATGATTAAATTACACATTTTAAAAAAAAAATCTTTCGATAACTTCCTTCTTTTAGTGTAGTTATTGTTGAGATTTTAATAAATTTCTTGTTTTGTTTTGTAATATATGACATTTAATTAATTAGTCCATGATATGTTTGCTAATTATGCATTTGTACAATAAGATTTATGTTTTTTTTTTGTTATATATGGAAATTCAATTAATCAGTCCATTATATTTTTACCAATTATGCATTTTTACAATAAGATTTATGGTTTATTTCAATTTTTTTGTTTGTTTATGTAATATCTGGAACTTGATTAATTAGTCCATGATATTTTTACCATTATGCGTTTTTACTATAATATTTACAAACCATATCATTGTGAAAAGTGTTAAAAAGTCATTATATAAATATTCATAATTTTATACTTCATCCGTTTAAAAAAGAATGACCCTATTTTCTTTTTGGTCTATTTAAAGAATGATTCCTTTCCTTTTTTGGCAACCCTTTAATTTAATTTTTCAGGTGACATGTTTAAGACCACAAGATTAAAGGATATTTTGATACATTTGACATAAATTTAAATTAGAACCACAACATTAAAAAGTCTTCTTTCTCTTCTTAAACTCCGTTCCAAGTTAAACTAGACCAATCTTTTTGAAACGGAGGAAAAAATAAATTATTCAATATAGTAGATATGAAATCTTTAATAATTTTTTTCCCCTCATATGGACTATTTGTGCTATGTAACGACCATTTAGTCGTTTTGAGTCACAGATGTTCTGTCTCTGTAAAAACTGGCTGATTCACGGACCCACGCGAACCGTCATTGGCAACGACGGACCGTCGTGGGGGTCCTCGTTCCAAACATTAGAATTTAGAAATTTTTGGGTACTGAAGAGCGACTCTCTTAACGTCACGAACGAAATAGCAGGACGACCGTCGCAAAGCACGACGGACCGTCACAGCACAGAACTTTTCCAAAATCAAGTCTCTTACTTTGTGACGGAGCAGCATGACGGACCGTCGCAGGAGCGACGGCCGTCGTATGGCGCTACGTGCCGTCGTAGGCTTGCGTAATCCCTGGCTGTTCGATTTCTGTTAAGTAATTTAAGGGGCTTTTGACTATTTCCTGCTTAAATTATAAAGTAGTGTTATGTTAATAAGTCTAATTACTTTGGGGGTTCAACAAAGAGGTAACCTGAGTAATTAGTGGGTTTTATTTCCATCTGTTTATACTTAATTAATGCAATGAGGATAACAGAAAAGGGTTTGAATAAGAAAAATAGAAAGAACAAGGAAGAGAGAGAATTGACCAGAAGAAACCAGAAGACACGAGAAAGGGGAGAAACGAAGAGAAACAAAGCTTTGGGGACATTTGCTTCTTGATCACAATTCTTTCGTTGGAGTAGGTTATGGTTTTTATGCTATTCATGTAAACTCTTAAGATCGAATGATATGTATTGGGTATATTGTAAACCCTTTCCATATCTTAATTGGCGGGTAATCATGATTGAGTTATATATATATATTTGTGGATGAAACTAAGCATTATGAAGATATGAATTTTATCTTGAAACCTCTTTGTTTATGATGATGTGCCTTAGTAATACAAGAGGCTTGTGAACTAAAAGAATGATGTGTTAGTTGATCTGTGTCACGTTCCGACACCAGGTAGTAATAAGAGATCGGGTGCCACGTTCCGCCCATGATAGAAATATTGTGCGTGTTGTCACTTCCGACACTAGGATAAGAATTGGATCCGGGTGTCCCGTTCCGACACCGAGGATAGAATATGGATCGGTTGTCCACGTTCCGACACCAGGATAGTATGATGAGGATGGAGTGTCACGTTCCGACACATGATAGAAAGATAAACTGAATCTTGAATATGTTAATATACTTAACTAATGAACCTGTTCCCAAATGGGTCATGGTTATTGAGGCTGGAGTCCTCATGATTGAACTTGGCAATGTCTTTTATTGACGATTACATTACAGTACTTGTTGTTGCTACCTGTTGAGTATTTAGTTGATTTATGATATTATCTGATATATACTGTTTTCCTATTTTGAGTTGGGCCGATTATACCCTACTCAGTGCTCTTGTTTTGTACTGACCCCTACTTTGTATGTTTCTTTCCTTTGTTATTTGTGGTGCAGAAACACTACCGTCGCTTCAACTCAAAAACCGCAAACTCTAGCCAGTCTTCATCACGTCCGGATCTCGGGTGAGCTAACGCTTCTATCTTATCTTGACTGATCATCTTCTGTCATGTCTTGTGCCTGAAGTTCCGGCATGGACTAAGCTTTATCTAGTTTAGCTTCTTAGTATTCCTTAGATTAGTATTGGAGTATAGATGTTCTGTGGTGGAGACTTTCCAATTTTGGGAAATAATGTAGATTTTTGAATTTAGAATTTATTGAATTGGTTTTTTAATTATGAGTTTGAAGTCTTCCGCATTAACTTTCTGTTGATATTATATTGGAAATTCAGGGTTAGATTGGTTGGCTTCGCTCACATAGGAGGGTAAGTGTGGGTGCCAGTCGCGGCCCGTTTGGGTCGTGACAAACCTTGGTAATCAGAGAATAGGTTCGTTGGTTTCATCACACAGAAAACAGGTCCTATAGAGTCTTAGGAACGGTAGGGGACGCCGTTACTTACTTTTTCTTTTGAGATGCTATAAGGACTTTAGGAAGATTCCATTCTTTCTTTCTTGCGTCTATTACTTGATCCAATTGGTATCCTTGGTGATACAAATTGGTATCTGACCTCTTCACTCTATTTTTCGCAGATGGTTAGAACTAGAGCAACAACTGCGGCCAACACCACACCCGGCAGGACTACGGGGTTCGTCTGAGCCAGCCCCTGGGGTGTAGCTCAAGAGCAAAAAAAAAAGAGTAGTGACCCAGGGGCCGTGGAATATGGTACGTGGAGATGTCCTCTAGGGGAAGAGGTACTAGCACCTAGCCCATCTTGTAACTAGGGCGGTGACTCCTCCACCGAAACCTGAGGAAGTGTAAGAGAGGGTGCGGATGGGAGACTGAACAAGTGCAGAATGAGAGGATCCCCACCCCCACCCTACCCAGAGATGATCAATCAGGTCTTGCTTTGTATCTTAGCGGGTTTTATCTGATCAGGGGCCAGACGCCTCCATCCTCCATTGTTTTCTGCAACCAACACCTCCGATTCCGAGGTAGCAACTGCAGCTACTATGGCCCCACTATTGCCCCGCCGCATGGATGACCTCATTTGAAATAGGCACTTTCCCCTCATCGACCACAGGGCCCTATAATGACAAATGATCAGCATGAACTTGTTCAGTAATTTTCTTGAAATTGAAACTCCAAGTCTTCAAGGTGCTGAATCCGAGGATGCCTACATTTTCTGGTTGCTGTCATGAGCTACTACACAAAATGGGTATAGTAGACGGTTTGGTGTTGAGTTTGTGACTTATCCGTTTCCAAGGGAACGCAAAATGTGGGTGGCGATCATATGTTGAGTGGTCAACCAACAGAGCGGCACCACCTTGACTTGGCATCATTATCTAGCTTGTTTAGAGAAGTATATTCCCCGGACTTTGGAGAGATAGAAAATAGATGATTTCTTTGAGCCTAGAGAAGGTAGGAGTCGGTTAACTGTCATTGGTCTAGGTGCCGTGCATTAATCCAGGTATGCCACCCAACGTTGTTTCAGTCCACAAGATCGGATTCGCCGTTTTGTGAAGGGGTTGAGGTCAGAATTGCGGATTCAGCCCTTACGATTTAGCGGCTAAAACTGGCAAATCCTTCAAGAGTGGTAGACTTCGTGATAGAGGTGGAAGTGGGTGAAGCCAGATGACTCACCAGGCATCGACATCAAAAAGGTTTCGAAAGGGAGGTGAGTTTTAATGTTCTTACCTCTAAGAGGACAGGTTCAGGAGGTTTATTCCGGTCCGACCAGTTTAATCTTCACTACAGACTGCAGTTGGGGGTCCACCTCCGCCCAGCCCACACTTTCTCTGAGAACCTAATGTTTGACTCCAAGGAGTGTTAGGATGTGGGGAACTGGGCATTCAAGAGGTAATTTGTCCCAACAGAGCTACGACCTCAAATAGTTTTAAGGTTATTGTGGTCAGGTAAGGGCCGTTCATTTCCTGGAGAACGCTGTGGTCGAGGGATTTGGGGTCACCAAAAAACGGCTGGGGAAATGGGGCAAACTGGACCCTACAAGCACAATCATGGTAGTCAGGCAACGGGCAGACAGGTGATAGGGCCCATTGTTATGCTTTTCCCCTGGCGTTCTGAAGCGGAGACTCTGATGCGGGTATCACAATGTAATCTTTTTGGTTTTGATTGCATGGCTTCCGTATTATTTGATCCTGGATCCACATTTTCATATGTATCTTCTCATTTTGCTACTGGTCTTAATTTTACATTTGAATGCTTGACATGCCTATTCGTGTTTCTATCTCCGGTGGGTGGGAGTCCTGTGATAGTTTAAAATGGTGGTATAGATCTTGTGCTGGTGACTTTGTGGGGAGCAATACTCCATGTGACTTGGTTATCATTAGAAATGGGTGATTTCGATGAATTTCGGGTAGTGACTTTTGGCTTTTCTCCAAATTTTGCCAATCTAGATCTGTCAAATGCAAAACTGTAAACGTTGGCCAACCTGGGACAATCCGTTAGTATGGAGGTAACTACACATCCAATCTGGTTCGTATCGTCCTCCTTTTCCTTCGGCTAAGAGAATGGTTAGTAAGGGTTGTTTAGCTTTTCCTTGTCGCATACCTCAGGCATGATACTAACCCAAGTACCTTCAATTGGTCGGTTTCGATGTAGTTCGCGAGTTTTTTAGATGTGTTTCCTGCCGACCTTCCCACCTGGTATGCCACCGGATAGAGATATTAACTCTGCATCGATTTGAAAACCGGTACTACTCGCCCCATTTCTATACCACCCCCCTTATAGAATGGATCCCGCTGAGTTAAGAGAGCCTAAAGGAACCAACTTCAAGAGTTGTTAAGTCAAGGTTTCATAGACCAAGTGGCAAATCCCCTTGGGGTCTCCTGTTTGGTTTGTGACGAAGAAAGATGGAGTCTTCGTATGTGTCATAGACTACCGGCAACAAATAACGTAACTGTTAAGGGAAAACCCCATATATCCTCTCCTCGCATGATGATTTGTTCGATCAGTTTACAAGGTGCTTGTTCTTCTCTAAGATTGATTGAGGTCTGGTTATTCTCAATTGAAAATACGGGGCAGCAGATGTGCCAAAGACGTGCTTTTCGAACCAGGTATGGGCCTATGAATTCTTGGTAATGTCCTTTGGACTAACGAATCCCCCTGCTGCTATCATGACTTGATGAACGTGATTTTTAAGCCATATCTGGATCTTTTTGTGATCGTATTTATTGATGATATCCTGATATACTCCATAGTCAGAAGGAACATGAGGAGCACTTTGAGAATTGTGTTGGAAAATGTTGAGGAAGAAAAAGCATTTATGCCAAATTCTCCAAGTGTGCGTTTTGGCTAGATTCAGTGTCCTTCGTGGGCACCTGGGTTTCTAAGGAGGGGTGTGATGGTGTGTGGATCCTTCTACGATCGTAAGTACGTGAAGATGGTGTAAGACCTACTAATGTGTCAGAAATAAAAGCCCCGCTTGTTGGTTTAGGCCATTACTAACCGCGTTTGTCAAGGGATTCACTTCTAATTGCTTCCCCCAATTGACGACTTGACTAAGCAGAATGTTTCCATTTGTATGGTCAGATGAATGCAAAGAAAGGCTTTCAGAAACTCCAAGACCTTGCTGACTACTGCACCTATCCTTAACCCCTTCCCTTGCCAGTAGAGGGTAGAACTTCACATTGTTTATTGTGATGCATCCTATTCTGGTTTTGGGTGCAGTGCTAATGCAAGAAATATGTATTGCTTATGCTTCGAGGCAATTAAAGGTCATGAACGTAACTATCCGACCCACAATTTAGAGTTGGCTGCGGAGGTGTTTGCATTAAAGCAATGGATACAGTATCTTATATAGGGTTAAGAAGTGTGAAAGTCCTATAACGGATCATTGTGAGCCCGTAACAGTATGGAAGTCTTTACTCAAAAGATTTGAATTTGAGAACAGAGAAGGGGATGGGAACTACTGAAGGACTATGATATCACTATCTTGAATCATCGGGAAGGCTAATGTTTTAAAGTCAATGCTTTAACGAGAAAAGCAGGGAGCGGGTAGTTAGCCCACTTACAAGTTTCTAGACGCCATGCTAGAGAGGTTTAAGACTCTGGCTAATAACTTTAATGAGGTTAAAATAAATGAGGAAGGGAGGTTTGTAGGCCAGTGTGGAGCGAGATCTTCTTTTCTGACCAATAAAGGAAAACAGTTTGATGATGAGAAACTAAGCCGAATTCGGGATATGGTGTTTGCGAGGAGAGGCTAACGAGCGATAAAGATGATTAAGGTGTTTTGAGAATTTTAAGGGAAGGGTATGTGTAACCCCGTGTTGATGATTTGATCCACACTATTCCATTACAAGGCTCATCGTTCGGATATTCTATACATCTTGGTGCAACCAAAATTGTCCGTGACCTAAGCAACACTTTTGGTGGAGTAGATGAGCGCGACATTGTTGGAGTTTGTTGCCACAATGTACCAATTGTGCCAGCAAGTAAAGTTGAACACCAGAGGACCCGGAGGACATTCATAGATGCCCATTCGCCTGAATGGAAGTGGGAGAGGATTGCAATGGACTTCGGGGTCGTTCTTCCAAAGACATTGGGCAAGTTGATTCTATTTTGGGGTAATTGAAGACAGATTAACTAGTCCTGCTCATTCATTCCGTTAAGGGACTTTACAATGCAGAGAAGTTGTCCAGCTCTACATCTCATAAATTGTTTCGGTTGCATGGAGTTTCCACTTTCCATCATATCAGAGTAGAGGTACGCAGTTTACTTCTAAGTTTTGGAGAACATTGCATCTGAATTAGGTCTAGGTTGGACCTAGACTGCATTTCACCCCCTCGAACCGATGGACAGTCTGAGCGAGAGACGATTCAAATTATTGGAGATATGCTTCGAAGCAGTGTGGATAAAAATTCGGTGGTCATTGGGATACTTCTTCCCTTAGCAGAGTTTTCATACATAATGCTAATCACCTCAAGCAATTGATATGGCTCCTTTCGAAGCGTTTTATGGATGAGATGTAGGTCTCCGCCATTGGTTGGTTTTTGATGCATTCGAGGTTAGACCCTTGGGGTACTGACCTTTTTGGAGGGATTTCATTAGAGAAGGTGAAATCTATTCAAGAAACTTTAAAGGCGGCTCAAAGTAGCAAAGGAGTATGCAGATCTAAGGTTAGGGACTTGGAGTTCAGGGGGGTGAGCAAGTCTTGCTGAAGTTTCACCCATGAAGGTGTGATGGGATTTGGTAAAATAGTAAGCTTATCGAGGTATATTGGTCCTTTAAGTTCTGAAGCGAGTAGGGGAGGTGGCTTAGAATTAGCCTTGCCTCCAGGACTGTCCAGGAGTGCACCCGGTATTTTCCATTGTCCATGTTAAAAGGTACCATGGGATGGAAACTACATCATTCGTGTGGGATGCAGTCTGCTTGATAAGAACTTGTCTTAATATGAGAGCAGCTGTGCCCAGTTTAGATAGAGAGGTCCGCAAGTTTGAAGTCGAGGGAGATTGCCTCCATTTAAGGTGCATGGAAGAATCGACCAGTTGAAGAATCCACTTGGGAGAAGAAGGCTGATATCCAAGAAAGATTACCCACACCTGACACCTGTTTACAGATTCAAGGTACTTCTTTTCCTTCTTGTTTTTCTTCTCGTGATCGTCGAGGACGAACGATGGGTACATGGTATCTATTTTATGACCTGTTTAGTTCGTTTGAGCAGCAGATTTTAATTTCTGGAAAAACTGGCTGAGTCGACGACCGTCATGGGCAGCCGACGACCGTCGTGGGGGTCTAGTTCCAAACACTTAGAATTTAGAACTTTGTTACTGAGAGCAACCTCTGAACGTCACGAGAAAAAAAAAATGGCAAGGACGGAAACGGTCCCCCCCCCCCGCTGCACGACGGACCGTCACACAAAACTTTTACAAAAATCAAGTCTCTGAACCTGTGACGGAGCATCAGTACTGAACCGTCCGCAGGCGCGATGGGCCGTCACCGCTGGCGTACTCCCTGGCTGGGTCGGATTTCTGTAAGTAATTTAAGGGGCATTTTGGACTATTTCCTGCTTAATTTATAAAGTAGTTTGTTAATGTTATAAGTCTAATTACTTGGGGGTTAAAAGAGTAACCTTGATTAATTAGTATGTGGGTTATTATTGCCATCTTTTAATCACTTAATAATTATAATGCTAATTAGGGTAAAAGAAAATAGGGTTGAATAAGAAAAATGAAAGAACAAGATAGAGAGAGAATCGAACGAGAAAAGGGGAGAAACGAAGAGGAAACAAGCTTTGGGGACTTTGCCTTGCTTGATCACATTCTGTCGTGAGTTGGTTATGGTTTTTATGGCTATTCGTAGTAACTCTTATAGCGAATGATATGTATTGGGTATATTGTAAACCCTTCTATAAGTGCTTCATTGCGTGTATGCATATGAGTTATATATATATAATTGTGATAAACTAGCATGATGTGAGATATTGAATTTTAATCTTGAAAACCCTCTTGTTAATGATGATGATGCCTTAGTATAAAAGAATGCTTGATGAAACTACACGAATGAGGTTAGGGATCGGTGTAAACACGTCCGACACCAATGGTGTATAGATCGGGTGCCACGTTCCGGCCCAGATAGACTATGGATCGTGTGTCACGTTCCGACACTAAGGATAGAATATGGAGATCGGGTGTCACGTTCCGAACCAGGATAGAAATATGGATCGGGTTGTCACGTTCCGACACCATGATAGTATGATGAGGATCGGAGTGTCAACGTTCCGACACCAGATAGAAAGAGAATGCAATCTTACTTGGATATTTTAATATCTTTAATACTCTAATGACCCTAGTTTCCCAAATGGGTATGGGAATTGAGGCTGGAGTCCTCATGAGTGAACGGGCGTATTTTATTGACATTAAAGTACTTGTTGTTGCTACATGTTGAGTATTATAGTTGATTTATGATATTACTGATATATAATGTTTTCTTATTTTTAGTATGGCCGATGGATACCTTCATTACCGTGTTTCGTACCCCTGACCCCCTACTTGTATGTTTCTTTCCTTCTTTGTTATTTGTGGCGTTCAGAAATATACCGTCGTCCTTCAAACTCAACCGCAACTCTAGCCAGTCTTCATCCAACGTCGGATCATCATGGTGAGCTAACGCTTCTAGCTTGGACTGGTCATTCTTCCTGCATGTCCTTGATGCCTTGAATTTCCGGCATGGACTAGCTTTTTATCTATTTTAGCTTCTTAGATATTCTAGATATATTTGAGGATAGATGTTCTTGTGGTTATGACTTCCCTATTTTTGGGGAAATATAGATTTTTAATTTTAGAATTATTGAATGTGGTTTTTATTAATGAGTTTAATCTTCCCATTACTTTCTGTTGATATTATATTGAATGTCAGGGTTTAGATTGGTTGGTTCGCTCACATAGGAGGGTAAGTGTGGGTGCCATTCGCGCCCGTTTTTGGAATCGTGACCGCTATGCAAGTAAACCACTTTCCGATTTAAAGCTAAAATAAGACATTTTTCCAAATAGGGACTATGTTTGCTAGGTAAGTTTAGAGTCATGAACCCAAATTACGTATCTAAATACATTATATCGAAAATAATCCTTCCTGATAATTAATTAATCAAAGATAATAGCTTAATTATCACTAAATATATATTTTTAGTGATAGTAAGTATTCTTTTTAAATGTCTCTAAATCTATAGTAATATTAAATTCAATAACAATTAATTAATACCTATAAATTTTAATTTTCTTTGTTATAATATAGATACCCTATTAAAATTATTTTTTCTATATAACACGGATTTGGAATCATAATTCTAAATCGCACGATTCAAAACACGTAATTATTGACAAAACTTCTGTTAAAAAAGACTTGGAAAGTTTGTCAATGAAATGTTGATTACTTTAATAAAAGTTGTATGATGCATATATGCAAACGTAAATGAATGAGATATTTCCTACGTCAAGTCTTCCCAATAAAAGACTAAATCTCTTAATTTTCCGTTATTATTACTTTTTCTTTACTTTTCAAAAAGATAAATATAAAACAATTTCTTTTTTTGGTCTAAGTAAAAATCCTGTCGGATGACGTAAAAAAGTAATAAAACTCCTTGACCACGAGATTTAGAAAAACTGAAAAAACACCTACTAGAATCCACACTTCATCTAGAAACTGTATTTTCATTTTTGTTAAAGAAATTATAAATAAAAAAATAATTTTACTATATTAGTTTTTAATATAATAAAAATAATATCTTTTTTAAAAAATAGAAGATAACTATAATTAATAAAAAAATATTCATTAATTTTATAAAATAAATAAATATTATCAAACTATTTTAGCGTCAATTATACATATTCGCTCCTTTTCAAATCCCAATAAAATATTCTTTTATAGTCTTCTTTCTGTTATCCTTATTCTTCTCGAAGAAGAAACTAATTAATCATAATTCATTTATCTCATTATTATAAAAACTATTTAAGAAAACATTATCATTACTATTACAAAAATAAGTTCTTGCTATCTCTTCATTCATTTATCAATAGTAACTTACTGAAGTTACTATAGATTTTAGTTAATTGTTATTGAATAAGCTTAAAGGTTAATTTGAAAGAATAAGATTGATTTGATTTTATTTTAAAAAGTTAAATTTACCTGATTTTATTTTATTCTTCGTTTTAATTTATTTTTGTTTCTTTTATCCTTTTTAAATTTTTCACGTTTTGTATTGGACATATTCACGCATTCTTAGGATTATTTTTTTCTATTTGTGTACCAATACAACAAAAATAACATTCAATTTTCAGTCTTGCAGCGTCAAGTAAATATTTTTTATAGGTATTACTTTTAACATAAAAAAAAATTGAATGCGAAGAATCTGGCAGAATGGATAGAAATATTTTTTTCAAAACAATAAATAATATCTAAATTAGTATGGAAGGGCGAGGGGAGATGAAGTCAAGAAAAAAAATTAAATACTTTCATAAAAGAAATTTAAACAAAAAAAATAGACGGGGGAGTACGGTGAAAGGAAGTGATTTTAAAAAAATTATTTTACATTTTATTGTATAAAAAATTATTATTCCATTTTTTGCTTCATGTGAAGTCTGATGTTACAATTTTTTTAAATAAAACAGAGTACAGACCATGATGACATAACATTGTTATAAGAGAGAGGTGTGTCTCTCAAACATATAATACGTAACAACTCAAACTCTTAACAGTTTAGGTATAAATTTTTATTTTTCAAAAAAAAAACTAATTCACTTATACTTTGATATCTATATCTTTTAAATATTGTATCAGTTTTATTTTTACAAATTTAACTATAATATTATGTACTAACTATTTTCCCCCGCAAATAAAATAAGAGGAAGTATAATTTTTGTTGTTTGCAATTATACTTTATAGATGTGTAAATAATCTTTATATAGCATTAGTACGTAAATTTCAAACTCAATTATTTGATGAAATTAGAATTGACTTTTTGACTAACAAGTCTAGTAATACGAGAAGACAAAGTCCCGTACGTAAATAAAGATCTTATAATTAAGCCTTAAAAAGTATATTAAAAGCCAACAATAATACTTTCGTTTATCGGATTCACATTCTTATGCTAACTTCCAAAAATAGGGCTGCGGGTATACTACTTTTACGAGAACGAAAATAATGGTTAAATATAAGAAATAATATCTCGTATGATTATTTGATTTAGAATATAAATTTTTTTTTAAAAATATAAATTATGTGAAATTAGATAAAAATATCGTCAATTAACATTTAGTCTTAAATATGTTTGTGCCGTCAATAATCTGACATCATGGCTAAATATAAAGTAGAAATACATTGATGCCTCGTTGGAACATGATATTTTTCTTCGAATTTTTTTTAAAGTGTTCTTGAATTATGTAAAAAAAAAGAAGATATTCTTAATTTATGTTTGGTCAAAAAATGTTCGTGTTTTCAATAGTTTGATTAAAAAATATTGATATTGTTACGTAATAAGTTAAAATTGATCGTTTTTGAAAAATAAATGAAATGAGTTTAAAAAGAAAAAAAACGATATATTTATTCAAAAAATGACAATTTTAACTCATTAAATAACAATATAACATTTTTAGATAAAATTATTTATTACAAAGATATTTTTCACCAAATTTTTAACTGATAGAAATTTTATTCAAATTTGCAGTTCAAAGACATATTCTTTTTTGTCCTTTTCTGTTTTTTTTTATTAAAAAATAAAATATCTGGAAAGCGAGAGGTAGTGCCGAAAAAAATAAGAACAGAACAGAATATATAAAACAACAGAAGAAACAAAAAAAATTATTTTTTTTCAAAATAAGAAATTTCTTTCCCGTATTAATGATTTATATTAATTAATTAATTAATTAGAATATCTCATAAATTTAATTAAGTTTCATTAAAAAAAATACTATGATAATTTTCTTAGTACGGAAACTTTATTTTATTTCGAACTGAAATATAGTAGTATAGTTTATAGTATGATGTGTAAAATTATCAGAAAAATTTTGTTATTTCAAAGAGAGAGAAGACGTTATGGTGAGAGAGTGTGACCGTACCTGCTTTAGTATGTTCCGAAAAAAATTAAAATAAATTATTTTCTCTATTCTACTTTAATTTAATTAATTTTCTCTTATTATATATATAAGAATAAGAGAGAGTTTGTGATGAAGCTGCATATGCTAATAGCGGTGTTTTGGATAAAAAAAAAAATTTAAAAGTAATGGATGTGTTCAGCTTAGGAGTGTGTGTCTACATGTGTGGAAACAGAATGCATGAATTAGTATGTTTCAAAAAAAATTTAAAAATTTTATTTTCTTTGTTCTACTTTCATTTAATTACTTTATAATTTCTTTCAAAATTATGGAACTTGTTTTAGCTATGACTTTAACTTTCTCTGTGGATGTGTCTGTTTCAGCGTGTTTCGAAAAAAATTTAAAAATTATTTCCTTTGTTCTACATTAATTTTAATTTAATTAGAATATAATTTTTTCAAAATTATGAAATCCGTTTTAGCTACGACTCCAT
This sequence comes from Solanum habrochaites, assembly GCA_027704765.1. Classification (NCBI taxonomy): domain Eukaryota; kingdom Viridiplantae; phylum Streptophyta; class Magnoliopsida; order Solanales; family Solanaceae; genus Solanum; species Solanum habrochaites. The sequence continues at coordinate 64,380,637 of JAKWJA010002495.1, forward strand.
CGATGTGTCTGCCGTGTTTCGAAAAAAATAAAAAATATCTTTTTTTCTACTTTAGTTTAAGTAGTGTATAATTTCTTTTGAAATTATAAAATTCTTTTTAGCAATGATTTGTAGTTTAAAGTTCATATTATTTAGTTGTTGCATTATTATTTGAATGTCGATAATATTTATTTATATCTTATAATTATTTTGAATAAAATATCAACATTTGATAATGAAAAATGATTTAATTATGAACATCTTAATAGTCTTCTTCACACTAAATTCATGTAAATAAAAAATAATTAATAACTTAAATATATAAAAAATCATATAAAAATTTAATTAATTTTCTTAAAAATATTAAGATATTAGATCCGTTCCAGCACAAACACCTTGATCTAGTTCCTATGCTAACTGCCAAAAATGGGGCTGCGGGTATACTACTTTAAAAAGAACGAAAATAGTGGCTAAATATAAAGTAGTTTGAAAATGATTTTTATTTTCGAAGAAGAGTAAAATATATTTTTAAATTATGTAAAACAGGAAATGAAGAAAATGATCGACAGGTTATGATAAATTAGTGGTCTAAAAACTGATACAGCCATCAATCGGATTGAGATTAAAAAGTTTCTACATTAGTAGTTAATAGGTCAAAAATAATTTTTTTTTTCAAAATAAAAAAAATACATATTTAACTTTTTTATGAAATTTCTTTTGACACATAAAATAATAAAAAGTGCATCTCTAGACAATTATTGATAACATTGGAAAATGGAATTTTTTACCAAACAATTATTTTAGAAACTTTTTATTCAGTTTTTTCCATTTTTCAATATATATATATATATATATATTCTTGATTGGACAGGAAAGGGGACCAGGGTTTACAGAGAAGACGCCCAGAAAATAGTGGAGAGAGGAAGCCACATGACACATAACGCAATTTGTGTCCCTGTTTGTAAAGGTATCATAATTCGTGGTTATGTAGAAAGTTTTATACCATACTCATTTTTGGTTATCTATTATGTATAATCAATATCAAATTATTTGAAATTCCATCAATCCAATTGTTTTTCTTTCATTTCGATATGATTTTGTTAATTTTTTGATATTTTAAAAAAATTAAAATTAAAATTAAAGAGAAAATGATCTAATATATCTTCAACTTTGTCATTTAGAGATGATATCACTTGCTATAAAAGTAGTTCATATATACCACTACTGTTATACAAATAACTCACATATACATTTTTCCTCTAATAGAATTGAACTTCTTAATTATTTTTTTAAAAAATATAATTTCTTATAGGTATATTTAATCCTCCTCAAGCGTGTGGTATTTTTTAAAACTTTTTTTCAATGACTAATTTAAATTTTATTATTTTGATGGTCAATTTTTTTTTTGAAGTTTCGCTAATATTCTTGTAAAATTTATTATAGATAACCCAAATTTTTTCTTCTACAAAAATTAAATTACAATGTATCCGAAAATGTAGTTGTAAATTACAATATGTCAATGGGAAGATAGTTATAAATTTTTTTCTATACACTAAGGAATAAAAGAAAAAAAATAAAATAAGAATAAGAAACTCAAATAATGATAATCAAGAAGTCAAAAATTAATTTATGTCCGAAATTTTTTAACATACCTTGAAATTTGCTTGAAAAATCATATATACCCTTAAATGATTTTTTTTTTTAAAAAAGTAAAACATATAAATTTAAAAAACAATGTTTTCACTTCCGATAAATGAAGACAAAATGTCAGCTCATTTAGTAACAGTAGGAGTATACATAATTTTATTATATGACCAATTCAACATATATATCTTTAAATCAGACGTGTATAAATTTAATTATACTAATTAAGGAGTATATAAACACTGCACTTCTGTAATTTCATCAAAGGTTTCTAACTATTGACAACGAAATTTAATCTGCCAAATTATGATGCTATGTGTCGTTGGGTTTTTAGTACTTGCTAATTAATTTCAGTCACTAATTTCCACAAAAAAAGAGAGGAAAATCATAGGAAGGTCATAAATATCGGCTTAATTAAATAGTGATATTCCTGGTGCACAACGAACTAGGGCCTCGACCCTAAATTGACAGGTCCACTATTTGATTCTATTTTTTTTTTTTTTATATTACTCCGCAAATATTAACTTATACGAAAAGTTTTATTATTATGTGTTTCACGTAATTATTAATATCAGTTGTGTTGTAGTCTCTATCATATAAAACTTTGATTGTTCCCCCTCTGCCGTCGCCCCCCCCCCCCCCCCCCCCCCCCCCCCAAGTTTTTTTTTTTTCGAAACAAGCCGCAAAAAGCCTCACGATAATTATAAAAGATGATACGCTAATTGAAATGTCTGTTCCGAAAATAATGTGTGATGAAAAGATTAGTTTAGCATGTAATAAATTTAATTTAAGGGTTTGTTTGGCCGGAAGGAAAATATTTAACACACAATATGTTTGGCTGGTCCATTGTTAGCTTTTTGTTGTACGATGTCAAGTGGTCCACAAATACTATTAACATGAGTACAAAACATAAAACAATTGAATGAAAAATAATAATTAATATTTTATCTGTTTCAATTTATATGATACGTATATTTAAATTTTAAAAAGCTAATATTTTTACTTTTAATCAAAACTTTCTCATATGACATGAAAAAATATTTTAAGTTGTTTTAGATTTCAGATATATAAAGTTTTATGTTCGGATTCACAAATAAAATACATCGGTTTTTATTTTGGTTCAAATTTTGCTTGTAATTTCACTGTCACCACAAGATTGGTCTATTCAATACATCAATGTTTTAACGAGTAGAATGGCGCTTTTGCATTATACATAGCAAAAAATAAATATTTGACGAAAGATAATGGAATTTTCTTTACAAGGCCCCATTTTTTAACGTGTTACACGTTATGCTCCCTCTCTCAATATATATATGACTCAAAAACTAAGAATTTTGTGATATATTCATTCACGTTTCTGTACTTATTTATATTAGTTATAAATAACTCTTTCAAAAGAATATTATTGAGATTGATCAAAATTAATTTAGAGATGGTGAGAACACCTTGCCGCGATGAAAAGGGTCGTAAAAAGGGTACTTGAGGGCACCTGTGAGAAGATAGAAACATTAGCAAGCGTATATTACTAAATATGTATCATTGTGAATTGGAGGACAACTTCAAGTATGACTGGTAAGAATTTATATCAGTCAAAATCATAAGTTTAATATCTTGATTCCGCCTCTGGAATATATGTAATTGATTATGATATATTATTTTGCTTGGGTGAAATAGGCTGTAGCAAGGTGTGAAAGAGTTGATTTAATTCGATGGATGAATTACTTAAGATCCAAATGTTAAAAGAGGAGGAAAAACTATCAAAAGAAGAAGATGAAATTCATCTTGGAAACCTCCATGCTCAACTGCGAATATAAGTACGTTTTTCGTAGAGCTTGAGACAAAAGTTCATGTGATTTAAATTAAGCATTCAATATTGTAATAATTCAATGTTGTAGTGAGATTTTTTTTTTATAATTGTTAACATTTATGTATGGTGGGGTGGTCAGCCAATTTGCAATTCCACTATACCAGGAAGATCAGATGAACCGAGATAAAGAATCATGGATACATAACTGAAAGAAGCCCGCGTACGCTCTATATAAAACTCAAGGAAGGAAGTCAAGAAATGCAATTAAGAAGAAGAGTGAAAGTGATATTACTAAAAGAAAAGAGTAATGCTGGGAAAATCAAAAAATGCAAGTGCTAATAACAATAATAATAATATGCCTGAGAATATAGTATGGAAAAAGCTCAGAATGGTCACCAAAATGATCATCAAGTGAGCTTATCCTCTATGGATTATCAAAACAAGACATTTTTGTCAAGGCAGATTGGCTAATTGGAGGAAAGTACAAGTGAAGTTTTTGGACACAACCATTTGAAGTGGATACCTGTAAAATTGATTTTGTAGCTCCTTCAATTGATTATTGTGGACTTGTGTGTCCACCTTCTCCTTTTATACCTCATGAATTTCTTTACTCCTTTGACTTTGATGATTGTAATAATTATTGGTAAAAAAAAAAAAAATTCAAAAGAAGTACCTAATGATTCATCCCAATACATTCAACTTCTTCTTCGATGAATTACATTAGATATATTCTTTATATTTTTCGATAAATTACATAAAATATATTATTTATATCATTGAAGTTGAGTGTGATCATGTGAATCTATACTTGTACTTTACAACATTTTATATGAAATCGAGAGTAAATACTAAATAGCACTTTTGTTATCTCATTCTATTGATAAATTCTTACTTAAATTTTCAATATCTTGAATTATTACTTTTTTTTATTCGCTAGGTGATAAATGGTAAAGGGCGATCTGGCTCTTGGGAGGGAGTAAAAGAGCCATAGGTACGGTTCGATTCTCCCTTGAGGCCTGCGATGGCCAATTTAAAGGGGGATTAAAGAGCGATATGCCGCCCATGGCAGAGACAATACCTGGAGTATGGGTCCGAGGGGCGTATCTGTCACACTAGGTTGTTGGGGGTGGTTTGTCTAGGCTGTAGTTTTTTTTTAAAAAAAATAATTAAAAAAAAGTGAACCTTAAGTAGAAAAGTACAAGCAAAATTAGGCATTATCTTATTAATCTTTGTCTGAATAAATATATTTACCTTTCATTTGTTTTAAATGTGTACTTTTGATCATCTACATGTAAATTTCACAAATTTACAAGAATAATGTATTTTCAGAATAAGCTTAAGATTATGATTTTAAAAAAAATCTTTACCTTACACATTTAAAAATAAGTGAGAAAGTAAGCACATATTGATATTTTTTAAAAATAAGTGAGAAAGTAAGCACATATTGATATTTTTAATTATTATTATAAAAATTACAGTTTATAGAGTATAATTTAACCGGAACTAACAGATTCCATTATAAGACCTGTTATTTAGTTTACATTTACCTATTGTTATATGTCAATTTCATTTTGTAAAGCAAGACTATACACACTGCCCACAAATGATCAATTGATTTTTATCTTGCAAGTAGAGATGATAAAATTAGCTTACCAAAATAATGAATTATTTCATAATTTATGTAAGTATGAGAAACTTAGTAATCCAATAATTATTAATTAAATTTATCTTAATTTACCACAATTCATCTTAAAGTTATATTTAAATATATGTAGTTTAAATTTATCAATGAAAAATCTTAATAGTTCTAAAAAGATTATGATTAAAAGCATTCAAAGTTGTTCTTGTGAAACAAAACCATGAAAAATCAATCTTAATAGGCAAATTGAAAAAAAGGAGGCAATTTCGTCTCCACCTCTATTTAATTTGTACACTCGTTAAAGTCGTTGGTTTTTTATTTGCCAAATTATAATTGTCATAATAAAGACAAGACAAATTTATAAAGTCACTTTGAAACTCCAAAAGAATAAATCAATAAAAACTAAATAAATTGAATTATGATTTATTTCAGCTCATTTTAATACAATTTATTTTAATTCAAATAACTTTTTTTTAAAAAAATGTCATTTACTCACAAGAAAACTGTGAATTACATAGAAATTTTGCTGAGGATTAATATGAAAATTCAAAGAAAACTTATTTTCCTGTAAATTTTCATACTAATTCTCAGAAAAATCTCTATATAATTTACAGTTTTATTTTATAATACTTTATTTATTATTAAATTTATCTTAATCCGTCTGTTCAATACTTCCGATACTATGTTTAGCACCGGCCAGGGAATGTTCTAAGAAAACGATACACGATGGCAAAATGTGAACATCATATTGTTTTTCTCATTTCTATTTTCATTCAACATAGAAAAGACAGTTACCACTTTATTGTGTTTGCCATTGACTCAACAATGTGACAGCATATTATTGTTATTATTATTACTACTACTACTACATGTATCTTATCTGACATTTATGGCTATTACCAAGTATCTTCCTAGTCCAATGATACTGGTACATTCCTTTTAATATTATCATTTACGATAGAAAATAAATAAGTATTTTATTTTCGAATGTTACATCTATTTTCCTTTTGAATATATATAAATAAGTTTGATCGGACATATTACAATTTAATCTAGAAATATGGTAAGACTTTATAATATATTAAAAATATTCTTAAAATAAATGATTTTTTAAATTAGAAAAGTATATTGTTATGGATTTTTTATCTATTAAGTGGGACTTAACTGTTGGAAAACTATATACGCACAATGGAAGCATATCGAAATCTTGACTGTTTATATAAATAATAGATAACTAATACCGTTTATGCTAGAACACATAAACTTACTGAAATTTAATTAAAGAATTACTTCTTGAAGCGTGAATAAATACCTTCAAGTGTTTTCCAAGATAGATAGACTTCACACGAATTTACAAGATACAATAGCTATGAACTTTTATAGTGATCCTAAGTTCACATCCGAACTCTCTCAATACTTAGGTGGACAAGTATCGATAGAAAACCAATTCATCTTCAAGGGTCTAAAGAATCAGTAATTATAAAGATTTCTTTCAGTCCAAAGAGGAGAACCAAAACAGACGTTATTTTTCTTCAACTGAAAAATGCACGTTAGTTTTCTATTTTAAAAGAAAACTCGCATCTCCCCTTTTTCCTTTAGAATTAGGATTCGGAATTCTAGTTTAATACGGGCACTATAGGTACCACATGATTAATTATCTGAGATTCCTTATTATGAAAGGCTTTCAAATAATAATTTGAATATTCTTACGCATAATTATTACAAATCATCCACCGAGTAAAGTTCGTTAATTGCACTCTTGTATTATATTTCAGAATTTTCCATTATATAACCTGGTGTTTCCCTATGTTCGGACCACATGATAAGTACTGTGACTTACTATTATGAAAATAATTTCAAATAATTAATTGAATTATTCTTACCAAATTATTACAATCATTCCACCTAGACAATTTGTAATTGCACTCCTTTATTTATCTTTCGTCAGTTCTCATTAAACACTTGGTGCAGTCTCCTGTTTATCGAAAACATGATTTCGAAAAGGAATTTGTTTATTTAAAGGTAATTTTACGATTAAGATCGCACACTAATATTTAAGGAAAGATAAGAAACTTATTCTAAAAACGCTTAAACAGAAAAAAATTGTTAAAAAATATTTTGGGGCGTTCGGATTCATATAGTGTCTTAGAGGTGTAGGCACTTAAGATACTCCCGCTAACTTACGGTTTTCCGGCGACTAACTTATTTGACTATTTGTTTTAACTTTTGTCAATTCTGAAGTTGAAACCTTATTTCATTTAAAACAAGTTGACAGTTTGCGATTTCGTTATTGTTTAACGATTTCGTTAAAGTAAACCTTTAAATTGTAACTCTAAGCAACTTGTGAATTTAAACACTATTGTTTAAAGTTTCAAATGACGTTTAGTCGATAAAGTAAAGAAGGCTGGTCTGGGGGGTTGGAGTTTCTAATCCCTATGGACTATAAGACATCAAAACAAAAAAAACAAACATAAGCAAATAAAAAGACGAGAGAGAGAGAGAGAGGGAGAGAGTCGGGTCCAAGGTCGGATGTGTTCGCATTGGCCGAACACTCGGAACACACCTGCTTTTGGGTTTTGACCCAGTTGTACCGGTCCTAAACAAAAAATACAAATAATTACTAAGAAAAAATAAAAGGCGACAAGGGCGTATGCCCATTCAAGAAAAATATAAAATGCAACGTAAGGAAATATTCTAAGCCATTTTGATTTTCTTCAGGTTCTTCACTATTCGGATCCTTGACTTGTAAGGGTTGATCGATGTGGAAAAGAAATTACCGCGCCTTTATGGCTCTCCCTAATGCATGGATAAAGCGAAGTCCAAAGGACTCGAAATGGAGTTTCCAGCCACAAAAACAAGTGAAGAGAATGACATCTAAATAAATAACTAGGATGAATAAAAATCACAAAGTACAGACAAGGACTTTCGTTAAATAGTACCAATCAGATATTCGTGAGAAAGCAAAACCCAACAAAAAATCGATTCCCATGTCTTTTGACTTAAAAAGAACAACTCATATTCGAAAACGTGTTAAGACCAGCACACTATCACAAGATTGATAAACCTAATCAACAAATACTAATGAAAATTAAAAAACACACAATACCGTATCAGAATAACACTAAAAAACACACAACAACTGCGACATCAAAATTGAAAAGAAAAAAAAACAGAGATAGACAAGTAGACTTTAAGCTAAAAGAAGACTAGAGAATTAATTAACACCGAAATGATATAACTTAATGATTAAATGGGTTAAGCCAATGACATACTTCTGAACTTTCCAGAAAGTGGAAATAGCTGATTGATAGATCTTAAAACAATGAACAATGAAGGCAACAAACTCAATCATATCGAATGGCATCACGGGAAGTAAAGACTAAGAATGGAGTCGACAGACGATCATGAAATGCGATGGAAGGAGAAACCTTAGATGCTTAAAAACGAAAAACTCTACACAAGAAGAAAAGAGAAAAAAAAAAACTAGATGTTCGACCGTATCTCATGACACGTAAGAGAGAAGTCTATACGATAAGAATATAATTTCAGCCAAGCAACCAGCTGTGAGAGGTTATTATACATGACAAAAAAAACACAAAGTACTTGAATCTCGAAGATTCATTGCACTCGCACAAAATATCATGTTATACCAAGACAACTACCACAAACTTGGAACTTTACAGTCAAAGAAAGGACCACACAATAATCATAACCAGTGCCCGATTTCGTTGACATGATGACTAAACAGACGGAAACGACAGACACAAAACTGTACGAACAAACAACGAGCAGGCCCTAGTATAGTAAAGTTTCGAAAGTCAAAAGATTTAATCCCAGAACGAAGCAAAAAGCAAACAACACCTACATCAAGCAGCATCCGAAGCACAAAAAAGACGAAGCATTTCGAAATAGAAGTAGACGAGAAGAGATAAGAGGCAGAGGGAATATTACTGTTCGGAAGCGCAACTGGGGCCCGGTGAGCAAAGCAGGCGAGGCGACAGAGCGAACCCACCACAAACGGAGGATCTCGAGAGACGGTTTCCACAACACGCCAAACAGCGAACAAGACGGGAAAAGAAAACGAAAGCCAGGCGGAGTCTACTGTCGTCCGCGAATTTCTTTAACACAAACAGAAAGGGAAACGGAGTGCTCTCTCCAAGTTTTCTAACGATTTTCAACTAAAATATTCGTCCGAAATTCCAAACCCAAAATCGCCAACCAAAATTTTTCCAACTTCAAAACCTTCCCCCCCTTTACCCTGAAGAAAGTGGGGGTTTATATAGAAGGGAAAATTTTGGCTTTTTCGGATGGGGAGGGCGGAGGAATTGTTGGAAGAAACTGGGGCAAATTCGAGATTCCCCCCGTTTGAATTCCAAATTCCCTAAAGGGATAAGGATGAGAGATGTAACCGTACCAACCTTCAACGGAATCAAAATCGCAGCCATTCAATCCTCACAAGCAGGAAGAGTGAGAGCACACGTGAGATCTGAGGACACTCGGACTGCAAAAGACGCGTCCTCTTATGGAATGTACGAGGATTGCATCAAGGCGATGGAGAGGAGAGGAGAGAGTGTGGGAGGGGGTCGCGTGGGGAGACTATTGTCGCGTGAACGGATGAGATTTCGCATGGGGGAGGGGGTTTCGATTTCTGGTTTCCGCTTTGCGACGTTTCGGGTTCGTTTGTGGGGGGCATCGCGTGGGAGATTAGGTAGAGAGCGTGGGGGAGTTTTGACTTAGTTTTCTGGAAGAGAAAAAACGTGAGGAAAAGGGGAAGGAAGAAGGGAAGAAAGGGAGGTGGGTCGGGTCAGGGGACGGGTCAAAGGGAAATGTGGGCCGTGGGTAGGGTAAGTGACTGATGGGGGGGTGGTTCGTGTAATTGGAGGATTGAAGGAAATTAAGTGGTTGGGCTTTGGGGAACAAGAAGATTGGGCCTGGGATTAAATTTCAAGTTGGGTTGTTCGGCATATACAAAGATATACCGGCTGATTATATAACAACATATAAACCGTAAATCGTTAATTTCTTTGCAAACTATAAAACTAACTTAATTTAAATCATTGGAAAATTAGGAAGCTCGATAATAATTATACCGTACGTTGTTCAAACTTGGGTGTCAACAACTGTCCTCATTTACTTGGGTTGATTTGCCAAGCACTCGAGAAAATGAAATGCCAAACCCAATTTTGCACCAACCCCATTCATTTTAAAAGAAGCCCGAAAAGGTTTAGGAATATGGCCGAACCCTTGCTAACGGGTTTCCTACCAGATCTCAGGCTATATGAGAATTCAGCCACTTGTAGTTCGGGTGAAGGCTTGATTTACCGCACGAGTTTGAAAGAATCAAAGCCAATCGAACGAATTATGAAGGTATTCAAAATGCCGAGAAATTAAATTCGAGAGCGGAATGTGGAATACAGCTGAGTTTTCGACATAGAAACCCTACATATCCTTAACCTTCGGAATCAGGCTAATGCGTGTAGTGCGACACTCTCGGTGAAAAAGGAAAACTTATTATGCTAGCTACCATTAGGTTTTGGACGAGGAACATAACGGTATGTGAAAAAGGAGGCTTGTTAACATCTAAACCATGGGACTATGGCGCGCTTCACACCATAATTAAGACCTTACACGGACATAATTCAAAGCTCTTTGACGCAGTCGCACTCGATTGAAAACTTGCTCCGATTTAAAACAAAAACTTCCGGAACGAGACTGAAACTGACAGAATAAAGAAAAACCGCATGCCTCGAAGTGTGGTTCGATCGTGGGTGAGTCGTCCTCTGCTCGTCCCTAAGAGTTGACATCCGTATTGGACTGTGTCCCAGTTAGCGGTTGCAAAGAAAGGTTCACGTGGTGATGCATACCTTTTATGAGTGTCGTCACGCCCTGTGGTTTTTGGAGAATTCATCCTTTGGATGCCGTCGACAAAGATTGAGTAAAAACTGTCAGCTTAAAAATGCAATTAGTGATTGGGACAGGTTCTTTTACCATGCGACATTCATTTCTCTCAATACGACGTTGACTGGATAGGTCTGACGTTTCCAGCAATAAAGCTGATGCCTTGCCCTTGAACAGCTAAAATCTTCAATGACTTTATTGTGCTAAAATAAATAAATAACGCTGATGCAATATTGATATTTTTGTATTTTCTTATTTTAGTTTTATTGTATTTTTTTTTTCGTCATCTTCGTGTCTTCTGTGACGTTTTGTCTTTTATTCAAAATAAGGAATGCGTGTTGAGGCCGATGGAGAAACATTTGGTCTTTCTTATCCGTGATAGGTCCTCTGGGGGGCATATGCAATAATCTATCCCGCGATACGTAAGTTTCCGCGAGGATATGAATCTTTCGCGATGTCATAACTTTCAACGAGGAAAAATTTCTAGCGATGTGCAAATTTGATTGAGGCATGAACTTTCTCGTCGTGCATAAATCCAGCGAGGTTATAAGCATTCTCGCGATATATAAATTTGACGAGGACCATGAAATCTTCTCTTGTGCATTATTCAAATCGCAATGCATGAATTTTCCGCATGCAAGATTTTCGAGATGCAAAATATTTTGACTTCCACTATGATGATTTCCGAAAAGAATGATTTCCTCGAGACGATGGATATTAGATTCGTGGGTGGACGATAACGGAAAGGACGACCTCCAGATTAATATATCGAGTTGATCGATAATTAAAATAATAATAAAATAACTATCTCGTCTGGGGTACAGGAATTGTCTTGTATGACAATAATTATCTGGACTGATAATGTAATGCAAATAGCGGTCCTTTACGGAAATCAGGAAATACTCGCTTGAGATATCCTGTTGGATTACTTGAGAGCCTGGGTAGCTGACTCTTTGTAAATCATATCATGGGAATTGCTTGAAATAACAAACCACATTCCCAAGCATCCTTGGACCGAACGAGGGATGATCCAGCCTCGTGCTTCAGTAAAATCACTGTTTGGAGATCAGTTTTCTCCGCTTGGGTGCTCTCCGTAACGAGCTAGAGATAAATAAATCAAGCTTGTAAAGAGGGGAGGGACTCGATAATAGTCCAACGGTAATGAGATGGAGCCGTAATATTTCAACTTAACGAGGTGGATGCTCGTAATATCCAACTGTAACGAGGTGGATGCTCGATCAACTATTCCAAACTGTAACGAGGTGGAGCTCGATAATATTCCAACCGAAAGAGGTGGATGCTCGACAATATTCCATGTAACGATAAAGGTGGAAGCTCGCTAAGTCCAAATGTAACGAGGTGGATGACCGAAGCAATATTCAAACTGTAACGAGGTGGAGGCCGAGAATATCACAACTGTAACGAGGTGGGAGGCCGAAATATTTCCAACGTAACGAGGTGGGATGCTCGATAACTATATCCATGTAACGAGGTGGCATGCTCGAGATATTCCAAACTTTGGGTAACGAGGTGGATGGCTTCGATAATATCTTCCAATGTACCGAGGTGGATGATCGATAAGATCCAAATTGCTAAACGAGGTTGGGATGTCGTTAACATTCCAAACTGTCAAAGAGGTGGATGATCCGAAATATTCCAACTGTAACGAGGTGGATGTCTCGATAATATTAAACTGTAACCGAGGTGGATGCTCGATAAATTCCAACTGTACGAGGTGATGATCGATATATTCCATTGTCAAAATAGAAACCTGAAAGGAAAAAGCATATAGAGACAAACACTTATGGGTGGATTTCGGCCCAACAAAACTTATGCTAAAAGTCTTTAATTGGCCAATCAAAAACACAATCACTTATGGGGTGGCTACCAACAAAATTAGAATTATTGCCTTTGTCATATTCAAGACACAAAGTACGCCGAAAGTACTACGCGACAAAATACAAAAAAACTAAATTGCGTTATGCACGTCGGACTATCTCGATTCCCTTCTTTAAACGAAAGAATTACGAGGTGAATGCTTTAAATGTCATTCACACGAGAAATAAGACAAACTCTCGTCTTTCTTGACAAACTCAGCAGGAATTGAGTTGTCGCAGTCATTATCGAAAACTTATAACAATACGATAATTGGACTGCCAAGGAGATATCGCGGTCACCATCATCTTCTGATGTGATTGACTCGGCAAAATTCCCTTTGCAACACTTCTAGTTAGGGTCCACTGTTGATAATCTCCAAAATTTGATGCGCGTTATAACGACTTATCAATACTTCACTCAAAAGCTCGACACAAACGTTAGTATCGATGATGAAAGTAAAGAATAGAGAAGTAAAAAAGTGGAGGAACTAGATTGAGTCGTTTGGGATATCCATATTAGGCTATGATGAGTCCAACTGTAATATTGACATGACTCATACACTAGCGATCCTCTTCGCACCTTGATACCTTGCAATCTTTCAAAGAATCTATCTAATTTGTTCGGCTCGTAATATTCCTTTGCTGCAAGATGAAAATAAACTGGTTATAAAGATCACCGAGGAGCAATTATAAAAGAAATAGAGATAAAAGAGGATGGAAGATTAGATGTTTTAGGTTTTGTTGATGAGTCTGCAGGTGATGACGCCTTTGGTATTTTGACAGCTACTAGAGCCATTTTTGTGACTCAATGTTCCTGCTCCAAAGAAAAACTTCGTAGTTTGAGGACTTGATCGGTGTTGGTTGGTCTCCACGCTCATTCTTGCAGTGGAGCATACATGCTCGCTTTGCTCATTATGTGAAACATTTATATGGAATTTTTGCAGGTACCTCTCAAATGATGATCCTGGTCTACAATATTATTAAGAACTCTCATAACTTGCTCTGGTACTCGAAGGTTGCCAGTCATGGAATTTTGAGCCCTCTCAAAATTGTCCCAAGTTCCACAATAGAGTAACAAATGATATGTGTTGGAAATGTTTGAGACTCATCTCAAAATTCTTGTTCACAGTTGCAAACTAGATTGTCGTTAATTTTGAGATCCAATCAAGGCTACTCCGTAGAATTTTCTTTGGTCTTATGTTTTGACTTGTTACAGAAGTCCAACTTCAAAATGAATTTAGATCCTCTCAAAAATTCTGTCCCAGTTTTCCACTATGAAGCGAAATGGAAACTTCTGGGTATGATGACTTTGAGCCGTTGTGGGCTACGTATAACGTTGAGGATAAAGGGAATAAGGTCAAACGAGTAGTTCCCTCGCAAGGGTTAAACCAAAATAGGAAGTTTTGTTAAAGAACGGACCGAGGCCGACCAGCCGCCGACGTATCCTCATTCTTAGAGAATGCAGGTTCGAACGTAGCTTCCAAACTTAGAGAATGGGCGATACATTTCAAATTAAAGGTAAAAACTCATATGGCAAAATTGGCCAATGTTGGGCACTTCCTTCTTTCGACCGAATATCTTCCAAATGATAGTTGGAAATCTGACTTGTACGCACTCTTGAGCGTCTCCATAATGTCACCCATTTCAGGTGGTTCCTCAATATTGATCAAGTTGTGGTTGATATGTTTTGTAATTGTGCTCTTCAGAGTGTTGAACAATCTCGTGTGTATGTCAAACGGCTCCGAATGCATAAAGCACATCTGTGGTAAGCTGCTGTAAAATTTCCCCAAAGGATTGGCTGATTGGCCGGGTCTTCTTATATAGGATAAGCATACCCATTGCTCTTAACCTTTCATAAAGTTGAGTTTGAGATTCCCTAATGGTGAAATAATTTAGAGGCCTTTCTTGCACTTTGGGCGAGGGAAATTTTTCCTGACTGACAATGGTTTCGATATTTCCCTTGAGAAGCTGACCTATATGAGTACCGTGATCAACTTACCGCTACCTACTTTTCCTGTGACTTTATCCATATCAGTAATTTGTAGCAGATTTCACTAGATCGCAATGCGAGCAATTTGGGAGTTTCCGTCTTGAAACCATCTTCCCAAAGATCTCCCACTTGACCATCTCAACAAACTTTTTGTCCCATCATACACAACATTTCTTGCATAGTACTCAGCTCTTTGAGTACGAGATGAACCTTTCGTTGATCTCAAGTTCGGACATTGGAGTTGACTACTTGCGGCCTCTTTTTCTCCCGCGAAAAGGCGTATAATCTGATAATTTCTGATATTAGAATTCTGTTTGTCTCTCCAACGTAGTAGAGATCGGGGCATCCTTCTATGTTATGTCCAAATCTGTTCTGGTGGAAATCCTTTGCGAGTGCACTCAACTTTTCATGTATTCAGCTCTGGTGATGTAAGCACTCAAGAGCTTCTCACTTAGAACTTCGACCGAAGAGACGCATCAAAATGCTTCATTTTGCCGACTCCAAGAGTTGATCACAATAAACTTCAGAGTGCTTAGCGAATTTCCTGTTGTCCGTTAACAGTGACAAACTTCGGCACTTGTGAACCTCTGGAAGGTCGAGATCGGATCGGATGTTAAATCCTGATAGATCCAACCCATCGACTGCGGAAATGTAGTGCACACTCCTTAAGGCTTTCCTGATGCTCTTTTTCATGATTCAGGGTGACGTACCGCTTCCTTTGACCTCCCACTCGTTCTCTGCCCTTATAGTGATCAAGCTCAGAAACGTTGGCAGAGGGTCATGTGAAAGGGATTTGGAAAGTAGTTTGAGGTATGGGTGGAACAACGGAAGGATTGGATATTTTGATGAGAGTGGCTTGATAATTGTGGAGGAAAAAGTTTGAGGATCGCTTTTGGTTTTGAAGATGGGGGGAATATTGAGGCTGGTCGTATTTGGTTGAGGGAGATGGAGGATTGGAAGGTTAGTCTTGAGGATGCTGTGGTGCTGACACAGATGTTGGTGTAGTGATGGGGATTGGGGGTAGGTAAGTCAATGGTGTGGATGAGTTTTAGGAGTGCGGGTTGAGAGAGTAAGGTGCTGAACTTGTCCGTGCTTGGGGAGGACAGTGGAGTTGGAGGTTATTCCATGCTGGAGCGGCTTCGAAGGATGAAATGGATATGACACATCTGCATCTTTGCATTTCCACCCTCATTGCGGGCATTGGTGCATCAACTGCCTAATCAATCATCTTGTCAGCCGCGGCGGGTTGGCCATGACAATCATCTTCACGTCAATCTCTTTATTGGTAATCCCCCATTGCTATCTTTTTTTTTCTTTTTCTTTTTTTTAAATTTGATCGGCGAAGGAAAATCTTTGGGGTTTAGACTTGTGAAATACGGATGATAAACCACTTTACAAACACAGACGTTTTAAAATACCTGTCATGAAAAAACTCAAAAGGGGCCGTAGTTAGTTGGACTGGAGGTGGTAAATAATACAAGGATAGCACAATGTAGCGTAAACACATGAGAGTTGCTTGATTCGGAGATAGAACTGGCTCACAAATATAGAGAAACCAGTAAATAGACCGGGATGTATCTACTTGACTTGTGAATAGTGAAATAGATAACAATGTCGAGTGAGTCGAGACAAGTTGGCGGTATCTTTCATTACCGTACTTTGATTTTTAATTAAGATGAACTCTAATTCCTTGTAAGAGTCGAAAAAGATGTAAAATTTCGCAAAATCTTTGGGTTAAAAATGATGGAATCTTTTTCAGGTATTGAGACTACTAAAAGAAAAATGATTTTTTTGTTTTTGGAAACTACAGACCGAGAGTATTTGGAGCGTACTTTTTGATAGTGACTTGATTTGGCTTAGGGTTCTAAAAGTATTTGAAGAAGCGTGAGCTAGAATATGTCTCCAGATAAAAACAACATATGTCAACATAAGCAAGTGTAAAGAGATATTACGCGTTCTAAACAGCATGTGACCATTTTCTGCCAAGGGTGGGGCCTAGCGATTTGAGGGATGTATACGTCATTTTGAAATATTTTCAAAAACACAGTAGAGATCTTAAAAAATTTTAACATATAAGCATGAAAGTACATTAGGCCGTGGGGCGTTTGGAAACTCAAGGTGGTCTTTTTAATGGGGCCCAACACGCCATGGGTTGTGGGTCATCTAGGACGTATGCCGCGATTTCGGATTTGGTTTGCTCTATCCTAGGTTTACTAGAGTGTGTTTCAAAAATAGACGGTTACCCGAGTCGGACAAAACATCGGGGTGGAGCTATGAAATAACGCGGATGACCGCATTCCGACTATTTATTCGATTACTCCCAAATGACTCTCTCTGGGTCTATCTGGAGAGCGCGCGAAAGCGCGGTAACTTCCGTTTCCTATGCAAACTATTGCCGTTTGACGGGAAGTTATGCCATGAAAATGCAATTTCGAAAACTAAGTAATTAAACAATTAAACATATTATTGCAAGTAGTCAAATCGGAGTTTAGGGTGTAGAATCCATCCAAATACTCACCAGCAGAGTCGCTATTCGGTTTTATCGAAAGAAACATGATTTCGAAAGGAATGTGTTTTATTTAAGGGATTTTTTAGACTTTAGAGTCGCCAACGTAATTTGAAGGAAATAAGAAAACTATTTAAAACAACTTAAACAGAACAACAATTGTTTTAAAAAATATTTTGGGGGGTTCGGGATCATCTAGTGTCTTAGGGAAGGTGTAAGGCTACCCTAAGATACTCCGCTAAACTCTACGGTTTTCCGGCGACTAACTTATTTTGCCTATTTTGTTGTAAACTTTTGCAATCTGAAGTAAGTGGACCTTTATTTATTAAACAATGTTGACACAGTTTGCGATGTCTTTATGTTTTAAACATTTCTAAAGTTAAAACCTCTTTAAATTTTAACTCTCAAGCAAATTGGGAATTAAACCCTTATGTGTTTAAAAGTTTCAAAGTTACGTTTTATTTCGTTAAAAGGACAAAGGCGTTCGGCGGGGTTGGGAGGTTTCATCTAGACTATACGACATTACAAAACAAAAAAACAACATAAAGCAAATTACTTAAAGAGAGAGACGAGAGGAGATTTCGGTCCAAGTTTCGGATGCTGTACGCCGTAGGCCGAAACTCTCGCGGAACCCACCCTTTTGGGTTTTTGACCATTTGTACCTGTTCCTAATCCAAACATAAAATAAGTACATAGAAAAATAAAAGGGACACGCGGCTTATGCCCTACCAGAAAAATATACAGCAAAGTAAGGAAAATCTTCTATCCATTTTGATTTTTCTCAAGGTTCTTCACTCTTCGCGGATCCTTGACTTTGACGGGTTGATTCGATGGAAAAGACGCCCATGGTTGCGCTCTTCAATACCGAGCTTTATGGCTTTCCCAATGCATGGAGAAAGCGGAGTCCCAAAGGGACTCGAAGGGCGTTTAACCAGCCACAAAAAAACAAGTGAATGAGAACTTGACATCGTAAAATAAATAATTAGGATGAATAAAATTCACAAAGTACAGACAAAGGACTTGTCTGAACATAGTACCAATCAGATATCACACCAGCGTTGAGAAAGCCAACCAACAAACAAAACTGTAGTATTGCTAAGTTGCGTTTGACTTCAAAATAACAAACTCATATTTTCAAACTTGTTAAGATCCAGCCAACTATCACAGATGATCACCTAATCATAACAATAATAATGAAATAAATACACACACTACGATCAGCAATAACACTAAAAAACACACAACTTAACTGGACATCAAATTGAAAAGAAAAAAAAAAGAAAGTACACGTAGACTAAGCATAAAGAAGACTAGCGCCAGAATTAATTAACAACGAAATGATTCATACGTAATGATTAAATGGTTGTTTAATGCAATGAAAATACTTCGTAACTTTCCAGAACGTGAATTATAGCCGATTTTAATAAGATTAAAAACAATGACATATGAGGCAAACAAACTCAATCATAATCAGATGGCATCACGGGAAAGTAAAGACAAGATAATGGACGCAAACAGACGATCATGAAGAGATGAGAAACTTAGACAGACTGCTAAAAAAAGAAACTCTCAAGAAGAAAAGACGAAATACTAGTATGTTAGAACTTACTCTCATGACGAGTAGAGAGAATAGGTCTATACGATTAAGAAATACTCATTTGCAGCCCACAGAAAACAGCGGAGAGTAGAGGAGGTAATGGATACAGGACAAAAAAAACACAAAGATAACTGGCCACTCTAAGAATTCATTTGCCTCGCAAAAATCACGTTCATACAAAGACAAACTACAACAAACTGAACTTTGACAGTCAAAGGGATCCACACAATAATCAAACCATGCCGGATTTTAGGTCTGATATTATGACTAAACAGACGGAAGACCACGAACCAAATGTACTACGAAACAACCGAGCAGGCGCCTATAGTAAGTTCGAAAGTCAACAGATTTAATCCCAAGAACGAAAGCAAAAGCAACAAACCTAATCGCAGCATCGAAGCACATAACAACGAAGAAAGAAGCATGCGAACATAGAAGAGACGAGAAGTAATGAGAGACCGGGGACTATACCTGTTCGGGAAGCAGCAACTGGACGGTTGAGAAAGCATGGCGCACACGCCCAGCGAACCTCCACCCAAACGGAGGATTCGAGGACAGGTGTCAACAACGACACAAACAACGACACAAGAACCGGGAAGAAGAAAACGAAAGGCAGGCGGAGTCTACTGTAGGTCCGCGAATGTCTTTAACACAAACAGAAAGGGAAACGGAGAAGTGCTTCTCCAATTTTTTCTAACGATTGTCAACTTAAAAATATTAGTCGAAAATTCCAAACCCAACATCGCCAACCAAAATTTTTCCAACTTCAAAATCCCCCCCTTACCATGAAGAAAGTATGGTGTGGGGTTAGATAGAGGGAAATTTTGGCTTGTTCGGATGGGAGGGCGGGAGGAATTGTTGTAAGAAAAAGAAACTGGGGCAAATCGAAGATTCCCCCTCGTGTGAATCCAAATTCCCTAAAGGGATAATGAGAGACGATGTAACGCTAAACCTCAACTGAATCAAAATCGAGCCATTCAATCTCAAGCAAGACGAAGGGTGCACACGATGAGAGACACTTGGCCCTGCAAAATACCGCGCTTTCTGGAATTGTAGAGTATGACCAACGCGCGATCGGAGAGGAGGGAGAGAGTGTTGGATGGGGGGTCGCGTGGGGAGACTTTGTAGCGTGAACGGATGTGAGCTTTCGCAGCGGGGGGGGGGTTTCGATTTCGTGGGGTTCCGCTTTTGGCCTGTGTTTCTGGGTTCGTTTGTAGGGTGGATCGGGTGATGAGAGTATAGGTAGAGAGCGGGGGGGCGGGTTGCTTCTTTTCGGAAGAAAAAAGTGAAGGAAAGGGGGAAAAGAAAGGGCTGGGTCGGGTCAGTGGGCGCCGGGGTCACAAAAGGGAAAAGTGGGCTGGGTAGGGTAAGTGACTGCTGGGGGGGGGGGTTTAATGGATTGAAGAAATTAAGTGAGTTGGATGGAAACAAGAAGATTGGGCCTGGGATTAATTCAAGTTGGGTGGTTCGATAGCAAAGAAATACCGGCTATATACCCACAACTATATAAACGTTAAATCGTTATATTTGCAAAGAATAAAACTAACTTAAAGTAAAATCATTGGAAACTTTAGGAAGCTCGGATAATTTCATTATACGACGTTTGGTCAAAAGTAGGGTGTCAACAGTTCATATGTTTAAGATTCAAATACAATCAATAAATTAAAGTACTTACAATTGAACTTATGATGAATTTTCTTTTTAATAAACACTACTAACTTATTAATGTTTTCAGTTAATAAATTTCACTGCAACGGTTGTGACCATGATGGAAAATTTAGGAAGTTTTTTTCCCCCGCCCCCCTAAAAGGGAATATTATCAATCTCATAACGAAACATAGATTTCATCAACTAACTTAGGAGTTCACCAAGATATATTATTAATCATCCAACTTACCATTTGAATATAGTCAGGATAATAATAGTAATAAGGATAAAGAATATCAGTACCATAAATAGTTTAGAGAATATGTTTGTTGCAGTCTAAAACAACTTATCTCTTACCGGGTTAATTCAATACATACAAAACTGCCTAGCACACGAAGTTTGGAAAATTACCTGGTCCCATAATCAGGATTAAGCTATACTATAACTGTGCTATAATCGTACGATAGCTGTCCACTTTAAATATCCTAGAGGGGAATAAAAAACTGGTTTTAAAATCCGATAATAATGTAGTAGAAAGTAAAAATCTGCCACATGAAATCTCTAGTATGATAAAGTGAAACATAACATCAGAAACGACAATTGATCACTAGTAAAATTAAGCAAATATTATTTCTTAACATATGTTAATAATATATATCCCAATATTATCATGGATCAAATATTGATAATATTAGTAAGTATATCTCTTGTCTTGTCAACCATTGCTAGGAACGATATTTTTGAGCAAAACAATATAATTGTGAGGGTATTTTTGACTCAATAACATATCGAAATGTAAATTTAACCTATTTTAAATAGATTAAGAGTATATATTTACACTTTTCTTAAGATATATTGTTCTTTTTTAAATCGGCTAAACTTGTCTTATAAATTAAAATTAAAAAATAAGTATATAAATTGTGATTACTCAAAATCTTTAGTTTAAAACTTAAAAAGTATGTAGTATGAGTTAGATAATCAATTGAACTCTTTTGTTCCAACAACAAATTTGAAGTTACACGCTTAAATTCTAAGATCAAATCGAATTCTAAATTCTAAAATTTAGTGCAGTTGGTATTTTTGGAAATCCAATCAATGTTTCGATTCAAAATCGTTGTTCGAAACATTATAGTAGTTGCAGAAAACGTGCCATATCAACGGCTTGATCGATTTTAATCGATACTTATTTTTTTTAAGTTTTTAAAAACCCAACTTCTAGAAAAATCTGATTATAAAATCAAATCAATTCTAATATGGAGTACAATTCAACTGTAATGTGAGCAAGCCATACTCCCAATTGTATGTATACAAAAAAAATTAATATATGCTATGTGTATAAAGTCCTCAATATGAATCGATCTAGTTTATTCATATTAAATTTATGTGGGCTTTGAAATTTAACAAACTAAGTTGGACTAACCAATATTTTGGTGGGCTAGAAGAAATCAAGTCCAAATCACCATCCACACTCTATGAATTGCAAGTCGCGTGGGGTTAATGTTAAAGAATGACAAAAGTCCTACCAGTCGGAGACTAATGAGAGGGGGACTACCTATAAGGTTGGTGACCTCCTCCCTGAGCTAGATTTTGGGGTGTGATTTAGGCCTAAAAAACCTAATTTCACATCGTATCAGAGTTAGGGCCCCCCGGGGCATGAGATGGGTGTTAAGATGACAAAAGTCCCACATCGAGGTTAATTAGAGTGTGGACTCCTTGATACGGCTTTGGGCAATCCTCTCCTTAAGCTGAGCTTTACTACTAATTTCATCTGTTTAATGACAGGTTTTTTTCGTTTGATTAAAAAAAAGTTTTATTATTTTTTTTTAAATTTAAATTCGAATTTTCTAATGTTAACATAAATATATAAAATACAAATAGTATATACTATATAGTGTTATTACACAAGTATTTGTGTGCAACCGTACAATAAAATGATATCTTTTTGCACAATAAAGATTATGTGAAACTAAATAAGAAATCATTTAAACCAAGTAGAAATATTAACAAGTTAAGTAAAAATTATTTTACTTATTTTTTTAATTTTATTTTATTTTGTTTAATCCACGGAGTGGATCAAATGATACTCAAATCTTACGAATCAATAAACTTATTCAAATTGAGCTAGAAAGTTATATTTTAAATAAACTCGAAAAATATTAATCCAATTTTACCAAATCAGAAATCAAACAGTGCCAACTTAACATTGTAGCTTTTTTTTTTTTTGCAAACAAATCGAAATAACAAAATTATCTTATAGTAAATCTTAACAACGATGGGCTTCTCATGGTAAGGAAGCCATGCTCACTTATTCTACAAAAACAAAAGTTAAATGTATAACGTTAGGAATGAATCGAGCCATAAAATTTAACCTTTTTAATGTTAAATTAAAATTCGACAAATAAATTAAACGCAACTGAGTATTTACTAAATTTGTACTATATATGTTTGATTTTAAAAAAGAAAAAAAGTGAGTGAGGAAAAGACTCTAGAAAGGTGGTAAACGTAATGTTGACTTGCTTTAAATGGATGATATTGTTTCCTACGTCAAGTCTTCCCAATAAAATAATATTCGATCCTCTTAATAGACTTTGAACACTTTTTAACAAAATATTATTAAATGGACTAAAAAGTGATGTGGAAAATTAGAACTTAATAGTAAGGATAAAAGAATTAAAATTTATTTCAATATGTTATTTTTTTAATTTGATTTTTATATGATATGAAGTTTAAGAAATTAATTTTTTTTATCAATATTTAAGAAGGTGCTAAAATATTTTTTTAATCATCTTAAATATGTCACATAAAAGAATAAAAAAATTATTTATATAAAAGAACTAGATAAAGAGTAAGACAAATAAATGAAATAAATAAATAAAAGTAAACAGAGTTCCTCCTTTAATTTTCCATTATTATTCACTAATTTTCCCAAAAAGAGAAGTATAAAATAATTCCCTTTTGGACTCTGTGGAAAAAAAAATGAAAGAAATAAATAGTGTTTCCAAAAAAAATCAAGAAGGCCATTTTTAGTTTTATTTTAAAATAAATAGTGTTTCTATAAAGAAAGTTTTGCCTAATAAAAAACTACTCCATTAAAAATCTATATCTCTTTTGTGGAACTATCAAAAGCACAATTTATATGATGATTTTTTTAAGTAAAAAGAAAAAAAAGAGAAATTTTAATTTTGTAGCCTTTTTAAATTTATTTTATACATAAGAAATTTTTGTCCTAATGCACGAGAGATTTCAACAAATTTATTCTTTCAGTTTACTAGTAGGTAATTATATGAGATCATTTCTAATAAAAAATGGAATTAAATCATATTATGTAAGTAATACCTTTTCATAAAAAAATTTTTTTGGTGACAATAGTTTTTAAATTGATGTTTGTGAAATTAGGTATTAGGCCTAATTTAGGCCCCAAAAGCTAGCTCAAAGGAATGAGGATTGCTCAAGCCTTATAACGAGTTCACCCATCTCATTAATCACCAATGTGGGACTTTTGTCAGGTCTTTAAACACCCCACCTCAACGCACCAGTGCTTAGCATCTGAGTGCGTGGGCAATTTTTAAATTTTGGGGGGTCCCAAAGTCGGGTGGGACGGGCCCCTGCTCTGATTACCTTGCCTAAATTAGGTCTTAGGCCTAAACTCACACCCCCAAAAGCTGCTCAAAGGAAAGAAGATTGCCCAAGCCTTATAAGGAGTCCACCCATTTCATTAGTCACCGATGTGGGACTTTTGTCATTCTTTAACATTTAATAATATACAAAAGTCTAAAGCCTAAGTAAATTTAAATTCATATCAGAAAATTTAATATTAGAAAAAGAGGGAGGAGAGGGGAGGGGAGGTAAGGCACTCCCTAAAAAAAGTAATTTTTTTAGGAAGTCCATATTAAAAATATTCTAACCTAAAATTCTCCAATTAAATTTTTTGAATGAGTATAATTATCACTCTACAGTACTCTTAATAGCAATATAGATTTTTGGACAACCAAAACGCAAATTCATCAATTGTGGCAAATATATATATTTTAAATAATTCCTTTTTTAAATCTCAAATTCATTTAGATTTCAAAGTTTTACTATTCTTTTATTGTTAAGTTCTCTAACCTTTCATCTCTTAAGACTTTTACCCGTACTTTCATAAATAAGGTGTAATATCAACTATAGTATTTCTTTTGAAATTTCAGGATAATCGCAGATGCTATAATCTTGCTTGTCAGACTCCTATAAATGAATAGAGAATCTAATAATGAAATTATTATCATCCATTAAACTAAGATTGTAACGATTGGACATGATCATTTCAATTTATTTCATTGATATAACCATCTCTCTCAATGATCTTTGACAACTTCATTAAACTAATTCATTCTTCATATCTAGATGAATTTGAGTCAAATTAATCTGATCTCTCTTT
This sequence comes from Solanum habrochaites, assembly GCA_027704765.1. NCBI lineage: Eukaryota > Viridiplantae > Streptophyta > Magnoliopsida > Solanales > Solanaceae > Solanum > Solanum habrochaites. The sequence continues at coordinate 64,405,638 of JAKWJA010002495.1, forward strand.
AGTGAATTTTGCACTTCTATCAAACATCTTCTTTTTTTTCTATTATAACATAAAAAGAACTTTTAAAAAATATATTATGATCTTCATCAAAATGATCAATGATAGTCACTATCATTTTTTCTATGTTATCTTTTTTTTGAAAAGCAAGAAGGAAAAAATTTTACAAACGAGGAGAAAATGGAAAAGGGTAAAACTAACACTCATAGAGGAGGTTATTGGAGACGGAATTAAATATGAAAATTTTGAAAGAAGGGAGTTGAAGAGACATATTATTAATTAGAGAATGCAAACAAATATAGGTATTTTTGTAACTCATAAAATATATTTAGAAATAGTAAATATGATAATTTATTTAATCATTAAATGCCTAATCGTTTAATAAAAAATGTAGGAAAAAAGTTTTAAAAAAAATTATAAATAGAAGTCATAGGAGATTTTGTTATTAATTCATATATTTATTTTTTTATATTATAATTTTCGTAATAAAATTTTTTGATACCGCCACTGATATTTTATACTAATAATAGATAGAGAAATCTCGGAGATTATGAAGCCATGTGTTGGCTTTTACGTATTTTCCAAAAAAAAAAAGGAAGAAAGTCATAATGAGCGGCTTCAATGGTCCACTCTTTGATTTTTATTATATGATGCTATCAAAATTTCGAATTCTCCAAGGACACTAAATTTTAAGTCAAAAATTTTATTGATTAATTTTTTTTTATAGATAGTGTAATTTTATTAACTGATACTATAAAAAGGTTGAATTTGTTTAATAGAATGTGATTAATTTTCATTTAGTATATATATATATATATATTTAAGTTATCTTTTTATATTGTAGAAATGTTAGATACACCTTTAAAAAGCATAGAGATAATATTAGTTTTGAATTTTTTTATAACAAGAAGTTGATTAAAGATATATAAATATTTTAAGTTCACAAATTTTGAGTTCATTTGCTTGTGAGACTAAAAAGTTAATTTTTTTTATTACAGAACAAATCTAGTAAAAGTTTTTTTTTTAAAAATTAGAGAAAATATTTTTCGTTATTTTATATGTTAAGTGTAGATTTCACATTTGATAGGACCTTTAGCAATTGTCACGGTCTATGATTTGACTACATGCATGGTCCAATTACTGTAATATCCTCTTTGTTGGCCATGTTTGAGACACATTTTGGAAGAATTAGAAAAACAGGCTTTATATTAAATTTAAATATTAAGAATTAGATGAAAAATATTATAATTTATATTTTAATTTAATGAATGAAATATATTAAAATATTAGTTAAAGTATATGTAATTTGTCTTATAAAAAGGAAACATGACAATTAAAAATAATAAATATAAAAAATACTTAACATCATAAATTTCAGAAAGACCGTACCCATATAAATACTACTACACCATATCCTATACAAAAGCATAAGTGAGGTTTGAAGAAGATATTAGTATATACAAATCTTTTTACTATTTTTAAAATTATAATTATTTTTTTAACTTTATATGAAGTTAAATTTTAAAAAAATTATTTTGTTTTTAATAAAAATAGATATTTTTAATTGGTGAGTTACACAAAAAAAAATGTACGTTTGGAGTGTTGTAGTGAAAGTACAATCATAATTGATCCTTGCTTGTCATTTTTCTTGTTTTTTGGTTGCCTTGGTTTGGTATAGATTTCCGTGTAATTTCAGTTGCACCACAAGTTTTTATGATTTGTCCATTTGATACATAAATTGTCTAAGTACGTAGAAAGCTGCACATCATTCTAGCCAAAGAAAACTAAAGAAACGCTCGCTCGGTCCGATATTATTTGTCGTGTTATATTTTTTAAAAGTTAATTTAATTAATTTTAAAAATTAATTAGATTAAATTAATTTGATATTTTAAATAAAAAAAATTAGATATTCTAAACTATATTAAAAGTATTATAAATTGCAATTTTTTGCATATTAATATAATGAAAAAATACATCTTAAAATGTTAGTCAAAATTCTTATAATTTGACTCTAAAACGGACAGAGGGAGTAATAATTACTCTGTTAGTTCAATTTTACTTATCAATTTTAGTACATTCAAAATATATTACTCCCTAAGTTTCATTTTATATAAGTTAGTTTGACTTGGTAGGAAGATTTTAAGAAAAAAATTGAAAATTTTAAAAATTTGTGGTCCAAAATTATGATAGAAAATTGTGTCTGCAAATCATTTTATTAAGAATAAAATGAACATTTTATAATTAAATTGTCACATAAATTGAGACAGAAGAAGTGATTAGCAATATGTTTTATTTAATATTGATAATCACTAATTCTTTCGTGTGTGTATTTTTTTTAAAAAAAAACCTTTGTTCTTTCTTTTGTGTGGTATAGTTTTCCGTGTGATTTCACTTTGCACCACAAAATCTATATGATTGGTTCCCATTTGGTAAGAAATGTTATTCTCTTTTTGTGGTAAAATAGTTTACATTTTATTTTTAAAAATATATGATGTTTTAGAATTTCAAAAGGAAATTGATTTTACTCATTTAAAACTATCCTTGTTTACTTATTCAAAAATCATTAATTAGTTTTTCTTTAATTAGGATTTTTAATTAAAAAAATATTTTCTTTCAATAGTGTTAGTGCCGTTTGACCTTAAATATTCTCAAATATATTTGAGGATTTATGTAAAAAAAAAATAGTATTTGATTATATAACTTTCAAACACTACAATAAAAATATCATTAGCGATATTTAATTCTTAATTGCCGCTAAATATGTATATTTAGCGACAATTGTCACTTTTGTATATGTCTCTAAAGCCTTTAGCGACATTGATTCTAATGACACTAAACTAATGCCGGTAAAGATTTTAATAATATCAATATTTAATGCCGCTAAAAGTTATGTTGTTGTAGTGAAATATATTTGACAAATATCTCTAGTTCTCAAATATTAGAAAAATTAGTATATGTGAACTTTTCAAAATATTAAGATTACCCCAATTTTTTCTACTTTTAAAAAACTTCCATCAATTATAGATTTTGGACTAAATTCGGTCCTAGTTTGTTTTGTATAAAATTTATACAATTATATATATATATACTTATATGAAATCACTTTCAGTAAAACATAATAATCATAATTTTTTCGTATAAAAAGTAATGATATTTTCCTTTTATTTTCTCCCCCTTTTTTCAGTTTAATATTAATTATATGTTGGTTGTTGTAACTTTTTATGAAATATATTTATCAACTCTCAAAATCTTTGGCCAAACACGTTATAAAACTTCATCAAATGAACACCAATTTTTTTGGAATAGAGAGACGTAAAAAAGATGATGTGCATTGAAAAGAAATGTTCGACCAAGGATAATGGAATTTTCTTTTAAGTAAAAAAAAAACACCTTTTTTTTACGAAGGCCCCATTTTCCAACGTGTTTCATGTTCTTCTCCCTTTCTATATAGGACTCAATCATAAGATTTTTGTTATTTAAAATTTTGTTGGAAATTAAAGAACTTAGCTATAGCTTCTTCACTTAGTAAATTGAAAAAAAAAATTAACTCTTTTTTTTTTTGGAGTGAATTAATTTAGAGATGGTGAGAACACCTTGCCACGACGAAAATGGTCGTAAAAAAGGTACTTGGACACCTGAAGAAGACAGAAAATTAGCAGCTTATATTACTAAATATGGATCATGGAATTGGAGACAACTTCCAAGTATGCTGGTAAGAATTTATATCAAGCTCGAAATCATCAAGTTTAATATCTTGATTCTGCCTCTGAATATGTAATTGATTATGATACTATTATTTTCTTGGTGAATTAGGCTTAGCAAGGTGTGGAAAGAGTTGTAGACTTCGATGGATGAATTATTTAAGGCCAAATATTAAAAGAGGAAACTACACAAAAGAAGAAGATGAAATCATATTGAACCTCCATGCTCAACTTGGAAATAAGTACGTTTTTTAACAGAGCGGAGGCGAATTTAAGATTTAAATTTGATGAATTCAACTTTTAAAATTTTCAACATTGAATAATTCATTGTGTAGTGAGATTTAATAATTGTTAACATTTATGATATCAGGTGGTCAACGATTGCAACTCATTTGTCAGGAAGATCAGATAACGAGATAAAGAATCATTGGCACACAACATTAAAAAAGCGCGATAAATATAACTCAAGTGAAGGAAGCAAGAAATGCAATAATAAGAAGAGTGAAAGTGATATTACTAAAAGAAAGAGTAACGTGGAAAATCAAAATGCAAGTGATGATGATGATAATAATAATAATAATACTATGCATGAAAATATAGTATTGGAAAATTCAGAATGGTCATCAAGTGAAGAATTATCCTCTATTGATTATCAGCAAGACATTTTTCAAGAAGAATTAGCTAATTTGGAGGATATTACAAGTGGAAGTTTTTGGACACAACCATTTGAAGTGGATACTAAAATTGATTTTGTAGCTCCTTCAATTGATTATAGTGGACTCATATGTCCACCTTCACCTTTTATATCTCATGAATTTCTTTCCTCCTTTGATCTAGATCATTATGATTATAATTGGTAAAAAGAAAAAATTAGAAGGGAAAAAGAACTCCCAATGAAGTTGATTTATCTTATATCATCATATTCAATCTCTTACTTGGAGATGATTGATGACATAGAATGTAATGTGATTTAAGATGTTTAATATATTACATTCTGGGTAATTATTCATTTGTATTTCAGGTACACTTCATTAAAAATGATTTTAACGATAATAGTGTAATTATCATTAAATATAATTTTTTAATGGTCATTAACACTTTTTGTAAGTGTTTCTAAAACCTATAACGATATTGAATCTACTGTCGATAAAGACTTTAATACTCTTTGATAATGCACATATCTATTATCGCTAAAAGTTATTTTTATTATAACAATAAAAAAAATAGGAGGTTTTCTTATTTTCCCAATATGAACAAAAATACTTTCTTGTTGACTGTCTATTTGTCTTGCAACATGTTTCACCATATTTTTGACAAGCTAAAACAGCAAGCAAAGAAAGAAAAAGAAATTAATCTTAAATAGTCACATAAGCTATTTTTCATATACTAAAAAAATAAATAAATAGATTTAGTAGAGTATGTGTATACAGTATACTGATAAATAATAATAAGTTAAGCAAGATTAGTTAGTTTATTATGATTTTTTACTGATTAGTTACGAATTTTGGAAAAATTGAGTAATTTTTGCTCATACTTTAAATTTATGTGTAAAGTTTATTTAAGATGTACATATAAATAGGTAAAAAAAAATTGTGTTTGGTTTTTCACTTAGGCCTCATTTATTTATACTCAATGAAGATCTGAATTCTAATAATTCAGATTCGCCTTATCCAATATGTTCGTTTTTTAGGACTGAATCTTAATTATTCAGATTTAGTTCATTAAGTTTGTTTATTTTATTTCCTTACAAACTTTTAATGTGTCTGAATATATTTGAATGGATCATATATGTACACACTCTTAAAACCATTCATAAAAAAAAAAAAAACTCCTATCTTAATTCAACTATGTCACAACAACTCATAAAAATTATTTTCTTATTTAATTAATATGTATTACAGGCTTACAGTTATAATTTCATTTATTCTTATTAACTAAATATACGTCTTTTACTTTAATAAATTAATCAATATATTTAAATTGATAAGCCTTCCCATGATATAATATTTAGCACGATTCCAGAAAATAAAAAGAATATTAATTATTTGATCGATAACAATAACAAACGTCCATTATAAAATAAAATATTTTCATATATATTGTATTACTATTCTATATAAACTATTTTACGTTATATTATATTAGATTCTTAAAGTTTTTGAGTGTAAAAAATAGTCATATTAATGATGTAACTTAATGTTAAATTCTTAAAAGGTAAATCATATTACCTTGTTAAATAAAAATGTTCAAAATATTATTTTTCATAACAAAAAAATTATTTTACAAAATTGAGGTTTTTATAACATTTTATTGATATAGCGTTAAGTTTTATATGTACATTGAATACAAACAGTCTCAATAATTCAGTGTTCAAATTTATATATCTAGATCTTAATGCACATCTTAATATGTAGATGTGTATTCAGATTCAAATGTCTTAATTTTAATAGAAACAAATGAATCCTTAGTGTTTGGAGTTCATATTAGAGTCCTAATTAAATTCAGATCGCGCACCATAAGACTTATATATTTGGGCATAACGCTTTCAGCATAAATTTTTTTCATACTCGTGACATAAACTCAAAATCTTTAATCAAAGATAAAATAATTACGTCACTACACCACAAACTCATATCGATAAGATTCGTGTTATTAATATGTCAATTTCACTTTATAATGTAATCATATACAGAGTGTCAAACGTCACACTCGTGTGACATAAGCTGATTTTCATTTATGATAGCACCGGCCATTGAAGCTTCTACGAAGACAAAATGTGAACATTAAAATTGGTATTCTCATATTAAACATTGAACAGTGAAAACACATTTTCTATTATATTGTTGTGTTTGGGATTGACTTATTATCACTCCACACAACTTGGCTGTTACCTAATACCTAGTATCTTCCTAGTCCAATTAATTATTTGTGGATATTGGTGGCTTGGCGGAAATATACCTTTTACAAATCAAATTAAAAATAAAATTATTTTTATTTTATTATCTTAAATTAAAAATACTTATTATTTGTTTTTAAGGATAAGTGGTGTTAAACGGAAAATTTGCGTGAATTTCATTAGTTTAGGAATCAATTGTTTAGATATATTTTTATTTATAATATTATGAATTTTATTAGATTTTGATATGTCTAGATGCATGTATCTCGTGATATATGCATACGTCCAAAATTAGGTATACGATGTTCTTGATACAGTGTATCCAACTAGATTCACATGTATCCGGAATACATAACAAATCTCGTATCGCGTCTCTCGCCTCGCTCCCATACATTTAAATCTCCTAAGTATTGGATATCCCAAAATGCATGTGAATCACATCAGATACATACATATACATGTATCTAGTGCGATTCACATGTATCTGAGATACATGACTATCTTGCTCACTTATCTCCGCATCTCGCTCACATCTCTCCCTATCTTAGTGTATCTGATAGTAAAAATATATGTATCTTGGTATAGTCGTGTAGTATATGAAACAATGTATATATGGTAGAAGAATATATTTACAAATTATGTTGGTTATATTCATATACGGAGATAGAAATAATTCAATATTAGATAGTCTAATTATTGTCTTTAATTTTGGAAATAGTTTGTCTACGATATTATACTTAAGTATATTTCATCTACTAAAAGTGTATTCTTCAGTATTTTGTTGGCTTCTTTTAGTAGACTATTTGAAAAACGAGCTAGGCAAAATAAATGAAGAAGAGAATATTTGTTCTCTAGTACACACTTCTATCATTTCCACATCTCTAGCATTAAAATATAATATACTCTCACAATTTTTATTCATGTCATTATTTCAGATATTTTATATCTTAAAAGCTAGGTAAATTTATTATTATATCTGTTGACCACCTAATTTTGGCGCCTACCCAATTTAAAAAATTCATAATTTTGGAGCTTTAATTTATTTAATAGCAACTTTTGGTTCCGATGATTTGTAAAAATTAATTACATTTAGAGTCAAATACAAAAAAAAAAAAAAATTTTTTTGCCTTTCCCACATTGTCACGCAAAAACAATTTTCAATTTTGCAATAGGTCCCACACGGTATTTTACCTTTTTGAGGATTTTTGGGTTTCTATAGGATAATCTTATATTTCGTCATTTTCAATATTTAAAAAAAGGATTGGGAGGGGAAAATAAAAGAATACTCATAATTTTGAGAATTCTTGGTTCCCATAGTTCAAATTTTTAAAGTGTTTTGTGGTGGTTTTTCGGAGTTGAGGAGGTGGATCGTCTGCTTTTAAACTTGGAGTTCTGGTTCGTGTCCAGAACCAGGTAAAGTTTTTTTCTAAGCCTTGGCTTTTACTTTAAGTCCCAGTCTTTTTGTTTTCTGGTTATTATTATGTAGCTGGGTGTGTGGGTTTTGGGGCTCCTTCGCTTCTTTTTCCTCTTTATCTCCCTCTCTTTGCCGTCTGCCATCCTTCCTCCGTTCTTACTTTTTCGCATTCAACCCCCCTTCTGTTTTGCGTCATTCTTTCTCTCCCCTCTTGAGGCCTATCTGTTTCTTTGTTCCTTCTGTTATTTTCCTCTTTCCCCCAATTTTCACACTGTAGTTTAATGTAGTTCGCTAAAAGGTCAATTAATATTTGTGTTATGTAGTTTTAAATTGAGCATTAATTTTACGATCGATGTGTATTTATTTGTTTACTTATTATTTAAAATTGTTAGTCAAACTATTTGTTATCTTAACTTTTCAGGGGTTTGTTATTCTTCTGATTTTAATGTTATTTTAATTTTGATATATTACGTTATTGTTATTTACATTTCTAATTATGTTGTTTAGTTTGGTTGTTGTTTTCATATTCTCTTGAGATAGTTTGTTATGTTTGTTGTGTTCAGGTATATTAAAAATATTATATGTTGAAATGGCCGATGAAAAATTCTATACGTCGATTTAGAGGCCTTGCCATTTTTAAAAGACGGAAAATTTTAGTTCAAGTTATATGAATTGTTTTGGTAAATGTTGAAATGGCCATGAAGAAATTACTGTCGATTCAAGGCCTCCAGGGTAACAAGGACGGATTTTTATTTGTAGTTTTATTTGGTTTAGTAATTTTGTAATATTTTATTCTTTACTAAACCACTTTTACTAAGTGTGTTTTACAGGTACTGGAGTGTTTCTCCTTTTATTCATTATTGTAAATATTGACGTTAGGCAACCGTAGGCAATAATTAATTTTATTTATTGTGCAATATTGAAGTTATTTACATGTACATTATTTTATGATCTTCCTCAATTTGAAAGAAAAGAATTACAGTCGGGGAACCAACATTTGTGGATTTCGAAGGGTGCCCTAAACCCCTTCCCTTCGGGAATAAACTTGAACCTTTACCCTAGAATCAATTTGGTTTAGAGATAATTAATTGGTTTCCTAGTTTTTTAATAAAAATTATGTTGGCGACTCTTTTAAAACTCATTTTATATTTTATAACTCTTGTTAAAAATTGAATAATTAATTTATTTTTGAGTCGCCGCGATATTTCGCCTTATTTCCGAAAGGAGTAGGGGTGTCTGTTGCTGTTGTAAACAGAATTGGAGACTTACGCTGGGGGTTTAGAGGTTTTAACCAATATGAATCTAATTATGTTTTTTCAAATTGAGGAAATTTTTGTTCTATGTTATTGTTATTACCTTGTATTTGTATATTTTGCTTATTATTGTTATTGTACTTTATTCATTATTTATTTATGGGGTATATTTTTTTATGGCATTTATGACATAATTTTCCATCAAATGACAATTAGTTTGCATTAGGACAAAGGAAGTTACGTGGCTTACCACGACTTCCTAGAAAAACACACAAGTCTAATCTGTGGAAGTTAATAACTGAATAGTTGGCTTGCGGTTTCATCCCAAACGTCGTTATTAACTTCACCCCGTTGTCGGTATGACTCGGGTAAGTCCTTCTATACCCCAATGCTAGGTTCACCTAGGATAGAGCAAAACCAAGGGAGGTGTTGAGTCATTAGAAAGACCACCTTGCGTCCATAATGACTTAAGCTTAAAAAAGGGGACGACCAAATTGTGGTAATTTGAAGATGTATACGTTGTTTGAGGAAAAATCATTGTCATAGGGTCGGATTAGATTATAGTTATATAAGTTAAAGAAAGAGCTTCACAAGCTACTAGCCTAGCGAAGTTGTTGACATGCTGAAGATACAAAAAGCCAAGAAAGAAGAAGGATCTTTCGTGGGAGGCATAGTTTAGGGTTGTACCCCATGCGTGAGGAAGACTGATTATTTTGTATACATTTCCCCCTATTATGTATTTCCATTAAGTTGTATTCATAACTTGTTAAATTTGAGTTGGGGCAACTGAAATATTTCAAAGACGATACTTCCTTCAATTCGATAGGGCCTACCCTAGGAATAAAAGGGGTCACATATTTGTCTTAGACGCGCAAGAAGTGTTGTATGTATGTGATAATTTTCCGTTTGTCTTAATTTAAAACAGTATCATGTGTTTTATTCATTTATTTGGTGAATTTTGTATTATCTATTATGTACAGGAAATAACACTCTTACATTTTGAGTCGTTCTTCTCACAGCGTAAAAAATTGGATTTATGTTCAAATTCAGAAAATCATTATTTGTCCAAGTTGCAAGATACAAGAGGATTAACAAAATTTTTGAGTTCTGGCTTTTCAATATAACAAGTCAAAAGATAAATCCGGGAGTATTTGGACTATGGGTCACCCATTTATTTTTATGATTATTGCATGACGGTACTGCTCCACATATTTCTCATATTTTTGTAGGGATTCTTCCCCGAACATCAGTCGGGGGACTCTTTTCCGTTATTGAGATTTCCTCAAGGTCCACATCATTTTTTCATTTTGGATGGTTCATAAAACAATGTCGGATTTCGTGAAAATTGGGAAGGACCAAGGATCAAGAAAACATTCAAAAAAGTACAACAAATTTCATGACTGTAGAAATTCGTAGGTTACCTTAAACAGACAATATAAATATTGACGATAAGAGGCTATATAAAAACATATTGGTTAAAAAAAAAATCAAAAAAAATCATGACTACAACTGTTCGGGCGCGTAGGCATAGAAATTTCTTGAGTTACCCGTTTTCTAAATCTGAAATGATTTTATTGCATTATCTGGCCGAACTAGCGTACCTGATCTCATATTAATGCGATACGTAGGCAACCTTTCTTGGGGTTCGGTATTATCTTGCAAAAAAAAAAGTTGGTGCATATTTTTCCAAAGTTATATCTGCGAAAAACTACGCAATCCTGATTCGCATTTCGGGTGAGATATAGGGACAACACTTCTTGGGTCGGTAGTATCTTTTCCAAAAAATTAAAAAAAAATAATTCAGTTGTAAATACTGTAGAGTCACGTCTTCAACTCGGTCGGAACCTATGCAGTTAAGAGCGTGTAACTGTGCCCTGTAGTATGTATTGTAAACATTCGATATGGTTGGAAAAGACGGGCTTGCGGTAAACCATAGATTCTCCGTGGTACCTCTTATCTGTACTTGTGGGCTTGAAAATTTTTGGCATGCACTCAAGATAAGATAAAAATAATCTTATGTTTCATGTGCAGTGTGTGGTGAGGATTGGATAAAGTTCAATTGTGTTAAATGTTGATCTAGAACTTGACTGAATGTTTTTCGAGGCAAAATCCTGCGTAATGGTTTGGTTGAGAAAGGATTGTAGGCATTTTTGACCCGATTGTGCATTTCAAAGCCTACCCAAATTACATAATCCTAGTTTTCTTCATTTGAGTCGAAAACCTTGCATGTGGACAACCAAGTCTTAACCCACTACCTTGGAGTGCTTACGAGCTATCTTCTTGGCCCAAACTTTCTTGAGTGCAGCCAAGAATGTGCGACTTATAAAGAGGAGATTCATGTTAATTGCAAAAGCAAAAGATAGTGAGTCTCCAAAAAGAAAAAAAGGAAAGCAAGCCCTTAGAGACAAGAGAGAAAGGGAAGAAAGAAAGTGGAAGAAATAAAGAAAAGGTAAAGAATACCTTTCAAGGGTCAGTGAAAGGAGGGAAGGAAAATACCCAACCAAAAAAGGAGGAAAAAATTATTATAATAAAGAGTGAATAAAAGAAAAAGCTACAAACGAATAAGGAATCAAAAACAAGAAGAAAAAAAAAGAAAAGAAGAAAAAGCCAAAAAATGAGGAAATGAAAAAGAAAAAAAAAGAGGAAGTAAAAGGAGTTAAAAATGAGGATTCAAAGAAGATTGAAAGGTGGCGAGTACAATGAAGAGGAGCTAACGCCAAAGGAGTACCCAATTATAAGGCACAAATTCTGGTGTGACGATAAAGAGGAATTCAGTCCACTTTATCTCAATAATATCATCCATCTCTATAAGCCTACGTTACAAGCCCAATGACAAGCCCACATGATCGTCATTCCAAATATTATCACATTAGTGGGTTTACAGAAGGGTCAAGCATATGGTATCACAGTTGTGTAACAGTGAACATTCTTGTGAGTGTGAGTGCACTTTTGTAAATGTTCCTATAATCAAAATGTTTCAATTAGTGTGGAAATAGACTAGCATTTTTCGTGAGGGCACTTGAAACATGAGGAATTGATACAATTCAAAAACTTTGTTGAAACAAGATGAACAGATCTTGTTGATCCTTAAGAGATTTGACCCGGTACACTTGAAAACATGTGGAATTACCTTAATCAATCTTAAAAAAAAAAAAGAGAAAAAGAGGACCTGCAATCTTAACTGTTGGTACCAATCGTGGAGAAGATTTGATATCTCATCGCATTTTATTTTGAAAAAAAAAAGAAAAAAAAAGAGAAAAAAAATTGTCTTTTTGAGTGTTGTTCATTATAAAAGGTGTTGGTAAGTAATCTTATGTATGTGAGAAGCTGTTTACTTCATTGGATGTCAATTCCCCAAAATGTGGATATTGTCTTGTTTTAGGCTTTGGAATATAGAAGGATACCATTTGCATATTCCATTCATGGTCATATTGTGCATTTCTGAGTGATATCTTTCAGATTCTTTGCCGCACTTTTCATCATCCCACCAAGAGGGGAACTACGTTTGGCCTGATTCCTGCCTCCAATGGGACTAAGTAGCGCCCACAACGACTCGGTTCATATACCCAGTAAGATTTTCATTTCTCTTCATATGGAAACTAGACAGAATTTTGAGAGGATCCAAAAATTCATTTGAAGTTAGACTATTATCGAGCCATCCACCTCGATACAGTTGGATTTATTATCGAGCCGTCCACCTCGTTTACAGTTGGACTATTATCGCTACATCCACCTCGTTACAGTGGAACATTATCGAGCCATCACCTCTTCAGTGGGAACATTATCGAGGGAACATCCACTCGTTACAGTGGAACATTATCGAGCCATCCAACTCGTTACAGTTGGAAACATTACGAGCCATCCACTGTTACAGTTGGAACTTATCGAGGACACCACATCCTACAGTGGAACAATTATCGCGACATCCACTCGTTACAGTTGGAACTTATCGATAATCCACCTCGTTAAAGGGAACATTATCGATTCAGCCAACCTCGTTATAGTGGAACATATCGAGACATCCCACCTGGTACAGTGGAACATTATCGAGCCATCCACCTGTTACGTTGGAACATTATCGAGACACCACCGCGTTACAGTGGAAACAATTACGAGACATCCCCCTCGTTACGTTGGAACATTATAGAGCCTCCACCCTCGTTTACGTGGGAACATTATGAGCATCCAGGCCCCTCGTTAAAATCATGCCATCGCGAGAAGATCTCATACCTCGCCAGTACCCCCTCCATTTCTAGTGTTCCTCGTTCTGGGGGTAGTTACTAGGCTGCATTGCAGAGAGAAGGGTTTCATACCTCGCAGAAAAATTCCATGGCATCGCGAGAAGATCTCAGACCTCACAGTTAAATATGCATGCATTTGCGAGAAGGGTGTAAAGGAAAGAGAAGGCCCCCCAGAAAATGATTTGCCATCGCGAGAAAGACACCTCGCAAGAAGATCTCATTACTCCAAGGTAAGATCATGCATGCGGAAAGGTTTCAACCTCGCGCGGAAAATTCATAACTAGCAGAAGATTCCATACATTGCGGAATTCAGCATCACTCGTTATTCATGACATCGAGAGAGTTAAGTCATGCATTTGATAGTTAAGATTCATGATCGAGGTTAATTTTCATGCATCACTAGTTAATTCATGAATCAGAGTTAATTCAGGCATCGAGAGTGAATATTCTGCACGAGAGTCACAAATTCATGCATCACTCTATTAATATTCAGGCGCGAGAGTTAATTTCATGCAGTTGCTAGGTAATATTCATGATCGAAGTCAATTCATGCAGCACTAGTCATATTCATGCATCCGAGTTACTTCATGGCATTGCGAGTTAAGATTCATGCATTGCGAGTCAATATTTCATGCATCGAGAGTCAATTCATGCACGGAGTTAATTCAGGCATCACTAGTTAATATCATGTATCACTAGTTAATATTCATGCATAGCGGAGTAATTAAGGCACACTGTTAATATTCATGACTTGCAAAATTTATGCAGCGAGAGAAGATTTCATCCCTCGCAAACAAATTTTATGCATCGCCGAGAATATTTAACCTTTCTCGCAAAAGTTTATCATATCGCAGAGGATTTCATACCTTGCGGAATTTATTGCATCGCGAGAAGTTTCATCCCCGCAAAAATTTTGTGCATCGCGGAGAGATTCAATCCTCGCAAAAAGTTTAATACGCAAGACGATTTCATACTGCGGAATTTCTGCATCGGAGAAGATTTCAAGCCATCGCAAAATTTGATGCATCGTGAGAAGATTTCATCCCTCGCAAATTTGAACATCGGGAGATATTCATGCCCTGCAAGCACCATGCACTGCCAGAAAAAGAATCGTGCATCTCAAAGGAAATATTTATCCTCAACGTAACTGAAGCGTTAAATATCGAGGAGCGAAATTAAGTGTCGACCCGGTGGAAGAACTGTCTCCCCATTTAAATGCATTTAAGCGGACGGTTTTATCTCAGACTGTGTCAGAGCATTCGAAGGATGAATTTCTGCAAAAACAAAAAAAAAAACAGGGTGTAGTGTAAACTACTTAACAAGGACGCTAAACACATCATGGAAACCTTTGGGAGACAGGTCTGGGATCGACGTCACACATGCCAACCGAACTTCTCTACAAAGGTCAGGTGTTCGGTCAAAATGGGTTTGTCACTTTTCGTTGTCCACGATTTCTTCATCAATTATTACACAAGAAGGGACAGCTGTTGTTGGAAACCCAATTTTGGGCATAACATTTTAAAAAATTTATGATTTTGGAGCTTTATTATTTAAAGAAAATATTGGTCCTATGATTTTAAAATTCATACATTTAGAGTCAAATACAAAAAAAAAAAAAATTGCCTCCCACCTTGTCACTCAACCAATTTCAATTTTGCAAGAGTCACAAATCGGTATTTTATTCTTTTTGAGGGATTTTTGGGTTTCTATATAAAACCCACTTCATTCAATATTTGAAAAGAGAGATTTGGAGGGGAAAACAAAAGAATACTAATAAAATTTTGAGAATTCTTGGTTCCCATAGTTCAAAATTTTGAAGTGTTTTTGTGGTTTTTCGAGGGAGGAGTTGGGGTCGTCTCTTTCAAACTGAGTTCCGGTTCGCTGTCCCAGAACAAGCGTAAATTTTTTTTTAGCCTTGTTTTATGAATTCTAAGGCTTTTTGATGTTTTCTGTTTATATGTAGCGTGGTTTTGTTTTTTAGTTAATGTAGTTCTAAAAAGTCAATGAATAGTTGTGTTTATTGTAGTATTTAAATTAGCATTATTTTACGATTCGATGTTAGTTATTTATTATTCTTATTTAAAATTGTTAGTCAACTATGTGATCTTAACTTTTCAGGGTTTTGTTATTCTGTCTATTAATTTATTTAAGTTTTTATAATTCCGTTAGGTTATTTCATTATATTGTGTTGTGTTGTGGTTGTTGTTGTAATATTATCTTAGATAAGTGTGTATGTTTTGTTGAGTTCAGGTTATGAATTAAATATTTATATGTTGAACTGGCGATGTGAAAAATCTATCTGTAATTTAGAGGACTTTAATTTTTAAAGAGGAAAATTTTAGTTCAAGGTTATATGAAGTTGTTTTGTTAAAATTGTTGAAAATGGCGATGAAGAAATTCCGTCGATTCCAAGGCCTCCATGTTAACAAGACGGATGTTTATTTAGTTATTACTTGGTTTATTTAATTATCATATTGATAGTTGTATAACACTTGTATAGTGTGTTGACAGGGTACATGGAGGTGTTTATCATTTTATGTAATTATTGTAAAGATTACGTAGCAACCTTAGGANTCACATATGTCACTTATCCTTCTGTTTTTATGTATTAATCCCTTCATCTTTCCTCTTCTGCTGGTTTCGAGATCTCTAAATTTCCATGAGTCGAAAAGCTATCATCTAAAGACGAGGCCACACTCAACATGGCATGTCGAGAGCCCTGAAATTTACTGCCTCATTGTTGTGCTTCAAGTATAGCAGAAAATGAAGCAGCTAACGAAGCTCCCGAATGCACATAACATCCATTTCTTGTGTGATTTGAGCTGGTTTCCATGTTGATTATTGGTTTCTTGTGTGAGGAGCTGTAATTAATATTAATGATAAAACATAGAACAAGTGGTTTGCAGGTAAATTGGAGTTGTTCAAGGTGATAATTTGTGAAGTTACTTACAATATAACTGTACTTTGTGACTAGGAAAATGGGTGAAAAACTAGTCAACTACCCTTCTGCTTTCTTCTACAACTACTTGTCCTGAAAATGACCTAAACAATTTTCGTACCATTTTCCCTCTTTGCTAGTAGTATTCAAGTGCACGAACTACAATGTTACAGGCTATTTATTTACGTTCGAAAAGGAAATCAAAATACCAAATTACTATTATATCATTCTTTCCTCATTTTCTCTATGGCATTATGTGAGGTAATGCTTTTGCATTCATGATAGTATGGACCTTTTCCCATTAAAAATCTCAGACTCTATAAATAGATAAAGTGCTATAGATGGATAGTAAATCAATGCAGGTGCAGATGAAATTTCAAGAAATAGGAAAATTGAATGACAGAGAGAAACAACATTTTTAGAAATATTGCCAATTATATGTTGAATTTACTGGAAAGGGTTTCATTTTCTGTTGTGATTTGTGTTTAATGTTGTCAATTTAAACTTTCTGTAATAATGGATGATAAAGTTTAGTTACTTTAATCATATAAAAAAGTTGGTTTCCTGACTTTACTGTTTTGTGAATTACGTTCATATGTGAAACTAATACTCAATTTTATGAGAATAACGTCTCTTTAGGTTTTCTAGACGTTATGTGGTTTAGCATACAAATTAGTTTCAGGTGAATTCTCATTTTTATGAGAATAACATCTCTTTAGGTTTTCTAGACGTTATGTGGTTTAGCATACAAATTAGTTTCAGGTGTCCTAAGGAACCTAGTTAACGTGTTAGGTGACGATTCCAATTCTATCTTTGATAGTGTTACTGTGTTAGTAGTACTTTCATTCACAATGAATAGAGATTTTATGTATGTTGCCATTTTTCAAACATGAAGTAAAATTTGAAATGAAAGGCGTAAGTTGCCATTTAATATTATTGATGTTGCTTCCTATGTTCAATTTCAAATGGACTTATATGTTCTTCTTGGAAACAAATTGATCTTTTACCAATCAAACAAACACATGTAAGAAACTATATAGATTTAATCATATGATGTAAGCTACTTGCTGACTTTTTTGCCACTCAACTGGTTATCTGTCATATTCTCCGTTAAAAGTCAACTTCATAAATTGATCATTTATGAAAAAAAAAGTCTCAGGTTTTTCCGTATTGACATTCAAAAAGACATTTATTGTTTGTGGATACTAACTTTGTTTTATAGTGAATCACTTGACTTGGGCAATTTTCTCTTCATGGTGATTGCTCTATAAACTCCCGCTGTTGTTAACAAGTACAATTATTGTTTCTATTACTGACTTATATTCTTACAATTCTGTTACGGAAAAAAGGTTGATTAGGGAGCTGAGAGAATTCCCTTCAATCTCCAAGTCCAAAAGAATGATCGAACTCTTCTGACATGAGATATGATGAAGAACATAAGTCAATAAAGTCATGGCTGATCATTTTTCGAGAGATATCTTGATCCACATATTCTCAAGATTGGGTGTCAAACAACTTTGTCAGCTCAAGTGCCTCTCAAAAGAATGGCTTCAAACAATTTCCAGTCCCTATTTCAAGAAACAACAGTATGATCAATCGAAGAAAAGGCCAACTCTGTCTCTTATCAGCTCTTCAAGAAATCGTTCGTTCAGGTCCCAATTCATTCATCTTTCTTCAATAGACTCCTATAATCATGTTCATGAATATAAAGCTGTTGCAGAAATTAGAGGGCAATTTTGTGTGCATTTCTGGGCTAGACTTGTTATGTTTTTGCCAAACTGGCTATGAAGGGAAAATATGGATTTGCAATCCCGTTACCAAAGAGACTCTAGCTTTGCCCGTTCTTTCCGATTTTGCTGGTAAAGCTTGTTTAGGCTATGTCTCTTCAACTAATGAGTACAAAATTGTAGTATCATTCGAGGGGAGAGTGGACAATTCTGATGATTGGAACCTCGAGGCTGATTATGAAGAACTTTTGTCTTTCAATATCTTAACCCTTAAGCTAGAAGAGACGAGTGTCGTAGGATCATGGAGAGACTTGTTGTTGAGTTGCACACAATATTCTGGAACATGTCATCAACCAGTCCACATCAAAGGGTTCGTTTATTGGCTAGCCTTTGCGAAAGATAATACCGTTAGCAGTGATTGTATGACAATTCTTGAAATGAACTTGGAAAATGAGGAAGTACATACTCTCCGTTGTCCAAATGGCTATAACTTTGGGTTTTCACATTTGGCTGAGATAAATGGACATTTATGTTTCGTTCACAATAAAACAGATGCTGATATGTTAAATGCTTGGATGTTGAAGGACCGTGTGAGTGAAGCATGGTGTCTAGAGTATAGCGTTGAGGTTCCTCAGAGTGCTTATAACTACATCACGATTCTTGGTTATTTACCAAGAAATGATGAGAGTACTGGTGATATCTTGATTCAGTCGTTAAAAGGTAATCTCTTCTGTTATGAAACTGATACCCAAAAGTTCAAAGAATTGCAGAGTTTAAATAATGTAAAGTTTGAGTGGTGTGGTCTTTATTATGAGAGTCTCTTCTCTATAGGCATGCCTGGAAATTAGAATCCAAAATGTTTGTTTGTTTGTTTGTTAATCGTGTTAGAATGTGTTTTCGAGCTGGTTTCCAGTTGATTATTGGTTTCTTGTGTGATGTCTTCCTTGTTCTATCTTGTAATTACTAGTCCATATAACCTTTCTGCTAGTAGAATCCTGCAGCCGCTACCCTTTCCGTGTCTTTTGAGTATAGTATTTTGAGGTTCATGAAAGTGCTTATAACTACACTATTCTTGGTTATTTACCAAGAAATAGTGAGAATATTGGAGATATCATCATTTGGTTAGTAAAAGGTAATTGCTTGGAATTTAGGTACTTCTCTTTGAAGTTTAGTTGTTTTTTGGGAAATTTTTTAAAATGTCAATATTTTAACATTTAAGAGGGCTCATTAACAACACTTTCAATATTTAGTAAAAATGTCAAATTTTAAGTTTGTATGTAATCTTTTTAGTTCTTATTATTTTTGTTTTTCTTTAAAAAATATAATTTTTTGATATCACAGATTGAGAGAAGTAAGGAGATTATTATTTTTAAAAAGGAACAAATGTTTAAAGTTTCATCAGTTACAATTATTAAAATACACCAACTTTCATCTAATTCTTCTTTTTTCATCATGTTATAAAAAATTCTTTTTGTTCTCCACTGTTCTAAAAAAAATTCAAGTCTCCCATTCTGGTAATCTTTTTTTTTTTTTTCGTGTTCTAAACACTTTTATTACCCAACTAATATCCAATTTCACTAATTATTGTTTATAAATCACGAATTAAGAGTACCACATCTATAAAATTTCATATCAATTTTTTCAACTAATTATTGTTAAATGAAAATCATAATAAAAAAATAATAATCTCTCATTCTCACTAAGTATTATTATGAAACTTTATGAGAATACATTATATTTTTAATCTATTAAATTTATTTATTTTTTAATTTAGAAACTTGAACCACCCTATAATTTTATTTGTAATTGCCATACTTTTTCTCACAGTGTGTTTGTTTTAAGTTTTAAAATTTGTATCCTTGCGTGTTTAAATTGTATTTTTCCAATATGTATACCGTTTGTCTGTATCCATTGTAGTGTTTCATGTTTATTTTGTATAGGAAGTTGTATTTTCTTTATTAGTTTGTATTCATTTCAATATGTATGTCAAATAAAATGTGCTATTTAATACTATATTTGTATTCATATATATTTTTCATTTCACATGTATTTATTTTCTTTTCCCCCAAAATCTTGTTTCCTTTTCTAAGTCGTATTCATTCCAATATGTCGATATTTTGTATTTGTATTCAATACATAATAACTAATAGCAATTTGTTCTTCTAAAAATAAAATACCTACTAGTTGACATACATTTGGAGGAAAACAAAGGAGGGACCACTACAATGATTCATAAACCATGCAATAATGAAATTTTTAATAAATACAACTATTGTTAGTTATAACCATATGATTTGAATACAAATTAAGAAAGCAACCAAATTCAAACAAACTATAAATACAAAACAAACTAATAGAAAATTGTTCGACAACTATCCGATCTTTCGTCGTCTTTTTTCAGATCCGCACGAGTAGACAAAGATTCCTTACATTTGCTTCAGAATTTGCGGAAGGTTTTGCACCCCATGAGTCTTGGAAATGTTCTTAACTTCTTTCTTCTCTTCCCTCATTTTAGCTCGTTCATACCTTATACCCTATTGGTTAATTATAAATAAATTTAAATGATGAAAAATCACCAGAAATTGGTTGATTAAGATGAATACCTCTAGTAAGGTTCCTTTGATTCAGCCATTGGAGAGTAACATAACTAAAATTGAAAAATACAACAACATTTTTTTAAGAGTTAAACAATAAAATTAGAAAGAAATCTGAAAATAGATAAAATTTAGAGATACCTTAATCAAAGGGATTCTTGTTGATCCAATTTTTGGATTAAAACAACAACCAAAATATATGGCAGAACTATTTCACTTGGAATGTTGGATGAAAAATAACACCGATCTACCATGAGAGAGAAAAAAAATTAATGGGAATAGAATTCAATTTGGAAAGATAAATAATGAGAGAGAATGTTTTTTTTAAAAAAAAAAGATATAATAGAATTAATTAAAAAAGAGAACAATAGAAAAAATTGGGACACATAATGTTTTTAACATAATGCACATTTTTTGACATTATTGCTATATTTATAAGTATTCTATTTTTTACTAATATGTTTATTTATTTTGACTCGTTTCACTAATTTTCCTTGCGGTTGTTTTCCTTTTTCCTCCATAATACTTTGAATTTTAGGCCAGTTATGTTGCTTTGAATTTCAATGCCCAATATTTGAATTTTAGCCGTATGTATCTTCAGAGGTGTTGTAGACGTGTTGAAGAGCAACTTTTTTAACAACTTCATGCACAAATTAATGTACAATTTCTTTAAAAAGGAATTATATATTAAATAGCGGTGTCCAAATAGAGAATATCATGGCGAAATTCGAGGCCAAAAGTCTTTGGAAGTAATGATCAATATTTGCTAGAATATGAATGACTTAGAGTGAAAAGTGATTATATTTTAAACTAGTTTCTAAATTGAAACTATGTTTCAAATAGCACCAGGAAAGTGGCTACTGGTGCAAATCTCCTTGATTTGTTACTTTGGCCCAAGGTTCAACAATGTTCACTTCTTCCCCAATGTCAACTTGTGCAACGATGTGTATCAAATAATAACTTATACCTAATTCACATGTTTCAGGTTCGAGTTATCTTGGGTATAAAATCGTATTTATCAGGGAGTGTTTTAACTTCAATATAGAGCTTTCAAATTTAGTCGAACTTCTATATGGATATCTAATATCAGATGGAAAATTTTTAAAAAAACTTATACCTTATTCACGCAACATAAGATAAAATAGGATCTATGTAAGTAAGATTCACTACAAAATAGTAGTCGATCTGATAGATTTTTTAGGGTACTAAACAATTAGAGTCGATCGAGTAGATTATTCAAATGTTTTTTCTATGTCATGTCTACCTATGAAGAATTTCAAGACTATCATAAAGGATGTGTGGGTAAATTTAGCAAAAAACTAAGTAAAATTCCAAATCAAGCTGTTGAAAAACTGAGCAAGAACAGGAAGGGATAATGGAGCTTGAATTACATCCAATGACCTTGGAAGTGATTGGTTTTGAAAGACGAAAATGATCCAATTTGATCATTGCACATTACTAACATGAGAAAATGGAATAGTCTAGAATTGAGAGTAACTGGCGAAGTCATTAAAGTCGCTAATGTAGTGATAAATCCTGTTAATAAAATGGGTCCTATAGAAAGTCTATTTATTTCTAATATTCAATGAAAATTAAAAAAAAAATTGATCCATTTTTAATCCTCTACTAGTTAGATTAATCATTAAATGATAACAAATTGCATAAGTTGTTAGAAGGAGTTCTAAAATGCATATACATATACTATACCACCTAATTACCCTATCTCATTTAAGGGGAAGAACGAAAATTAAAGAACCCGCAAGTATCAAAAAAATGTCAATTATTATTAACCAACGAAAATGATTCATAGTAAAGACAAGATACACTTGGACCAGAAAATTCTTGCTCAAAATATTTTAATTTGTCGGTAAAAAAATTAATGAATTCAAATAGAGTTTTCTCCAACGTATCAATAAGCTAGACCCATACTGCATGCCATAAATAAACTCAAACACTCAAGAAATATGTTAGAGATGCATAAAACACTCAATGAATTACTTATGGAATCTCAAATCTCTCTTAGTCTTTTTGTTCGTCACTTGTCTCACGAGCAAACCTTCAAGGTCAAAGTTATTAAACTAATATTTTTGTAAAGATAAACGAGATCAAAAAGTCAACCATCCATCCATATCCAACATCATTTTTTTTTTTGGAAAGAAATAAGATAAATGCTAACTTTTATACTACTATTTTTTGTTTTGTATTCTAAAATCCTTATAATTCCAGAATCTAAGGCAATGAGATATTATAATCATATAAATATAAGTGTTCATATTCACATATTAATATAAATCCAATATAAGATTCTTTGCTTAAACTTAATACTTCCACCAAATCCATTATTAATTTGAGCTGCCCAAAAAATATTTTAAGTACAAAGTTAGGTAAATACAACCAATTTACTTAATGGTCCAGTGTCCTCATTGTATCTTAAAATTGACATATACTTAAAAATACAAAAGCATAATTCCAACATATATACTGCAAAAATAATAATTTGTCCCTCCAATTTGTTTCTAAGTAGGCCAACCCTTTAACAGATTCAGTTGCGTGTCTTTTCATCTAAGGTTCCAAATTTTTTTTAAAAATCGTTCTATCGTCTCAATTTATGTAACACAATTGAAATTTTGATAATTTTATCAATTTTTTTAAAAAATACTATGGTTATATTTTGGAAATGTAGAAGAAAAGTCATGCTATATACATCATCATCATTCATTCATGTCCTAATCAAAACAACTTTGTTTTTACTTTTTGAAAAGTCATTGGTCTACTTAATTATTTATACATAAAATAAAATAAAAAAATATGATGTTTTGTTTGGTGGTTTGTGTTAGGAGTATTCATGTGAAACTTCTTTTTGGTGGCTGCTACTTTTTCTTGGTTTTTTATGTGTTTTTTTTCCTTCTTAAAATGATTTGTTTGGTAGAAAGATTCATGTATGGACTATGGAGTCTAATTATATGGAAAATAAATAAAACATTTTAGAAGTTCTTTAAATTAAACGGTTGAGATCTAGAAAAAAAATTGTACGATATATAATAACATACTTGATATAATTTCTTAAGTGAATTTGAAAATGAAGGTACACATCGTTATTTCTATCTCGATTCTTGAGAAAGCAAAACAATGATTTTCGATAAACTGTCGCTTCACAATAATTCCATTATGATCGGCAAAAAAAAATATTGAGAGACACAAAGACAAATGCAAAATAGTCCTAACAGATACTCTTGGTATGTATATAGCCAAAACTTTTCTATAACAGTCATTTTCATTTTCGATAACAATCATGTTTTTGTGAAATCAATCTTTGTCCTTTGATGTTACATCATATTATATGTTTTCTAATTTGTATACAAATATTTCACTAAAGCAACAAAACAAATGAAATAAGTAGTCATAATAGATAAATGTGTTCTTTTAACTTGATTTCAACTTGTATTTATGTCTTTCAATTTTAAATTTGCACAATTAAACACTTAAACTTATATAAATTTGAACAATTACACGTGCATTTTATGTGACGTCCTGCATTACCAATTGACATCCTACGTGACGTCTTAGGTGTATTAAGCCACATAAAACGTGTGTCTAATTACACACATCCAAAAAGTTAGAAGGCATATATATATGATAATTGAGATCAAGTTAAAAGACATGCATCATCTATTATGCCAAATAAATAATATTATTGTTATAGTGATGTTTTAACTAATATATGAGAGAGGTTGTTAAGATTATGATGATGCTAGATTGATTGAAAGATAGACATATAAATCCATAATAAGATATCAAAATCCATTTTATTATAAAAGAGTGTAATTAAAGCATATATATATATATATATATCATGTTGAAATCATGAGTGCAAATCATAATCCATCCACTAGTAAACTATTTCAAAATTCATCTTCTCCTGGACCACAGCTTTTCTTAGAAAATTTAAGAAATTATCTAAGAAATGAGTAATATAGTGTCAAAATTTAATTGAATAAAATTATTTGATACTCGATAAAATCATAACTACATTCATGCAAGTAGTAATATCATAAATTGTATGAAGTATATATAAAGGTAGAAGTAGAAAGCTTTCGAGTAATTCATGAAACATCATAAACACAAACAGTTAGTGGAATACTGAATTTTCTCTATTTTTAAAACCAAGAGATTTTTTAATATGTCATATAAAAAATCTGACTAAGAAATTTTTTTGTTTTAAAATACTTTATTGTTCTTTTCAAAATTAAAGCCGCCTCTGGACCTACAATGTCTCATTTTTTTGTTCTATATATGAGGGCTTCGTTACATAAAAAAAAGGATATATATTAAGTTATTTCTTTTTCTCTATGAAAAAAAAACCCTTTTATACATTATCTATATACCTTATGTCTATTATTCTATGGTGATCTACTCTTGTATATATGAGGAACAATATATAATAAAATATTATAAAAAATCATCCTTTTTAATTATATATTATCTGTCAAAATCTTCTTTTTTACATAAAAGAATTTGCTAGTGTGATTGGAAAGGGTTAAATTCCAAGTATAATGTTTTAATTTTTTTTTTTTGATATTTTTTTAATAGAAAAGTAATGTCATATACATGTTATATTCCATGGCCCACTTAATCATTAAAAAGTAAATTATACATGTGAAAGGTTTAATAATCACCTAACAAACTTAATTGAAGAGCATCCATGCGAATAATTAAGTGCTTTCCTTTTTTTAATTAATGCTAATCTCTTAGCCACCTTTTTTAAAAATTACGTTTAGTGCATTAATAGAAAATTTGGCCAGAGTATTTTATCAATGTTATTTTACTTATTAAAATATTTCTATCTTTTCATTTTTAATACATTTTAATTAGAAAAATAAAAAAAATTAGTTTATTTTAAAATTAAAAAACTATCTCTTTTCAAATTTTCTGATCATTTAGCAAAAGATCTTTTTGGTCAGAAAATTTGGCCAGAATTGAAATTTTCTCTACGTAATTCTACCTTTTAAAAATATTTTTACCCTTTTAGCTTTAATATCTTTTTACTAAAAATGGAAAAAAGATCATTTATTTTAAAACAAAAAAAATATTATGGTTTTTAAAATTTTCTGGTCAAATTTTCTATCTATTTAGCACTTCTCTTTATCAATGTTATTATACTTTTTTAAATATTTTCATCTTTAATATCTTTTAATAAAAAAAAATTCGTTTATTTAAAATTAAAAAAAACTATAATTTTTTTTAATTTTCTGATCAAATTTTCTGATCATTTATCACTTTTCATAGATTATTATATCAATAAAATGATTAAAATTACAATAACATGTATCTCTTAAATATTCGTAGTGTATGTGGTTGATGTTTGGTGAATTATTTGTGTAGAGATGCAAAATCAATTTATTTGACCGCTACTAATAATACTATAAGATTTTTAGTTGGTATATATTAATAATCCATTTATTATATAATATAGTGACATAAAATTTCTTCTTCTTTTTTCTAACTAAACTATGCTATTAATGAGAATGTTCATTTCTAATAATTATAATTTGTTATATTCGATTAGATAAAATGAGGTGAAATGTTTTTTTTATTCCCTTCATTTCATATTATTACATATTACTTGTTCATTTACTAATTTAATATAAAATTAATTTAAAAATTCAAATCTTATTATGTTTTTTTTTTTTTAAAAAAAAAAAAAGTAGACAAGTTCATAGAGTTCCAAAAAAGTCCTTTTTCAATGACTTCATTAATTGCCTAAATTTTTGCTCCAACACATTTGAATCTTTTACACTATAAGGGAAGTCTTATTAAGGAAATTTCATAAGCAAGAATATATTTTACCCGTTGGTTATTGTCATGATTTTTTTTAAAATTAAATGATAAGAACTTTATTAACATTTTAATATTGTAATTTAAAGTATTTTTTGTAAAAAATCTAAATTATTTAATTTAATAAATTTTAATTAACTTAATTTAAGTTAATTTTAAAAATTAATTAAATTAATTTCTGAAAAATATAACATAACAATTAAAAAAAATGGAGTGACTATTTAAGAATAAAATGGAACGAATTGAGTATTTAAAAATGAAATGGAACAAAAAAATTTAAAATTTATTATCTAATATTTGAAGATAAATATTTGTATAAAGGATTTTAATATATCTCTACTTGTTATTGATAGACAAAAGGTAAAATAGTAAAGTTACTCATATTATTTATGACTTCTTAAAAATTGAAAAGTGAATAATTAAGTATGAAATAGAAAGTATTTATTTAATTTTGACTCAGTATAAAAAAATTTCAAAAGATAATTATTATTTTTCCCTATAGTAGAAGAACTATTTTTTTCAATTTTTGTTGATTTCCTTCCTTTCTTTTACTTTATTTGTCCTTTTACTGAATATCAATATTTTAGTTCGCATCGATTTTAGAAATCAAGATAATTTTTGCTTTTAAGTTTTTTCCTAATATTACTTTGATTTAAATAACTATATAAAATAACGTTAGATTCATCATAATTAAGATTAGTTTAGTAAAAGTGAACAATTAACTATTACTAGAGAAATAGAGAGAGCATTTGTCTAATTTTGACACCATACTAGAATTTCAAAAAATATTATATTTTTTCAAAAATATAAATATACTAAAATACTTTTTAATCATATGATTTAAACATGACATGCTAAAAGTTTTATTCCTTCCATTTTATTTTACTTAACTTTTAAACCAAAAAATAAATATTTCATTTACTTGTCCATTTTAAAAATTAAGATAATTTTTGTTTTCTTACTCTGTTTTTCTTCATATTACCTTACTACTTTCTTCGTCCGAAATTGTTTATCATATTGTGCTTATCGAAAATTAATTTGACTATTTTTCAAAGGTAAATTAGATCACTTTTAATTTGTTTAACAGAAAATAAATATTCTAACATACTACATAAAATTACTATAAATTATAATTTTTTTTGCATATTAATATGATGAAAAAATTATATCTTAAAATATTAATTAAAATTTTTAATTTGACTCTAAAAAAACTATGACAAACAATCCAAGACAGAACGAACATTAAATAACTATATAAAATAGCGTTAGATTCAAAATTTCAAAACATCATTAATAAAATTAAATTTTGTAAAAACTTTCTCAAGTATTATATGAAGTTAATAAAAAAAATTAACAAATTATCATAAATAAACATTCTTTTTTAACAAACTTCAAAAAAAAGTAATACAAACAAATTAAAACGTCCAAATAATACATATTAGCTTTCACCATGTGCTTGCTTTCTTCTTTCCCCTGTTCTACCCAAGCCCACCCACCCCACTCCCTCTCTTTATATATATATGTACACACTGTATTTCCACTTTCATTTGAATTTCAAGTTTCAACACCAAATTGAAAACATGGTGTTCCTATTTCTCTCACTATTTTTGCTTTTCTCAGTAAAAACAAAAGCAAACACAGAGTATAATTTTTCGAACATCACCTCCACCACCATCACCAGCACCAGTAATTCCATAAATGGAATTAAAAGTAGTTGTAATATTTACAGAGGCAAATGGGTTTATGATTCTTCATATCCACTCTATGATTCTTCAAATTGTCCTTTTATTGACAATGAATTCAACTGTCAAAAGTACAAAAGACCTGATAATTTGTACCTTAAATACAGATGGCAGCCTTTTTCTTGTAACCTGCCAAGGTTTGTTACAACAGAATCTTTTTTTCAGTTTTTACTTGTTTCGGACTCTTCAGAAATGTTATTGGTGCATTGTTGAAGGATCTGACAATACGTGCGGTAGCATTTTTAAAGAGTCTGAACAAGTTAGGTTGTCGTTAGGTGTTTGAAATACTAATTTTTTTTAATTTTTTTTTGCAGGTTTAATGGGTTGTTTTTTTTGGAGAAATATAGGGGGAAGAATATAATGTTTGTGGGTGATTCATTGAGTTTGAATATGTGGGAATCATTAGCTTGTATGATTCATTCATGGGTACCAAATGCTAAAACTGCTGTTATAAGGAAACAAGGAATTGCTGAAATTGTATTTCTGGTAAGTATTAAGTTTTAATAAGTTTTTTGTTAGTCGAGAATCCATCGAAAACAGTTATAAACATAATAATTAACTATATTTACTTTGTTTTATACTTTGATTATGAAATTATATTGAATATGTTATAATTACTGGTTCATGTCTCATTGTAAGGGCCAGAGTTAGAATTATGCATAGAATTTAACCCTGTTAAAAAGTTATATCGCATAGATAGATGATTTTTTAATATATGATTTTTTTTTTCGTATTTAAATTTTTAAATCCGCTCTTTTTTTAAAAAGAAAAAAAAAGATTGGCGAAAATGTTGGAGTAGCTTTATTTAAGACATGCTTGTCTTGTCCTCGTCTTTATGTAGGCTTTTATGGAAGGTGTATATATATATATATATATAAGGTGTGGAGAAAAATATAAAAAATATATCTGAAATATTATATTTAATTTGATCAAGTTATCAATCTTTTGAAAAAATAATCATTAACTTAAGAATCAGAAAAAAAGAATTCTTTGAAATAAGGGAAATTAGTTATTATTATTAATATGCGTCATTCAAGATCACCATCGCATCTTGACTATTCTATACTGACCTCAATAATATTTTCATAAATTACATATAAATATTTTAAATAATATTTTTATTACTTATTAAATGTTTAAAAATATTTTTTTATACCAAATACAATCCATAGTCGTTACTTCTGTCTTCTAACCTTATAGGATGCTTATTCATAATTATTATAGGTGTTATAATAATGCATGCTTTAATTACTAGGAAATTTTTCGGCTAAATTTTATTTTATTAAAATTAATAATTTTTGGTTTTGATAAATTGCTGTGTTAAACATTGAATTACTAGAAATATGTTTTTTTTTTAATTTTTCTAACTTTAAAGAGGTTATAATAATCATAATAATTGTGAAAAAATAAATAAAGCGTGCAGCGTGTTTCAAATTTCTAAGTTTCACTTTTATTTGCTGTTTGGCATAATAAAGACAACAATGTGGAGGCCGCTCCATATATTTATTGCCTTTTTTTTTCACACAGAGGATAGGAAAATAATAAATTTTACTTATATTTTTAGTATTTAGTAGTAAATAAGTAAAAAAAATGCAAAAAAAAAATAAAACGGAACAATAATGAGAATTGATTTTTTTTTATTGGAATTTAAATTGTACATTTTTTTTTTGCGTTTTCCACACTTCATTGAATGTTTTTAATCGTCAAATATTTCTAAAGTTAAAACTGAAAAATATTGGAAAAAGAACACACGACAATCATGGCTAAATTTGAACACAATTTTCTTTTTGAAAATTATATTATAAGCATATAGATTTGTCATCAATTTTGCCGGAGATCACGTCGTAATTAAGGGTGATTTGGTACAAGAAAAATGTTATTATTGATTTATTAGAGTACATGAGATAATTAGTGTGAAATGTTAATTATGAAACTTGTTTTTTCTATTTTTAGGAATTTGTTTTATGAGTCGGGATCATTTGATACAAAGTTTAAGAAAGTAAAGAACACTTGTCAATTATGCGGCTTTAAGTTAAAGATATATAAAGTATTAGAATGTATCAAACTGTCTTATAATGTTTTATAAGTGAAAGTTATAAAATAATATCGAGAACACATTATTTTCCAAAAAATCTAAAATAGAAAGTAAAACACGAATTTACTTTTATAATATCTAGATTCTAGATTGCATGTCTTGTCAAACACCTATTCCGAAAAAAAATACTTACGCAATCAAATTATTACATACTATAACAAGTTAAAATTGATTAATAATATGGAGTGTGTATATATATATATATGAATCAAAGTTATGCTAATAAGGCCATACCTATTTGTTATATTTGTGGGTAGACACTTCAATGAAGTTGTTGTTTTAGAAAAAGAAGTAATTAGGAGACCAATACAATATGTAAGTTTGGTAGCCCATTCATTACTTACTTCATACTTTTATCTTCTCTAATGTCTAAAGTTTTTATATGGCCAACAACATATACTTGGACCACTTCTTTACTACTTATGGTAAGTATTTAATTAAATTGCATTGTTTTTTTTTTTATTATAAGAAATAACTTTGCTTTTCTTTGAAAAAACATCACACAATCTACATTATGAAAAAGATATTCACATGTGCAATGTCCCTTTTGTAGTTTTGATCCTTTAAATTTGTCATTAGTACATTCGTTCACTGAAGACATGACATAATTATAACTTATTGAAGATATAATTTTAAATAAAAAAGTGTGAAGAACATAAATTAACATAGAACGGTAGTAAATAGTGTTGTCCATTCTAGTTCGTAGTATTACTCTTGTTTCTTGTTCTTCAATTTTTATTTTTGTATGTTATTTTGTGTAGTCTAATTACAGTATTATTTTCTTTTAGTATTGATTTGCTATTAACTATTGTTTCTTTGATTTTCATTACTGACTGCTTTTATCTTGAATCGATAGTCTATCGATCAGAAAAAATTAATGTACAAGTTAGATTTGTTTATTTTTCCTCGATTCATTTTATGAGCTATATAGATATGTTATTTTCGTTGTGCCTTCACTCGTCGTTAAATATTTATCGAACTCTAATGTGTAATATAGGACTATGAAGTAAGATTATTATTGTATCGGACTCCTTACTTGGTAGACATGGTGAGAGACAATGTTGGAACTATTCTAAAGTTGGACTCTATAATTAGTGGAAATGCTTGGAGAGGAATGGACGTCTTGATTTTCAACAGCTGGCATTGGTGGACCCACACCAAAAGTTCTCAACCGTACGATCTTCTCTTATTTTATCGGTGTTTTTTCAATTAAATAAATACATATTTGAATGAGTTTATAACTTATAACTCGACTCAAATGACCTGAGCTAGTTTCACAAGCCTAGTCCATCAATTAGATCCGGACCAGTTGATGACATGTTAATCAACTTGACTTATCTAATTTTTCAATATCGATAAGAAAGTTCAACTTAAAATGTTTGAAGACGTAAAGTAAAATAAAATAATTTTTTTTTGTTATTGCAGGTGGGATTATATGCAAGAAGGTAATAAAGTATTCAAAGATATGAACCGTTTGATAGCTTATTACAAAGGAATGTACACTTGG
Organism: Solanum habrochaites; assembly: GCA_027704765.1. Taxonomy (NCBI): domain Eukaryota; kingdom Viridiplantae; phylum Streptophyta; class Magnoliopsida; order Solanales; family Solanaceae; genus Solanum; species Solanum habrochaites. The sequence goes on from JAKWJA010002495.1 coordinate 64,437,578, forward strand.
GCAAAATGGGTCGATCGAAATATTGACTCATCTAAAACCAAAGTCTTCTTTCAAGGGATTTCACCAACTCATTACGAGTAAGTAATTACTTCTTCTTCAAATCATTTCAAATTTGTGATTTATTCTAAACATTTTCCAACTTCTCTAAATAGCAATGATTACATTTAGTGGATGTCAAATTTGCATATTGAGATGAAAATTTGAATAAATTAAAATAGTTTGAAAAAATATTAGACTATGCCATTAACTACACAAATATTATTTAGGTGGAGATGGATTTAGGTCAAGATTAGCTAAACAATGGGATATAGACCACTTCATCAAACTCTTACCTATTTATTTTCTTTGACCTATTATTTCATTTTATTTTTGCTTTAGTATGGTAAGATATCGAACAAAAACTATATGTATAGTCTAGACCAATCGAGATTTTAGATTTCTTGAATTGGGTAGGTTAAATGTCTGTCCAAACTTAAATGAGTTGAACGAGTTATATGATTACATAAGTTTTTGTTTTTTTTAACATGCACTTATTATTGTGAAATTATTAGGGGAAAAGATTGGAATGATCCAACAAAATCATGCAAGAATGAGAAACAACCATTTTTTGGCATAAGGTATCCAGGAGGGACAACTCAAGCAGCCATTGTGGTTAACAAAGTACTAAGTAGAATTAAAAAATCAGTTCATTTATTGGACATTACAACACTTTCTCAATATAGAAAAGATGCACATCCAACTTCTTATAGTGATCACAATACTTTAGATTGTAGTCATTGGTGTCTCCCTGGATTGCCTGATACTTGGAACCTTCTTCTCTATACATCACTCATTAGTTGAAGACAAAAATACGATCAAATATTATATCTTTTATAACAACATCTCGTTGTAACAGTCAAAACATATCTGAACAGATGATGTTGTTATAGAGAGGTTTGATTGTGGCGAATGATTTTTAATTGTAAGGTGATTTTGTGTTTAGGAATTTGTTTGACTTTAAATTGTCATTTGATAATAGTCAACAAAATAAGATTGGTTAGTGAGTGTTTGAAGTGTAATATAGAAACAAAAAATTGATTTTTAGGCATGAGAGGATGCCTTAATTAGTTGAAATTGATGAGGCATATTGCCTTCGAATTTGTACTTAATTTATGTTGATTCAATTAATGTTATAAGATTATATTTCATTGTGATAATTTAAAGTGAAATTTATAGAATTGTTTTTATGTATTGCTTAGTAGTTTATTAATGTATCAACTTCTCTATTTATTTGTCATTATCATCATTTTCTTTCTCAATAATTTTGGTTCTTCAACAAAATTATGACCTCTATGTTATATAATTTGGCTAAATATAAGACTTCTTTTCCATTAAATTACCAAGTAGGTAATGATTTATACAAAAACGAAGGGAGAATACTCTATGTAAAATAGAGTATTTAATAATACATATTTAATCAAATAGTACAAGATTTAAGCAACACTAAAATTAAGTTAATTACAATATATTGTATTTTTTAAAATTATGAGTAGTAACTTATTTTATAATCTAAATTTTGAACAATCCTTGCAATTTCAACATTAACTTGTTGTTATTCCAATAGGGACCTTGACATAAAACTATTAAAAAGAACTAATAAAATTAATATACAAAAGAAGGAAATTTAGGAAGGTAATACTTTTTCATAACATGTATATAAGGCTATTATTAGCCATAAGGTATGTATCACTTTGGCCGTATTGGCCAAGGATGTAAAATCTTTGGCATAATTGGCCAAGGTGATGAGTTGCACAAGGGATGCAACTCAGTTATGTTTGGGCCCATGTGACATATTTTATACAACACTCCCCCTCGTATGTCTATGTAAAGTACTTCTAGACATACATAATACGAATTACTTGCGGCCTCATCAAAAAAATTCTAGGAAACCCAGGGGATAAAACCTAGACTAAGGAAAAAAGGTTACAGTGCGTATTTTACTCACAGATTAAAATCACGATTCAGAAGGTTAATTTTCGCATTGCAATGTTGTCTGAATCATATTCTCAAGAGTTGAGGACTGGTAAAGATTGGTAAATATAATCTGCTGGATTATCACTTGAACGATTTGTTCGGCACATCAATTCACCCTTCTTCTTGCGAGATCATGTGTACGAACATTTGAGTGAATGTGTTCGTTTTATCTCCTTTTATAAAACCTCCTCTTAAATGAGATAGCATGCAAACATGTGTCTTCAAAGGAGCCTTGTGGGATCTTGACGTCACACTTCAAACCACATCTGCTTTGAATAAAATGTATTATGATCTAACATTTACACATTCTTAATTGCGTCATGATGGCTATTATCTCAGCATGGATTTGATAGAGTAGCGACAAGAGAATGCTCGTAGATCGCCATGATTTGATATAGAGTAACTACGTAGTGAACAGATATCGCCGGTGTGATCGAGCTTATGGGTCAAATAAGAACCTGCATTGCCATGACCAAACAATATCTGCATATCTTTTTGACTAAAATAGATCATATCCTGGTCCCTTAGATTATGCAATTATAGTTTGACACCCATTCCAGTCTTCTGAGGGAAGCCACTATATCTTGCTAATAACTTACAGAGAATGCTAGGTCGGTCTCGTAGCTTAGCAACGATACATAAGTGCCCCCATTGCACGAGGATAAGGTACTCTATTTTGAGGGCGGAATGATCCTGAGCTCACCAAGTGATCGGACAAAATTGGCGTATAATGGATGTGTTTTGTTCATGTAAAATCGTTTTTCAAGGATTTCTAGTATAGGCATATTGATGGATGAGACCCCGTTCTAAATATTCTATTTGTAGTCCAAGACACTTTTTGTTTGTCTTTCCAAGTGCCTTAATGTCAAATTCTGTCTTTAGATATTCAATTGCCTTTTGAACCTTTTCTAGAGTTTCAATGAGATTAATGTCATCACATAAACAACAAGGACCAAATGACACTTTAGTACAAGGACAAATGACATCTTTTATAAACCTTGTGTTTATCAATACAGTAACTTACCTAAGGAGATTATACCACATGGCGCCCTGAGTGTTTTGTCTATAAGACCTTTTATAATATGCATTGAATAATTTCCCGAGATTTTGAACTAGATGCTTCAGGCATTTAAGTCTCGAAACTTTCATCATAAATTTCATTATCAAGTAAACGTAACAGGTACGTTGGAACCCACATCCATTAGATGAATGTTTCAAGATTGTCTGTACAACTAAAGCGATGAGGTATCGAAAAGTTATGGCATCCATAACAGGTGGAATATGTTGCTTCATCCGTCGACACGGGTCGTTGAGCGAATCTGAGCAACAAGGAGTGCCTGGTATCTTACAATATCATTCTCTCATTATGTTTACGTTACAAAGACACAATTATAGCCAATTGACTCAACATCAACTAGGGTTTGGACTGACTGGTCCAAAACCTCAACGCTTAGCAAGTGAATTTATTCTGATTGAATGCTTCTTTGCCTTTTCGCCCGTCACATTCTTGTTGACATTCTTCGCAGATAGAGGTTCAAGATCGCATTTCCTTTCATAATGTTAAGTGCAACATCATAGCGAAAAACATTATCCACTATGATGTTGATCGATATAAATTTATCCTCACTTGTAGACTTATTGAGAGTTCTTAATTACTTGAGTCTCGGGTCATGATCTCTTCAGGAATATAAAGATTATCAGATCTTGAAGTCTCGGAGATTCTTTGTAGTGCATTTTATATCTTTTTTTTCTAGGCTTGTTATCTTGGAGCTTAAGGTCTACCCGCGTCAAGGCGTATTGTGATTCAGAAAGAAGCAGGAAACTTGTAGATGGTACTTTTGGGGACGGTCGAGTGGATAGGCACATGATATGCAGGAATAGGTGCTTTTGTTATCCTTTTTGAATCAGTAAGAGTCTGGCATTTGTTGATTTGCTATGTTTTGCAAATGGATGATCTCTGGAACTCTTGTTCACCACACAGGGAGCGGGATCCAAAATTGAGCTAAATGCTGGAAACTTTCCATTGCAATTTCACTTTTAAGTTTCTTTTTCTCTCCCCAATTGCGGAAAATTTGTTTCATCAATCGCACAATTATGCCAAATTGTGCACGTGATATAAAGTCTCCCGTAAAGCGCAAGGTTGCGAATTATGGAGGGTTGAATAACAAACATATATGCCAACCTTCTTTGAGGGAGCCATCTTGGGCGCTGAGGTGTGCTACAGGACTATACCGCACATCCAAAAATTGGTAAGAGGAGAAAGATTTGGGTTCATGGGACAAACCCTAAGTGTCGATGGGGAGTATTAGTATAATGAGTCGGTCGTGAGACGAACAAGTGAGTGAATGGTACTAAGATGCATGACCCCAAACAGTAGAGGCAACTCACTTTTCAAAGTAGAGTCTGCTATTTATTTGTAAGCGCTTAAAAATGACTTCGAAAGGCCATGTGGAGTGACTGAGCTACAGATGTTCAAACGGTTATCCCTACCATACGCATTAAGCATGCAAAAGTTAGGGATGTGAATCAGCAGCATTACGAGGCGAATTATTCTAATGGGATCGACTATTGGTGAAAGTTGCATTTAATGATATTGTGCAATAATTTGCAACGCAGGTTCGAGACGCCATAAGAGGACACATGAGGACCATCTTGAAGATGCGTCTATTAGGCACATAAACTAAAAATATCTAAAACAACCCACTAGATGGGTGAATAGGTCCACAAAAATATCCGCTGTATGCGTTCTAAAAATTGAGGGGTGTGATTCATGTTAACCTTCATTGGTGAGGGCCTAGTAAATCATTTGCTGGCAACGAAGCAGGTCAGTTTCGTTAATGGATGTCATTGGAGTTTCAATGATTCGTCTCATCATATTACCAGGATACCTATTTCGGTCATGCCAAAGACAAAAGTCTTAAGTCAGCTAAACTCTGGGTTACGATAGAGTTAGCTTCAATCGTACTTATTATTGCATTATATAGCGGCCAGAAGATAAGTTGAGAGTCTCAATACATATTTTGGTTGCGACCATGAGACATCTTGGTTCAATTACCAAGGTATGTGACATTCATTTCATTATGCTACATGATATCCTATTTCGGGGAATATCTTTAAAATTAACAGGTTTTTGAGGATTATAAGAGTACCAAAGGCATCTTCTATGACGAGATTTTGTCCCCTAGGCGAAAATAAATAGCTCTTCCGGAGCTTCTATTAGTTTAATTACCAGAAATTGTGAGTAATCATGTTGCTTTTTCTAGCAAGTAGGAGAAGTTAGTCTCATCTTTGAATATGGTGTGCGAGATTTCCACTATCAATAAACAAAATATCTTCATGATGACATTGATGGTATCCTATACTCTTAAAGATAAAAGATATGAAGACGACATAACCATTATAATATATTATTAAACAAAACATACCAACCTTTTAGTTATTGACAAGTCTAGGAAAACATATTCATACTAGTTCATCAAACGACGAAAATGAAATAGGACTTTACATTATACAGATCCAGCACTATCAGGTGATCTATTCTTCCTTCGGATTCTCAAGAATCGCTAAATCTAGTGCCTGGGTTAACAGTATCTTACGAGATTACGTTGGCTCGGTCTTTTTCTCATCCTCCTTCAAGGAGTTGATATAGCTCAACCAGGTTGCCGTGGGATACGACAGGTAAGTGACAATGTCCTTTTGCATCAACACGATCACATTGTTGGCTGAATTTTATTTTGCACTACATCCTGTTCATTTTATTTTAATGCTGGTGGTGTTGAGTCGAATGAGGTTATTATCTTATTGTGAAAGCCGAATACCAGATTGAAATTTTCTTCCATCGGGACACGACGGGGCCCCGACTTTTTCACGACTAGATTGGGAAAATTTACGCATTAACTTCAGGAAGGAAATGGTATAGAACCAGTATTCGGACGTGTTATGTCTTTCATCAGTAAATCAATATGGTGTCAGCAACAAGGGAGAGTGAAATTAATTCAGGAATTATTTTTTTAAATCCCTTTCTAGATAAGTCCTGCTGCCAGAAGCTGCAGAGAAGCATACTCGAGGCAGGAAAAGTGGAAAACGTTCTCCAGCATAATCATGGTCAGTGATTATTTTATCCACATAATTATATTGTGAGATAATTTAAACAGGAAGAGTTATACTCACTGATAGATTTATTTAAAATCTGGAAGTCTCAAGTGGCAATCAGTCATAACGGCTGTGAAGGACGACCAACTTTCAGAGGTTCATATCTATCTTTTAAATTTGTTCCACAATACAGAGGATCCTTAACAGTGGATATTCATTTTCAAACCTTCATCAAGGTGTATGACGGAGCAGACAATTCATCGCCTTGGCAGGTTTGATTCGAATGCTTGCTTATTTTCTGGACGAATGTCTGTAGACCCATCGCCTCAAGATGAATTCATTGCAGCGGTACCCCGAAGATAACTTTTCCGATATGCTTAGAGTAAGAAATTCAAGTTTTTAGAGAGATTGAAGATGAAGAAAGGGAAATTTGTCCTCCGAGGCTTTTTTAAAGATTTACTTGAATAATCGGCAGAGACTCGTGCTGATAACTGTTAGAAAAGGAAAACTACTTAAAATATTACTAAAAGAAGGAAAATTAGGAAGTGAGTAATAATTTTCATAAAAGTGTGAGAAGTGGCTATTTATAGCCATATAGTCTATTATGTAATCACTTTGGCAGTATGGCCAAGTGATGTACATCTGGCGTAATTGCCAAGGATGAGTTGCCCAATGATGCCACTCATTCACTGTTTGGGGCCCACGTGGCATATTTTACAACACAAACAACCTTATACATGTATAAAATACATATAGAGATACTGAAATGCCTATGAAAAATACGATAATTTCAAAAAGTACAATATTATAACTAGGATGAAATGAATTTTTATTCAATTTTTTAAGCATTTAATTATATGATATTAAAATTTTATGATATTTTAGAATTTTCAATTAAACTATCTACCTTATTATCCATCAATAATGTTTTTAGAACAAAAACCAATGTGTTATATTACAACAAATGACTATTATTTTATTAATTTGAAAGAATCTCTCTCATTATATAATAAACTTAAAAAAACTATAAACTATATACACAAATAATAGTAGTTATATGTATAAACAAAGTTTCTGGGCCCAAGAGTCGACCATTACCTTCTTAAACGAGGATTTTTTTTAAAATAGTAATATTGTTGCTTTTAGTGAGACTTTTTGGCAATAGTTTCACTATTTATAAATAACGATAATATTTTAATTTATTAAAAGATGAATTATGTATTTATTTCATTTTTATTAATTTGAAAAAATATAAATAATTAAAAACGAAATAGAAAAAATTATGAAACAAAAAAATGTCAAAAAAAGGATAAAACTATTTTAAATATAAATCAATTACATCTTGAAAAAACAGATGGTTCCATTTTTTTTTTGGAGAGTTTTCTTTTCTCTGTTTGTTATTAAGAAATTCAGAAAAAAAATTTGCCAAAAAAAAGTTTTGTATTTCGAATCATTCAATTAATAATATTCATAGTTTCTTCTAATTGAGTTTGACATATTCTTCAAACAGATATTTACAAATTGACGATTAAAATTCGTCAATTTCAAGAAATTTCAACATCGAGTATTTTTGTTTATGTTAATTATGTTGATTATTTTGAATTGGTGAAATTTTTGTATGGTTTGATATTATTTTGTTTTTTTGATGTTTTATAACCAATCTATGATGCAGAATGTTTGAAAAGTGTTTGATTTTTTTTTGTTTCATAGTTGTTATTTTTTTATTTTAATACTGTGAATAATGTAGTGATTTTTTTCTGTTTTTTTGTTTAAAAGTTTGTTTTTAAAGGCAAGGCACCTTATTTTGTATTCCAACAAGTTTATGTAAATAGTTATAATATAGTGATAGAGCCATAAAATTTCTATGATGTACTGAACAACATTGTATTCCACTATTTGTTGCTTTGTAATAAATTTTGAATACAATTAAATGTTGAATTTAATTTAGAGAAAAATAGCTACCTAGTCATAATACTAAATACATATCATTATGTATTAAGTGTGTGTTCTATATTTTATTATTTTAGAGGTATTGATGTTTGAGCGCAGAAGGATGCAATTGATTATTGGATAAAATCTTTATGTTTTAGAATACTGCAAATATGTAATTATTAAATATATATTTGTTAATATAGTCATGGAAAGCGTTATGGAATTATGAAATTTGTAAAAAATAAAATAAAAATTCTGAATATATGTGAAAAGAAAATTCTGATATGTTGGATAAGAGAAAGGTACACAATAAGCTTACTGTAATTGTGAGGTTCAACAAAGAATAGGATCACGAGGATCTTTTATTATTTTCACTCATAACTAAATATGTGAAAATAACTTTATCAGACACGTCGAAATTCGAAATATCAAAATTGAAATCTATAAATATTGATTTTGTGGAAAGAATAACATATGTTTAGTTTTAATTTCTTTCATATGGGTTAAGCTCTGTTTCAGGTAAAGATGAAATCTTGATAATGTATTAATAGTAAAATACATTTTTGATGAAAACATAAAACATATAATAAGTTATATTCAAAATAAATTGTATTTATATTTTAATATTCGGTCTTGTTATATTATTATTATTTTATCTTAAAATTGTACTTACTATTTGTCACGACCCAAATCAGGGACGCGAATGGCAACCCACATTTACCCTGCCTATGTGAGCGAACCAACCCATCTAAACTAACATTCAAGATATATCAACAGAAAAAAATGAGGCAAAGACTTAAAACTCATTAATAAAGAACAATTAATAGTATTAGTATACTCCCCAAAAATCGGAAGTATCATCTATCACCAGAGAATCTACTAAATTACTTAAATAGGCATTGTCTAAGACAAAATAACCTAAAAAGCTTAGTCAGTGCCGGAAGTTTCAGGCATCAAGACTTGAAGAAGAAGACCCAGTCCAAGCTAGACGCATTAGCTCACCCTGAATTTTCCGATGAGTGAGGACTTGGATTCTAGACTCTACAGTTGAGTTAAGTGGACGGAAAGTTTGCTGCTTTACACAAATAAATAACCAAGAGGAAAAACCTGAACGAGAGGGGAGTCCAACCAAACGTACTGAGTAGATATTCAGCGGCCAACTCAAAATAGGGGAACAGAGATATCATAATAGGTAAATCAACTACACTACTCACAACATGTCGCAATAACAACTGATTATCAATAACTACACCGAGTTCAAAATGAGGACTCACGCCAAGACCATAACCTTGAGAATTAAGTTCATTAGATTGAGTATATTCTTATCTTTCAGATCATTATCTTGCTTCCTCTGTGTCGGTACGTTGACACCTCTCCGATTCCTCTACTTCTATCTGGTGCGGACGTGGACACCGCGCTCCATCTCGTATACTATATGGTGTCGGAAGTGACACCGAGCCTCTATTCTATCCTGGTACGGAAGTTGGCCCCGATCATTAATTACACCGGTGTCGGAACGGACACTCCGATCCTAATATTCTATCCTGGTACCGGAACTTGGAAACCGAACCATATTCATGATCCTCGGTACCGGAAACGTGGCACCGATCCCCAATCAGCAAGCCTTCTTTTACCTAAGGCATCATCATTCTAATATGAATATTAACAAGCCTTTTTCATACTAAGGGCATATATTCTATGGAGATAAGACATAAGGCGAATTAGGGTGTCTTTCAAGATTGGGATCAACAGCTATCATTTGCTTGTTAAGCATTCACAATTTATAATCATAATTTCCTGCACATTACACTTAAGCACATACGCTAGGGTTTACAAACTATCAACAAATAATATTCACTCTAAGAGTCACTACGAATATGAACATAAACCATAACCTACCTCCGAAGAATGGAATCGCAAAAAGCTATCTTCTCAAGATCATTGCTATCTTTTCGTTTCTCTCTCTTAATCGTTAGTTTATCCTCTCTTTCTGTCTTTTCTTTTTGTTTGTGTTATTCACAACCTCTTCTTGGTACCCTAATTAAAAGGAAATTAGTGTGAGTGTAAAGGAGGACCAATAAAACCCACTTAATTAACTTAAGGTTATCTCTTTCCCCCAAGGAATTGACCTATTAACAGACCCCTCAATCGTAAATTAAGTGAAGAATAGTCACAAACCGACCCTAAAAGGGGTAGGAATCATAGGTTGCCCTGGGACTGGCCCAACCTGTGCACGGGCGTCGTCTGCCATGCGACGGTCCGTCACACAGGTTTCGGAGGCTCCCTCGGGTTACGTAGCCTGTGCAAAGGCCCGTACAGCGTTGACGGTCCGTGTTCTGTTCCTCGTCTGACGGTCAGAATAGAAACTCGTTTTTGTATCAAATTCTCAAAAGTGAGTGGTTTTCAACACGACAACTCACGGACGGTTGCGTAGGGATGTGACGGAAACTGAAGTCCTGAGGTTGCGTAGCAATTACAGAGAGCGATTTCAGTACAACATTTCAAATTTCCAAAGTGTTTGAAACGACACCCTCCACGACGGTCCGTCGTGCCGGGAGGTCCGTCGTGGCCTACGTCACCTTGCCAGTTTTTCCAGCATAAAATCGGTTGCCAAAACGACTAAAAGGTCGTACACTATTTTTGAGATAAATTTACTATTCCAAAATTAAGAGTATTCAATGTCAGTTTAGTATTTCAAAACAGATGTAGTTTCAATATCACGGTATACATTTGTGGTAAAAAAGACATATAATAAGTCGTACTAAAAGTAATTGTAGTATATTTCATATGCCAGTTGTATATTTAGTATTATTGATGTTTTTAAAAACATTAGGTACTATTCTCTGGATAAGATTATATTCCAAAAAATGCAAGATGTAGTTCAATATCAGTGAGTACACAAACAGAAGAAGATATCAATATCCATTTGTCTACTGTTGTAAAAACATAACACATATAATAAGTTGTATTCAAACTAAATTGTATTTATATTTCAATATTCAGTCTTATTATATTATTATTTGATTTTAAAATTATAGTTACTATTTCTTTGGATAAGTTTATATTCCAAAAATTCAAGGTGTATTTCAACATCATTTAGTAATCCAAATATCAGGATGTATTTCAATATCATGTGTATGCATTTATGGTGAAAACATAACACATATGATAAGTTGTATTCAAACTTAATTGTTTTATATTTCAATATCCGTTCTTGTTTGTATAATTATTATTTGACTTTAAAATTGTAGCTACTATTTCTCTCGACAAGTTTATATTTCAAAAATTCAGAATGTATTTCATCAACAGTTAGTATCCGAAGCATCAGGATGTATTTCAATATCATTAGTATACAATTGTTGAAAACACAACACATACAATAAGTTACATTCAAACTAAATTATATTTATATCTCAATATACATTCTTTTTGTATTATTACTATTTGACGTTAAAATTGTAGTTACTATTTTTCTGGACAAGTTTATATTCCAAAAAATTATGATGTATTTCAATAATAGTTAATATGCAAAGCATCAAGATGTATTTCAATATAATTTCAAAAGCCAAATAAGTATCAAATTAGTTTGTATGTCCTCTTATAAGGTATTCTATCATAATTTTATATATTATATTTTCTGTAAACTTATCTTGCTAAACTGCAGATAGTATACACATGAATATCAAAAATGTCATACGTAACATAAAATACAAAACATTAATATTATGGAAAAAAATGTTCAATAGTATTTACAGTAATAAAATCAAAACTTCATATAAATTTTGAAACCCAACCATAATTCCTCAGGCCAAATGTCTTTTCCTTTACTACAATAAGGTTGCCACAATGACTATAAAACACACAGCAGGCTATGCTTAAGACATACAGAGATGAATGATGAAGAAATAAGTCACAAAAGACCCCAACTACTTTGTTGAAGAATCGATCAGAAGTTTGAATAATTTGTGTTTCTAAGTGAGCAAAAAAAACATGAAGAAAGAGTTTACTAGAAACGTAAAAGGTGGAAAACATAAATTTATTAACTGAGAAACGTGTAAGGTTTTTATTTTTAATAGGTTATTGGTTAGTATAATAATAAAACGTGGATACAAATTATTTTTAAAAATATTGTTATTATGACATTTTAAATAAATATTTTAAAGTATTGTTGTTTTGTCTGTTAATTATTATGACTAGATAGCTAATTAAATCTAAAAGGATGAAATAATTTTTGGATACAATGTCGAACGAAATTGAAGTAAATTTTTAACTTTATGTAACATACTTTCAAGTTAATTAGGTTTTTGCTCATCAACAATTAAGAAAATACCTTTTTTGTTGTACATCCATCAATATAAAATCTGAGACGAATTACTTTATATTGTGAAACTTTAGTTTTAGTCATTTCTAATGGTTAGTCAAGACATCTAGAATTTGCTTTTGGAGAGAATTCATGTCTGCGAAACGATATGCTAGAAAGCTTCTATCACATCCATCCTGATTTCGTTTTCGATAGGGTCAGAACGTTCTAGAGTTGTGCGGAGAACTCTAAAACCTTTTGAAAGACTCAAGAAGGCTAGGGAAGGCCCCTAAGTATTGTAGAATTCTCTCGAAAGGGGTCAAAGTGTAAATATTTTAGGGACTTATAAAGTAAGTATTAATTACACTTTAGTCCCTAGGAAATAGCATAAATAGAGGTGTGTCTCATTTGTAAATGCATCAAGCAAGTTGTAAGTATTTTCCAAGCATAATACAAAGTCTTCTTCCAAAGTTCTGTTTTGTTCTTTCTGAGTTCTTTTTCAAGCATTCTCTTAGCCATCTAAGTCTTAAAGACTTCCTTGAACTTACAAGATCTTGAAAAATTAATGATTAAGTCGTCGAGGGCCGCACGGAGTTCTTAACAAATACTCTAACTCTGTGAAAAGAGAAAATTAACTGGTTCTATATAGGATAAAACAATAGATGGAAAAAGAGCATATTAAAACTAACCTAAAATTTTAAGAACTTTTTAAATTAAATTTAAAACTTTTTTTAATTAAGAGAAGTGAAAATATTAAGAGAAGTGAAAATATTAAATTTTAAACTTTTTTTCTTTCATTTTTAGTGTAAAAATATGAGAAATAAAAAGAAAACAGTTAGGAAACAAATAAAACTAAACTTTTTTGCTTTTGTATTGTAATTCTTTTTTGTAGTTGTAAAAAAAGAGATAGAATTTTATAGAAAATCTTAAGAGAAAATGAGTGAAAATTAATTTAGACCATCAAAATAATAAATCAAAAAATAATCTTTTTTTTAAAAAAATAAATTGTTTTGCTCCAAAAATCACACCCCAATACAATTAACCTAGGCATTATTAAGAATTACATCTCCTTTGAGTCTAAATTTTAAGCTTTTTTTTTTAGCCTTTTTGGACTTAACGTGGCTTCAGTTTTACCTCTCTTAAATATATGAATTACCAATAAATACGTCTAGCAGTTAGTTTATTTCTTGTTATAATTCGTAGACTTATGTCCAAATAAAGTATTTTAATTTCTAAATTTATGAAAGTATGCCATCGTAGATACTATTAATTTGTTCTCAAAGTGTTATTCTATTTATGTATCGCTGAACGTCATCATTTAGGATATTGTAAATTGACTTGATTTTTTTCAAAGCAAATTATAATTGGATATATAAGTAAACAAATAAGAAGTTGGATCGTGCATATAACAAGATAGGTGCAATATTCTATTTTAAGATAAGAAGTTTATATCGCCAAAGAAATGAGAGATATTGGATATATAAGTAAATAGACTTTACAAATTAGTGAAACATTTTAAAGTCGCGCGGACTTAGGCCCAGGATGAACAATATCACTAATAGGCTGGACCATTTTAAATGGTATTAGAATTGCTTCTATGTTAACCTTGTGATGCAGGCCAGAGTTCAACTGAGTTTAATTAGACAAATGCCAGTAACGCCAGACAAATTGAGTGGAAATTTTATCAACTAGTGATACATTTTAAAAATCGTAAGCCCCAAACTTAAAACGTACAATATCACTTGAAAGGTGGGCCGATACATGGGGAGCAAGGGCGGGTTTTGAATTGTATAAATATTGCATGAACTTTCTTTAAGAACCATGGATATGATAGATAGAGATAATAACACTACAACAAAAATAATCATTAGCGGCAATTAAGAATTAATTGTCACTAAATATGTATTTTTAGCGGCAATTGTCACTCTTTCTATATGTCCCTAAAATCTTTAGCGACATTGGTTCTAATGGCACTTATCTAATGCCGGTAAAGGCTTTAACACTCTTTGTTAATGTCAATATTTAATGCCGCTAAAAGTTATTTTTACTACAGTGCAATGGAGCGGGGGGATGCGGGACGGGGCAGATTTAAAGTCATGTAGAGCGGATTGCGGAAATATGTGATTTTATGTGGGGTTAAACTTAATTATAATTTTTTACATGATATAAGAGTGACAGATCATTAATTTATTGAGATGATTTCTTTTACTAAAATATTCAAGATAGTAAATGAAAATGATTCAATAAAAAAATGGTTTAATAAAAAGTAATTTAACTTCTAACATGTTTCTCAATTGACCTTTAAAAAAATAAAATTTTAAATCACTATCCTATTAAATTAGTACAACTTCATGAAAAAATGAATATATTTATATAAATTTTATTTTTAGTATCAAACTTAACTAGAAAAAAATTATATTTGAAAACTTATGCAGAGCGGGTTCATGTTAAAGTTTATGTGAGGCGGGCGATTTGAAAATGAAAAAAATAAGTGTTATGCAGGGTGGGGCAGGACAAATTAAAAAATTTTCAAGTTAAACTCAACTCAACCAACTAACGCTAACGATAGACTGTAATAGACAACTAATTGTAATTCTCTTACATTTTAAAGATGAAATATCGATTCATGAATAGTACTATTCATACAGAGCTATGAAGTAATGATTTTTTTTATTGATTATGTTCTAAAGGATAGAGAAATGAAAGGTGATAGTGTGTTTTCTGTAACGGACCTGTTTAGTCATTTGAGTAGTAGCGATTTTAATCTGGAAAAATGGCGGACGTCGACGGACCTTACGAGAAACCGGTTCATGGCACGACGGGACCGTCATGGGGGTCCGTACCAAAATACTTTAAATTTAGGATTTGGGTACTGAGAGCGCTCTCTGAACGTCACGACGGAAATGGGAGACTGGACGTCGTGGCCGACGGGACGTCACAGACTCTTTAAGGAAATGAGTCTCTGAACTCTGTGACGGAGCAGCAGGACGGACCGTCGCAGCACGACGGCCCTTCGCAGCCCGTCGCAGGGCTGCGTAATTCCCGCTGGGTGTGGATTTCTGCTTAAGTAATTTAAGGGGCCGCTTTTGGACTATTTTCTTGCTTAATTATAAATAGTGGTTAATTGTTAAAAGTCGACGTAAATTGGTGGGTAAAAGAGCTAACCTTAAGTATTAGTGGGTTATTTTGCCATCTTTTATACTTAATTATTATATTATTAGGTAAAGAAAGAGGGTTTGAAAAGAAAAAATAGCAAAGCACAGCTGAGAGGGGAAAACGATCGAGTAAGAGAGGAGAAGGAACGCAGAGCTTTTAAGAAGATAGCTTGTTGATCGCAATCTTCGGTGGAGGTAGGTTATGGTTTTTATAATATTCGTAGTAGTAAGTAAAACTCTTAATACGCGAATGCGAATGTGTTGAGTTGTATTGGTAAGTCTTCTATAGCTTAATTGCCTGCTTTATGAATGTGGGGGATTATATAATTGTGATTAAAAATAAGCAGATGAAGCTATGAATCCCAAAATCTTGAAAAACCCCCTTGTTATGATGATGCTTGGTATAAGAGAAGGCTTATGAACTAAAGTAATGAGTTGAGATGCCTTGGTATAAAAGAAGGATTGATGAAAGTAATAGAATGAGATTAGTGGAGCGGGAGTGCGGTGTCACGAACCGACCACGTTAGAATTAGGGGCTCGGGGTTGGCACGAACGACACGTAGATTAGCGGGATCGGAGTGTCACGTACCGACAATAGTATTAGGGGAGCGGGAGTAGAAGTGTCCGTACCGAACACAAGAGGAATAAAGATAATGAATCTTGAAAATGTTAAATACTCATTAAGAAAACCTAATCCCAAATGAGTTATGGTTATTGAGGCTTGACGTGGGTCCTCAGTGTGTGTGAACTGGCGGATTACTTATTAATGATTATAGTACTTGTGTGTTACATGTGAAGTATGGTAGTTGATTTATGATTTATCTGAAATCTGTGTTCTATTTTGAGTTGGCGATGAGACCTTACTAGTACCACGTGTTTTGTACGACCCCTACTTGATGTTGTTTTCCTTGTTTATTTGTGGAGGGCAGCAAACGGTACGTCGTCTTCAAACTCAACCGCAACTCTAGCCAGTCTTCATTACACCGGAATGTCAGTTGTGTGGCTAATGCTTCTAGCTTGGAATGGATCTTCTTTTCTCATGTCTTGATGCTTGAAGTTCCGGCATGGACTAGCTTTTGTGATTTTAAGCTTCTTAAATACTCTTAGTATAATTGATCATAGAGTTCTTATGGTGATGACTTCCGATTTCTGGGGAAATAATATATGTTGAATTTTAGAAGTTTTGAATGGTTTTATTAATGAGTGTAAGTCTTACGCATATTTCTTTGATATTATATTGAAATGTCAGGGTTTAGATTGGGGCGGGCTTTCGACGATCAACATAGGAGGCGTAAGGGTGGGTGCAGTTCGTCCGCGATCGTTTGAGGTCGTGACAGTAGTTTCAATGCATGAAATAAAGGGGAAATTTCACAAACAAATGAAAGAGAAAGAGTAAAGGTCGAGGAGCTGAGGGGAAGAAAGAAAAGAAAAAACGAAGATGGAAAATATAAAAAAATTAATAGTTTGGTAAAACGATAATAACAATTATAGTAAAGGTTAATTTTATAGCATCAAATTTCATTCCTACTTTTTTTAATATAATTTTTGTGTAACTTTCTTGTATATTGAAATATATAAAAATGCATTAAATTTTCCTGATCATTATGTTTTAAATTTCAATATTAATTTACGATTAATTTTAATTTTTTCATCAAAAATCTTCTTATACTTACTAGAAAATAGTTGTTTGTTTTTAGCAAAAGTTTTCTTATAACCACCAGAAAAATATCATTATATATGAAGTATAATTAATATTGGAAAAGGAAAAGTATTACATAATGGATTAAAGTCAAGCAGCTTGAAAATTTAAAGTTTTATTTGAATTATACGATTAGTAACTTTTAATGATGTTTTAGAATTTTAAATTAAACTACTAAAAAATTATTATTTATCAATAAGATTTTTTCAAAAGAGGAAAAATTGAAGTGTATGGGAAAAAAATGACTATAACGTTGCTTGGGGAAAAGGACTCTTTCTAGATAGTATAATAAAAGAGGAATGTATTTTTTACGGTTGAATAACCTATAAATTACAGAGATAAAATTAAAAAATATTAATATCGCTCAAATAATTTTTTTAAAAACTTGCTCTAATAATTTTTGAACTTCCCTTTTATGTTGACACTATCAATAACTGCAGAAACTCTTGAACATCGAAGAAAGATCAAGAGGGTCTGACGGAACCAATCGATGTCCAACACACATGGGACAACCTTTCTCGTTCCTCGGCCATCTTTCCCGTTCCTGCTTTTTCCCTTTTGTCTCCTCCGTGGCCCCCCCCCTGTTCCCGCCCTTCCGCTCGCGCATGTCGCCTCCGTTTACCTTTGCTTTTTTTTCCCCTTCACTTTTATTTTTTTTCTTTGGTTTCGCGTTGCCGTCCCCCTTCACTCGTCCCTTGTTTTGCAATGTTGTTTCTTACCGATACCTCTTAAAAGAATAGTTGACTTATATTCTCTCGTCAATATCTTTTCACAACTCCTCCCCCGCCTTGGCCGATTGGTGAAGTTTCCCTCCCCTTCTCTCTGTTCCGGAGAAGAGGGGCACGGGAGAGGGAAAAGGCAAAAAGAAAGGAAAGATGCAAGGGAAGCAAGGAGGCCACGAGGGGAGGTGGAGAGAGGGGGGAGGCGAAGGGGAAAAAGGTGTTATATATTGTAATATAAAGGTAACTTAACTTATAAGATCACTTTTTATCCTTTAATAATGTACAGAATATTAATATAGTTACTAAGATGGTCAATCAACTTTAAATAACTCAATTAAAAAGTCAGGGCAAGGGAAGGGGGAACGGGGAGACGGAAAAAAGTGCGAGCAATAGGAGGGAAGGAAGCAAAAGGAAGGGGAAGAGGAAGAGGGCACGAGACAGCATGCAAGGAGGGGAAGAAAGGGGGGGAGGACAAGGGGCGGAAAAGCGGAGTGGGGGGAAAAGGAGGGGGCGGGAAAAATATTAAGAGAAGAGAGTGGAAAGGAGAGTTAGATAAAAGATCTCACATGATCAGTAGGTTACAAACTTTTTTTTAAAAGCAAATATATAGCAAATACAAAAAAGAATTCCCTTTTTAGCAATTGTTGAATGATGAAAAACTATATATGCTGGATGAAACTAGGAGTTGAGGGAGGGGCGGTAAAACAAATGTTGAAATCGAAGAAATAGGCCAAGGCAAAGAAGAGTAGCAGTAGAACAATTCGAATTTTTAAATTGAAAAAAAAATTAAAAGTTCATAAACAAAAAATGCATTTCAACGAAATTTAATAAAATAATTAAAATGAGCAACTTACTTTTTTCTTTAAAAAAAAAAAAAGAAGTTTAAAACAGTAACTGTATCTCAATAAAAATTTAATTAAAACATTGTTTAAATTAGTTGGGTAACTATTTATTAAAATATCAATAATCGAGACTTTTTAAGTAAAATTGCATTCCTCCCATTTCTTTCTGGTCCGCCTAAGAAAAGGAAATAGGGAAGAGTGGGAAGATATGTGAAGTTAAACGCAGGGACGGGGTATGCGGGAAGAAAATAACTTGATGATAACAGAAGCTGTTTTATTATGAGTTCGAGATTATAAATTTTAAGTTTTGGTTTTCTCTAAATCATAATGAATCCTAATTATCACCATGTAAAAAGAAGGAAATAATTAAAATGACTTTTGCGTTTGATTTTCTAAATCATCTATTCAAGATCAGTGTACCGTGTGTGAAAATATTATCTCCAAGAGTGTTTGGTCATTATATTTAAACATAATTTAGAAACAAAATTTTTGAAAATACAATGTGGGAACGACAAAAAACAGTTAAGAAGTTAGGAAAGAACATTTTCTCACAACTAGAAAATTAAAAATAGTAAGCAAAACTGAAACCAGAGAAACAGCCCTAAAAAAAAATAAGACAAAATTTTTTTTTTAAAAAAAAGAATTGTTTTAATATGTTGGTCTACAAGAATCTTTTAATTTAAACCAAACTTTACAGAACACAAGTTACCAAGTCTTAATGAACAGTAAAACAAAAAAAATTAAAAAAGCTGAATTAATCAACAATAAAAATTTGTTTAAAACAATACCAGAATCTGGAATTTTTTAATAGACAAAAAGATCAAGTCAACTGAACTCAAAGTTCGTCCCCTTAAGTATCGGATGTTTGATTTGAAATATGAACTCTACAGGTACCAAAAATGATCTCAAATCACCAGACAGTTAGAGACCAAAAAAATGCACGGGCCGCAACGAACACAAATAAACGGCCAGGAAAGTACACTTAGAATACTAGCTTTAATAGTTGAAAGAGAAAAAAAGAAAACGTCCACGAATTTATTATTAAAATGAGGAGAAAATCTCCTCAATTATTTAAAAACAAAAGGTTAGTGCAAAAGATTAGTTATAGAAAATAAGAGTAGTGCGAAAAAAAAAGTTATTATTTGGTCTTACCGAAAGGTCTACAAAACTTCGAAAAAGTTCAAAAGACGTAGACGAGGGTCACCTAAAAGGGCAATAAAAGTACACAACTTCTATAGTAAAAAGCTTAAGAGATTGTCAAAAATTGAAATTTTTAAGAAAAGTCCGCAACATTTTTCTCTTCATCTTTACATACACTTTTTTAAAACCTAACATATATAACTAAGAATACTTCTAAATTATAAGCATGATACATAAATATGATCTTTAATTTAACGTCAATTGATAACTATAACTTTTATTTTAAATATGCATAAGTATATACTTAAATTTGTATAAGATTGACATTCATCATACATGGAACCACACATAACAATTTTAAATCTTACTTGACATCCTACATGTACTATACCAGGTAAAATAATTAATATAGTGAATGGAATTAGAGAAACGAGGACAAGATAAGTTCAGGAAGTATGAAAATTAAAAAATATAATTATTTATTTATACCAAATTAAAGTCCAAAAATCTTCATATCAAATCAAACAATGTCATCGAACTAGTTATACTCGACTTAGGATAACCTTTGGACAAAGCTATTTACACTTCATCATAAAAATAGAAGTGATACACACGACGGGAAAGGCAACACGTTAGCATGTAGCTGCTGAGTCATGAAGTTTCTCAAATCAGCTATCTTTTTTCACCACGTTGCTATCACAAAATTGCTAACATTCAACCCTTGCCATTCTTCAACAAATACTTTCACAATGTGTATTCTAAAGTTTCTTCATAGTTATAAAAACACAAGTAGTGTGTTCTTGTTATCAAATTCATCAATTATATAGAAATTTATTGTAATTTTTGTTTTGTTATCAATAACAATGGCTTCAGAGCAAGCGAGAAGAGAGAATGTTACTGATGAAAGGAAACTCCAGCTTGAGAAAGATAAAGTTCATAAAATTGCTAGTCATTTTGAGTCTCTAGCTGATAAAGTTCATGAGGAGGATACATCAACTTCTCCTCCGGATGTTGTTCATGTCAAGACTACTGTTACTGGTACTGTTCCTTATCAACAACATCCATCGGAGAAACAACGATCATCTGATATAATCGATAAAACTCAAGGGAGTAAGCAACAGGTCTTCCAAGAAAAACCAGAAGGTGTTAAATTTGGACGAGAAAGTTCCTCGGCCAAGAAACACGAAGATTCCGTTAGGAAAAGAGGGATAAATAGAGAGACAGGGCCCGGCGGGAAGGCAGGAAGAGAATCACGAAAAAGGGGTCAGGGTTGGAGGATGAGGAAATTTCTCAGTTACAGAGAACCCTCCCCCCCCCCCCCCGGACAGCAGGAATTCGATGAAACGCGAGAATGAGAAGTGTGCGGAGCCAAAGACGCACGACGCGGACCCGCCCTACCTAAGAAGTAGGAGAAGGGCACAGCGGGGAGGCGAAGAACACTCTGGCAAGACACAGCTCCCGCTCTACCTCCCGCACCACACACATCCACCCCTCTCACTTTACTACCAACTCCACACACCCCTTTCTCCTCTATAGACCACCCTCCGCTACTAACCCCCCCCCCTTCCCCCTCCTCCAATCCCCCACCGATCCTCGAACACCTCCATCCACGATCCCCACCCACACCCCCATAACATCCCAAGTCCTTACTGTTAAAGAATCTACAACTCATGGAATTGGTGCTGCGGCAGCAGAAAAGGGTGCACAAGCTAAAGACACCATTACTCAGGGCCTTCAAAAGGGAACTCAGTATATTGCTGAAAAAACTGGAGCTGCTAAAGACGTCGCGGTCGAAAAAGGCCAACAAGCTTATGCTGCAACTAAGGATACTCTTTCGGGTGCCGGACAAACTGCAGCTGAATCAGCTCAACAAGCTAAAGATTACACAATGCAAAAAACAGGGGAAGCTAAAGATACCCTTTCAGGTGCCGGACAAACTGCAGCTGAATCAGCACAACAAGCTAAAGACTACACTATGCAAAAAACAGGAGATACTAAAGATTACACAATGCAAAAAACAGGGGAGGCAAAAGATTATGTTGCTGAAAAAACAGGGGAAATTAAAGAACAGAGCAAAGGTGCAGCGAGTTATGTAGGCGAGAAGGCAGCACAAGTTAAAGATGTTACATTAGAAACAGGAAAAGGCGCGGTAGGATACGCGGGGAAAGTAGCTGAAACAGTGAAGGACAAAACGGTTGTAGCTGGATGGGGAGTTGCACATTTCACTGCTGAAAAAGCTGCAGATGCAACTAAAGCTATAGCTGGTGTTACTCACTAACGTGAAGGCGTAAGCCGGTAGGAACGACACCAGTGGCGCAAAAGGATTTGGGTGGTTGAGTGATGGAAAGAGAAAAACAGTGGGTTTGAAGAGGATTAAGTTGGATGATGAAACGGATTTTGTAGTTTCAGCTGAAGAAAGTGCAGCAGTGTATGCAGCTAGGAAAAAAGCAGAAGCAGAGAGAGAATTAGAAGCTAAGAAATTACAAGAACACACCAAGGTAAACAAACGGTAATTGGATTTTTTACCCCTTTTTTAAGTAATTAGTGTTGACTAACGGTACATTGATTCATCAATCTTGTAATGTATTTTGGACAGGGAGAAAACAGAGGAGGATCGAAGATTGATGAAAAAGAGCGTGGATTCAAATCCAAAGAGGAAACCGAAGAATCCTACTTCGAGGAACACGGAGGAGGGGGAAAAGAAAGCAGCAAGCCGGTGGAAGGTGCAGCGGTGGTGTTGCAAGCCATTGGCGAAACTATAGTTGAGATTGGGAAAACAACTACTGAACTTGTTGCAGGTCGCCCTCGAGATGAACCAGTTGAGGGAATTGAGGAAGAGTCTACTACTACCACAATGAAGAAAACTTAGAAATGGCCATACATCATTTTGTTTTGGTTTGATTTTCGATTTTCTAGTTCTATGGACTATTTTAATAATAATTAGCACAAATCGTGTAGAAACTGTGTTCTCAGGTATGTTTTTGTGTTAATAATAGTGATTGTCCTTTTGGGTTTTGGGTCACATTTATTAAGCCTTGAACGATTGTACGTTTCTTCTCTATTGCGGTCTATTTAGTGTCCACATTGTCCCAGCCCACCCTTATGATTACCCCCGAAGTACTTATTATGAATGCCCGCATTAATTCGGAGAAGCAGTTTGTTGGATTGAAGGGGACGGGGGGAGGGAAAAGAGCAAAGCGGGGAAGAGAAGCAAAGTAGAGGGGGTTTAATTTTTTAAAAAAAGAATGAATGCGTTATAATTTAATAGTACGATAAATTTTTTCAAATTAAATAAGAATATATTAAGGAAAAATTATTGTGCTGATTTATTAAAATGGACAAGTAAATAAGACGGAAGAAAGTATATACGAGTAAATAAAGAGAAGTATTAAATTAAACTATTCGTATGCTTCATTCATTTTTATGAAGTCCTTTGTTAGTTATTAATGACCGTAGAATTCTAATTTAATTTGGTTTTAGGTATACTGATAGGGTATTCATTGTTCTTTCATATGTTATGTGGTCTTGAACTTAAATGTGAAGACTAAATCTAGGGAAAATTATGCAAAATAACAATCATTTAATCTTTTAAGTTAAGAAAATTGTAATTTATCTTCACAATTTTTCAAATTTTTGTTATTTGTTTTATTTGTATTAATTTAGAATTTGTGTAAAAAAAATTTGATGGTTGGTATTATTACATTTGATTTATATATGTTTATTCCAAAACTATTTACTATCCCTTTTAGTCTTGTATATGACAAGACAAAGGAAAGACAGAAAGAGGCGAAACGAGAAAGAGAAAGGGAAAGTGGGAGAGAGAAAAGAGAGAGCGAATTTGTATATTCTTGGTATATTAGTGTTAGTGAGATATTACGCACGAGCAAGTCTTCATAGCAAATAAACTTATAAGAATTTGCTTTGCTATTTTCTTGTTCAAAAATATATGCTTTTTGTATGGAGTGGTTATATTATAGACCAGACAAGAAGTAAACTAGCTGCAGTGCACATTCCGCTACACCTCATTATAAATATTCATGCCTCCAAGTGTAAATAGCTTTTCTAATTCGAGTCTTCAATAGCCAGACGGGAGAATAAGAAGCGAACGAGGAAAAAACGCACAGGAAAAAAAGGGAAAGAGGAAGGGGGCGGGGGAACGAGTGGAGAGGAGGGGAGGAGGGAAGGAGAAAGAAGGGGGGAAAGGAAGGGGAGAAAATAAAAGTAAACTTGAACCAAAATAATATAAATTAAGTTATTCTTATACATCATAAGGTTTCAATTTTGAGTGTTCATTATGACAAACCACCGGTTAATTTTTTGTGATCTTAAATTAAAAGCGTATATACCTTTCCGTTATTTTGGTCTTTAATTAGATCATATGAGATGTTGAAATTATAGAATTGTCAAACTAGATAAAAAATAATGTTAAAAAGTATATACTAAAAAAGAAAAATAAATTAAAACCGTGGAGTATTACTTATCTCTGACTGCTTGAGTTTGCTAAATCCTTTTGATGCCTTCGCATTTCGTTTTTGAAAAGTCAAAAGGAATTCAAGTATGATAGAAAATTATAAAGGAAGGCGGGAAAAGGCAGGGCGGAAAACGGAAAGGAGCGCGGGCGGAGAAACCACCACCCCTCTCACATCTCCAGGTATTTATAAAAAAGGACTTACAAACATGACCAATATAAAATATATGAAACTTTTACAATTAAATATTTACTTTTTTAAATCCACAAGAAGTAATAATTTAGGGTTTTTTTAATTATTATTTATAGAGAGACAAATCATGTACTAAGCACGATATTAACACGTAATCATTATTATTCATTTTGTCTGGCAGTTACTAAAGGACAAATTAAAGTAGTTGAAAAATAAATAATATTGCTTTAATCCTGTGACGATGTATACTTTTAGCACGGGTTTTAGGTAGGATTATGGAATATTTTTAGGGGTTTTGGTGCCTAATATTTAATTTACATTTAATTATTGTTAAAAAACATTATTTTAATCTATCATTGACTAGGGCAACGTATTAAATGAAACCTAATGATATGTTAATTTCATTTAGTGTCACTATCATAGGATCTTTGTATCCTTTTCTTTATTTTATCCACAAATTAAGTTTATCGTACAATGTGCTATATATGTTTATGGTAGTTAATTTTTTTTAATATATATCTATTTGAGAAACTAATAATTAAATAACAAGCATATAATTGCTATTAAAATAACAAGCATATGATTGCTAATTAATAGATATATTTTTTTAAATAAAAAAAATAAAGAAGTGAAGCTAGCTAAGTGAAGCTAGCTAAGTACTATATGCATGGTTGGATCATGTTAGTACTATTTAGTTAAGAATTGTAATGTAGGTAATTACCAAGGAAGATGTAGTAAAATTGTTATCTAAATAGTGAGAACACTAAAAGCAATAGTTTAGAATCCACCAAAAATATTTATTTTATAAGAATTTAACTAATATATATCAAGAGTGTATAGAAGCTGAAGCGTGTGATCATCTCATCTAAAAGTTTAAGATGTTAGAAAGAACATCTACGAGTCTAATTCTTTTTCATATCAAGCAAGTAGGATATTTTTTTTAATATGGGTGACCTAGAACCTTTGACTACTCTGATATCATGTTAAAGTGTATGATCATCGCATCTAAAAGTTTAGTCTATTAAAGAGAACACATTTATATTACTTAATTATATTCTTAACACTACGATCAGAAACAAAGGCTCATTTCACAAATTAAGGACAATTCTCATTAAAAATCATCTCTCATCTTATAAGTTACACGATGGATACACGCATGATGCTTTTTTCTCATATTATTTCATGAGATCTTGCAAAAATGCGTCGATAAGATATGACAGAGATATTTTTAGATGAAAAAAGAAAAAGAAAAAGGGACGCTTTAAAAGAAACTAGAGAAAACGAAATTTGTAAAAGCAATTAATGACTCCCACCTTCTTCTCTCATGTGCTATGTATGTTATGCTCGGATTCTTCAAAAATATCATGCAGGGCCCACTAAAAATTATGAGTACATTTTTGAAAGATTCGACATAGATATGATAGAGACATTTTTAGAGGATCCGAGCATCATTTATTGGGCACACTAGTTAGTTGGAGGCAAAGAGTGATGTTGAGGGTCAGGTCCACCAGGTGCAACTCTATCTGAACCGCCTTTTAAAGATCGCCTCGTATACTCCTCAATCTCCCTTAGGGTAAATCCAGCCTTACTAAGAACAAAATGACTATCATATTTGTTTTGAACAACTTGAAGATCATCAAGAATACGACCCTGCAAAGAAATAAAGTGACAAAAAAGGAAAATAATCATGAAGAGGATTAGTAACATTTTTGATGATGAATTAGCCATATGTGAAGATTAATTAATTAAGCAAAGAAAAATTAATGAAGGGTTTTTGGCTAATTGAGTTGTAAGAGGGTGTACAAGTGTTGTTTGTTGCATGGAGATTATGATGGATAATTCTATTTATAAGGAAGAAAAAGGGATATTTTATATGATGATATTGATAATGGAGATAACATGCATGATCAAAATTAATTTTGTAGTTAAGTGGACTAAAACAGACAAACACCTCCAGCATGGATTCTCCAATATCATCTAAAAGATTTTAATCTTTACTGGAATTTTTAATTGAAATCTTTATAATGATTTTATTTTTTCTAATATATTCAAATGGTAGAATTCCACTTCTTATCCACCAAATGAAAAGGAAAAAAAAAACATAACCTAGGATAGATCATAGATGGAAGCTTTGTCAATTTAGTAGAACCAATGTAATTGTGTTATTATTATAACTACTATGATTCTTCTTTTAGATGCAATATAATTTATCAAGTCAAATTAAGGAGTTGAAAATGTACATAAGGAATGGAAACGATGTCTTGACTAAACAAAGAGTTATTTCAATAAAAAGCATCATAATGGCGAAGTTAGAAATTTTGTTAAGAATATGCAAAACTATAGTATATATTGTATATATAAGTTGTTATTGACCTATAATTTTTCTTTACGTAAGAAACAGTTTTTGCAGGACGAGTGTTCAAATGACCACCTTTGATCGATGTAGCTACACCATTGCTATATGGTACACCATGTAACAAATATTTATAAGATTTGGAAAACTTATACCTACACTAAATATTCCCTCCATTCTAATTTAATATTTGATATATTATGAATCCACATGAAATTTGAAGAGAAATGAAGACTTTTGAAATTTGTGATCTAAAACATGTTTGTACTGGTGTAATGATAAACATTTTGAAATTTGTTGCTTCAAATGTACCATAATATTGTTATGGTTATAAAAATCACTACTCAAGAGTTAAATGAAAAGAATACAATCGATACACTTTTTTGTTTGTTTTCAAGATAAACTAAAATATATCACATAAATTAAAGCAGACTAAAGCGATTTGTTTGCTTTTTTAGCATGAGTCATTTGAAGCATCAAGATAAGATTCTCCCCCTCTAAGAATATTAGGACACTACAAAATGAGTCATTTCTTCTTTTGCTGCTAATTAAAGAGGAATAAATAGAGGCTAAAATTAAAACAAACCAAATGTTAGCCGTAAAGGTTTGATATTGTGAATTTTTAATTCAAAGTCAGCCTCTTTTGCCTTGGTTTAAAGTTATGTATAATTTTTATAATATAGTTAAAGGAAGAAATTTATTGTTATGTATAATGACTTTTTATTAAAGTTATATCAACTTGTTGCCCTATAAAAATACTCTACTATTCTAGTTAGCTCCTATGCCTTTCAACAAAATATGAATTTTTTCTTGAGAAAATACAATTATATCTTTTTGACTAAATAAATTCCCACATGATCAAGTTACTTTTGTTTAACCTCATCTCATAGTAATCATAATCATCTCTATCCAATTCCATGGTGGATATTGTTTAAATCTTTCAAATCAGTAATAATGTTAAAGAATTTGTAATCATTTCATTAAAAATTTTGAAACATTTCTTTTGATTATCTATTTTAATTATATGATGAAATTAGCTCATAAAATATGATATATTAAATTCACTCACATTTTTATCCAGAGTTATTTTAACAATCGATTTCAAACCCTAATAAAAGGGCTAATTTGGGCCAATCTAAGTATCTAGCTCAAATTAATCCATAAGACATCATATCAAAATATTTCTAAAAAAAATAACCTTTTTTTTGTTTGTTTGATATGACATATACAAAACAATCTTAATTATTGGACAAGTTGAACTACCAACCATTCTAAAGTACTTAGCTCATTTTAATCTAAGCAACATTTATGCGTTCATTAATCTTAATTCGTTTTGATCAATTCAAATCTAAACTTAGTTGAATTCATTTATCTGATAACGTATCTAATCAGATATCCGACCAGGATAACCTATAAAAGAATTTTTTATTGGTTGGACGGCCCCTTAGTATATATTGGCAGTTGGCTTAGCCAACATTCATTTGACAAACAGTTGCAAATAGACAATTTAACCGTCTATTGCTCCTAAAGTTTATATTAATTTTTTATACATTAATTATTTGTCCTTCACTCTTGCATTATCCTAAAACAGAATTTTAAAAAAAAGGAACTTTTTTTTATAAAAAAAAAAATATAAACATAATGGGCACCAACATTGCTTGTAGTTTGTACACATGGTCTTGAAAATGCTAATTAATTTATATTATATACACTAAATATATGATAAGACAGACATTTTATCATGCCTTGGCGGCGCCATTATTTATTATTTTTAAGTTCAACCATCATTCAATTAACCAATATATTTATTTTTAGTATTTTTTTTTATATATTTTAGAACTTTATTTGTGCAACAAAAAAAATTATTTATTTTTAATGAAATAGGCGTGGCGCCACGTCCTCGATACTTCTTTTAGATTTATTGATAGTGAGTTTCACATGACATGTTGGCATCTTTCGGTTATCAATGGATTCGATTCATAATTATTTTAGGTAAATTTGAGATTAAAATTTAAAGGGTAACGTGAAAATATATATGTTAATGTTGATGATAGAGGTGAAGTTAGAATTTTCAGTAAGAGGATTTAAAATTTGTAGAAATAGACATATAAAGTAATTGAAAGAAACTAAAATTATTATATTTACATATAAAATTATTTTAATCACGCATAAATAATATAATTTTTTGAATGAAGCTCATGGGATAATATATTAGCAAGAAAAAAAATAGTAGAACATGAGAGCGCCGACTTTCACATGTCAATTTTATGTGAATTTTGTTCAAAGGTTAGTTGTACCAATTTCTTTATTAACAATAAATTATTCATCGTATGATGAGGTTTGGGAAGCTGATGAACGCAGGTATTGGTCTCAAAAATTGTGAGGAAGGTGCATTACGTAATTGTTTTTTTTGTTTATTTTAATGAAAATTTTTAAATTTAAATTTTAAATATAGAATCGTTTCTTAATTTAATAGCGAAGTGGTTATGCATATAACGAACTCCTAAAAAGTAATTTAAATTATTAATTCTAAATGAATGATATATACCAGATAAGAAAAATAAATAAAGAATAGAGTAAGCTCAGTATATGAATTAAGAGGATTATTAAAGTAAAATATTTCTGAATTAGTATTAATGGCCTTATTACTCGTAAACGTATTCATTACTATTTGATTAATATTTCAAACAATAAAACAATTCGTATACTACTGTTCACAACATACATACATACATACTTATCAAAAACTCATTACGCGGAATCTTATTTTTTTAGAACGAGTTGAAGGCGTAGGCATTATTGGGAGAGACGAGACATTAAATTGGGTTTTATCGGATCAATGCTATGAGTTTTCGGAATAAAATGGGATGAGTGTTACGACAAATTTGATTGGCAGGTTCAATGGCAACAAGAAGGGGATTCATTAGCTCGTTATTTAGGATGAATCGGTGGAATAACAGAATCGTAAAGATTATTCAACATGCTCTAGAAGGAATTCTAGGATGAACTTACAAAAATTTAAAAATACAACGTTTTGACAGATTAAAAGATCCTGAATGAAATGATTCTGAATATCGATTTATTAGTAAAAAACCTGCTCCAACTTTTGAATATCTTGTATATTCTCAATTTATGTAATACTATTTAAATTTGATTAAGATTTTAAAAAATATATAATTTAAAATAACCTTGGACATTATATGGATATAATTTCATTAAAAAAATTTTAAAGCAAAATTATTTCTAATCATAAAAAAATAATATTATTTTTATTATTTAAAAAATAATAAAAAAATATTTTTTTTGAAACGGAGGAAGCAGAATATAGTAGGGATTAGGCATGTGATAAGGCCCCTAGTTAGATTAGGGTTTGAAGCAATTAATTAACTTCAATTTACTGGTGCTGAGCTGGGGATGACTTTGTTAACATCATCAAGGGTGTCATAGATCATAAATTTCATTCTCACTTATAGTTTATACTATTTTCTCCGTCTCAAAAATATAATATGTATATTTTAATCATAAAATTAATAGAATTTATAAATTTTTTTCATATAATTTTTTTAATATTTCAATTAACTTTCAAAAAATAAAATGAAATTAGAAATTTAAGACGTTTGAGTGATTAAATAAATAAATATCCTATTCTTGCGTCGTGTCGTATCACACAAAGTTGCCTCTTTAATTTGTTCCGTTTGAAGAATAGTGGCTTGAAGAGTCAGAGTTTGAAACTAAAATATTGATTGTAGTGTCCTTTTTGCCCCTTCAAATTAAAAGAATGTAACATATTGATTAGGTACATCAACTTTATGTGATCTATCGATCATATGACTTACGTTACGTGATATATTGAGAAATTGAGTAATATATATATTCGAAATGTTGAGGTATGTAGTCAAAATAGTAACGTACTCATCGAGATGTTTTAGGATGTATTTGAATTTTATTAAATTTAAGAGATTTTTATTATTTGAAAAAGAATAGAGATAGGATGTAATTAATTCCGTTATGGAATATTGGTATAAAAGATGCTACTACTCGCCTCTGTCTCTTTTTACTTGTTCACTTTGACTTGGTTAACACCTATTAAGCAAAACAATTAATGACTGTAATGAGTACTATTTTACCTTATAATTATCGAAGGAGATGAAAAGTTATATATTTTCCCAAGGTAATAGTCATGTAATTGTGGGGATAATAGGTACAAAATATTGTGCCTTCTTGATTGTAAAATAAGCTAAGTATTTAAGACGCTTATAAAATAAATTGGAGCAAGTAATTATAGAGACGGAGATAGACTTAAAAATAGAAAAGATGAAATATGTCCTAGACTCCTCGTACTAAATGAAATTGAGCAAATTAGCTTTCTATTTATGACCAAAACTACACATTGGTTGTCAAATATTGCCTTCAAATAGCTTCTTAGAAGAACTTTCACATATATCCAATGTAAAAATAGTAAACTAGTTGCACATAATTCTGAGTTGAATAATTACAGATTAATAGTTACTTCTTATAGGCATAGAGAGAGACGAACGACTGTGAGAGAGAGGACGAGAGGCGAGCGAGAGAGAGAAGTGAATGTAATGTCTATTTATTAATATGAGTGATATATTATAATATAAAGTATATAATATATAGTATATATATATGTATTTTATATATGTCAAGGAGATGAGAGAGAAAGAAGGCGAAGTGAAAGCGATGCGAGATAGAAGAGGGAAGAGATGAGGGTCTTCAAGAGTAGGCGACAGAGCGTGATAGAGAGAGAGGGATCTGATATATATATACGATTAGATAATTACACAATATACATTATAAATTATATATTCTTGTCAATTAATAACACAAAACAAGCCAACCATTTTCCGTATTACATTATATGTTTCAGAGCTATTCGTTGGTGGCACTTACCAAAAATACAATAATACTGGTATCAGTCCTTCAATTTAAAATTATTTTTCTTTTCAACTTCAATTTTTTGCATTTTTTCTTTTTAGGTTCTCACTTTTTAAAGTTCAAACATATTGATGCTTATTTTTTTGGAAAAATCAAACGTCAAATATATATATATCCAACCTTGTCATATAAAATATTGAATTATGTTCCATCTTTTGACTTTTCCTTTTAATTTGTATGATCAATAAGTCATGTATTTGAATTGTAAAATTACAGATGTCACTGTTAGACAATGCCTACCTACATCATTTAATCCTTGAGGCAATTATTTTTTAGAGCTGAATATAGAATGTTTTGTGTATCAACTTATAATTTTCTTAATAACATTTTTTATTTCCTCATTTTTATATTATTAATCGTCTTGTATTGTTCTGTTTAAAATTACAATTTTTTAAATACTCAAAAGTTATACTACCAATGTTATAAGTTATAATTTTTCTTATATCAATTTTAGATATTCAGTGAGAATTATTTCTTTAAATATTGGCCGAAGTTAATATGATTTTGTCTTTCGAAAAGTATTATTTTTTGTTTTCTCAAATGTTAAAGTTTCTAAATATTAATATTCCATGAAACAAAAAGAGGAAATAAAAATGAGGCCCACATGAATATCCCCAATGTCATAAAGTGCGATTTCTACGTGGGAAATTAATGGATAATCGAAGATACTAAAGTGTGTTTTGTCTGCTAACCCTATTGTTAGTTAATTAATTAGTATTTTAATAGTAATAATTAAATGCAGGTGTCGTTATTTTCTGTTTGACTAATCAAAGGAATAATATAACATGTCAGAAATGATAACTACTATAGTTTAACACCGACCAACATATGACATTATAACAAAACACAAATGATGACTAGATTGAGTTCTTTGTTTATTAATATTGAAATAATGACCTCTCATCGGTACCAAGGGTTAATGATTGCGGCGGATTCAAAATTTTCGAGAGATTCAATTATATCTAAGAAAATAATTTACCTCATATATAGTGTAATTTTTAATTAAAGACTTTCAGGAGAATACGAGCAGACCAACATATTAGGTCGTGAATGCTCGAGCGCTCATTAATGATCCGAATGTAAATTGTATATATGGGTATACATAAATATTAAGAAAATGGATATAAAGAGCTAGTAAGCACCCATAACATATATCATGTGGTGGTGTCACTATACCAAAAACAACTTTTAGAGCAATAAATGTATTTGATCATAATAACAGATGCTAAACTATTTAGGTCGGTGTAGTAAGTGTCATTAGAAACAATGGTCGCTTAACGGCTTAGGGACAGATCAATAGAGGACAATTGCTGCTAAAAATACATATTTCGCGACAATTAAGAATTAAATGCCGCTAATAATCATCTTTTGTTATACATGTACAATTAATGAAAGCAGGATGCAACGAGGATCAAATCCATATATATGGTTTCTTCTGTCTATTTAATGTCATTTTCGTTTTCAATATATGTAGAAACGAAATCGATGT
Source organism: Solanum habrochaites (assembly GCA_027704765.1). Taxonomy (NCBI): domain Eukaryota; kingdom Viridiplantae; phylum Streptophyta; class Magnoliopsida; order Solanales; family Solanaceae; genus Solanum; species Solanum habrochaites. The sequence continues at coordinate 64,470,935 of JAKWJA010002495.1, forward strand.
CTGTGAATTAATGAGGGAGATTTTATCTTTCCATGGTAGTGGAAGGTTTAGCATTGGCTACTAATCAACATGCTAATATCTTTAACTAACAAAAAATATAAAGCAAGAGACATAAACCTAACCTTCGATCCTAATGGTGATAATACTAGTCAACTATCTTGCTAGAGATATTTAATTAGTCAACAAAAGAACTAGTGGGGTGAATTAATAGGAAAATTAATATCATAATAGGAGGACTTTTGCTATTTACAATTGGTTATATTAAAGTAAACTATGGAGACTTCCTTTTACATCATATACTTCTAGTTAAGGTACATAAAAAATGTACATATGAAGTATTTTTCTATTGCCATGGGCAAGACTTTGGAGTACTATGAAGGTTATTCATTAGAACTATGAACTGTTTTTGTTTGAGAGGTAAGTGTCCAAGAAAAACAAACAGCCCATACGAGCAGACTGTTCCGACTATATCACGAAAAAAGCAGCCTTTCCAGGTCTAATCGGTTTGTGAATGCACTACGAACCGAAAACCAGTAGAAATTCATCTTCATAAACGAGAGAGGGGAGCGAGGGAGCAGCGAGGGGGGAAAGGGGAATAAACAAAGAGGGCAGATCTTGGGTGATTTTAATCCAAGGCTCGGACCCCGGATCTTCTTTCCCTTCTTGTATGGTACGGGCGCAGACTCATCCATTGCACCACATTCCTTAATGTTCAAAAGCCCAGGACTCCATTGTTCACCTATGGTAGACTTCTTTAGATCTCACCTGTTTCCTCTGTTTTTGTTTGTGATTAGTTTAGACCAATTTGTACTTGATGATTTCTTAGTCATTCCTGCTCGGAGAAGTCGATCTCTGTAAGCTATTCAACCTTCAGTAGGAAAAAACTAAAATCAGATTTGTATAAAGGTAAGTACATGAAAAGATCTTCCAATATTCTACTTAAGAACATCGATTTGATGTTGAATTCTGCATCAGTAATAATCAAGGAACTAACTCATACCTTGATAATCAATCGACCTTGTAACCTGTTAAGGCAACATCATGCTATCGAGACACCAGTTTCCTGTTTGTTCATATGTTGTTGGGAGAAAACAATAAATAAGCTCCATCGAGCAACATGATCATTACTTAGAATTCAGTCGTAGTATGGATCACCCATATATTTTATGAAGCAAGAGCGACAGTATTGTCTATGCTTCTCTTTTTCTTGCAGCCTTCCAAAAAAATGCGCCATATTAGAGCATTCGGAGGGAAAGGCATCCCAGTGATTAACTGCTCGGCTTCTGTCAGATAGCCATACCTAGCCAACAAGTCTACTGCAATAAGATAGTGATCCATCTCTGGTTCTACTACATACTTTCCTTTCATCTGTTCAAACAATTCCATCCCCTCTTTCACTAATCCAACGTGCCTACATGCTGAAAGCACAAGCTATGACAAGCAAACCTTACAGGTGTCATCTCGGTATATCATTCTCCTTGAGTTCTAAAGCCTCAGTTGCAAGAAAACGGTGTAGTAGAAGGGGCTGAAACAAATGGTCTCTGGCCATGTGGATGACAATTGAGTCTGTCATTCATTGAAAATCTTGATCGAACTTGCAAGACTTCCACATTGCCATTAGCATGGCAATCTGATATGCAGACAACATGTGTCACAACGATTAAAATTTTTTTTTTTCCAAGTCTGAGTAATGAAGCAGATAGTGATGCTACCTAGACCAAGGTTACAAAGCTTGGTGCACACACTAAACAGGCTAACATATGTGTATCTATCAGGAGATAATCTAGCCATCCGCATGTGTCCAAGAAGTTCAAAAACTTCTGTGTAATCACCATTTCGAGAACAGGCTGCAATCAAAATATTCCAAGATACAGTATCTGGATTTTCAAGGTCAGAAAACAACTCTTGAGTCTTGTCGAATTGACCATTTCTGTTATAAATATGTGCGATCATATTGGAAGCAACAGCAGAAGTGGCCTGTCATTGGGTAGGGGAAAAAAACTCTTAGGGCATTACAATCGAAGACTAGATGGCGATATGACGAAATGAAACTGTAGAGACATTAATATTAGCAATGGTAACCCATTTTAGGATAAGGAAGTGTTAGCTGAAATTACTCGATAGTCCTGACGATTTCACAGCAATAGAAAAAGAAAACTCAGTTGGAACACAACCCAAGTGAATCATTTGTTGAAGCAGCGTAATAACATAAGAAGAACCTTTACTCGAGTAACCCAACATCAACGTATTCCAAGAAACCACATTCTTCTCCGATATTTCATCAAAGCAAACAAGAGCATCATCTAATCTATCACATTTAACATAAAAGTCAAGTAACACACTACCGACATATACATCAGATTCAAACTTTTTCTGGATCACTTTCGCATGGATGGACTCCCCAAGCAATCGAAACTGCTGGCTAGTGCAGCAACTTAGTGCACTCACATAACTCGTATCATTAGGCAATACGCCACTTACACCCATCTTCCTAAAAACAACCAATGCCCTATCCGCTCTTCCAATCTTTGCCATTGCACCAACCATTGTATTCCAGGACACAACATCCTTAACAGGAGCATCCTCAAACATTTTCTCCGCCTTATGAATGTCAGGCATTGCAGGACAGTTAATCAAGGCATAATCACTGAAACAGAAAAATCCAAGCGCATCTTCATACGAACCAATTTACTAGGTACCCGAATATTAAATCAAGTTCCCCAACAAAACCGACTAATATGCCCACGAAAGTACTCTCAGAAGGAGCCATTCCACTCCTTAACAACCTCCTTAACACCATCATTGACTCCTCAACACATTCATACAGCCCAAACAACGATATCATACAATTCAAAGTCACCAAATTCCTTTTAGGCATTTCGTCGAAAACCTGCATAGCTTCATCTAACCATCCTTTCCTTCCAAATAAACCCAATAATGCAGTCCCTGTTACAGCATCAACGAAAAAAAACCCCAATTTTTCAGCCAACGCTTGCAACTGAAACCGGAATAACATCCAAAGCATAACAACCAAAACCACCAAAAAACTAAAATGAGTTCGGCACAACACAAACCCCTCATCGCAGAAAACAAACATCCAAGCATGCTAAGAAAACTTCCATTTCGACTATAACCACTAATCATTGTATTATATGACGCAACATTTCTTTTCGACATATTATCAAAGACCTTGCGTGCAATGCAGATATCACCGAATATTGAATACTTGAACATGATAGTGTTATTCGCCAAAAAAGGTTGAGTTGGGTCTTGCCCCATTGTGATTGTGAGTGCATGAAGAGCCTTAGTTTTATCCAGAGATTGAATCCAATTTGGTTCTTGAAGTAACTGAATGAGCCTTTGGTGCTTGATATTATCTCCATTATTTGAGAAATATTTAGAAAACTTTGAAATTCTTGACAGTAAAGTAGTGTTCCTCATACACTTTGATTTGAAAAAAAAGAGATTCCAAAGTCTAGTAGACTTACTAATTTACGCATTTGTATTCGAAATAAAGAATGGCACCATGACGTAACATAAGACAGAGATTATAATCACACTAAAGCTATTAAAAACACGGAACATTCTTTTGAGGACTATATATATATAACATACAAAGACAAATTTTTTAAACTTTTCGACTACGAAGTACCTATGGCATTATGAAAATCATACTAGGGTCTTGAATTCTTGATATATTAATATTAGTACTACTTATGAAGAAAACAAGCGAAAATGCAAGTATTAGAACCATATTGCTATAAAGGTTCGTGTTTTCCTTAAGGAAACCCAATTAATCTATGGATTAATGGATGTTTGGGTCAGGGTTCCTCCTGACTTCGTGCGTTGGACTTGTGTATTACTGGTAATTGCTTTTATATCTGTCGTAATGATGTATCTCGAGGTTTTTTTTCCTCTCGAAATATATGAGAAATGATTCAGTTAAATTCTTTTTCTGCTCCGTAGAACGAACAATATTTGAATATTGCACCATAATATGCACAACTATTAGAAATACATAAAATTTTCCTAGAAATGGGTCCTACTGATGATAAATACTGAAAAAGAATTAGAGTAACGCGTAGTTTTCACCGTAATACTATAGAGAAAAGTTGGCTTTCTTTTATATTAATATTTGGCCACTTGTTCAGAGTTTGTTGTTTGGAAAAGATTGAAGTATGACTTTTAATTTGTTGTCTTAACATTCCTTTGTGAGGTATCGAAGAGTCAACTTCTATTTGTCCTAACATAAAGTTATTTTTATGGTTCATAAAAGTTGTATATATATTATATATATATCTTTAGTGTTGCAAGTGGTACGTGAAATCAATTGATTTGTCAAATTCGACTTTTTTTGGTTAGTGACAATTCTGCTTTTTTTTTAGCTGGCCAAATACGTGAAAATTCATTTTCATATGTCTAACAGGTGAGATTTAATCTCAAGAGTTTTGTATGCTATGATACAAAAATGAAAGAGATAAAGTGAAGGGTAAACCTACTAGCCTTGCTCATTCTATTCTTATATACGAGTATATAATAAGATAATACTAACAAATTCAGTCTTTAGATATTCTTGATATAGTTTGATATTGTTTACTCCGGCTCCCTCTATGATTTCCTTTAAAAAGGCTCACTTTCATACAATTAGGGGTACCAAAACAATTACTTACGTGTAGTTTTCTTGTTTTTTTAATTATCAATATGAAACTTTGTTTGCACACCCAATAATCTCCTTCTCACAATAAGTTTAACATAACTCATCACCCAATCCACATATTTAATTCGAGATTGTTGTATTCCACCTACATGACCGAGCATTTTAGGCTCCATCGAAACTCAGAGCTAGCTAGCTTCTTCTTGTGTGTGTGCACCCATCTTCAAGCTACTCTAAAGGTATATAGTAAACCAGATCTCATACCATCACTTCACCATTTTCATAATTGTCTAGTCGAATCTGACTCCAAAAGCAATTATTCGGCTAAGTCAATTTAAAAATACTTTTAATATAGTGTGATTTGACACTTGTTCGAATATCCAACCAAAAATATGTTCTCTCTTTTTTATGTTTCATTCTCATAATTTATATTATTTTAGTCACGCTCCACTAAAGATTCACGTATCCAGTTAATTACTTGTTTTTAATCAAATACAAAAACTCATCTAAACACTTTCGATAAAGTCATATTGAAAAGTTGCAAACACAATTTACAAAATATTGGTGCTTAATCTACGTTCACTGGCTAAGAGAGATTTGTGTACTGCTCTTGTTTGGGTTCTTATGGGTCTGCTTATTAATAGAGTCCGAAATTCAAAAGGTAAAACAAATATAACAAAAATTTCAAAGAGGGATATTAACATTTATACTTAACCCAAAACCGGTTAAATCGCCTGCCGGTGCAGCGATTTGACTTCACCCCCCATGAAAAAAGTTAAATTCGCTGCTGACGGAACAGCAATTTTGCAAAAAAAAATAAAAAATTAATAAAAAAATGAATGCTGTCAAGCAGCGATTCAAAATTTTTCTTGCTTACAAATCGCTGCCATGCCAGCGATTTCCTATTATTTTTCAATTTTTTTTAAAAAATATGGATATCGATGCACTGGCAGCGATTTATCGGAATTTTTTTTTTTTTTAAAAAAATATGCTGCCAGTGCAGCGATTTATTAAAAAAAAAAAAAGATTCTAATATAAATCGCTGCCTGGAGCAGCGAGTTATTAACAAAAAAAACGAAAAGGAGGTATAAAATCGCTGGCATCAGGCAGTGATTGATAGTGAGAAATTTTTGTGTTTTGCTGTGATCCTCTTTACGGAGTGATGATAGATCTATAAGATGAGAGAGGAGAGGATGATAGATGAGATCTTAGAGAAATAGATATCATGTTGGTGTTTTAAAAAAAAAAGTCAATAATTTGTTCCTTTAATGTGTTTATTGAGAAAAAATGAATTATTTGAATTCAACGTATTTAAATTATATATTTAAATTATATATCTTTTTTTAGAAAGAAAATATATTATTATTCACATTTTTAATTTTTGGTTAAAATAATGTCTATGTTCTGATAAGTGCTATACATTTAAATTTTAAAAAAATATTAGTAAGTGTTTATATATATTAAAATCGACTGTTTTATTACATTGTTAAAGGAACAATTTTATTCAAAAAGTGCTATGGCGGAGTAATAAAAAAAAATTTAAATCAATCATGCAGCGATTTATAAAAAAAAAATTGATATAACGCGCTGCCGAGCAGCGATTTATATAAAAAAAAAAATTCATATTGTAGAAGCGCTGCACCGGCATGCCGATTTTAAAGTTGGGATAATCTTAAATGTGTATATAACGTTGAAAATTTTTGGTAATATCTTTTACCTTTTAAGTTTAGGATTCTTATGTAATTAGGTTAAGGGATGTCATAAATGCACTACTCACATAGCACTAACTTCTAAATATATAGGCAAATGTAACAATCAATATGTAGTCAATGAAGAAGCAAAAGCTAAGTGGGTCCCTTTTCATGCTAAATAAAATTGGTGGAATGCATGCAGATTTCTTGTACTAGATATACACATACATATCTTAGGAGCAGTATTCGACTATCATAGACTAGGGGAAAAACACAAAAAGTAATTATTCATTATATATTAAGTAGATTATAATCCTTGCTCTGGTGTAGATTAATTAAGGTTTTTGTTATGTTGGTTTGAAACCCCAACCTCAAACAACAAAATTAGTCAGCAAATATATGCTTACTAAAATTTTTCAAGGAAGGAGTGTCGCTGAGTTTTTAATCGTCCTCTTTATGTATGAAATTACAGATATATAGCGAATGGACGAGCTCTTTCAGCTTCGAAGCAACTTCCTTTGTACTTCCCAACATAGTCGATAGGAAAACGAAAGAGATTAGATAACTATGGATCAGATTCAGATCTAACCAGTAAGGCATAGAGTCTTGGACACTTAACCATGCTTTTGATGAGCGATATTCATCTTTACCTTATTCTGCTCTTCTTAGCCTCCGGCTTGGGCGAAGTAAAGCAAGGAGTCACTGAGATCGACCCCGATCAGTGCAATTAGATAGTTAGAGTTAGTAGTTCCTTCAATAATTCTAAAAAGAGGAATTGCTCCCTTCACTCAACGTGGGAAAGTGGGTTCGCCCCTGTCTTCGCACATCCCAAATCAAATACTATCTCCGTTTACTTTTAATTGTCATAGGTATTTTTAAATATATTGTTCAGTATAAAATAAGCAACTTTATATACTTTTCGATATCGTTTGTCGCTATCCAAATTTTTATTAAAATTATTAAATTATATAATCGTAAATTAACAGAAAATTAGTTCAACGGACATTGAAGAAAGACATGACAATTAAAAGTGAAACAAACATTAGCTATTTACTTGGTTTCCTTGGAATGTATTTTATAGTGGCGGCAATTGACAGAAACACATAGCGGCACACAGGTTAACAAGTTTCTTCTAAATTCACAAAAAGAAAAAAAAAATTCAAATTCTACTTCACAATTGTATTAATACATTTATTTGAAAAAATCGAACTATCTGAAAGCTCCTCTAAGCATCTTCAAACAATGCTTCCTCTGCAATGAATCAACATTCTCATCAATTTCTTTTCGCTTTCGACAAACAATCTCTTGAGAAGAAACAGAATCAGATATATGAAATCTCGCAAATGCAACTGAATTTGTGATATCTTTCAAAGCCCTCCTGAATTTTCTCTTGCGAAATTTCGACTTCGAAGAATTTGGGATCAATTTTTGTACAGAGAAAGGTGAGATATTCTCCTTATTATCAAAGGCCTCCATTTTTTTCAGATGAAAAAAACAGAGTATTTGAAGAAGTAATTTATAGATATGATGGGATTTTGAAGAAGGAACAAAATTTTGGAGGGAAGGATTTGAAATTTGTTTATTTTTTTATAATCTGTAAAATTTCAGGTGGGTGCTTAATTTTTTAAACAAGGGAGGCAAGAGTTTTTTTTAAATTTACTTTTTTGGATTTTTTTTTTTTTTTGGGTAGAGAATCTAAAGATGTGACATAGACACAAGAATGTGGGGGGATTTAAATTTTTAAAAAAAGTGAACCCAAATTAATGAAAACTTTGTTAAATTAAAATCATAGTTTCACCATCTTTTTTTTTTTACAGGATTATCGTGATAAATTATCTTGAGCTTGTAATAATAATATGATGATTAGTTATTGCAATATAAAACAATGAAAATGATACAATTGATCGATTAGGTCTCGACCTGAATATAAATTATTTTATCAATCATTAGGGATTACTCATGTGAAAGTAATAAGATCATTTTGACCTTAAATTCGAAATAGTTGACTATTTAGGCCTTTAATTATTAAGAGATAGTAAATTATTATATCGAAAGAAATTAAAAATTACTCATATTATATAACAAGGATCCTTAGCTTAGTGATAAAGTATTTGACTGCAGATCAAGAGATAATCACTTCGAATTTTTGAGATTAGTCATTAAATAGTCTAATGTGAAAGACACAACTAAGTTAAAAATGAGAAGTTTTTGCCCTATAAACTTAGAGCAAGGAAAGAGTTAATTAAATAGTTATCTTATATGTTTATTTTGGTAAATTACATCAATTGAACAGAAATTCCTAAAAGTGAAATGTACTATATATTAAAGTAGAACGGGGTCAGAGTAAGAATAGAAGTGAAAAATATTTAAAATGTGCGTGTTATGAGAGAAGATTGTACAGTTTATCTATAGAAAAAAAAAATTGAAAAATATTTCAATTTTGTTCAAAATTGTTGTTACGATATTAAACTTTATAGAGGACATTTTACTCTTTTGCATTATTTAATAGTGTATTTTTAAGGTATATATATATGTCCACGTGGACATATTACTATTTATAATAATGCAATATTTATGATGTCCACGCGGAAAAAATAGTATTATCTTCGACTCATTTTATACGAAAAAGAATTTCTTGAAATTTGTTGTCTAAAATAAATGATAAATATTAGTGTGACTATAAAGTATTTCATTAAGGATAAAATTAAAATTTAAAATTAAATAATTACTTAATATAAAAATATGTCATTATTTTTAAACCAACTAAAAAAAAGTAAGTCATACAGATCGAAACAAAGATAATACTTAATAAGATATGTTAATAATGCAGAATTAGCAATGTAAATATTATTATTTGTCGATGTTTGATCTGTTGTATTTAAACTCTTGATTTTGCACATTTATTAAAAAAGTATAAATAAAATATTAATTTTATTATATCATCCTTTATATATAATAAATACAATATCTTGAAAAATATAATCGATAATGACTATAATCAATTATTAGGATAAACTAGGAATTGAGGGATGTCGTTTGGTATGAGAGATTAAAAATAATAGTAAAATGAGAAGTTATCACAGGGTAGGTGGATAACTTATTTTGCAATAACTTGTCTCGACTAAACAACCTCTAAGTGTAAAATTATCCATTAATTTCATAAAGTGAATAAGTATTAATTAAGAATAAGAATAATATTGAACAAGATGTATAACCTATTCCAAAATGCACTCTAATTTTTAATCTTAAACATATCATAAGAAAACTAGAATCAAAAAGTTATTAGAAAAGGAAGAAACATTTTCTTTTAAAACAAATTAATAAGAAAAATAAAATAAATAAATTTATACAAAAACAGTGGTTATAAAAAAATGTTCAAAGATAAATTGGTTCTATATTGCATAAATACGAATTAGTAATATCTCAATACTGAGCGAAAAGTCAAAAACACAACTAAACTATCTGAAATCTCTTCTAAGTAACTTCGATTTATTCTTCTGCAACAAATCAACATCTTCATCAACCATTTTCCGTTTTCCACAACCAATGACATTACTCGAAACAGATTGCTGAAATTGAAGCGGCGAATCGAATAGGTGAGTAATATCCCTCAATGGCGCCCTTTTGAAATTTCTCTTATATTTTTTTGTGCTGCGTCTCACCTTCGAACAATCAATGGACAATTTTTCACATGGCGCGATATTCTCTTTATTCGATTCATTTTCGTTTAAAGAAATATTTGAAACCTCCATTTGAAAAATCGAATTTATGTGAAATTAATAGATGGGTCTAATGAGATTTGTTATGAATATTTATAGGTGTAAGTATTGAAAATGTTTGGAGGGAAGGATTTGAAATTAAACTTTTTGTTTGTAAATTTTCAGGTGGGTGTTTAATTTTTTGGGCCATAGGAGGGAGAATTGGAATATTACTTTTTTTGAAATTTTAATGATTATTTTTGGTAGAGAATCTATGAACAACGAGGGAGATTTTGAAATTTGTAGAAATGTAGATGGGACCCACTAAAGTTTTAAGCCAAAAAAGAAATATTTGTCTGTCAAATGAGAGGGAATTTAAATTTGATGCTTTGAAATATGACCGGACGTGAAATATCGAAAATTGAATTACTCAATTAGATTAAATATTTTATTATTTGATATTTGATATGTATGAGTAAAAGTTTTAGAAGTATGTGTTTAATTTTCCGGTTTGCTTGATATGAGATATCGTTAATATTTGATACCTCTCTTCTGTTTAAAAAAACTGTACAAACCATCTTATCTTCCTTGTTAGTTCATTTAAAAGAATAACTGTTTTTTGTCAAAGGTTAACTTTACTTTGCACGTAGATTGGTTTAATACAACAAGATTAAAGGACATTTTGATACATTTGAACGTTAATTTAATTTAACACAAGATTAAAACGGATCTTTCTTGATAAACTCAAGTTCCAAGTCAAAAACTAAGGTCTTTTTTAAAACAAAATGAAGAAAGTATTGATATTTTTAAAAAAAATCAAATGACTCTACTAGTGAAGGGTGATATATCATCATGTTCATTACTCATTAGTATAAGTCAAAAAAAAGTTAAAGAATATACATAGACAACCCAAATACATGTCTTTTAGTTGTATCAATTTTTTGTCTTGAATGTCGTTCTCTATGATGATCTTTATAGATTCGTGCGTCTCCGCATTAAAAAATATAAATGATTGGAGAAATATTTATTAACTTTTTAATACAATTGGCTACAACTTTAATACGGTATTAGAATACCATACCAAATTGAAAATTAATTTACTGATTATCAATCACCAAATCAAAGTTTAAAATTTTGGTATTTGATATCTATTTTTAACTACCATTTATCGAGTTACCAAACATATTGAACGCTCACCCCTGCTGTTAACATATTTCATTTTTTATAGTTTTCATTTTTCAACTTGATAAATTTTCAATTTCATGAATATTTCTTTCGCTCACTTTTACTCGTCACTTTTAACTTAATAAAAAAATATAATTATTTTTTTAATACTATATCTCAACATTAATTACTTTTTTCTTAAATCATTTTTCTGAAGATCTAATTAAAATTATACAACAATTAGTATTGATATTGTGATTTAAATTATATTTGTATTTGATCATTACTTTCTAAGACGTGTAAATTTCAAGCAGACAAAATATAAATGATAAAAGAGTAATTGTCCCTTTTTATTTAAAGATACGTTTTTTATGTTGAATTGTATATATGTACTTAGTTGTTATACATTATGGCTAAATTTATCCTTGTGGTTATAGTATCCAACTATATTTATCCTTACGGTTAAACTATTTGGTCTAATTTACTCTTATCATTAGCAATTTTTTTTAAAATTACCACTAATACTTCCAAATAGATTGTCCATATCAAATCACTCGGAATGTAACCCTTCTCCGAACCAATCTAATATGAGATACTTTATATATTGAACTGTCCTTTTATTAGTTATATTTCACTAGACACAAGTATAAGGAACTCTACGCATCAAGACATACAACATTATCCAAATAAAAGTGTATAATCAGTATATAATATATGTATATCAGCTCAGATAAGTAATCAATGAATATGTCCGGATATTTGTGTAAAAGTTTTCGAAGAAATTTTCACCAAAAACATTCCTATTTTTTCAAATATATCTCCAGGCCCAACTACTAAAACTGTCTTTATACAATTCCAATTGCCAGGAAGTTGGGCTTTGAATTTGTGGTCCAAAAATAGAAAACTAGTTTGGACATGTGAGAAGTATTTGTGGTATTTCCTTATTTGAAACTTTTTTAGACACGTACACAAGGGTTCATTCGAATTTCATCGTATATACAATATTATTTTTTATATATACAAAATATATGGCTATAATGTATCGTATGTCTCAAATGAGTTGAGTCCCAACATTGATAATGAGATCTGTTGGATATTGACTTTAGGTCATGAATCGCCTATATGAACAATCTTATCGATTAGTAATCTATATCCTTATACTTTTTATTATCCTTTCCCTAAGGACATATAAAAAAATAAAATGAATTTTTACTTTCCACGAAGATAATCGAAGTTGAATAATTTAAGATCACTCATTTTCAAAATTATTATGTATAATTTCCTACTTGATACGTAAGTGGACACCCTCCCTCCAAGTTGAGGACTTATTTTGACATGTGCATCCAACAAATTACACATCCCAACAAACACACCATAATTAATACATGTCTATCGAAACATATGAAAATTGGCATTATATCATCATTAGAAAACAAGAAAATAACTATCGATATATTTCGTAATTGAACCACAAAAAATCATAGGAATTCCTTATTAGATTGGTAGAAGTGATGGAGTCATGATGAGTGAGACGATTATAAGGAAATTTTATTAGTTAAAAACCTTTTAACGACAAATTAGATGGATAGACTACCAACAAACTTCATTTGTTTTTATGACAGTAGTATCTGGGCCAACTTTTAACGTGATTTTGTCATTCCTCACCAACAATAGATACCAGGTAACTCTGTGTCTCTATCCACCAAGACTAGAACATATTGGAAGAATCACCTAAAAAAAAGACTTACAATCACACAAATTTTTATCATTTATTTTGAACTATACCTTTTTTGTTAAACTTCTTGTCGAATCAAACTACCTAGTATAAAATGGAAGAGAGGAGGTATATGCATATGAATGGTTGCAAGTTGTCTGAAATAAGAGAAAGTGACACATTGTCATTTTGTTGGGTAGGAGTAGTCATAAATTGTAAGCAATTAAGGCATATGTGATGCTGATCCTATGGCTATATGTATGTTGTGTTGTCTCTTTCATTTGTCTTTCAGAATATATATATATATTATATGCTGATCAGTGAAGACATTTATTTGATTTTATTATTATCAGAAGGAAGCATGCAGTACCTACCTATAATATGGACTTTGTTTTCTAATTCTTGGATCACACACCATACTGACACTTCCATTTCATTGTTATGTTGCTTTCACTATAGGATTGCTTTCACATTATTTCTCCTATGTCCTATTCCTGTGTATATATATTAGTGGTAATCTAATTAAGGATAATGTTTTCGTGAAAAATAAGTGATTTTCTTATTATATTATTGGCAATTGGTAATTTAAGTAGGAAAAAATTGTTTCTAAATGTTATGAGATTAGCTATGAAATTTATCGATTATCTCTAGTTGATTCTTTTTATGATTTGTTGCCAATCTGTAACTAAATGAGATTAGCATGAGTATTTTTTGTTGTTTAGCTATAAAATATTATCGGTCGATAATTTTTTGTTTTCGAGTACAAATTTATTCCAAAAGCAATCATATATAAACTAAACACACTTGTGAAATTGGTGGTATATGATGAAGGTATTGGAAGGTTGAGATAGGTGTGTAATAGGTTAGAAGTTTGCGATTATTCAATCTAACGGTTTAAGTTGTTAAAAAAATTATATTTTTGTTATTTAATTGAATGGGGCTATTGGAAGGTTGAGATAGGTGTGTAATAGGTTAGAAATTTGTGATTATTCAATCTAATAGTTTAATTTTTTAGAGAAATTATATTTTTATTATTTAATTAATTATATTCTCAACATGTCTTTTTATAAGCGAATTTAATTTTCTTTTTTTATGGATCAAGCATGTGATAATTTTTCTTTCATAATAAATGATATTAAAATTCAATTCTACAATATTTATATGCTCTGATAGATGAGTGATACTTTATGTTAATTAATTTTACTTTCAAATCTAAAAATACATATCTAAGAAAACACCAATGAAATGATTGATATGGATTATTTTATTGTGTATATGTATATCAACAAATGTTTCCTAGCCTTGTTGCATCTTGAACACATTTTAATTATGACCATCTATCTCATGTATTGTTCCTATCCATATATATCATCAATAAATATATTCTTATCCTTTTTGAGTGTCACTCATCTATCCATAATGAAAGACAAATTAAAGTATCACAATTTCCATAAGTAGAATTATTATATTATATTATATAAACATCAAAGACAAATTCTTATTTTTGTATTATTATTTTCTTGAACTAAATGTTATTTTATATTTTCTTTAGCTCAGAAACACTCACATTTTCGCTATTTCAGAATTTGAAGTTAGAAATTTAAAATCAAAAATAGAGAGCGATCGACTTATATTACGTATAAATTATTCATTTGATTTGTATAAAGAGGAATTGAAGGATGATGGTCATGTGTGAGTATGATGATAAAAAAAGTAAAATATAGGTGTTGAAATGTAATGCAAAATAATTCAAAGAAAATGAAAGCAAGTCTTTATCAAATTGGAATAAAGGGAGCATGAGAGTTGATCATCTTTATTGGGAGGTACAATTGACAAATGCTTTTTCCATTTGTATTCCTTCAACATTTGAATTTTTTGAGAAAAAAAAAATAATAGCGTCAAATGAACAGGTTAAATCAAATTTAATTAGTTAAATTAGTATATTATTGTTCAATTTGACAAAATTAGGTTAAACTTTTAGATGATTATGTTTACTATATGTGATTTATGTTTTAATTTTACTTGTAAATATTTTTATTTTTAACTTATCACTTTAGCATATCAAGAAAATAAAAAGAAAAAAAAATCATTTTAAGAATATCTTTTTAATATTAGATCTTTTCCACGAGTTAAGGTTTACATTTTCTCTTCTTGATTTTATAGTATCCCTTTTCTATTTTTTATAATAATTTTTATTTTTATATTTTATAAATAAATATAGACCATACATTTTTGTAATTTTACCTTTCTCATTTTCTTTTTCTTTTCCCTTCTTTTTCTCTTCTTTAATTTTTTTTTACAACTAGTGGATGAACGAATGTATACCACTTCCTTTTATAGAAATTTGAAAAAGATAATCACTTTTGCTATTAATGAACTAAATGCTAGCCAAGTAAATTATGTAACAATATAATTAGTTTAAATGTTTTTTATATTATCAATTTTTATTTATTTATTATAATAAGTAGAATGTTTTTTTTAATTATAACATCATATGATGTGATACTTTTTTTTATCTTCGTTAAAAAGATGTATATGAGACAAGATAAATCATTCAACGTTATTATGCGGTGATGATTTATTTGAAGTCAGTAAATTTGATTAGAATATTATTTATGTTATAGACCTTTTTAAACGTTTTTATTTTTTTGACTTTATTACCTTTTAACTAAAAAATAGAAAAGAAATCAGTTTATTTATAAATTAAAAAATATTATGATTTTTTAAATTTTCTATCCGATTAAATTATGACATGACAGCTTACAAATTATTTAAGCTAAGTCTGTACAAATCATAATTTTTTCATTTGAAACGATTAAATAAGGCAATAAATTACTGAATTTTTTTATTCTATTTCCTTCTTTTAAGGTTTCGTAAAGTTCAACTGTCTTCGTCTTGTCCAAGACAAAAAGGTTGAAACCATAAATATAAAACCAAGTAATAAAATATAAAATAATGTAAAAGGGAGTTAGCTCTATAAAATTAAACATAGAAACAATGTATGTTTACTGTTAAAAGAGAACAATCACATTCATTGATTAAATTGATGGCAATTAGCAAGATGCCTTAAATTTAGTTAGTTAAAATTAATTAATCATAATTAGTTATTAATATAAAGTTTACCAACAAGAATTGTGATGAAATGATAAGGTGGAATGGTAAGTATAATCGAATTTTTAATGTTTTCTTAACGAATATTAATAAAGAAGATCAAACGACTTTAAGAAAATTATAGATGTACATCTGTCATTCTCCGGAGTGAAGATGTAAGCAAATTACAAAAAAATGATTTTCTTTTATTTTTATGAAAATCGAAGGACACATGTTGGTATTTAAAATGCAAAACTGCAGTTGAAGAGTATAAATAAAAATAACGAAAATATTTTAACAAAGAGTATGCGTTGTCTAGTGGTGTTATCAAATCCACGGTCTTAGTGGAAAAATAAACATGGGCATCAGTCGATTTTCGACTTGTTTTAGTAGTAGTTAATCTTATTTTTTATCAGAACTTTTGAGTTTAAATTTTATTGGATATCAAATAACGATAAAAACCCTAAAAAAAATTATATAGGAAAAAGCAGTTAGAAATCACTATCATGTTTCAATGAGGGTGGATCTAAATTTATATATATTGCTGTATTGGGACCATGAAGAGTTGCATTTACTCATCACTCTTTTAAAGTTTATAATACCCTTAAACTAATTTTTTTTAGTGAAAAAAGTTTATATGAATAGGTTTAGAAAAAGATCAAGCTAATCACAAATACAATAAATGTATCATAAATTTTTTGATCATATATCAATTTTGAATACTATTTTCAGGCTGCATTAAAATTTTATCATAGCATAGCATAGCACCACCACTATATAATAGATGCATGATGAATAGTAATCTATTTTTTAAAGTAAATTAACTCGTTACTAGCATTAGATAAGGTCAATACGTAGTTAAAAAGAAGCAAAATTAATGATTTTGAATTTATATTTAATAAGGTCTCAGCTAAATAATGGGGATTCAACAGTAAGAAAAGAGTACTATAGCTTCAATGCGCGGTTTAAGTGAATATATGCTTGGTTTAAATAAATTGTGTATTTATATTTTTGTCGTCTAATAAATTACGCATATATTTTTATAAATATATTTATTTTTACCGACTCAAAAAAAAAATCCTAAAGCTAAGGAATATATTCGATCTAAATCCAAAATTGAGGTGCAAATTTGCCCCTTTTCCTTCAAAATATAAAAAGTAAGCATACAAAGAAGTATAATAAGGTACAAGTATCCTCTAGACTATGATCGAAATTTCAATAATACATCTTAACTAAACGAATGTTCTATTACCTCCTGAACTTTTCTTTTTGTAATTTTGATCACCTTTTGTCTTACGTGGTACACTTCGTGACTCCAATCAATTGAGGTGCGTGAGAGATATATGGATGTCACGTAAGTCAAAAAGGTGCACAAAATTACAAAAGAAAAAGAATTCAGGAAAATAATAGGACCTTTATTTAGTTAAAACGTGTCTCTAAAATTTCGATCATAATCTAAAAATACTTATACCTTTTTCCAAAGAAAGTTAAATAAATTTAACATTTACTATATAGCTTGAATAAAACCCTTGCACCTCTTTAACACCCTCGAATCCCATGCCTCAAGCCTATTCAGGTGTTCACACCAAACTAATTCAATTTTTATTATTATATGATTTAATGAAGTAAAACATAAGTTAATTAATTAAAGTTAAATAAAATAAAATTAACTATAAATTTAAACACATGACATGCATATATTGAATTTATCTAAACACTTTATGCGAATAAATCTTACCCATTATTTTAGCTATATCTAATACGATAGCTCCGCCCTTAACCTAACGCAATACTAGCTAGTACTAAACCTTAATTCAAATTGTTCCCTTTAACACGTACGGGTGATTGCCATATTCTACAATTATTTACTCCCCACTATCCAACGTACCCCACCCTCATAACACTCACCGCCACCACTCTCAATCCCCATCTCTAATATTATTATTTATCTAAATCATATATTATAAATAAATAAGTAAATCTATATTTTTTTTAACCATTCGCACTTGTTATAACTTTTGTCATAACATCTGTTATTTAAGTGAGCACTAAATAAATTTTATCACTATATAATAGTTTGTAAACCACGTAAAAAAATATAAACCGCACTAGATAAATTAAACGTTTTTTTTCTTCTTATTATTCTTGCACACAATCACAACTTTGAAAGAACTAGAATGATACTGATGGAAACATAACGCAAAAATAATATTTTTATAAAATTAAAAAATATAAAGTTGACGTGCTGTACTGTGCAATGCGTACTACGCCAAGAATGAAAGGCCAAAAAAAAGATATTCCTCCTCTAGAACTCCATGGTTCCAGTCAGGTTAATGTGCAGTCTAACCAAACTGCTTTCCTTCAAAAATAAAAATAAAAATAAATTCTTTTTGTTAACCCTAGCTTAAAGCTAAAGTCTAAACTACTTACTATATTTGCCAAAACAATTCCAAAATTTTCAACTTTAATTAGGTTTTCCTTATTGTTAATTTTTTTTTTTTTTGATATTTGAGATTTGGGACAAACAAATTTCATTGGGTCTATGGGATTTGTAGCGTACCTTGTCAGTGTTCCTCGGGATCTGCATCAGCTACAGCACTAGCAGAGTTAATTTTATTATAAAGTCTGTTGTGTTATTTATGATATAAAAAAAGAATTATTTTATTTTTTCCGTCTGAATCTGAATATTGATTTGAGTATGTTGAAAGATTTATAATGAAGAGGGCAACGGGAGGAGGAGAGATAGTACAAGTTGAAGGAGGTCATATTCTCCGGTCTACCGGTAGAAAAGACCGGCATAGTAAAGTTTATACGGCGAAAGGACCGAGAGACCGGAGGGTCCGATTAGCTGCTCATACAGCGATTCAATTTTACGATGTTCAAGACCGATTGGGTTATGACCGGCCTAGTAAGGCGGTGGATTGGCTCATCAAAAAGGCGAAAAATGCTATTGATAAGTTAGATGAGTTACCTCCTTGGAATCCGAATCAGATTCCAGGGAGTACCAATGAAGCTGATGCTCTGGTGTTGAAGCAACAATCGGAATATCAGCTTCAGAGGGAATTAGAAGAAAATAACCAAAGTCAGGTTAATAATTCTTCTAATTCCTACCTGATGCAAGGCGGTAGCGGTGGTGGAGGAGGAGGAGGAGAAGTACAACAACAATCACTGGGTGATACCATGAAAGCATTTTTCCCTATGAATTCGGGAACTTCGCTTATGAATTTTCAAAACTACCCACATGAGATAATGCCAAGATCTTCGTTACACAAACGCGATCTGGCTATCTCTTACACAACGTTTATAGAGGTCTTCAACTTTAGGTCATCATTCATATGATGGACCATTCTGCCCTTTTTCAAACAAAATTTTTGAAGCAATTATCAAGAAAATGGCTAGTTGGAATTTATTACCACAAACATTTTTCAATCAAAATGCTAATAATGCATTTACTCAAAGGGAACCCCTTCAGTCCAATTTTTCACATTTGATTAAATGCATCCGGCTAATTGGGACGCAAGACCTTAATGACTGCTTACTTACTAATGCAGGTAGAACAGACCACTCGCCCACTAAATAACAGACATTTTACTACTGATTTTCAAGTGCCCGCTATGGACTCCGGGCGCCTCATGAACATTCCGTCCTCGGGTCTCCAATGCCATCTCACCGGTTAGTGGGATTTTATTTGTTGACTGCGGTATGCTCACTATCTCTCTACCCCTTGCGTGTTCCCGACCTGTGTCCTGACTTGTGTCCTTAATTCCTCTCTGGCACCTCGCTTCTTGCTTTTTACGTATTGATTAGGATTTCCGTTTTCTGCCTTCAGCTTTAAGTATTTTTCTAATTCTGAGTTTGTGCTAGTCTATGCCAAGATTGAGGTTTTTGTTGGTTCTTGTTGGAATTGCATTTGCCTAAATTTCTCTGCAAGTCCTTTTATTCCAACAACGTACGTCTGAGTTCAGATGAACCAGTAACTCTATAGTAGTTATATAGCCCTTTTGCTAATACGAGTTGAATCATGTGACCTTTTCACCCTCCCCTTATGGTTCGCCAGTGCCTATCTAATTTTATCTCCAACTTTAGTTGTCGAGCAACCGCCCTTCTTTACTTCCTCTATCATATCCCTACGCCACTCCTTCTTGTTTTTCGTCATCGATCTCGGCTTTCCGCTCTTTGCCTTCCCTTTTATGTTTTTACGACATCTGCGTATTGTCTTTCTACCTTGTGCTTTGCGTTCCGGCCCTCTGCCAACGATGAGCTTCGCTTGGTCTTTGTTGGCCTTTCATTTGACTCCCTATGTCTCTCCTAAGTCTATTTCCTGTCGCCGTTTGCGTTCCTCTCTCTTGAACTCCTAGTTGCCTTGCCGTTGTTCCTACCCTGTTCGAACTATATAGTGTCTTCTCTTTAGCTCTATGGTACCTGTGTGTCAACCTGTAATAGAAACTAGTTTGACAACTCTCACCCGGCGCGACCTCTACTTATCCCCGTCTCTCAACCTCCATTATGTCTCCCTTATTTTCTCTCTTCACTTTTTCTTCCTTGCGTCCAGTTGTTGTTATGACTTTTTTCAGGATTCCGTATCTCTGCCGATCCCCTGTGTTTTATTTGATAGAGCTGGAATATGGTTAAAGTAATTTCAAAGATGTAATTTTATTTCTTATCTTAATATTTCAAGATTTTGTCTATTATGTTATGGTGCTAAATCCTTGTTTGAATTTGACACATCTTTCACCTATTTTATTTGAATTGGTTGAGTAATATTATTGGATACTTGAGTTCTTTTTGTATCTTCACAATTTTATGCAAAAGGATAAAATATGCGTACACGTTGTCCTTCTCAAATTCTACTTATGAAATTACACATACGAATATATTGTTACTATAATAATTAACTTTGAAATACCCTTTTTCATTTTCAACTTCAAGTACTCCTTTTCTTTCAAAATTTTCAAACCATGTTATAAAGACTCCTATTCTAATTTGGTAAAGTTCAATATAAACTGATATCGTTACATTCGGAGTAGCTAAAGTCTTTAATAACATATATATAAAGTGTTGATTATAAATACTTATATTTATTAATACTGCTAAATATAATATAACAATAATTATATTATTGTCACTAAATAATTATCTCAAAAATCTTTTGAAGATTTTTTTTTCTCTTTGAATTATATAAATGTCATTATCTCAGATGGGGCTTAATATAATTATATGTTGACTCCAATCTGTACATTAGATAATAGGGGGATAGAGTGTCTAAACTCTCATTGACATCAAGTAATTAATTAGTTAGGCTCCCTAACTTTATACAATTAATTGATTCAAAACAAAAAAAGTAGTGCAAATATTCATCATAGACTAAACTTTTAGAACAACTAGGTGTATACAGTAGAGCTTCCAAAATTATTAGGAAAACTCAGTAAGATATACACTTAGCAAACCACACACGAAATTGTGGTAAACTATTTTAGGCAAGCCTTATACGATATGCTCGACTCAGAAAACATTGAAGAGAATCGAATCCAGATCATCCACGAAAGATGAATGTACGTTTGTTGCTTTTGCAATATAAGACCCTATATATGAATTTATCATTGAATGTGTAACATTTATTATTCATGATTTTACCAATATATTATTTTTCAAAGGCAATAGTACTGGTAAATTAATTTCACGTAGCAACCAATTATCAGTACGTTAATATTTATTTAATAGCACATGTTGGATTTAATTATTAGTACTTCCTATTTTTGCTAATTGTTGCCAATCTAAAACCTTACTTGAAAGGGGATTAAAAAGGGTTAGTAATTAAATGGATTTGCTAAATTTGGCATCATTCACAATGGACAAAGGCTTTTTTCTTTTGATAGTAGATTTTAGGTTTAGCAAACATAAAAATTATATTTATATGTTATATTTATAGTTGTATAATTGTGTTTCATAGTAAATTTTATGTTTGTTACAGAGCATCAGATTCGTATAAATCGCTGGCAATCTCTCATTTGTATAAATCGCTAGCAGCCTCTCAAGTGTATAAATCACTAACAACCTCTCAATTCAATTTTATGTGTTTGAATATCTGCATAAAATTTGCATTTGTATACAATTGAATCGAAATAAAAACATTTGTATAAAACGAGAAAGACAAAAGAAAATTGGGCAGCGAAAGATTATATTTGATCAATTATAAGTGTAAATGACCAAAAATTATGCTATCGTATTTGCAGTACAATTTCTTCTCTTTATACAACACAAAAAAACACATTTATACATTTTGGATTTGCATAAGTGGAAGGCGGAGAGGAGAGAGGAGACTAGTAGAGAGAAATAGAGATGGGCGGAAGCGGCTTTCCGGGAGAAGTCCGTAATGACAATTATTACTTACGGATTTACAATTAAATTAAAAATAATTATAACATTACTTGAAATTACTAATTTGTTACTTTATATAAGGGTCCTTGTAGTGTCGGCTGTTGCCGATGAATAGGTACAACATACAGAATAATGGGATAAATTAAAACATTAAAAGTGCTCCCCTTTTTCAGATATTGCATATACTTAGGTTCACAGGCGGATTTGACCAAAATTGTCATGCACTTAAAGGTTCTGATTAATTTGCTTAAAATTGAATATAGAGATAGTATATATATATATATATATACTAATATATATTATATAATAATATATATCTATATAATCTCACTATATTAGATATAAAGATATTATATATATATATATATAATACGCTCCAAAAAGGTTGAAGCACACTTAGTAATGTTGAATTAATTTATATCGAGTAATGGGGTTCAATTCCCAGATGAATTTCATTAAGGTTCTTGTCATTGATTTATGTGGTGGATGTGTGTTTTAAAATTCTCGATACGCTTCTACTTTGATTCAATTGGTTATTTGACCTTTCTTTGTTGGAAATTATATCGTATCATAAAATCATTCATGACTTAGTTGAAGAAAATTGATATTAAAATGAATAAATATAAGAGAATAATAACTATTAATCTCAAGATTATTTAAGATATCGAACTATTGTCTTATAGAGAAAAAAAAAATCATTGCGATTCTTTTTAAAGCTGAGAAAACAAGACTAGTTGGAGGGAAGTATATAAGTATGGGAAACTATTTTATTAGACAAATATACGTAATATATATATTAATTTTATTATTTCAATAATTACATTAATTGTATTAATTTAAATAATTATGTATCTTATTAATTAGTTTTTTTTAATTATATATATATTGAAAAAGATATACATGTAATTTTGCTATTGGATACACTAAAATAGAGTGATCAGACGAGCGGAATAAGGAGGGAGAAGAGTGAGATGGTCACGTGTCATAGATGTCTGCGAATCATATTAGATACGCGGACGCCTACATGTATTTGATGTGATTCACATATATCTAGGATACTAGAAAAATATGAGAATGACGAGCAAAATTGGAGGGATACAAGTGAGACTTGTCTATGTATCCTAGATACATGAGAATCACTTGGACACAATGTATCTAGAAAAATCCATTCTCGCTCTCTATTTTAGTGTATCTGGTAGAAAAATTCATGAAAAATATTTTCCGTAGTCTATGGCGGAAAACTCTTAATAAGTGGTAAGATATGTAATAGTTTTAAATTATAGTTAATAACAATATATATGATAGTGAAGTATGTCTAATTCTGTATTTTCTCCAAAGAAAATTATAACAAATTTTGGTCACATGTGTTCTGAAATACACGTGTTTGAACGCACCAAAATCCGATAAGATTCATAATATTACAAAGTAAAGTGTAACTAAAGGCTCGTTTGACCATGCGATAAGGAATCAAGATATGGTATCATAATATGAAATCAAGAGATGAAATTGAAGTTTTGTTTGGACATACAATATGAAATTTGGTTTATATTTTCATAAACCATAAATAACCACAATGTTATTCAATTTACACAACTAAACAAAAATTTATAAAATCACATAATAAATTATTACAAAACTATTTGTTCCTCACTCAAGTAATTGTTTCATCAAACGTTAATTCAATAAAAAAGTTTGAAAATAAAGTGTGATGAACAAGTCTTTAATATAATTCTCCCACATAATATGGACAATCTCCTCACGTTGAACTTGCATTTCTCGATCATGTGATCGAATGACGAACTAACATTGTTGCTTTGAGCCATTTGTTGGTCAATATTATCCCCAACTATATTTTGATGCTCATAGACCTGAATATTTCATCACTCCTTCTCGAAAATAATCATGTAACACTGCACAAGCTACGACTATTTTCACTTGTGTGTCAATATCATAACGGTTCATGCCTTGTTTTAAGTATTTTGAATCTATTTTCCAAGCTCCAAAAGTTTGTGGGGTTATTTTACCAAAATATAAACTTGTGAATTAATTTTTATGTTTTAAAAATATCAAAGCATGATATGAAATTCTCATATAATTCCATATCACGATTTTTGGAGAATATGGTATTCCATCTCATAATTTCAAACCATGAGATGAAATTAGCATGAAATCGCATATCCAAACGTTGATTCCATCTCATATCATGATATGATATCGCATAGCCAAATGCCAACTAAATATTCAACTCTTAAACTATTTGAGATTTCAATAATTTTCCATTTTATGTATTATGCCTTGATATAAATGTAAAGCCCACGGAAAGGACACACAACTTACACATTTAGCCGATTGTTCAAACATATTTATAGCTGTTAGTTAATATAAGCATATTATACACTAAGTATACATATATTTTTATTCGAATTATATCCAAATTGAAGGATGAAGAGACTAGAATATCAAACTTCAGAATTTTCAATTGGTACTTATTTGGTTGAGCCCATTTCATTTGGTCCATGATTTGTTTATAACCAGCTTGAAGAAAAATAGGCCCAAAAGCCCATTAAAAAGTAAAAGAACTAAAAACTTCTAAGATCTTTGTTGCCAAGCATGAAGTGTAATTAGAGGTATAAAATGAGGATTAGGTGAATTAATATATGGGTTTCTTATTGCAAATTTTGTCCCATTGGTGAAAGGAGATTTTTCGAATCATTTCTAATTGAGTAAAATATCAAAAATACATTTAAACTGATCTATTTTTTTGAGTTATATACCTAAACTGCGAGAAGTGTGAGTGTTATACATAAAATATCACTTATTAATTTATGTACAAAAACTTACAAAAAATAAGATAGTTTAAATTTGTTTTTGTCACTTCACTCTTTCTAATTGATACGCTAAGAACGTTTTTTATTCAATAAGTTGAAGGAGGGTGTTTTAAGTCATTTGATGATACATTATAGGATATTTTCACTCATTTTCGAGTTTTTCGTTGAAAATAATTTTTTTTTAAAAAAGAATCAAAAAAGGGAGGAAAAGGAGGGGGAGGGGGGGTTAGGAGAAGGTGAGAAGGGAAGGAAATTAATATGGAAAATCAAACTCTCACTAACAAGATGGGAGCTCACCTAGTTAATCAACTAAACTATTAAATTTTTTCGAACAATAACAATTTTGAATAAAACAAAAACATTAAAAGATAAGGTGTCTAGTTGAGAATAGTCACTTTGTACTAAACATTTTCATTTTTCTTAAAAGAAAATATCGCTTATCTCATCCTATTGTTAGATATTTATTTTTAAGGTCAAATAAATTTGGTTATCATCATAAAGTCTTATTTGAGAATTAAAATTTTCTACCAAAGAAGATTATTTTTGTTAGAATTGTAATTCAAGTGTTTTTTATCTAAAAATAAAGTATTTATTAGCTATCGTAGCTTTTAGGTGATCGTATTTAATGATAATCTATCATTACATCACTCATCACTCTATGTATATCAAGGCCTGATGTAAAATAATATTCCTCGGTTTCAATTTAGTTGTTTACTTTAGAAATAACACACATATTAAGACATTAATATTATCAAATGTTAGTTACAATTTTACCTTTAAATTAAAAGATTATGCAACCCCCTAACTATAATAAATATATTTCTGGTTTCAAAAAGCATGCATTACAACTTAGTAGTACTAAAAATTTTCTAAAATTAAATAACGGTATATTAGGAAAAAAATTATTATCCTTTCTTAATTTGTTAAAATAAACAAGTAAATAGGGACAAAAGGAATAGTTATTACATGTTTACATCTTAAATAAATTGAGATTAATTAGTTATATAAATTTTTATTAATCATATTTTTTTGTTTAAGTTTATATTGGGATAACATTTACTATGTAAATTATAGTAGAAGTTCTATATTTTATATATACGAGCATAAAAATTTAATTAAATTTTTACTAAAATATAGATTTTTTAATCTATAGTCAATTGTACCTTATCTTTCGCGAATTGTCTAAATAAATCGTTGAATGACAATCAATGATACATCACTTATCACTCTACACCAAGACCTAATGTAAAATTATAATAATGGCA
Organism: Solanum habrochaites; assembly: GCA_027704765.1. Classification (NCBI taxonomy): domain Eukaryota; kingdom Viridiplantae; phylum Streptophyta; class Magnoliopsida; order Solanales; family Solanaceae; genus Solanum; species Solanum habrochaites. Next base: position 64,497,417 of record JAKWJA010002495.1, read on the forward strand.
TATTATATATAAGACCTTAAATTTGATTTTAAATTTTAACTTTGACCTCAAATTTTTATAGTGGATAAATATACACGTAATTTCTTATCTTTCATAAATAACACGCGATTCACACACTAACCCTGGCCAACTACAATGAAAGCACTCATTCTGCGCGAGTGAGGGGGTTCGACACCCCCCCCCACACACCCCCCCACCCCCCCCCGTGAGGGTTTTTCGAGGCCTCCAACGCCAGAGTAAAAAATGTGGCAAATGATCAACTTACATGAATCTCCTTTTATATTAATTCAATTAAATTGTTTTGTTTTTTAGTTTCAAAATGATGTGTAAGATTTTTTAAAAAAGGACGTGTATAAATATTTTAATTAGTGACAGGTTACTGCCGCACTTGACACTCACTAATACCACCGTGGCAAGCAAGCGTTTGCAGTTCACGCACTTTGGCTCCAAAAAATCGCATGTTTATGTATCGAAAGAGGAGGATAGTTTTAAGTGTTTATTTGTGCACTATGAAAGTTAATTTGAGGTCAAAATTAAAATTTAAAACCAAATTTAGAGTCTAATATATGTATTATGCATATAATAATTATGTATCTGCGTTAAATTCTCGCTGATCATGTTTTTCCATTTAAGCATATATTGGGACAACATATATTATGCAAATTATTATAAAGATTCTTTATATTTTGTAGCAACATAAAAATCTAACTAATTCTTTCGTTAAAAATATAATTATATTTACTTAATTACTCCATATCTTTATTATAATTTGCATAATATATGTTGTCCCAGAGTCTCACGTTATTCGAATTTGAGAAGTTTGTGGGGGATAAATTAAGAAAATTTTTATTGTAAAGTTATTGAAAATTTTGGTTCATATTTGTTGAAAAGTCAAGTGCTATGATTTTGTAGTCATTCAACAACCAATATTGCAATTTGTTACGCCATATATATTCTGTTATATGAAAATCTTATCTTAAAAAAACGATAATTCTTGAAATAACACTACATTTATTATATGGGCAACTTTTACCATATAATAAACAAAAAATTCATTATTTATATGATATAGCAAAGTTTGTATTATGCGCTCCATAGCAAACATAAAACTGTTATTACTATAAAGATACAATTGTATAATCGATGGCCTATTCGATTCAATTGTATAATTAGTATTATTGCAATGCAATTGTATAATGTATAATTCGCTGCCCATTTCGCTTTGGCACTATTTTTATAAATTTTTTTTGTAACAATTGAATCAAATTAAACGTATGTAGGCATAATTATAAGGGTATAACAAGAAGATATAGTTTTTTTCTCGCTTTATACAAAAACAGAAACAAAAATATATATTCTGTTGTATAAAACTAGGAGAAAATTGTATTTCACTGCAATTGTATATTCGTCATTGTTAATTGGTGGCCTTTTCTCGCATATTGTATAAAAATTTGGCATTTGTCTACAATGAAGGAAGTAAATGTTTGTTGTAATTGTATAGTTAAGTGTTTATTATACACGAAATATATGTTTTTGCATGTGTTATACAATTTTCTCTCGCCTTTATAGAAAACAGAAACAGAAATACACTCTGTGTATAAGAGAGAGGGTTTATTGTTCTGTTGTTTGGCAGTTTGTTTTTGCGAGCGAGGAATGGGAGAGTTTTGGGGCGAGAGAGATTTGGGAGAGAGAGGCGCTGACAAACTTTTGGCTCACGTTTTACTATGGAGCACAATTAAATCAAACCCTAGCTACTCCATTTATTTTAGGTTATTAGTTTGCTATTATATATACAATTTTTCCTTTATATATTTTGCTAATAATTAGGTCTTCTTGTTAACATGTGAAAATATCTTATAGTATACGTCATGTAAGACAATTTTTCTTACTTGGTCATTTTAAGCAAAGTTGAATTTAGACGGTAGTTGTTGTGATTTTGACATTTTATACAAAGTAAGGAAGTTTATATGAAAATCAAGAAAAATTCAACGGACGCGAATTCATAATATAATAAACAAATTCACGTAAGTTTAATAGTTTTATATCAGATTTTGTATACGTATTAAGAATTTACTAATATTTGACAAGCGTTAAAAACAAGTAAGATCAATAAAAGTAAGGTCTTTATTTGAAATAATAAATGAAATTCTTGATCTGTCTTTTGTCTATTATATCGATAGTATAAACTAAAAAGAAAAATTAAATACTATAATTAAGAAAATACTCATTTTTGAATGATAAAACATATCAAACATTAATAATATATTTACTCACCTACTTACAGGAAATTAAATCTGACCCTTTAGGTCAAACTTGAAAATTGTGGCTTTTTTTTCCTTTAAAAGGGGAAATTAGATTTGGTACGTAACATGTGAATTATATTTATAACTAAATTGTATGTGCAAATGGACAATAATTGAGTAAATTCATAATCAGTGTCATCTAATTTAGTACTTGTTATGGTATATAATTTTAAATATTAGGTCCAAAATACTTGTCATTTTTAAAAATATAACGGAAATAATTTTCTTTTCTATCTAAGAATTAAAAAAGTGATTCAAAACATATTTACTCAAAAATACTTTGGGGAAAAAATCGTACTTATAATTTATATAAATCTCATAGTATAAAGAGTAAATTACATTTTAGTTAGATTTTTTTCAATCACAATAATTCTTAAAATGTTACCTTTCCGAATTAAAAATTTAAGAGTATTTCAATACATTAGAACCTAAATAGTAATGATGAGACGGATATATTAAATACTAGCTCAGATACATAATATGCAACTCGGGTACATTAAAAACTAGCTTAGCTAAAATTAGTAAAAAAAAATCATCCTCTCCCCTTGACCATCGATCTTCCTCCGCCTTTTCCTCCTCTTCTCGTCATTTCCTAACAGACTTTGAGACATTAATGTAGCTCAGAACATTAAAAATTGGCTCGATAAGATTATATATGTAGCTTGGACACATTAAATACATTAGGAGAGAAATAAGAAATTTTAGAGGTTTTTAAAAATATAAAGAAATACTGAAAATAAAAAAATAAAAATATAAGCTGCGGTTTTGTATTCCCAATTTTTCCAAAAAAAATTGACCTTTTACCCCTTTATATTATTTGGAAAAATACTTATTTCTTTCATAAGCTTAATTAATACTTTACTTAAATAATACATAACAGAAAAAATACATAATTTTTGAAGACTTTTAAAAAATGGTCAAAATAGATTATTTTCTCCTTCCTATATTCACTATCCTTTTCAGCTCGTAAGAATTTCTCATGGCTAAATTACTTTACGTATGCAATAATTTAAATCAACAAAAAGTAGTTAATAGCAAATATTTTGGCTTAGTCAACCAACTAGACTTTTTCTCCAATAATAAAATAAATAAACGGTATCGGTTAAGCATTTAACATTACATAGGAAGGTCGGTGTGAAGATCGAAGGAAATTACAATATGTAAAATTGAACTTTTATCAATAAGATAAAAGTTCAGTTAGTCGATCGATTTGAATTGTATTAAAAAATTTTATAAATCACAATAATAATATATTCATTTTGTATTTTTTTTTAATTTCCTACTTAACATGTGATATTAAGTTTAACACATGTTTCAACTAATACACATTGCAAAAATGTATTTGTAATATTCATGGACGAGAAGAAAAAATAAATTATACTAGGGAACATTAATGGGCACTAAATAAGAAAAAAAAATATTAAATGATGTAATATATATTTTTTTTTCTCATTTAACAAAATTAGGAAAGGTCTTACATGTCTATTTCAACATATTAAATGCAAATTGACATTACATCACTCTATGACTCTAAAATCTTGGCTATTAACTATCACGGATTTAACAAGAAAAAACTTGTAAAAAGAAAAAAAGTCAAAATTATATTTAAGTTTAACTTGACTTAATTTGTTAAATTATTATAATGTTATTGTGTATAATTATTTTATATCGTCTTATGGAAGATAAATCTAAAGTTGAAGTAAGAAATCATTTTTTTAAAATTTAAATAGAATAGGTTTTGTACTATAGTACACTATTATTACATATACTTTTTTTGCATAAAGAATTGTAAAAAACGGAGGACATTCAAAATTATTATTGAAAATAAAGGTCAATATTCAACAAGTCAATCACTTTGAAAATACGTATTTCTACACTAGAATATTTTATACTTATTCGTTTTCCATTCTAAGTCTCTAGTCCGATATTCATATTAGAATTCAGTTAATTTAAATTCACGTGGTATAAAATTTATTCGTGAAAAATTATTTATAATAAGAGTTTTTCATAATGATAAGAACTATAATTCGAGATCTTTTATCCTGCAAAAACGATCGAAGAAAAATAAAAACAAAAAATAGTTAATATATCAGAACTATAATTCGAGATCTCTCATCCCTCAAAAACTATAGAAGAATAACAAAAAACAAAAAACAAATAGTATATGAGTTGTTTTATTTCATTTTCTCATAGTTATACCAAACCAAGACAACCTTACCTTTAAATACCTCTTATATTACCAAATAAATAAACATATTACTCTCACAAAACTCCACAACATCACGACAACAATGAGTTTTGATGATGATGATCATCACCATCCCTTTTTTCATAGAAAAAACAAATATGATCTTAATAGCAAGATCATGATAACAGCCATAATTTCATTATCTATAGTTATTTTCTTCGTTACTCTCCTCCATATTTACGCGAGGTGCGTCCTCAGACGCCAGGCTAGACGTAGGGCGGAGCTTCAGCGCATCAGCTTCATCACCAGCTCCGCCCTACAGGTCGAGCCCCCTAAGACGGGGCTCGACCCGTCCGTGATAGCCTCGCTACCGGTATTTATTCTCAAACAAAATGATATTAATCAAAATAATACAATTGAGTGCACGGTTTGTTTGAGTGCTCTTGAAGATGGAGAAAGGGTTAGAAATTTGCCTAATTGCAAACATGTGTTTCATGCTGAGTGTATTGACAAGTGGTTTGGGTCACACTCAACGTGCCCAATTTGTCGGACTGAGGCTGAGCCCCGGTTGTTACAATCGGGGCCATTTGAGGGCGTGGTAGGTCCTACCACGCCCTCAGCGCCACCAATTGAGGGTGGCGATTCGATAAATGTGGAAGATTGTGGATTGACACAAGATGCTAAAATTAATGGATCAAGTTCGAGATTAAGCTCGTTTAGGAAGATGATTAGCATGGAAAAATCATCAAGAAGATTACAAGTTCAATTTTGTGGTGTTGAAGAGGGTGTAAATAATGATATTGAAAGACAATGATTAATAATTAGGTATGGAATTATACAATGTTTATTAGTTCAAATTCGAAACTCTATTGTGTTTTCATTTCTTATTTTTCTCCCATATCTTTCTTGTACGTACACACACATAAAGTAATTTCCGTTTATTCTCTTAATTCTTCTCTCTTAAGGTTTCTTTTATTCGAGGGTCATTAGTGGTGTATTTCTCGAATTTGGATGATTTGAGTTTGATCTCCATGATTCGAGGGTTTTAGTAGTATATTTTCTCGAACTATGATGATTTGGACTTGATCTCCATAATTTTAGGCCGTTAATTAAGTGGAGTATTTCTCAAACTAAGACGATTTAAGTTAATTTTTTTATCAAAATTCCAAGAGTTTATAGGATATTCAAGATTTTGATCTATATTTCATGAACTTGTCGTGAAATTTTTCTAGATCAAAATTAAGTAGATAATATACTCCAAGCCAAAGTGTTTTACCATTTTTTTTACGAACTCGTATTTTAATCTATTACTTTCTTTGTCATACTTAGAGTTTTGAGATTCAAACTTCTAATAGTGTAAAAAATCCAATATTTCGGCATAATAGCGGAGCTAGAATTTTGTCCAAGGGAAAAAGAAATAAAATCGTGTAAAAGCCAAATGGTAATATAGAATCTATAGTAGATGATATATATCTATTATTATATATCTCATATAATATATATCTAATATATATATATATATATACATCACATACATACATAACAAATATTTTTATTCTAGCTACATATTGTAATTTTCTGACGAAGGGGTGTCGGTCAACACCTCTTCACTACATGTGGCTCCGCCACTGTTCCGGCAATAGATATTAAGTTAAATACTAGGTTAAAAGGAAGTTAATTAGTAGAGGGTCTAAATTAGATTAATTAAGATGTCTATATTATGTACTAAAGTCCAAGAAATGTTTATGACATTTGGTAACCTAAATATGAACGTGATAATTAGTCAATAATTAGTCACATTGACTAATTAAAAGAATCCAAGAATTAGGTAAGGCTGTTCCATTTTTTTTAATTTTTAATTAATTATCTAACATATGAACTGGTCGCACATGTTTTGCGTATTTTATCAACCATTGACTGATAACTATAAATTTTATTCCATAAAAAAGTGACTAAAATTTGTTCAAACTTGGCCAGTTCATTTTATTTTCCAAGCTAGACATTTAGAAAACAGAATATTAGTCATTTCACATTTGTTTCCCCCTTAGATATGGAATCGTAAGACTTTTTGGCACGAATTTAAATTTAATCAGACTCTAGTGTGAATATAAATACCAGAGAGTTATATTATTAGTTTCTTTTATCTCCCCTTCCAATATTTTCCATCCAATTTTCAAGCAAAGCCTTGAAGTTTCCATTAAATTTAATCAAAATTTAATGCGAACATGAGCATCAAAAAGTCATATTATTAGTTTCTTTTTTCTCCCCTTCCAATTTTTTCCATTTAATTTTCAAACAAAGTCTTAAAGTTTTCGTTAAATTTAATCAATCTTTAATGCAAACACGAACATCAGAAAGTCATTATCATTTTCTTTTATCCCCCTTTCAATTTTTTCCATTCAATTTTCAAGCAAAGCCTTGAAGTTTCCATTAAATTTAATTAAACTTTCATGCGAACACGAGCATCAAAAAGTCATATTATTAGTTTCTTTTTTCTCCCCTTCCAATTTTTTCCATCCAATTTTCAAACAAAGTCTTAAAATTTTTGTTAAATTTAATCAATCTTTAATGCAAACACGAACATCAGAAAGTCATTATCATTTTCTTTTATCCCCCTTTCAATTTTTTCCATCCAATTTTCAAGCAAAGCCTTGAAGTTTCTGATTGGTGACTCTTATTTTCGTTTATTATTTACTTACTTGCTCAAATAAGTACTTGCTTTAAACATCAAGACAAAATACAGTTATTGCTTTTAATTATATCTTAAACTAAGGAATTACTTCTTTTTAATAATACTCAATTCTTAAAAATATCTAATAAATAGAAGTAATTTAGTAAACTATCCATTGTGTTTTCTTTTTTAAATATAAATGTATCAAGTTAAAACAACAATTGTAGCTTCTTCTTTTTTACAACAAGACAAACCCGCGGCGGCTCCCTTTGGATGTGTATAGGTCAAAACCCTACTACTATTCAACAACTCACAAACCACACAGGAGAGGTAACCCCATAAATTCAGTTGCGACGGGGTTTCAAACTTTGGGACCTCTCCAATATGAAAGTTTCAAACCTAGACCCCAACGAAAAGAAGAGATCTAAGTAAGCTGAGAAAAAAAGAGTTACACTAGCAATAATAAATTTTTCGACTTTGTATATATAATGCAATTTTATGGCAAAATTAGTTCAAATGAACCCCTGCAGACTCTCTCTAACTCTACAATTGAAATAACAAGTCACCATGCATCCAAGAAGAACCACAATAGCTAGTAATACAATCAGCACACTCGATTTACAATGATAATTCAGTACTTCAGCATCATTCTAAAGTTAGATTACATACCAACATGAATGATAAACAAACAAGAAGAAGTATCGTCATGATATTTCTTCGATTATGGCTTCTACGATGTTGGAGAGGGCGGGCGTGGAACCAATATTAAATACCTAGAGCTTTAGAGCTCTTAACAAAATTGCCTTGCGCTACATACTACATACAAATTCTCGAGTCATGAGAAAATAAGCTGACTTGCAAACAGCAAATTGATCGCCATCAAGATATACATCCACCTTCTGAGAATACAACTGCCGCTACTCAAATCTTCTGAGGATGGACTTAATCCCCCATTCGTCGACCCACTAGGACTTCCACTTGAGTTCTTGCTGCATAATGATGCACAAAGAACTGTCTCAAAAACTGAAGTCTATAAAGAACTGAAGTACTACAGATAACATGGAAATAATTTTGCTAAGAACATGGACCTCGGGTATAACTCAAACCCAAAAAAATGCAAAACCAAATAATCCAATGGGGCTTCGGCATAAGAGAAGTGTGGATACCCCAAGATCATATGGATAAAACTCACGATGTATGTGTAGTGTCTTATGTTATTCAACTGGATCGAAGAAGATATATACATTCTTTTGAATTCTATCTAGCAAAATTAAGCAACAGTCATAAAACAAGTTGAATCAATTACTATGTCTAACATAATTTCAAAATTTATAGATCAACAGCAGAGCCATAATGACAACCTTAAAGCATATTGCAAATCTTTTTTCATTAACTTCAGAGGAAATCCTTGAACGTGAAACTCAAAATCATTTATGGCTTGATTATTATTTCTTATTATATTCCATTTTCCATTAAAAGTAATCAATCGAGGCAATCTTGTTACGTAGTGTGTTATGCTATACAACAAAATTCATAAAACAAAACCAAACAAACAAGACAACTCATGTTACTCTCTGTCATCACATAATTGCCAATTGCTAAGGCCCTAGAACTTTCTGTTGGAATAATTTCTTATTCTATACCATTTTCCATTTTAAAGTGATAAGTACCACACAAAAATTCTACTGCCGCTCAAGTGTAGATCATTAGATTCAATAATACATAGATTTACGCACTAACAAGCTCCAACGACTGTTGGGGCTTTGATGAAGAAAGAAAATATGCATGTTTAGCCAAGACAAATAATTACAAGTATGAAAAACAATTGATTAGTCTCACTCTTCAGATGTACACTCATTGACACACCTCAACTTGTTTTATATCTTGTTTTAGGTTTTAAGTGCGACCTTTGATCATAACACTATTATTATAAACATCTTTAAAAAAAATTGATATTGAATTCACTCACATAGCTAACCTAACTACTAACTAAGCTACAGATTGACGTAGGGTGTAAAATAGGCAGGTTAAACTAAAATTGAAGAGGTTAAAATCGATTGTACTAAAAAACGGATTGGGTCATGTCCCGCCCAAATCTACTTTGGGTTAAACTAGATTGAGCGAAACTAGGCTAAAAACCGAGTTGGGTTATGACCCACTTAATCTCAACAATATTGCCATACTAAAAAATGAAAAGAGATCATCCGCTGAAACAGAATCCGAAAAATAAAGAGGACCTCTGTAACCAGTCAAGAACTGGGACCTAGGTCCGGGGGCAAGAGAACCTGAAAGTCTGAGAACTCAAAATTGCCCCAACCCTTGACACGAGAGCTAACACCAATCTAGGACCCAAGAACTAAGACCCGAAATCAACGAGGGACTTGAACCTAACCTCGACCCGAACCCAACCCTACCCAACCACCCTAACCCGGGATCCTACCTTGATATCGACTGTTTCCTGAGACCCAGACTCTGGACCCAGGATCGACCTCAATTGGGGCCTGAAACAAGACCCAAGATCGGATGCTGATCGAGACTCAACCTAGCTGAGACCTGGGACAAACTCGAAACCCGATCTTGGATTGGAGACCCTAATTCGGGACTCGATACTCAAAACCCCGAACCCAATTGGGATTCAACCACGACCCTGACCCGAGACCCAGGACTCAATCGAGGTCTGACCCAAGGCCCAAGATCCAACCTCGACTTTTGACCCTTAGTTGGGGACTTCGAAGACGTGATGTGGCGTGTTTACAATCACAATGTTAATGAGTATTTTGGTACATGACTAAAAAAAAAGTCATTTACTTTCTAAAATTTTGTGTAGTTAAAACAAAACAAACAATTGAAACGAAAGGAATATTAACAATTTCTATTAGCACATAACCTCTGCACAAACTAAATCAGACAGGTCATTTCCTCCTTAGTTTCTTTTTGCTCAACGATCAATTTCACTACCAAATATCTATTATTGTCATGAATCATTTAAGGCCCAAAAAGTAATAAAATCAGATCTTTAAGCACAAGGGATAACAGTTACCTCGATGGAAATTTACAACCATTATGACCTGAAAAAAGATAACAACAATATAAATCACAATTCTAGTTACCAAATTATTATTACTAAATAAGCAAATGAAAATTTACTCACTTGGATTTATAGAAATGAGAGCAGCATTGTCATCAAAATTACAAGCATCTTCAGTCATACCATGCTTAATAAAGTAATCATTGAACACATACGATGCCGTTTTCTGTATATCTTTAGGGTCATAACAGGGCCCACCGGGCTGAATTGGCCCGCAATTAGCACCTCCAGGCCCACAAGCCCAATCAAGCGCCGATTGAAGAGCAGTATCCTCTGCGTTGTTCTTCGCCACGCACCACAATTCAACCGTCGCCCCTCCACCCCCGCCGGTAGCAGTACCTCCGGCTGGAGCAGCGGTATTTCCACCTGGAGCAGAGCCAACGCCGCTTGGAGAAGTGACAGTGCCGCCGGGTGTACTGCCAGTGCCGCCGGGAGTACTGCCAGTGCCGCCGGGAGTAGTGCCAGTGCCGCCGGGAGCAGAGCCAGTACCGCCGAATTGGGCGGTAGAGAGAGTGGAGATTAGGGAAAATAGAAGGAGAGAAAATGAGAATTTTAGAGACATTTTTTTCTCTTCGGTTAGTGGAATTGGTGGAAAGAGGTAACAGTTAAGATCATGATAAGAATGAAGTTATATTGTTAACAAAACAGAGTGGATGGAGAAAAATATACTGAAAATATGACCGTTGGTGTTTTTTTGTAAGAGAGATCTGAGAAGACTACATCATGATTGTTCCCAACTTAATTATACTTTGATTAAATTTGAATTCGCATAAAATATTCCAATATTAATAATAAAAGCGAACAATTACATACCCCATGAAACTTAAAATCATAATATTTTTTGATGAGTAAAAAAAAAAAAATTAATCATCTCATCATAAAATATGATATAAATTATAAAATGAGTAAGTTTAACCTTCAATACGCATAATAGTGAAATTATGTCCGATTCAGTAAAGTTAGGCTTATTAAAATTTATTTATGCTAACTTTAATTATATAATATCTTTATCAGTTATGTCACATTTTACTTTTATTTTATTAACTGTTATTATTTAATTCATGAAATTCACTAATCTAATTTTATAAAGTGCTTATACTAAAATATATTTTTAATCATAAAATTAATTTTTTTAAATTATTTTTAAGACTTAAAGCCGTGACGTGTTATCGATTAAGTACATTGTGCCCTTGTAATCGCTCACTAAACTTTATTTGTCACCTATATGTGAATTATTGGTATCTAATTTCATTTGTTAGAATCCATGTGTGACTTCTTGTCGGATTCGAGGGTTCTCTTTTTTCCTTTTCTTTAAACCCAATAAGACCTCACAAACTTTTATAAAAGTAACAAAAAAAAATTAAAAATGACAATATTACTAACCTAATTTGTTAGAAAAATTAATACTCTCTCCGTTTTATGAAGAATGATATAGTTTGATTTGACTCAAAGATTAAGAGTATAAAAAAATTTTTTTGAATCATGTGATTATAAATTAAAGTTAGATCAAATGTATAAAATTGTCCTTTAATCTTGTGTCCTTAAACATGTCACGTGAAAAGTTGAAACTAAAATGTTACAAAAAAAAAACTATTCTTTTTAAAACGGATGGAGTACTATAAAACATAAAGTTTTGAGTTTCAAAATAGAAAACGACTCAAACACCACACCACTTCTGACTAAAAAAAAATTTCAATGAAATAAAGAGAAAGACTAAAAAAAAAAAATTTAAAAAAAAAGACCAAAATAGAAATAATGTATTTTCTCTTTTTTCAAAATCACCATCAGAATTTTTTTTTAAAATGGAAAGGAGAAATTAAAATAATATGCATTTTCCCACCGACAAGGACAAGTACTCTTATAGAAAAGAAAAGAAAAACACAAATAAAAATTAATGAGGAGTGAAAGTTTTTATGAATAAAATTCACAAATAATCACTTTTCAGTTCCTTTATTTGATAAATAATCATTGTTATAAAAATTTCAAACGAAATCATATGAAAAATCATTATTGTAATTATTTTTAAAAAATATACTTAAAAAGTAACCAATTTCTAACTTCCTTTTTTTTTTTTTATCTTTTCACCAATTTACGCGTTCTGTTGTCTTTTTCCCTTTACTTTTTTTTTTCTTTTTAAATTTATGACCTCTCCTCCAAAAATAAAATATAAATAGAAAAATTAATAAGCACGTTTCTTGAATTTAAAAAATAATAATTTGCACATTTTCAACAAATACTTCTCTTTCCAATTTTCGATTTCACTCTTAAAAGATAAGTAGGATTAAGAAAAGTCATCAAATTAATTTCTCAACAGTGGTTACAATATTAAGAGCAATTAAAAAGTTCTAAGTTACAAATTAAATTACTTAACACCAAAAGAAAAAAGCAAAAAACTTTTCTTCATGTAGAAGTTGTGTCAATTTAATTCTTATTCACGAAGGAAACTTAAAAAGTGAGTGAATGCTAGTTAGGGGGTGGGGTTGCTAAATCACTTTCTTTAAGGTCGTTCCGATAAAATGCGTAAAAATAGTGTTAAACAAAGTGTACTTTCTCAGTTTATATTTAGAAAAAATTTTATGATCAAATTTAGTGTGAAATTACGTCTTAGGTCTAAGTCACATCTTAAAAGCTAACTCAAAGGGAGGAGGATTGCCCAAGCCTTATAACGAGTCTACCCATCTCATTAACCACTGATGTGGGACTTTTGTCCTTTAACACCCCATCTCACGCCCAATGCTTAGCATCTGGTGTGGGCAATTTTTGATTTCGGGGGTTCCAACATCGGGTGAGACAAACCCTACTCTAATATCATGTGAAATTAGGTCTTAGGGCTAACTCACACCCCAAAAACTAGCTCAAAGGGAGGAGGATTGCCCAAGCCTTATAACGAGTTCACCCATCTCATTAACTACCGATGTGGGACTTTTGTCATTTTTAACAGAATTTAATCATAATGATATTTTTTCTATGTTATTTTATTTTAAAAATATTTTTACCTTTTTAATTTTAATACATTTTAACTAAAGAATGAAAAAATTATCAGTTTATTTTAAAATAAAAAATATATATTTTAGATTTTTAATTTTTTAGCCAAAATACTGGATAAATTTTCTGGTCATTTAACACTTTCCTTATATTTATATGTCGTTTTACTTAAAATAGATGATCATTAATATTTGTCATTTCACAAAATCAATATATAAATAACATTATTTTTTATATTTCATCCTTGGGAGTTATTATTCTTGAAAATGTCATTGTCTTAAAGTTGGTCAAGTGTACTTATAAATCGGGTTTTGACTTCTGAAAGTATTTGACCGATGAAAAAATAACTTAAAAATAAGTCAAAAATCACTTAAATAATTAGACAGCTGTTTTGGAAGGTTAACGGAAAGTTTAAAATAATGTAAAGTGACTTGAAATAAATTAAAATAAAAATAGGTCGCTGTTGTAAAAGAAAGCTCAGGATGTAAAGAAGAAAAAGACACGAATTATATGTAAAGAGAGATTTTCTTATTCAAGTGTGTCATAACATGGTGCATGATATCTTTATTTATAGTGTTGAAGATATACATAGTCAAAAAAGTCACCTTGGAATTCTCATAGTTATCAATCAAGGTTCATATAACCTTGAAATCTATCACATTGGGAAACATTAATACATGAATCCAATTATATTGGATAACTCTAATGGATCATCCACATAGACCAATGGATTTACAACACTTCCCCTTGGATATCATAGATTATGTGTCGCGTTAAAATCTTACTGGAAAAACCCTATGGGAAAAGCCAGTAAAGGAAAAAGAGTACACATCTCTCAATACGCCTTTGAATGTTGCCCTTAAAAACCTTAAACCAGAAAACCCACCTTGGGTCAAAATCATAGTTAAGAAAGATTACAACAACGCGTACTTCGTCTCCCCCGATGAAAACTTTTAACTTGATATCTCGAGCGGCGCATCCATTCTTTGTATCTCACGTCTCAAACGGTGATGTTGCAATGCCTACTGAATAAATCAGCAAGATTAACACTTGAACGAATTTGTTAACATCTATCTCACCATTTTTGTTGAAGATCCTTTGTGAAAAAGACTTTGGGTGTGAGTATGTTTTGTCCCGGTCCTCCTTTGATGTACCTCCTTTCAATTGAGCTATACATGCAGCATTATCTTCGTACATTGTGGTTGTATATTCTTGTTCCAAGAAAAAATCAACACATTTCCATCCTGAATATAGGGTCATTGATCCTCAAACCAGACTGCACTCTTCGACTTGCTTCATGGATGGCCTTTTTTAATTTTATTTCTGCATGATTGTAAGAATTGGCTACCAACGTTTGCCTTCATTGATCGCCAAATATTTGTCGGTGTCTCCACATTAAACAAATGCCTGTTTGGTGATCGAGCTTTATGGCGGATCGATAATAGCCTGCACCACAGGGGTTTCTGAACTTGAATTCATTGAATAGAATACAACACCCTGTCCTGGTCCCCCGAATTTCGAAGTATGGTGTTTAACACCACCATTCCATTGTGGTTTTTTTTATTGGGGAATAACGAATCTTCCAGAAGACGTTACTGCAAAACAGCTATCTGGTCGAGTATTGTTACAAGGTACATTAGTGCCCCAATCCGCACTAAGGTAAGGAGTTTTTCATCACCAAGAAAGCTCTTTATCAATCATTCTCTTGATGTCTAAATGGATCGTATTGATTGTCAAGCTATCTTACCACACCATTGGAGTACTCATGGATGTGAGTTATCCATTTAAAAACGCTTTAATATCTTTTTTGTGTAACGTTGATTGATGAACCAGTATTCCATTTGACCAAAGTCTCAATCTGTAGGCCAAGACCAAAATTTTGTCTTGCCGAGATCACTTGCTTTCAAATTTCTTTTTTCCGACACTCAACAACTTCTACAAGCTCTTTACGAGTGCCAATGATGTTTCAACATCAACATACACAGCTAATTATACAAATTCAGACCCCGCCGTTAATAAAAATGCAGGGACAAATCGGATCCTTTTGTAACCTTTCTTTAACAAATATCCACTCATATACTACGATGTACTACAACACCCTTCCTGATTGTTTCAATCCATAACAGAGCAAAGCTTTATGAACAAGTTTTATCCTAAATCTTTTGTATGTTCAGGCCCTTTTAATGCTTCAGGAATTTTTCATGAAAATGTTGTGTCCCAACGATCCTATAGCTATGCTGTGACAACGTCCATTAACGCATTTTTCAAGTTTTTCATGAACTGAGCCAAATTTATGGAATATCGAAGTAATTTGCATCTACCACTGGAGAATATATCTCCATATATCAACAATGCAGGATCTTTTTGAGAAAAACCTTTGAGCAAACGAGTACGGGCCTTATATCTCTGACTTTACCTTTCTTATTTCTGTTTTGTACAAAAACCCATTGTACCCCACTGTGGAAAAAAAAATTTAGTACCCTTCAGGTGTTCGGGGTATCGGTCCAAAAATTTCACGTTTCTAGTGAAGCCCAATTCAGCTTGAATTGGCATCCTTCACATTTGGCCAATCATTTCTCTGTCTACATCTCGTGAACAATTTTTGCTCAAATCTTTCATCTGTTGCATTATTTCAATAGCAAACATTATAGGCAATATGTTTGTCAATCACAACATTATTTCGGTTGTCACAACTTTCTCGTCGAGACATCATTCATTGAAATTTCATTCTTTTTCAGGAAGTTCGAACCTCCTCATCACATGTGTATTAAGACTTGGGCTCATCTTGAGAAATTTCTTCAAAACCCATGATCATCTTGATCATTTATTTTTTAATTCCTTTCTCTTTCGAGGCAAATTTTTATCCTTGGACAATGGTCTCCCACGCTTCAATGTGGTCTAGACTCTTTGCCTTAACCATTTGTCCCTCTGGATATCAACTCGAACTGAACATTGAACAGTCTGGAATATGCAGATTTAGTAAATCTTGGAAGATTAGTAAATGTATCTGTGTACCTGATTTGCAATTTTCTGCAAATAATTATTGTTTACAAACTTCTTGCTCACATTGGTTTGTTCGAGGTCCAGATGAGATAGAGATGTGAATTCCAATCTATCTCTTTCCAACGACATTGTTTTCTCATAATGTTGGGTATAGCCTGATTCTCAAAATGAACAAATCACAAATCTTGCCTTAATAATATGCTCAGTCAATAGGCTCCAAATATTTTATTTGAAGGAGATTCATCCCCACATATTCCCCAACCTTCTTTGGGGGCCACCATCTTTGTGCGTTGTGGGGATGAATTGAGAACAATACATAACCGCACACCAAAACTCAAGATGGGCAATGTTGGCTCTTAGAACCAAAGGTCATTGTAATGGGGAGAATTCAATGTATATTGGTCAGCCCTATGCGCACAAGCTGCCAATGTCAAAATAGCCATGCCCCCACATAGACACAAAATAACTTTGTTCTCATTTAGTAATGGTCCCTAGCTATCAATTAAATAGAACGTTAAATCAATGAATTTCTGTCTAGACCGTTTTGAGGTGAAACATCCAACTGACTGTTCAACTGTTTATAAGCTAGTTAGACATACATACTCTTAAATGCCTGAGATGTAAACTCAACAGCATTATCTAACGGAGTTGTCTTTATTGTATAGTCTGGAAAGTGCTTTCAATCTTATTATTTGAGCCATAAATCTCTCAAAATCCATGTTTCGAGTGTATAATAACACTACACATTTACCATCTTGTAGAAGCAACTATCAAGACCCTATAATATTTAAAGGTCCCACATGCGGTTGGAATTGGTCACATATATCATCACCCTGTATAATGTTTTCCAAGGAACGCAGGGGATTCAATTCAACCTTATGTTGATGGTTTAATGATCAACTTTTCCCTTGAGAACCAGCACACAAGAGAATTTTCCTTTGAATTGAAGGATATGTTTGGCTCTTTAAGGTGTGCCCCCTGGAATCTTCATGATTTTGCACATCATATTTAGATACGGATGGCCCAACCTGTCCTGCCAAAATGATAAATCATTATAAATTACATAAATCTTTTGTTTACGATGGCATGTGATTCAACAATAACTTATACTTGGTATAGTACAAACCCAGAGAAATGTAGGTATTTTTTCCATGCACAGATTCTTTCTCTACATTAATTGTAGTAATGTGAAGGTATTCACCTTTCCTTTTTAGCCGTCTCAACATGATAGCCATTTTGGCGAATAACTTTGAAACTTAATAAGTTTCTTTGAGACGTATACTACATATATAATTCCTTATTAATGCTTAATATTGTCCCCTACCAGTAGTAATAAGGTCGCGCTTACGAGCCCCACTTAATTTTGTACTACATGATATTGGTGTTGACATATCCCATTTTTCATAACCAATTAAAAAAGTATTTCTTTTCTTTTAATATTGTATGCGTTGTAAGCCTATCAAGAAGGCATACATCTCCATTACGCCTTTTGAATCCACTGAAAAGTGGGGATTTCTATTATTTTGCATTAAATAACATACATCAAAAGAAGGAAAGAAACAAAATAACAAAGAAATTTAAATCTTTCAACATGAAATAACATAATAATTAAAAATACATAAGTAAGATAATTAACAACTTCATTCCTCCATTCCCCAAACTAAAAGATCAAACATCAGTTTTCACTCCAAAGAGGCAATCAACTTCCATAGAAATAATTGTCACCAAGTTGCATCAAAAACATCATCCTTTAAAGACCAATTTGCCTTCAACAATCCTTATCAATATTCTGATATTTTCTTTGCTTATTATCATCTTTAGAGGTCACTGTGACGAGCTCGAGCATTGTTGGAAAAGGAATCAACCACTTTTAATTTCCTTTCTTTTAAGAAATTTTTGATAGAGCCTTACAAAATGCTCATAGGTGTGCTACATTCATTCGTCCATGGTCTTTCATGCCACAAACGACAACCATTACGTTTGAGGGGTTATTGAGAACTCATGTTGTTTCTCTTCTCTCTTTTATTTATGACACCACCTTGACGAGTTAATGTATCGTCGTTATCTTGCCACGTCCCCGTGCATTATTATGCCCCGATGATCATCTCTTTTTACTTCAGATTGATCACGTGCTTCCACCACATTTGCCTCTGGTAATGGAGCATCTCCAGTGGGCCGATCTTCATGAATTTTTTCATTAAAAGAGTATTAGTTGCTCAGGCCCACCAAAGAAATGAGATTAATTCAGAATTTTTGAAAAAGCCTTTCACGATATTGTTGCTGCAATAATCACATTTGAGGCCGGAAAGTAGTAGTTCTTTTCCACATGTCCTCATCTTTTATGTCTTCCCTAACATAATTTCAATCAACTGGGGAGGTTATCCTAAATATAGCAGAGTTGTATTCAATTAACGGTCCTTAAATCTTGAAGACTGTAATGCAATTCCACTCATAATCACGAGCCTTGGTAACACTGTTACCGGTTAGGTGGTCCATACTCCCCTTAATCAGTCCCACTTCGTGGATTCTTTAACCGTCAGATATTCCTCTTCATGCCCTCATCAAGATAATGACGAAGGAAATCATAGGCCTTTCGCCTTATCTTGACTCGATGCTTCATTTCCCCTGAGTAATAGTGGCATCAAACCTTTGCAAGCCAAGTGAATCTCAGCCAATCGAGTAACCCATGAAAATAATTCTTTCAAGAAATATCCTAATGCCACAAACTCAAGTTTGAATAAATTCGCCTAGTGAATTTATGAGAGAATATGTGGAATACAATAAAATTATTTATATAATCCCTTTGCAGTAGCAACTTCGTGCTGATAACGGTTGTAACGAAAGCTCAGAATGTAAGAAGAAAAAGACCAGAAGTATAAGTAAGGAGAGAATTTTCTTATCAAGTGTGTCATACAATGGGTGAATGAATATATCGATTTTAAGTGGTAGGAGATATCATAGTCAAAGGTCACCTTTGAATTTAATACATAGTTATTATCAAGGTTCATAGTCACCTTAAATCCTTAGCACATTGGAAACACTAATACATGAATCCAATTAATTGTTGGATAACTCTAATGGATCATCCACATATACAGATGAGACTTACATACACTTGAATAAGAAGAAAATTCCCCTTCTTCTATCTACTTCTCTTGTCTTCTTCTCTTTATGATTATATTCTCCTTTTTTTACTTTTGCTTAAAAAATACTTTTTTAAGGCCAATTCAAATATACTCTAATTCATGTTTATTGCTCCAATTTTATTAATTCAAAATAAATTAATTTATGTTCATTTATTCAAAACTTGACTTTAAGAGAACTTAAATAAGGGTACAATATTAAACTTACCTAATTTCTCAAGGGATGTGATATTTAAAATAATGACATATAAATAGGAACAGAGAAAATATTAGTAATGTTTCCTCTAATTAAACATAAATTATTTCTTACTTATTTTTTGATATTTTGTAACAAAAATAGCATACATTGTATAAGAATATTTATTTATAAAATATTATTCACAATTACGATAAAAAATATGTATAAAGTCAATTAACTATGCCTAATGTATGCATTATATCATCGTGCATTACTAACACATAATATAAAATACGTGTCAAACAAAATATTATTAATATATAAATTTAATGCATACATTATTTTTACTTATACACTCTACCAAATGATTTTTTATAAATGCTAAGAATTACTTCAATCTAATAACAAAATGTATGCACTTATAGCGTTTGAATTGCCTATTTGAATCTATTAATTGTTTTGGTAATTGAAAAGGCATAAACAACTTGGCCAATGTGCGTACGCTCCTACTTACTACTATTTTTGTATTTAATTTGAGTTCGATTAATTTAAATTTAAATCTGTAATTAAATTATGATATTGTTTCGTAATACAAACATTATATGTTAACATGGTCTTTTGTGGCTAAAGAGACTTTTTCTTTTATGTTAGTTCTCACTCTGGTAGCTAGTCCATGGGATTGAAGTACTTATGTTAATTGATTATTTTTTCTTTGATAAAAATTGATCTTATCGAGTATTTATGTAAAATAATTAATGTTAGATATGTCTTCATATGCATATAATTCATATGTTAACCTGATTAAGTAATATGTGTTCTTACTTTAAATATAGTAAGCTATTAAGATAAAATTACTATTATGTTTGTGTAAACGACAAGTAAATATTTACGTGTCTCCTTAGATGCTGATTTCCAACCAAAACGAGGGTATCTAGTGAAACAGAATCAATGATGTCGAGTTAAGAGCACCTTCATTAAACAGAAAATGGTGGATGTCCCAAACTTTATTCAGAATTAATGTATTTTGGCTCTTTATTTTGACATTTCATATTATTTGATTTTTGTTGATTGACATATTTTTAAGAAATTTTTTAAGTAAATGGTGTATTTTACTAACTATATTATTTGATCTTTATTAACCTGACATATTTTAAGAAAAACTTTAATTAGAGGTGTATTTTACTAAACTGACCTTATTAATGATATTTTGAAATTTTAAATTTGATTCTTGTCCTATTTTATATAGTTATTTAATATTCACAAATATTTTTGGAGATTTTCTTAACTTCATAAATTGAAATAACTATGTTTAGCTAGCGTTTAGTTATAGATTCTCAATTATTTTTGGCAAATACTATTTAAGTGAAATTTTACTATGTGTTTGACCATAATATTTGGAAAACATATTTCACTTTTTGCAGAAATATAATTTATACCCATTAACTTTTAAAAATCATCAAAACTAACCATAGGTTTGTGTTACATAACATGATAGAAACGTCGACGTAACTAGATTCATAACCTCCATAATAAGTCAATTGGATCTTTGTTGCATCAAATTACAAGTAATGTTCATGATACTGAATCAATGTGGTAGTTCGGAGTGAGTGCAACAAGCATCATTCCAAACTCGTGAAGTAAACAAAACACATGACTTTATTACTCTAGCCTATTATTCGTCATTTTTTCCAACAACCGTATCATCACTTTCATATTCACCGAGTATTTCAGCACTATCTTGGTGTTACGTAAAAAATTATGTAATACAACGCAAACAATTACTATAGAGGATGATCTTTGTAAAAAATAAAAGTTTGACGTAAAACTTGAATTTTTAAAAGCTCCCAAATAATGAAATTTGATCCAAATTCTAGTTTTTTTCATAGTATTTGACAATTGGGTTATTTATCAGATGAAAAATTATATGGACAGACACTATTTGTCAATTTTTGTCCCTCTATGGCCAAACAGGTCCTTAATAGGAAGGTCAAATAATACATCGATATACAATAGGTGATTCACAAAATTTAATAGTATATAAAGATCTTTCAATTATTTATAATATATAAATATACCCTTTAATTTGATTTCATTTTCACATTCATGTCCTCCAACTTTGGAGTGCACAAGCAGACAATTAAATTGTATAAAATTGAATAAACAGACACTCATGACCTACATGACATCCTACATGGTAATGTCCTACGTGGTTACTTACACGTAATATGTCACATTGGGGAATCATGTGTCTACTTGTTTAATTTTATAAAAGTTTAAGTGTTTACTTGCACACCCATTGTTGGAGGGCATCAATGTTAAATGAGATCAAGTTAAAAGACATATTTATGTATTATGTCATCATTTTTCATGTTTGCAAAAAATATACATAAACATGACCATTAACTTGGCGTCGATCGACAACTATGACCTTTAACTTTAGGTGTGCACAAGTAGACACTTAATTTTGTATAAAATTGAACAAATAGACACATTCGTCATACATGTAGTTTTGTGTCCTGCGTGACATTTGATGTAATTATTCAATGTAGGACACATGTAGACACTTGTTAATTTTATTCAAGTTTAAGTGTTTACTTGTGCACACTCAAAATTGAAGGTCGTAGTTGTCGGTTAAAGTTAAGTTAAGAGACATGTTTACGTATTATGCCAAAAAAAAAGGTGATTATTTTAGAAGAAATGGAGGCACTGACTTCACCCTAAATCTTTTTTTTTGGGGTGTATGCATTAAACCACAAGGGGTTGTTTAGTGACTAGTTGATTATGATTATAGTAAAATTATTATGGTGTTTGATTTGTAATTTAGAAAATTGTATTAATAAAAAATGCTAAAGTCTTTATCGACTTTAGTTAAGTGTTATTAGATTCAATATCGCTAAAGGCTTTAAGAACATATATAAAAAATGATGATTGCTGCAAAATTCATATTTTAACGATTATTGAGCTAATGCCATTATTAATTGTCGTCATAAGATCATTTGTTTATGTAGTGTGAGGATCTATCTATGTAATATATATTATATCTTATACATAATATATATATATAATATATATAATTGTGCAATGATAATAAACGAGCAAAACATGTAATTAATTCTGCATATATTAATTCTTACGTAAAATTAATAGATAACCAATTTCCTATAATAATATATAGATAAAATATATATATATTATATCATATTATATATATATATATACTATATCTATATATATAACTCTAACCCGCTACATCAAGCAACCCCTCAACGGTTCCTTTATTAATTCATTTTACTTTTCTTCGCCTCGTCTTCACCACCATTGAAGGTCATTTAAAGCTTAGTATTTGCAAATTGAATATTTTGAATTATTTAGGTTTTTCAGATTGTTTGTTATTTCAATTGATTGAACACATCAAAATGAGTTAAAAAATTAAATTTGAAGTAATTTAGAAAAGATTGGAGCTAGATTTAAAATAGGCAAAAGGAATCAAGAAGACAAAAATAATTTGAAGTGATGTGTTTAAACAAGGGAAAATCTTTGCAATTGAAATCTGTCCCTTTCTCCATAGAACTATCATATCTCTATTTTTTGGACTTTTAAGTTTTGAGAGATGATGGTTGAAAATGGGGAGGAAGATTTTTTTTTGGTTAAATAAATTTTTTTATGTGTGGATAATACACTTGATATGTCATGTTAGTAAAAAATTTCAAATAAAATAGTAAAGGTCTTTTATAAGTGTTTAGAATGAATAAGGCCTAGTATAGGTGTCTAAGTGAAAATTTGTCTCAACTTTAGGTGTTAGCCGAGAGATTGTGTCTATGTAATAATAAATATAAGGGAAAATTTTCAAAATGTCAATATTTTGACATTTAATAGGACTTATTGTTAATACTTTTAATATTTAGTAAGAATGTCAAAAAAGAAACAATTGTTAAAAATAAAAGGAGAAATTAAGGGAAGAGAAAAATATTAAAAAGGAACAATTGCTTAAAAGTTTTAGCTGTTATAAAAATTAAAATTCAAAAACACGAACTAATTGACAATTTATCAAAATAAGTCACCAAACTTCCCCCTCTCTTTCTTCTCCCCTCTCTTTCTTTTCTTTCATCATGTTTTTAAAAAACACCCTATTACCATTGTTCTAAAATTTTTAATATTCCC
This sequence comes from Solanum habrochaites, assembly GCA_027704765.1. Classification (NCBI taxonomy): domain Eukaryota; kingdom Viridiplantae; phylum Streptophyta; class Magnoliopsida; order Solanales; family Solanaceae; genus Solanum; species Solanum habrochaites. Next base: position 64,521,137 of record JAKWJA010002495.1, read on the forward strand.
CAATTTTCTTAATTTTTTTGAACAATTTATTCTGCTAAGACATATTGTTGACGTTATGAATTAGTAATTATTTTTACCAACTGTCTGCAAATTTTTAATACACGTTATTTGGCTATCATGTTATGTGATGAAGTTATGTACCCCCCGATGTACGCCTTTTAAGAAATTTTCCAGGTAGTCAGAAGACAAATACTCGTGTATTCATGATATATTTCTTCCTTCATCTTACATATGTAAATTTATTTTGTTTTTTTCAATATCACTTTGTAGACCAAATCGTTTGTATTTAGATTTGATTTCGTAATTCACTCATAATGTATACTATATAAAATTTATATTTAGATTGACATTTCGATTCTCGCCCTAATGTATATCATAAAGTTTTGGTATTATATTTTTGGTTTTGTATTCACATTCTCACTTAAATAGCCAAAATATCAATTTATTTATGATACACTATAGGTGTATTTCATCCTATCCAGTTTTAAATATTTTGTATTTTATTTTGCTCATTATATGTTTATACCAACTAGTTTATTTTTGATTTCGTATTCATTCACAATTTTAAATAATCAAAATACAGGTTTGTATTTAGATTATCACTTTGTAAACATAAATTTGACTAAAAAAACTACAGAACATTCAAAATACTTTCAAATACTTTTGCGAAACTATTCAATACCTAAATGCTAATGTGGATTCTACTAAATTTGAAATATAAAAAAAATTATAAAAAAAGATCGATAAAAATTATTTTAAATATTAAAAATCTGAAGGACATAAATATTTGATGAGTAAGCTACCAAACTCACAAAAAAAATTAAAAAAAGGACAAAATCCTCATACATACAATGCGAAAATTCAACATAATGTGTGAATTTGAAAACAAAATCTCGCAAAATAAATGATGAATTCAAAAATATCTTTATCAATTGAGAGATTTCTTGATTAATTGATAGATCTGGACAAATCATTACAAATCTGAACAATTAGTTCTTTTTCAACAATGAAGAGAATAATGGTGAAATTTAGATGAAAGTAAAAAAAGAAGAAGTAAATGATGGGGATGGTGAAAACTGTGAAAGAGAAAAAAAGAATCAAAAACGAAATATGAAAAATAAATTTAATGGTACTAAAGAATGGGAAGAAGTGTAAATGGGTAATGGAGGTAGAATTTAATTCAAAGTTGGACTGTTTTTAGAAATAAATTTTGAGTACAAATTATTTTATAAAATATTGACATTTTGACTTTTTAAATAATTATTTTAAAGTATAAATATTTTTACTAATTAAGTTAGAAATTGTAACTAGTTTGATAATTTTTCCTAAACATAATCCAAGTAAAAGTGTTCGTAAAATATCTTTTGGGCCTAGTACACTCATAAAGGGTGCTAACTAAGTGAGTCGGCCCATTAGTTAATCCAACCTTACGCCCTAATATTGTCTATATTAAGATCATTATGAATATTGAAAATGAATTCTAAATTGTCTACAAAACGACTAGGGTTAAGGCGGAGCTGGAGTTTCTCTACCTTCAGTAATTCGAGCTGTGACTGTTGCAGGCGATGAACTTCTACAAAGAGAAAATCTGTAAGTTTCCTAACTAACGTATTACAATAACAAAAAACATCATTTTTCATGTTCCCTCATAAGAAAGAGTGATTCTATACGATTACCGATTAATCATCTATAATCTATCTTAATCCTCAATTTTCATGCCCTCGACTTATGTCTTTAGTGAGTTTAAGATATGTTACGCCATGTCTAATCACCTATATATACTTTTCTCCATTTACATCTACCTCTCATTGGACCTATCAATGTCAATCTCTAATCCTTCTTTATTAGGACATTCGTATTTCTTCTTTTTACATGTTTGAATCATATCAGCCTCAATTTTCACATGTTGTCTATCACGAAAACCAATCACACCTTATCTCGTATATCTATGTTTCTATTCTTGTTACTACTAGTTTGATACAATCATATGAATGATAAAACTTGAATTATCCATATCATTTTTTTGACAAAATTCACATAAAAAAACAAATATTTTGGAATATTACTAAAAGAATAAAATGTAACAAAATTAGGACATTGTTGATCCAAGCCCATTTGTAATTTTTGGAAGGAGAAGCACAATGAATAAGAAATAAAAGCACTGAACAAAATTCAAGAAAAACCCTGCTTACTGTTCTTCTCGAAAAAAATTCAAAATCGTCTGAATTTGATCCTTCAAAAACCTCGATTTTTTGCTCATTCCCAAAGAAAAACAGTTCCTCTGTATGGATATGTCAAATTCCCCAATTCAAGAACCATCAATCGACGACTCTAACAACGCTGAAGAACCAGACAAAGAAAACCCAAATTCAGAGCTTCAATCGCAACCCCAAATCTTAGAACCCCTTAATCCTCAAAACCAAGAGAATCCCATCTCCAGTTTGCGAAAACAAGAGACCCCAGATGTGATTCTTGAAGAAAAAGACCTAGAAAAAGAAAACCCTCAAGTTGTTACGGCTGATGTAAATGCTGATTTTGGTTTAACTGTGGATCTACCAATTGCAGATACAGAGGTAAGTGTTACTGACCTTCGAATGATGTCGCCTAGTAATACTAACAAGCGTACTAAGCGGAAGAAGGGTAAATGCCACACAAAGAAGTTACAAGCTATTGAGAAAAAATTGCAAATGCTTAAGGAAAACCTAAAGCCTGTTCCTTTTTTCCCTTCAAAGATTCTTGATTTTGATAGGCATGAGAAGTTGCTGAGGCGTTTGGGGTTGTGGGATTTTGTACATATAGAGTTTGATAGAGATATAAGGGTGGATTTGATTGCACAGTTGATTGCTACTTATGATTCTAAGTTGAGGGCTAGTTATGTTAATGATTTTAGAATTGCGGTTAATAGGGCTGATTTAGGGCGGGCGCTTAAGCTGCCTTTGAAGAAGGACAAAGGGAGTGTTGCTGTGGTTGATGGTATGGAAGTGGATGCTGATCCATTGACTGAGGAGTCGATAAGCTTTCTTGAGAACTTTGTGTCAATTTGGGTGCTTTTGCATGAGGACGCGTGGATAATGCCTAATGAGGTGTTAAGTTGGACTAAGGCTATAAAAGATGGGCACCCTGAGAAAGTGGATTGGGCTGGATTGTTCTGGTTCATGGTGGAGAAGGAACTGACACAAGGGGACCAATTAGTGGACTGTTATTATGCTGCACATTTGCAATACTTGATAAAGTCACAGCGTGAGCAGGTGTTGTATAGTGAAGAACCAGAAAAGGTGGAGTCTGAAGCTGATGTGAAGGAGGAGGAGGATTGTGGTAACGAGGACAATGCAAGAGTCGGTGGGTCAATCGAAGCTCAAGAATTGGATGGAGCTTTAGGGGAGGAACTGAGTATTGAGTTGACGTTGGGTCAGGATCTTGGCCAGAAGCAAGAGGTGAAGGATGTGGAGATGATGGATGTTGAGGAACACAAGGAAGAGAAGGAGGTGGTGGAAGAGGAAGAGAAACAGTGGCTTTTTGGTGAAAGAAAAGATGCTAACGAGCCTTTGTTACAGAGATGTAAGATGCAGGAAGCAGTGTCTTTGGATAACGATGAGGAGAAGAAAGAAAACCATGAGTTGGCAGATGAGAATGAGAATGACAATGACAACTGACACTAACAATGACAATGACAATGACAATGATAATGTGAATGATGATGATGTTGAGGAAGAGGATGAAGGAGCAGAGAGGCATGAGGTGGAAGATGAATTTGATGTTATTCCTAGTAATGGTACTCTTGTTGGGGATGGGATGACAGGAAATTTACTGCAAGCGATGGAAAGTACACAGATTGGATTTACTTCACAGGGGCAACTTCATGATCAGTCTTCAGTTGAGCTTCTTGCTTCTAGAGATGAGATGCATACAGGTGGCCACTTTTTTGGCAGTGGAAGTAAGAGAGAGATGGAGATTGAACCTGATATGGCTCATCATTCTCTCCATGGCAGCAGCAAGAGGTTGAGGATTGAGGGGGAATGGGACGAGAAGCCATTAGATTTTGGATCATGCATGGAGCAGATGCAGCACCTAATGATGAAGGCTAGGATGATGTATGAAGCAAAGGAACAAAATGAGGATCAATTAAACATAAACCAGCAAATTTTTCTTAGCGAAGTGCATAAAAGGGACAGCGTAATTGATCACTTGCATAAGTCTAAATGTGAGGAAATACAAAAAAGGGATGCAGATATTTGTCGTCTTGAACGGGAGCTTTTTATGATGGGAAATATATTGGATGGTTACAGGAAGGCATTGAAGGAAACCCAGAAACAGTTTTCTGAGTATAGGAAGAAATTCCAGCTGCCTGAAGAACCATACTACAAAGATGCTGGTCCTGGAGGCCTAATGTTGAGCTCTGCTGAAATGGAAAAGCTACGCCTCAAGCAAGAGGAAGAATTTCGATCCAATTGCTTGATCTTGGAACAAAAAGCAAAAGAAGCAGAGGAAGAATATGCTGGTCAGTTTGAGAATTTTATGGGTAAGGTTCAGATGCTGGATAAGAGGTTGATAGGCCTTGAGGATGTAGTGAAGGACCTCAGAAACATGAGTCCAAAAAGTAAAGTTCCAGAAAGTGAGGATAAAATTTCAGAAACTCCGGACTGCCCTGCAGATGAATGATTAGCTTTGCCAAATCTCCAGTTCCATGGTTGAAAAAATGCAGGTAAATGCAAACTTATGGTGCTTTATGTTGTCTTCTACATTGTCATGTATGATTATCTCCATGTCCCCATCCTCTGCTTTGCAATGATGCCTTATTTCAATATATTCAATCGCTGAAGTTCTTCTTTTGTTGCATTGTTCCCCTTTACTATTATATGTTGGTCTATTTTTTCATCATATTCTTTCACTCACCACTTTTATATTACAGTTTACTATGTTATTTCAATTAGGGTAAAATATTTAGTCACTACAGATGTTGGACACTTTGAAATTTAGTGTATAAAGAGAAGGAACAGTAAAGACTTGGAAATCAGATATTTCAAAATAAATTATTGGAATATTGGAACATATTAATTATCTAGGATACATGGCCTACTCTGACTTGCATAGAGATGTCGAGGAGAAAGTTGAATAGAGTATGGTATTTTTATTTAAGATACAAGTGTTAAAACGTCACTTCAAAATCTAAAATAGAAGAATGCATAGTTGAACGTGGATTAAATTGAATATTAAACTAATAGAAAGCAAATTTTTATGGTTAGAGTAGGAGATAATTCCAATTAAGTTAATGTGTCTCATTGTTTTTGGACTAGCTAAAATGGAAAGGTCATTGTGGACAGATATTGCTTGCTACAGATGTAGTTTTTCTGAGGTTCTGCATGAGATATATCTTATTTGTTGGGCTTTTGCTCTACCATTTCCTTGTTTACCTCATCCTTCAAGTGACTACATTCGAGTGGATCTAGGCTCAGTAACTATTTCAACCCAGTCTCCCTTCATTCAACTGAGCCATGCCTACTATCTTTACAATCTCGGACCTGTACTTTGCTCTTTATTTAGGGTGAAATGTGCACTTTGTCAACGCAAAGTTTTTAAGTTATATGCATCAATTTTAACATCCTTTTGTTTCTCTCCTTTTATTTGTATTTTAATTTTCAGTTCTTCTATTGTTGATGCTCGCTATCTGATTTTGCATTATCATTTGGAACTCTTATCTTTTGGAGATTCTGATATAGGATATATAAAGCACCAAAAAGATTATCTTCAAGATTTTCAAATAGGGGTATGACTTGTCCTGCATTTTGTATCTATAGTGCGGGAATGAACTGTATTGTATTGGTCAATTCTCTTTGCTAAATTGAAAATTGGTTTTCTGCTGTATGATTTTGCTTTCTCGTCATGGAGCTGTCTTTCATTTGAGATCTTTACCTTCTACATTATGAAAAATGTTTAGGATAATAAGAGAATCAACAACATAACAGCCGTCACTTATTGCCAAATAGATTTTAAAAGAGAAGTCTTAGTTGTGACCATAATGTCTTATTTCTGTATCACCTCCAACAAAGAAAAGGAAGATAGAATACATCTAGTCTGTCACTTTTCCTCTCGGTGTTTCAGTGATAAAATTTCTATGAAGTGTGTGTATGTTATCAATGAAATATTCGAAATTATACTTTATACTGCAGTCCTTAGTAATAATGCAGATTTGCATATCTCTAAACCATAGTTATGCCTGCTAATGCTTATAGCTCAAACTAGAACTGATGTTACCACGATGGATATGTACAGCAACATTTTTAGTAGAAGTGTTTTCTTATCGTTTTGGGGATACATCACAAAAAATAAAAAAGTTACCGACTTAGCTTTTCCATGAGAAAGATCATCGACCTTAAGCATTGTCTGCATACTTCCGAGTAGACCTGTTTTGATGTTCCCTAAAGCTTGTTATCATCTGCATAACCTGCTTATCTATATATCTAATATATTTTTCTTATGACAATGCAGGATTTTTTGCAGATGTTTAGCTTACATTCGACATGGTGCTTCTTATATTACTCGCCGGAAGGTGGTGTTATGCAAGCATTTTTGGAGAAGGGTTACTATAGCTCAGGCTGGTTTATGTATGTTTTTGTTTTGTGGCCTTCTCTGTTATATGCTTTAGAAGTTTCAAGTACTTAAAATTCCATTAGGTATTGATGGATGTTAGCTCTAATGTGATTATTATTGCATAGGGATGTGACTTTATTTTATGTGTTAGTTTTTGGATTTTACAATAGTATATATACCATGTAATGGTATTGACTTATTCCCCAACTCTTCAAGCTTGGTCCATTTTTCTTTGGACATGATATGATATCTGGTTATTTACAATATACTTCAGATATTATCTATCGAAAACAATCTCTCTACTCTACATTGTAGGGGTAAGATATGTTTACGAGTTTCGTCTGAAAATACACATTTTGAGCCACTTTAGTCTCTTTAAACCTTTTACTTCTGAGATTATATTAGGTATGTTATTATTGTCATCATCTCGTACCCAAATAATACTGGTACAACTTTTTTAGTGTCGCATTGGGTGGACTACTAAGATGGGTACAGCATTTATTATCGTAAGGTTTTTTTATTTTTGATTCTCTAACTCGAAATTCAATTAAGGATGAAGTAATTTTGATGCATTGATTTTTTAATAATTGGGATGGAAATTCAAAACATAGCATGTGCTTTTCATAGAATGACAAATCTGAAAGTTGAATTATTATTATTTGTTGTATTAAATGTACTTCCAATTTTTAGCTCAAACTATAAATTTCAGCTGAATTATATGCATAATTTAATGTGCTTACTCAACTTTATGAAAAACTTTATTTTGTACGTTTTTGGCTTTAAAGAATTTATCTTTTTTTTTGCAATACTTTTTTAACTTTTATTTTGTTTCTATATTTATATTATTGGCCCCAGTTACTTCACTGACGGTCAAAGGCAAATTGATGACTGACCACAAACATGGAAATTGTCACTATATAATATTTAACTCACTGAATTTTTAATTATGAATTTAGAATTTAATATTCATGGAGGTTAATAAAAATGTTATATTAAACATCATACTCCTTTAGTCTCACTTTAATCGTCACTTTAAACTATATCTTGTATTATCACTTTTCTTTTATAAGCATAGAAAAAGTTAAAACGATAATTAAAATGAAATTGAGGGAGTATTTAATTGCATACTAAGAGTAGATCATAAAAGCAAAAAATATGAAGAATATTTATTCATACGATATTTTTACATAAACTAATGTAATTTTTATTATAGGTGATTTAATGAAGGAACATTATAGGTTAGTTAATGAGGTTTAAAGTAAAATAACTAATAAACTTTAAACACATGACATGCAATATTGGCATGACGCATGTTTTACCAAAAATACATGTAAGACAAATAGGTGATCTAACCAGTTGAGATTAAGGAGTATTTGACCATGAAATTGTGAGTATCTAAAGAAAAAAAAAATTAAATCATAAATGATATTTGAAAATTTGAGTAGTGTTCGACTATGAATACAAACTCGAGTTATATTCAAATTTTTGTGAATAATTTAGAGGGAAAAGAATCTTTCGGTGTTTTAAATTTGAAATTTCACTTGAAGTTGATTTATTATGACCAAATATGTTTTCTAGAGTTCCACTCCAAAAAACACCCCCCTAGGGTTTCATATATTTATCAAGAACCTTCCTCTCCTCAATAGCAATACACTCGATGTACTTTTACAGAAAAATCTCGATATAACAACGAGTATTAATGTAACAATAGAATGAATAGTAAAGATTCATACAATCGATTTCAACTAATTCGAAACTCTGATTTCAAATACAATAAAATGAAAGAAATATTTACATTTACCAAGATAATACAAGTAAAAAAATAAATAACAACCACTCACAAGAAAAGACAATGATTAAAAAAAAAAGTGCCATAACCCTGACATCAAACAGCTAACTGACAAGTCACAATCTTCAATACAAAGAACTTCACATGCCCCCTTCCAACAATAAAATTTTTTGAAAGTAGTTCATAGAAATATTTTTTTTTAATTAAAAAAAAATAGAGAAATTAATGATTGAAAAATAAAAATAACAAGACACCCATCCCTAAGCAAAAAAAAAAAAAAAGAATTTATACTGTTTATATGGACCCCTAGAAATTGAGTGATCAATGCAAGAATTCAAGTGACCTTATCTTTGTCCCCTCCACAATAAGAAACTTTCTTGGTAGGTCCAAATACCACATGAATCTGCTTAGTGCTTCTCCTCAAGCTACATTCTTTTTATCCTGTATACAAATAATGGGGCAATTAGGGTTCGGGGAAGGATCGCATCTTCAAAAATGTAATACAGATAATTTATCGTAATATAACTGATTTTATGACTCAAACTTATGACATATGGTAGATGACTTTATGATTATTCTACTACTTCTCTTCTTATGCATTAGTTAGTACTCATTCCGTCCGATATTGTTTATCATGTTACGTTTTTCGAAAGTTAATTTGGTTAATTTTTAAAGTTAAATTAGATCGCATTAATTTGATATTTTAAACAAAAAAAATAGATATTCTAAAACTATATGAAAAGTACTATAAATTGTAAATTTTTGCATATTAATATGACAAAAAAATACATTTTAAAATGTTAATCAAATTTTTTTTATTTGATTCTAAATATACAAACTATGACAAATAATATTAGACGAAGAGAATATTAAAATAAGATATAAAATCTTTCTTTTCATGGAAATTATTGTTTTCCATAAGGTAGAGTCATCTACAATTATTTCATAGATTAGGATTGACTATCATTGGTATCTTTATTACTATTATATACTATTAATTATGACATTACTATTTGTTGGTACCAATTTTGGTCCCCTCCCCCCACTCTCCCACCCCTACTATTTATTGCTATTCTCAAACAAATCTGGTAAGTATTCGATTAATCTGGATTTAAATTAAATTTATTTATCTCGAATCAGGTTTTTTTTGTTTTTAGAAAGCTTAAACTCGAAATCATTAGCTAATTAAGAGTGAAGAGAAACTCATCCATCACATTGGACCGTTGATGGTAACCATGGATAAAAGTCTATCTTAGGCGAAGGGTGGTGAGATGCACATTCTTCGCTAGAAAATTATGTAGTATACATATATAGGTTAAATGTTGAAACAATCTTTCTATAGAGATAAGGTCTGAATATATTCTATCATCTTCGATCCAAAATTTATAGAATATGTTGTTATTGTTATTATCGTAGAGGTTAAATAAGTATTAACTAGCACCTTTTGACAAATTTTCTGACTCCGCCGCTAACGATAACATGAAATAACAACAAAAAGTGTACCTATAGCTGAAAAATGATCAGTTGACAAGCTGTTCTTTCTTCTCAGAGCCATTAACATCTTGTTGTGTCTTTATTGAATGATCATTATCATCATCATCATTTTCCATCTTCTTTAAGTTCTGTTGGTAATATATTTCCCTTAACCTCTCTATTTCTCTCTTCAGTGCTTCTTGATGAGCTATATTCCCACACACAAAAAAAAATATAAAAAATTAGCGACGAATAAAATTTCGTAACTGAACTAACAATAAAAATCACATGTTAATTTCGAATTATACGAAAATTCAATTAGCTACAAGCTATTTAGCGGGAGATTACCAATAAATTTTAGCTAATTAATTTCATGTTTTCTAATAATGAAAAACATAACATTATATTCAACAATCAAGAATAATAACTATCAGTTAAACATCTTTTTCATCGAAAAATTATACTTTGTCTATACAAATTAAAAACTACTACCACTACTTTTTAAAATATACATGTAGAATTAGGACTAATTGATGTAGCTACTAGCTAGGGAGGTAATTAAAATAATTAATGAAGAGTACAAAAGAAGCTACATATATATATTATAATATATAGTTGAGTGAAAAAGAAGTATAATTTTTACCATCTTTAAATATTTTATCTTGGGCAAGAGCTGCAATTCTTTGCTTAAGAACACTATTATCAACATTTAGAACCAAACGTTGATGGTCCAAAAATGCAACTCTTGGTGATAATACTGAAACTTCAGCCTTCATAAAACCAAAATAAATTAATTAATTAATATAAATACTCAAAATTAATTAGAAAAAATTAAACAACTTTTAATCTCATCATTTACTATAGAAAATAAAATTTTATTTTGCTTACTTGAAGTGTAGTAACGCTACGTTCTAGCTCTGATATGTACTGTAATTTTCTCACCCTTGACCTTTGTGCTGATTGTCTATTTGCCAAAATCCTATATTAAAACCAATAATTCAAAACAAAAATATCATTATTATTACCAAATAATTATATAAATTCTACATTGTAGTGTAGTTTTACTATTATACTATATTAAGATTAGAAACTTAATTTCATATAATGTGCACTTGCTCTGAATTTTGGAATCAAATAATGCTGGTGTTGTATTAATGAACTACTATCTCCGTTTTATTTTATATGTCTCCTTTCGGATTTCAAGAGTCAAACAAATTTATTTTTTATCGTAAATTTTTCATCGATCTTATAAACATTTTGAATTATCAATTATTTACGTAGTTTAAAAATATATAAATTTCATTTCAAAAAAATAAAGATTCCATGCACAAATTTTAAATCAAACTTTAACTGTTTGACTTTCAAAATATAAAAAATGTTACATAAATTGAGACATTGGGAGTAAGATTCATGTAAAAGCAACAAAGTTAATACTTGTACTATCATAATTGTATAGACTAATTCTTAGTATCATTATAGTCGAGTGACTATATGAAAAATCAACTGTTAACTACACGAAGGAATAATTTTACCTTTTAATTCTCTTCGGATCGACGATTTTTTTGCTAGAATTATCAACATAATCATCATGATCAGCAGCAGCATTTTGTTCATTATCAGATTTGCATGAACTTTCAACTTCTTCAGGTTCAATCTTAAGTTGTTGTTGCTCCTCTACATGTAATATCAATTTCTTTTCTTCGTAATTAATACTGTTATGATCCGATGGGGACGAAGGAATGGAGTTGTGTTCGTTATTATTTGCAATGTCTTCATTATTAAACATCGACATAAGTTGGTCGTCGTCGAATCGATCAAATTCACCGGAACTCGATAGCCTAATAATTCGGCATTCTTCAACCATAGGTGCTTCGAGAAACGCGATGGAATCGCTAATGGATCTTCGATGAGACCCTCGTTTTGATGATGAGAAATCGAGGAATTCATCTACCCATGACGGGTTGTTCTGATGATGACTGATAGTAGTGGTTTCGATTTTTTGATGTGGTGAAAAATTAGGCCAATTTTGAGTCATGTTTGGTGCTCTAGGAGGTAAATGTGCCATTTTGGTTTTTGAAATTGAAAGACAAAAATACTCAAAACTAGAAATGTGAATTGGATGTGTGATTTATATATAGTGAAAGGGAATAGAAAAAAAGTAGCACAAGGACATGGTGGTGATGATTATCAACATTATGATATACATATTTTTTATTTTTAACCTATGGTTTTTTTTTCTTTTTTTTTTGGGGGGGCACATGGGAAGATTGGGACAGCTATCTACAGCTGGTTAGAGAGGTTGAGTCTCAATGGTATTACTGGAAAGTAGCAGTAGTTTAATGTAGAGGAATCAGAGACCACGTGCCCTTGTGACCATGCCTTTAAAAAAAAAATCGAAAATAATTTCTTTATTTTTTTAAAATCTATCAAATTAAAAAAGTATTAATTATACTAAATTTGTTATTATCGTTAAACTATCAGTATAGTCTTTAACATTATCCTCTCTTTTTTAATTACTTGAATAAAGTCACTTTATTGTTACAAGCTATTGTTGCATAGGACCCATAAGATCTATAATAATTTTGTATGTTTTAAGGATTAGACGGATGAAATTAAGGATACTTCGGTTGGTTAGTGAAATAAACAACTTTTTTTCAGTAATATTACAAAATTAAGCATTATTATTTCTCATTTTGTATTATTTATTTTTTGTTGATTTTGATACATTTTTTAATATTCGACTGTAGTGTTAGTACATATAAATAAAGTGTCATACACAAGAGCAGAGTTACAATAATCGAAGGGGGTTCGATCGAATTCACTGATTTTTTCCTAAATTTTATATTTGTGTTAAATTATGAAGTAGAATGTATATATTTTTAGATAATTTTTAAATGTGTTTTATATAAAAATAAAAAAATCTAAATACGTTATAGCTTAATTTATTTAAAAAAATTAAAAAATAATTGCTAAATAAAATAAGTAATAATTTAAATTATTATTATTTTCTAAAATTTAAAATTCACTAAATATAAAATTATATTTTCGCCTTTGATCGGATGGTAAATCACAGAGTTGCATGAACTTTAGGGGTATGATTGGGCACAAACTTGCACCAATTAACAAAAATAAAATCAATCAATATTCACCATGTGAAAATCATCATGTCCCTTAGAATTGTACAGTACCTCTGTACTATACTTTCTTAGAACATGTTATTATTTTCAATTTGTCTTAAATAAATTGAACATAATATATTATTAATATCGTAAATTTTATTTAGATACTCAAATTATAAACAAAAGAAAATCGTTTGAATAGTATATGCTTTATCTTCTATTTTGAGATTGTGGATTTTGATTACTAAGGGGAGGAAAATCAAAGAAAGTGAAAGCTCCGAGGAAGAAGTAAAAGAAAAGGATAATTTAATTATGATTTGTTCTAATTAAGCACTTAAATATATGATAAGTATTATGATTGACTTATGGAGAAAGCGCATATTTTTAAATATCAATAACTTAGATAAGTCAATTTATTTAAATTATCTCAATTTCTTTAATTATATGCATTTGTTTTATTTAATAAGCTATGAAATCTCAGGCTTATTCTGTTTGTGTATAATTAAAAAAAGATAAGAAATTTCACATTGCACAAAGAATTTTCTAAAATATGAATCGAACTAAAAATATTTTATCTAAGTGTTCATATATACAATTAGACAAGCTATTGAGTATCCTTTATTAGTTACTTCTTCACTTACTAAATCAATATAAAATTATTTTTAAAAAATTATCATTTTATCCCGACAATTAATAATCCTCGGAAGCCTACACAATTTGAGAAATTCAAAAGATTTTTTTTCCTTGAAAAAGTTTATTAACTACTTTATATATATAGGGAAAAGGCCCAAATATGCCACTGAAATTTCTAGGAAAAATCTTATTTATGTCATCAGTTAAAAGTTTAGTTTATTTATGTCATTATTATTAAAGAAAAAGCTTATTCATGCCATTATTTTTTAATGATGATTTTTGCAAAATCATTTTTAACACATGACCAATTATGATTCGATCACGTCATTAATTTTTTTTAAAAATAATAATTCAATTTTTATTCAGAACTTTGATTTTTTTATTGAAAAAATTGATGACATAGCCAATTATAATTCGGCAACATCATCAATTTATTTAATAAAAAAAAATTAATTCAATTTTTTTCAGAATTATAATTTTTTTTATTAAAAAAAAATTGGTGATGTGGTCGAATTATGATGACACTTGTCAAAATGGTTTTGCAAAAAAATTACTGTTAAAAAATAATGGCTATGGATGCGTCTTTTCTTAACGGTAATGAAGAAACCCATGCCAGCCAAAATGTTTGTAACTGGTGACTATTAAATAAGTCTTTTCTCAAAATTGATGACAATTTTAGTCTTTTCACTCATTATAATCTTCAATACTATTTAGTATATTTTCCAATAATATTTATTCATGTCTTTCATAAACTATCTTGATGTTTATTAATACTGAAAATAGCATAAACGATTAAAAAAATGATCACTAGCTTATTCGATTTCATAGTACCCATAAATGAAAAAATAATCAATTAATATGAAATGATCAAAAAAGTAGTATCATACAAAATGCAAAAAAATATTTTATTTATTAGATACCGGTAATTATATATATTGCAGGGGAATTTTTCTTTAAAAGGAATGGCCAATAGTAAAAAGACATGATATAATTTTCTATTAATATAAGAGGACTCTTTGCTTATAAAACATGTAAAATAAAATAAAATAAAACTGAAAACACAATGCATACTCACAATTGTATATTATTTCTAAGAGGCATGCTCATCTTGTTGGGCTTGAGTGGATTTCAATTCTTTTGATAAAACATTACAATATAATAATAAAATACAAGAATTGTGTGGGGGATGGCTGGGATCAATTATTTTAAGATCATACAAATAGAAAAAGAGCGTTATTTTCTCAGGGAAGCTTAACATATAATATGTTCAAGTCTAATTTAACCTAAGAAATTAGCTTATGACGTACAATATTAAATATATATCTGCGTGTGAATAATATTATGAGACCAAAAATTGAACAAATCAGGAATATCATATAGATCGAGTTAATAAAATTAGTTTATGAAATATTACTCGTCCGCCTATTAAGTTTGAGTAAACAATCCACTAATTACTCAGTTGAGCCCATATAAATGTCAAAAAGAGAAAATAATGTTTAAGTTTTTTTTTTTATTTTAAGAAATAAAAACTTAATAAAAATTAAACGAATTGAGTTGGTGACTCAGTTATTTAGTTTGTATGACTAATTCGTTTGATTGAACTTTAGCCATATGCCTATGAACTTGACGCAAAACTGACTAAAATCGGACAAAAACGACTAAAGTTTAGGCAAACAAGGTTGAACTTCAATCTCTGTGTCTAAAATTTTTTGTACTTCAAATAAAAATGTCTGAATTTTAGTTATATATATAAAGTTATCATAAAAAAAAAACTTTTTTTTGATTTTTCACACAGTGTCCGATACCTACATTAGAGTCTAACTAAATCCAGATTCACGCTGAAAAGTATAGATAAAAATAAAAATGCAAATTTATTAGTACCCCCGCATACATTCTACCACTGGTCAGCCGAACCCACCAACTAAAATATATATGTGTGTATGCATGTCACCTCCAAATAACTTTGATCCACTTATTTATTGATTCAATCGATCAATTTTAACTCAATTCAGCTCGATCCACACATACAACTCCCTCCAAACACTAAACCAACTCATGAATTATCACACAAAGAAAACAAACACAGAGCACATGAGTAAACACTATCAAATAATGATACAAGAAAAGAACATCTCATTGTATCAATCAATGTGGTGAGTGGTGAGACTTGACAAAATGAGTATGATGAGGAAAATGGATAGGTGCATGGGAATAGAGGGAAGTTAGAATGTGGAAGATGAGCTGTGGGAGAAAAGGGAAAGGCATGTGAATGGTTTGTGCACGCCCTTGGTCTTTCTATTACTTTGTCTCCAAACTAACTTCACATGTAGGACATCTCACCTTTTGAAATCACAATCGAATGATATGGTGCAGTGTATGAAGTTATTTACACTCTGAATTAAAGATTATGGATTTGAATATATGAAAAAATTCTTGATAGGAAGTGATTTCTTCTAAATGAGGCTTTTATAGCGTGGAATTTGGAAAGAGTCGGCGCTTTAAGGTTGTGCATTAGATAACAGATGCGAATTAAAAATAAAATTATTAATCTATCGTATTCTAATGTGTTTTCATGGTGTAATGTAGTTTGACAAGAAACGGGGTTAATGAGAAAGAAAGAAAGCGCTATGCCGGGGCGGAGGGACGGAAAAAGAAACGGCTCCGAAGAAAAAATTGGGCGACTTTTGAAACATGTGGTGTGAAATAAGTTATTGATAGTTTTGTGACTATATATCAGTTCATTGAAAGTGAAATAATTATTTAAATTATATATCATTATATTTAGGTTCGATTGAAAATAAAAGTGAATCATATAAATTGAGATGAGAGGTGTATGCAATTTTTCCATCTCCAATTTGAACTTTTTGTCATTTGATAATGTGAGGGATTCACTAATCATTATGATTAACAAAAAAGTTAGTTTAACTTTTGTACTTAAACCGACATTGAATTTTTAATAACAATTTGGTCGCCAACACTTCAACTTTAAGCAACTGCTAATTAATGATTAAAATTTTCCTTTCTTAAATTGCATATGTTAAGATAGTTTAATAGTCTATCCTTTAATTCGAATCATGATTTGCTTCTTCACAAAATTATTCTTTGATTATGTGATCGCTTCAGATTCATTATATTTGATTTCATTTCATTTTAGAATTAACGATTAATTTTAATATAATATATGAAATTATTTAATAAATTAACTTAAATGCTGTATCGTGCGATGTTTAAACTCTGCATCTGTTCTAATATGCTCGCAACATAATAATTTAGCAAAATCTAATACAACTATTAGAGCAATTTCCAGTATAGTTACCAAATCATATTATTACGAGTTCAAATCACAATAAATTCTTGACTATTAGTAATGTCCAATTTGATCTTTTCTCCTCTTATGTCACTAAAAAAAAGGTTCAAATTGCGGGTTTAAAATTACATATTGCGGCAATCAATAATCCCCGCAATTTGTTGTTATGACAGTTGCAAAAACCTGTGCTGTTAAGTCTGTCACAATTAAGTCGTAGGGATTTTTCACCAACCCCTGGTACTAGTAGCAAGGGGGTTATTCGCGATGGTTTTGAATCCCTCAAATTGATATCAATAAACATGTACTTCATATTCTAGGAATCAAAATCCCAACAATTTGTGAGTCTGGGAGTCGGAAACTCGCACAATTTATGAATCACATTAAAATTAACAATCCCCTGTAATTCATGAACAACGTAAACTTTTTACAATATTCTGTTAGTTCTATTAATATTTTTTGTTGTGTGTTATAATGTGAAAAAATAACAATAAATAAAAAGACAGGGGTATCTAATTAGGAATTGGTGAGTCAATATGATTAATGACTAGTTGACTCAGAATCTCCACATACCATATGTAACTGTATCGAATTTTCTACAAATACAAATATATTTAAAAAATTTATACATGCATATCGTTATTTATAAAAAATCGAGCAACATAAATTAATGGTCCAGCTTAATCAGAATATCCAATTGGATCGGATCTTTATGTCCTCATCTCACCTGAACTCAAAATTTTCTAGCATATGTTTGGAATATTATTTGGCCCATTTGTGTTATTACTATACTCATAATAATAATAATAAAATATTGTCATTTGTTACTAGATCTTGATCTCTGCTAACATAAAATTGAAAAACAAATAAATTAATGTAAAAGAATCACAGTAAAAAAAAATGGAAAATTCTTGGTGTCCTTGCATGCTAATTAACCTCAATTTGGTTTGTACTATTCACTTTCACGTATCTGTTAATTCAAGTTTATATCGTGTAAAATTAAAAAAAAACATGATTTTTTTTTTTAAATTTGAATTTAAAATTTTAATTAAAATTTAAGACGTCATTTTACATTTCATATTTATCGAATATGAAAGAATTAGGCCACTATTCAAATCCACCTTATTATAAACACAAGACGTAAACGTAAAAGACTAAACACAAACAAATTAAACAATAAGCCAAACCATGCAAATAACATGAACCAAAAAAAAAAAACTTATCAAATAATTACGTATACGATTAACAATCATCTCATCAACATAATGTTATTTAATGTACAAATTAATCTCATAATAAATAAACAACGAATAATACTCAATCTATAGCAATTATGAAGCCATCTTATATTACTTTTTCAAAATTTATGCTATTAATTTTTTTAACCTTATGTTATGTCACAAATGCAAGTCAAGATGATCCAATGATTCTCAATAGGTACCAAAATTGGGTCAAAAAATACAGAAGAAAATACCAAAATGAAGCTGAATGGAATATGAGATTTGGAATTTATCAATCAAATGTTCAATTCATTGATTTCTTCAATTCACTAAACCTTTCTTACAGCCTCACTGATAATGCTTTTGCAGACATGCACAAAATCGCGAATTACTTCTATTATTTTGGTTTACGAAAAACAAACGCAAGGAAAGAGGAAAGGAACAAGAAGGAAATTCATGAAATAATAATGTTACGTCGGCCATTGATTTAATCCCATACCGGTTGTGTCTGATTGGAGGACGATGGGGTGTACACTACTCAAGGATCAAAAAAAGTTGTCCACATAGTAACCACCCTTTCATCATACAATCCCCACTCTCACCCACTTCCCTCCCCCCCCACCCTTTTCTAAATGGTAACATAACTAACCTTAAAACGGCGTAACAACCAACATAAAAATTATATTACGAAAGCGTATTTGGGTAAGCTTATAAGTTGAGGGGGCATACTTTTTAAAAAAAAAAATATTAAATGACTTTTTCACTTATTTTTCATCGAATCAAATTACTGAAAAAATATTATGTGGGAAACAAGTTCTCACCAAAAAAGTGTGAAACTTCCTAATTTATCCAAATGAAACAATTCGGGCTATTGACAAAAAAGGAAAACTTACATGAATATACTATAATAAAAAAAATGATTTACCATATAGCGATAATAATTTTTTTGTTCACTTGATCAGTTTTTTTAATTATTGTAATACAGTTGATACATATACAAAGAAACAATTTATTATTACATATAGTACAAGTTTAATGATGGATAATATATTTTTAACACATTTTTACTACATTTATATACAATGTGTTAAATTTTACCAAACAAAACATAATTATTTCAAAAAACAATTATAATTCATAGATATTCATACATAATTTCACCTTTATTCTATTCCGATTTTTTGAATAATTTGCTATACCTGGTAATAAATAAAAACCTATCAAGTAAATGTGCATTCATTATAAAAAATGTACCAATTTCAGGTATTTTTTCATCAAAATACTAACGGAAATAATTACACTAAACATTTAGCCATGGTTACACCATTCAATACCAAGTAATAATTATTGTTAGTTTCATAACATCTATCCAAACATATACTTCTTCGTCCGTCAATTTTTAGTTGTCATGTTGTGTTTTTCAAAAGTTAGTTCGACTATTTTTTAAAGTTAAATTAGATTACATTAATTCTATATTTAAATATTGAAAAACTATACAAAAGTGTTATACATTGCAATTTTTTCATATTAATATGATGAAAAATAATCGTATTAGTCAAAGTTCTTATCGTTTGACTCTAAAAAAGAAAACCATGACAACTAAAGTAGACAGATAGAATAATTACTTATTTCCTTTATAAAATTAGATTATCAACTATTCTCGATCAGCTAATCCAAACGGGCCGGGCTCTATCAGGGGCATAACCAACATGTCTTTAGAGGGTTCATCCGAACCCCCTTCGACGGAAAATATTACTATACATACGTGGTTAAAATTATTTTTTAGATGTATTATCGATGTTGAACTCCCTTTGACTAGTTCATAAGTTTGCTCTTTCGAATTTTAAACCCCATATTAAAAATTCTAGCTCCGCCATTGAGCTCTATTACAATGCAGGAAGTTGTTGGGCATTTTCAGCAGTAGCAGCAATAGAGGGCATCAACAAGATCAAAACAGGAAAACTTGTGTCACTATCAGAACAACAACTAATGGATTGCGATGTTTACTCAGACAATCAAGGATGTAAAGGAGGTTTTATGGAAAGTGCATTTGATTACATCATGGAAAATGGTGGAATTACAACTTCAAAAAATTATCCATACATAGGAAAAGAACAAAAATGTAACACAAAAAAAGCAAAACAACATGAAGTTAGAATAAGTAATTATGAAAAAGTACCACCAAATGAGGAATCACTTCAAGTTGCAATTAACAAACAACCAATATCAGTGGCTATTGATGCAAGTGGCTATAATTTTCAATTATACTCTAAAGGGGTATTTTCTGGCTATTGTGGAAATATGTTAAATCATGCTGTGACATTAATTGGCTATGATGTGGAAGAAAATAATGATGAGAAATATTGGATAGTAAAAAATTCATGGGGTACTATGTGGGGTGAAAGTGGTTATATGAAAATTAAGAGGGGGTCAAGTGATAATGGAGGAATGTGTGGTATTGCTATGCAAGCTAGTTACCCTCTTATGGAGGAATGTGTATAAATAAGTCATAATATGTGCATAAATAAGTCATCACAATAAAAGATTTGAATAATTGTGATTAATTAGAATGTTGTAAAATTTTATTCGAAATTTCTTATTAAGAATCAAAATTGATTATGTATATACTATGACCAACAAGTAATCCAACTCTTCTTTGTATTAATGGTTGATTTCGAAGAAACTGATATCTCAAAAGAAAGTATTTAAGACTTTCTCTGGTTAAAAAGGAATGATTAAACTTAATGTAAGGTCACAAGGCAAAATAGGTAGATTGATTCCCTTTTCCATGCAAGAGTAGGGCACGCGAAATAGACAAGATGTATTATAAAACTAGTCAATAATTATAGATACAAATTACTTGTTGGAGATTAAAAACTTTGATACCCCAGTCATTAATATTTTATAATTTGAGGGGGGGGAGTCAACATTTGAAAAAATAAATACACGAAAAAAGTTGGAAGGGTTTTGTATGTATTATATATACATAAACATTAATTTTAATTATATATAAACAATGTAATTTTCCGCTAAAGGAGTTCAACTCCTCTTGATTATGTAATAGGCGAACATATAAGAATCACATGTTCCTTGATTCTTACTAATTTCTGCTTTTATGTTCTCGAACTAGGTCCCTTCTTTTAAAGACTGTGTTTTTCCAAGCATTAGGAGGAGTTCTTGAATGATAGCACTTCACTTTCAAAGTTTAGACCTATGAAGTCGGTCATATTCCCTAAATTTTAAAATTAGTGAATCTTGAGAACACAAATTTTGATTCATTACATATATTATTACTAACCAAAAAAAGCTGAGAATCTAGTATTTTTTCTTTACCTTAGCTAGAGTTGTTCACGGTTTGAATAAAAACAATTCAAATAAAAAAACTAGTCATATCAATTCTATTTGAATATGATTTTTATTTAAAAAATTAAAGAACTAATCAAACCAAATTAATACTTATACTTTATTATTATACACACAATATATTACTTTTGATATTCAATTTTAAATATCTCTTATATATTTTTACCAAAATATCTGATAATAATTTATAATTCAAGAGTAATTTAGACCATTTTTCATTTTTATTTTGATAGAGAAAGGATATTTTTTCTAAGACCAATAAAATAAATGTTATTTTATAATTTGGAGTCATTTTCCTTAAACCCTAAACCCCCAAATAAACAAGAGGACTAAGATTTAGCAGAGAAGCAGAACAGCCATTTCTCTCTTTGGAGTTCGAAATGGTCGGTCCATTGCTTCGATCTCTCTGGTCTACCACTAGGAGATCCTTCTCCTCCTCTCATTACTCTCATATCAAACCTTTATCCTATGCTCGAGCTTTCTCCACCGCCACAGCTACCGCCCCCGTTGGCTCCGCCGCCACAGCACCCGGCGGCGCTCTGGATCCTAGTCGGCTCAGGAATGTCGCGGTTATAGCTCACGTCGATCATGGAAAGACTACTCTCATGGATAGGCTGCTTCGTCAGTGCGGCGCTGATATACCTCACGAGCGTGCCTTAGACTCTATTGACCTCGAACGAGAGCGCGGCATCACTATTGCTTCTAAGGTATTTAATTTAAATCCCTTATTTGCCACTGGTTATGCGGATATTGTTGAAGCTTTTCTATAACGAAGTTCATTTTTTTTGTAACATACATGTTATGACTGGAGCTGGATTCAACTGTATATATTAAGTCGGGTTCACTTGGTCCATAGCTTTTTATACCAATTGAATTATAGGTGGATAGAGTTTTCGGAATAAAAAATGCATAATCATGTGGTAAATCTACAAAAAAAGGTCCACCCTTCTGCACCTTATTATCTTAAGATAAAAACCATAGTTGCTAGACTTCAGATGGAATTGTTACAATCATTAGACCATGAAATGCTCTGTGATTCTGAAGATGCGGTGACTTGTGAGTTTGAGTAGCTACAGTACTCACTTTTGCGCCAAAGCTTTCTACTCGTGGTATTCAGAATTGCTCTGTGATCTTGAAGTTGCATGTTGACCTTTAATTACATGTGATGATGTAGGATACCACAATTGTAAGGGTTGTTACTATGTGTCGTCCGAACTACTGCATCCATTGGCAATGATGAAAAAAAGGCCGGACTTACTGCTGCTACCATGTGGTTGGTAGTGGAGTGATGAAAGTTACAGCTAGGTATATTTTCTGAGCCAGATATGGATGATGTTGATCTTAGAAAGTTTTAGCCAATGAGTTGGTTTTCTTCTCCAAATCTTTTGCCTGGTACTTGATCTGTGCATAAGTTGATTTTTTTCCTTCTAAGACTAAGAGGTTTCACTAGGACCACCAGTATGATTCTTTAGCATACCTTGAACTGCTCTTGGATTTGAAGCATGTGATGGAGTTGATCACACTCACTGTAGTGTAAGTCAGGATTGCTTTGTGTGTGATTTGAGATGCTGTGTTTTTCAATAATGTGATCGAGTCGAAGAGAATATCAGAATTTTAAGGGTTGATGCTATGTTACTGCTTCCATTGGCAATGATGAAAAAAGGCGGACTACAGATGCTACTAGGTTGTTTTGTAGTAGACGTGATGAAAGTTACAGCTAGGTATATTTGTGAGCCAGATATGGATGATGTTTGTTGGATCTTCGAAAGTTAAAACCAGGAGTGGTTTTTTCTCTCGCAAACTTTTGCTGTTTCATCTAATCGGTACTAATTTGTTGCTTTTTTCCTTCTAAGAGTGAGAGGTTTCGTGAGGACCAGCTGTATGATTCTTAAGATTACCATGAACTGCTCTTTGTTTTTGAAGATGCTATGTGAGTTTGACGCACAACTCACTGTTAGTGGTATTCAGGATTGCTCTGTGATACATGTTGGTTTCTAAATACTTCTGATGATATAGGGTATCAGAATTGTAAGGGTTGTCACTTGAGTCGTATGAATCACTGCTTCCACTGGCAATGATGAAAAAAAGGCCGGACTTACAGCTGCTACCGTGTTGTTGGTAGTAGAGTGATGAAAGTTACAGCTAGGTATATTTGCTGAGCCAGATATGGATAATGTTGATTTTTAGTCGACTAGTTGCTTTTCTTCTTTTAATTTTTTTCCTGGTGGTACTTAATCTTTATATGGATTTAAATTTTTCTTTTAAGATTAAGATGTTTTGTGATCGCCACTAGTGACTAGTATGCTTAATGGATCTTGAAGTACTATTTCTGCATCTCCCTGACCAAATCCGCCTACATCAGATTACTCGTTAATGGCTGATCAAATTTGATTCTTTAGCTTAGCATTCTGGTATTAGGAACCTCTCTGTGATTTTGAAGATGTATGTTTGGTTTTAAAATATATATGGTAATGGTGCTTTTAGGTTCTTTAGCTTAATGTTCTGGTATTAGGAACCTGTCTGTGATTTTGAAGATGTCTGTTGGTTTTTAAATACTTATGGTAATGGTGATTTTTAAAAACCTAGAGCTTGTCACCATGTGAAAGCAAGCTACATCTTCCACCGGCAATATGAAAGAAAGGTCGAACTTAAGGTAGTAGAGTGTTGAAAGTTATAACAAGGTATATTTACTGAGCCAGATATGGATGATACTGATTTTTGATTGTTTTAGTTGATAGTTGGGTTTTTTCACCCTTATTTTCAGCCTTAGTCCATAGTTGGTTTCCTTCACCCTTATCTTCTGGGTTTGTTGATTGTTTTTAAACTGAGAGGTTTTGTGAATGCCTAAAACTTTACACTGTGCATACACTTGAAGAGTTTAACACATCAAAAGTATTTTCACATTCACTGACATCAAACTTGAGGTAACTTGAAGTGATACCATTCACGAGTTTTTGCATTGCGTTAATTTAACAAATGTTATAGAAAATTTTTGTTCATGCCGTCTATGGTTACACCACTCTTGGACTTAAAAGTCGCTTAGACATTCAAAGCATATGATGTATTTAAGAGGGTAAAATCAATTAGAGAGAAATTGTAGTTTCCCTAAATCGTAAACTGTAAATGCTTTTTGTGGTAAACTATGTGGGTGTTCGGATTGACTTATTTTAAGCAGCTTTTGCCTTTTAAGCGCTTTTTTTTAGTTTTGGAAGTGTTGTGAAACAGAAGAACTGCTTTTAAGCTCCGTTTCAGGCTCAGAAAGTACAAAAAAAGAGCCAAAATCCAAAAGTTGAGTGTTGTCAACTTATGGAGTTTAGCTTATAGTATAGTAAGCCACTTAAAAAAAAGCAATTCCAGACACCCCCCTACAAAGGTAATATCATCATATAAAAAGAAACAAAGGCAGTCATAGAATCATAGTGAACATAGAGTTAGGAGCAGAAATTAAGCGTCAAATTCCTTTTGACTTTTTGTTCTTTCCCCTATGCTCTGATAAGAAGTTTTCTCAGAGATTTATTTTTGTGTTTTTTTTTCCTTGTGGAGGGTTTGTCCAAGTTCTTTATGCATGAGAAGTATTTTTGAATGACGATCTCATACTTGAAAGCATATCGGCATAAATTAACATGTCATATAGAACTTCTAGATTTTGGGATGATTTGTGATGCCTTGGTTGATAATTTCTGTTAATCTATTTTTTTCATAAAAAGATGTGTTTTATTTTTATCCACTTTGTCTATGCTAAAATAAATGGCTTAGTACTAGGTTAGTTGATTATATTTCAGCTTAAGTCAGGTTAGTTGATTATATTTCAGCTTAAGTCAGGTCGTAATTGATTGTTCTTATCAACAGATAGTGTATGGGTTTTAAAACAATAAAAAGAAATAGCCGTAGTTTAACATAACACTAAGAAGAAGTTATTTGACTTTTGAATAATTTGAGCTCATAAATTTGGGATGAGTGAAGTTTAAACTAAAAGGCCGAATTGTAGATGCTATTTCACTTTTTGAAGATGAGGATATTGTTGTGTTTTTTGGGCCTTGCTTTTTTGCTTATATTTATTTTTCTGAATACAAAATGGGTCACAATTTAAGTTCAAACATGGTTGCTTACACTTCTGATATCTATTTAAGTAACCCTCCATTAATTATGTTGTTTGGACCAAATTTGGGTGAGCTCTGATATGCTTTTAACACTTTTAAGGTTACATCCATCTCATGGAAGGACAAAGAGCTAAACATGGTGGACACTCCTGGACACGCAGATTTTGGTGGTGAAGTAAGTATTTATTTTATGAAGATTTTTGGTGGTTAAGTGTTTTTATTATCTTTTTCATTTTGTGTTTCTTTCCTAAGTGTACAATCAGTCAATGTCAGATATATAAATCACATAGAAGTTACTACAAGAATTGGTAGTCATACTGTTACTTTGGGTTTTAAGTGTTTCAGTGTTTGAAAGTGATGAATTATTTAGATTTTGAGGGCGGGGGGGTTGATAATATAGAAAAAAGTTGATATTCTTTGTATTAGGATGACCATTGTAATTGATTTCTCCAAAAGCAAGAAGTATTTCCAGGTGTCAGATTGTCTCTAAAATCAATAAACGCATCTCTTGGTATTGTGTTAATAAGAATCATAATTATTTCAAGATTTTGGGAAGTCATTTAGGCTTAGTAAAGAGGAAAAATGATTAATCAAGCTACTATTAGCTCTAGGGTAAGCTGTTTGTTGTGAATGCGAGGAAGTCAATTTTAATTGAAGTTTTAACTTATATTTGAAAGTAGATATTTATTTATAATTTAAGTAAATTATTTATTTTCTAGGAATGGGGGTTTATGTTTTATAGTTTTTAGGAATTAGGTTAAGCTATTAGTTGCAAATAGGATTTAGTCTACAGGTTCATTAGAATTGATCCTATTGATGTTAATAAGGACCTCTATTAAGGGGTATATGCGAATAAATAGTCATATTCCAGGAAAAAGCAAGAGAGAGATTAGAATTCTCTTTTCCATTGGACTCTAAAGTTTTAGTCTCCCTTTGAAGAGTTGAAGGGATCATAGTTCTCTCTTTAAATGAAAAGGTTTCAGCCTCTCTTCAACAAGGTGAATTTATATATCGTCTGGGTGAAGCGATCCTTCCCTAAAGATTCATAACACTGTTATTCCATCTTCTCCTTAGTTACATCCTTGAAAGTAAGACTGTTGTAAAAGAGATTCTTTGTGGTAAAGGTTGTCATGAGGAACCGTATCGATAATACTTGGGAAAGTTTTTTTTGCAAAAAATATTAAATAAGAACTTTGTGGAAGTTGATAGTTGTATTTTTTTCTTTGTTTGAAGATGTATGAGTCTTATGTGTATGGAAGAAGCGCTTTTGAATGAGAAGTACCTTACAAGCACTTCTTTAAAAATATTTGAAAAAGTCTCCTAAACAAAATTTTCTTAGACAATCCGCAACTGTTTTCGTTGTCAGCCCTTTTGCATATATTTGATGTTTCCTTTGGATGAGAGTGAATTCAATTTTACCCTGTTGAAGTGCAATAGCTTTTGTTTATTGTTTCATCACTTTCACTTTTCATTTTCTTACAGGTTGAGAGGGTTGTTGGCATGGTTGAGGGAGCAGTCCTTGTTGTTGATGCTGGCGAAGGTCCACTTGCACAAACAAAATTTGTTCTTGCCAAGGCCCTTAAATATGGTTTACGCCCCATTCTTCTTCTCAATAAAGTAGACAAACCTGCAGGTATTACATATCTGAGGTTATTCTCATCACAAGCTCTTTTAATGGTTTATATTAACTCTTCAATTATACATATGCAGTGACTGAAGAGAGATGTAATGAAGTTGAGAGCCTTGTATTTGATCTTTTCGCAAACCTTGGTGCTTCAGGTTCTAGAAAATTACTTCCATAAAAATTTCCAAGTTCCTTTCTTCTAGTCAGTTTGCTTGGACCTCTTCCTCCCTCCATACATAACTACATATTTAATAGCTTCTATGCATTTGAAATTTAAGTCAACCTTTCTGATCAAACTTGTTTTATTCTATTCCAGAGGAACAACTAGATTTTCCTGTTCTTTACGCTTCAGCTAAAGAAGGATGGGCATCTTCCACATATACAAAAAGTCCTCCTGATGTGAAGGATATGTCACAATTGCTCAATGCTATTGTTGGGCATGTTCCTCCACCGAGTGCCAGCCTAGATGCCCCTTTTCAGATGCTGGTTAGTATTGCATTTGCATCTTTAGTTCATATGTTGTATTGAGATAAATGATTTAGGTGAATAGTTATTTATGCAACTTCGCAAAATTAAATGTAGCAAGTGCCAAAGCTGGTAATAATTCTCATATATTTCAGCTTACGTACATGTAGCTATTGTATATTTTGCTGTACTTTGTTGATTACCTCCTTTTTTCCAAGTACCACTTCCATGGCCCATGGGTAAGTAATTCGTGCCTGCTTTGTTTTCCCAAAGAAATATTTTACTTAAATTCCTTTATAATTGGCTAGAGCAATGTGTGGACGGCGAGAGCGACAAAAGGCGACAAGGGCCTACCTCGCCACGCGGCGAGGCGAGCGGTTGAGCGCTGACTTTTGAATAAAGGCGCCAATTAATACCAAAAAATAAACATATTTATTGCATATTTATCCAAAGTCGTAATGCAATAACACATATAGGCAACATATTCAATTCAAAAACCAATAGTGATACTAAAAATAGGTCTCGAAACTTAAGACAAACAAGTCAAAATACAAAATTTAAATCTATTCTATTCCAAAAATTATCCAACTCTCTGAAGATGCAAAAATCATTCCATCATTATATTGCTCTTCATCTTCGTTTTCCTGTTATTCTTCCTAAATAGTGGCCGAGTCCTAATTGAAGATGAACTTGATAGAGTACTTTACTACTCCTTTGCCCTTGTCAAGTACTGTTGATCTTGAGAAAGTCCCCTAGCTGATAGATACTCTGTCTGCTCCAATTGCCGTAGAACCACTACCCAAGTAAGATCATCATCTTCATATAATAGTTCATCAATCGTGATCGTTCTTCGGGGCATTCCAACGAACCATTCAGTTGAATCATCCTATGGATCAAGCGAATTGGCTCATAAGATCACGAAGCAATTCATGAACGACGTTTCAATGTTCTATTGTACTTAATGTTACACTAATCATTGAGAGCGATTAGTGTACGCTATTCCTCTTCTTTGGAATGAATTGTGCATTAAGTGAGTATATAACTAGTTGATATTGATAATAACTTTATGTTTTTTGTTTGAAAATCTGAAAATAGGATATAAATTTTTACTTACGTGTTCAAACACACTCCAATTCGCTCACAATCAGAGAGAGCTACAGTTAGGCTTAATACTTTCTGGAAACTTTGCAAGTAGTGTTTCACTACCAAATAGTGTGTACACCATTCACTTAATAAAATAAATTTAAGGTAGTGACTATAATAAGTCAAATAATTTACGTAAGATCTAAATAACCACTTACCCAGGTGACCTTGCGTCTTGCTTTTTAGCAGGCCCACAAACCAAATAGTCCATCCGCCTTGTACGTAGGAAGATCAGCGATTAGTGATCTTGTAGTGTTGTTCACGGGACCAACTTTCAAACATGCATAATACTCGTCCACACGTCTGTAAAAGTTCCCTCTTTCTTAGCTTTATATATAATCCTGGTTAAAACATGGCCTGCAGCATGCAAGGCCGATGGAATGGAGGGTTCTGACCACCTTCATCAATAATTTTAAAACTTTCTCATATGCTTGAATCAAAAAAAAGTGTGCAAAGTTTGTTGGTCATCAGTGCTAAACATAACCTTGTGGTTTTTTTCACATACACCTCGGGTTGCTGGGGGGCTATAAGGCCTGATTTGTGACTGTGCTAAAATGTAGTGACGTTTTTTTTTGTGCTGAACCCCCCGCGGGGTGCGTGGCCCTCCGCCCCCCCCCATGGCCCCTTGGGTGGCAGCCGAAACAACATCATTCCAAAAAGGGAGATAGGGAAATAAAGATTGGCAACTTCTTCCACGAAGTTTCATTTGCAAACTTATTACTTGAATTCACATTCGGTTGAGAGGACCTAAAGTTATTCAAGTTTTTTCTTTGAAGTACAAGCTCTCAAAGAGTTAAGAATGCCGTGCAATATTGTATTGGCCGGTTTCACCAAATTTCTTTTTGGTGAATTTTTTCTCATCAAAGTTAAAAACAATTGCCTTGGACTAATGTAAGAATGGATTCTGCGGCCTTCTTAACATGTTATAGAAAGATTAAATTAAATTAATGAGTTAGCTAATGAATTATTGAGTATTGATATTAAAGACACTTAAAAGAAAGGTAAAGGATAGGTGGCTTACCGGAAGTCTATGGCGTAAACTTGCATATAGTCACCAAAATATCAAGTTGATGACGAATGATGCGGACACAGGAGTCTAATAAATGTGGTATACGCACCCATGATCATACTTCCCGCTTTAGCATTTCGATAAGCATTATCGGTGACAATTTGTACCACATTCTTCCGTTTCCAATTCTTTTCGAGAGTGCTTTCAAATAACGTGGTACCATTTGGTGGAATCGGTAGATCATTGCTAGCATCAAACCGAACCAAGAAATACACACGATTGGAGAATTTGCAAAATATTGATGATCATTTTGCATTCGTGGCCTTCCATTTGTCATATAATGGAAAACAAACTTGTCCCTTGCACTTTATGCTCCTCCACATTTTTCTACTTTATCCACATCTTTTTTAAGGTGCGTGACTCGAACTTCATGGAATGTAGGAGGTTCATTCGGGGCCATGTTGTCCCACGCCTCATAAATTTATCGAAATGATTTGTTGAT
The DNA here is from genome assembly GCA_027704765.1 of Solanum habrochaites. Taxonomy (NCBI): domain Eukaryota; kingdom Viridiplantae; phylum Streptophyta; class Magnoliopsida; order Solanales; family Solanaceae; genus Solanum; species Solanum habrochaites. Next base: position 64,551,469 of record JAKWJA010002495.1, read on the forward strand.
GACGCAATTTAAAAGGAGCCAGACATCATACATTCAAATGACAAAAGACTTACCGCACGCCTCTTAGATTTTCTTTGTTTCTTCGTTTCCTCATCCTTCTTTCTAAGCCTCCTTGTTGTGTTGATTTTTGTGAAAAATAGAGTTCAAAGTCCTTAGTCCACAACTCCGGCGGTGGATGAACTACCACTAGAAAGATATCTTTTGGTTTTGGAGGGAGGCCTCTTATTGTCCGCATATTATCCTATTCATCAAAGATCATCAATACCACAAATTCTTCGGTTGCCTCATTTGAAATTTTGGGGCATAATGGTTATTTTGTTTTGAGAGAAGCCTTTTTACTTCTCTAATTTACGCGGGACAAAGCCACAATTGTTAACATTTTTGAAAACCACCACTAAATGTTGTTTGTGTCGAGTTATTCCACAATTGAAGTACAGTCCCACAAAAGTTACAAGTGACCGAATCTTTCGGCGCTCTTCGAGGGCCATAATTCCATCCAATGTCCTCTTTTTGTAGCATCAGCCATTGATTATCTAAATGCAATTAATTCTGTTAAGAAATATTGGAATAAATAATTCAGGAAAAGAATTTTTTAACAAAATTTAAAGTTTCAGTTAACAAAGAGAAGTAAGCACGGCCTGACTGCTGCTTACCCCAAAAAAAAATAAAAGTGAAGAAGAAGAACAAAAAATAAGAACAGAAGAAGAAGAGAGAAATAGAAATGAGAAATACATTACTTGAAAACAGAGAGTGAGAGTCGCGCGGGTTGTCGGCGAGGGGAGAAGAGACGCGACAGCGAGGGACAGAGGACGAGACAACGAGGACGCGAGAGGGAAGCAGCGACGCGATGGGGCGAAGAGACCAAGTCAATCGAATCGATCGATCGATCGAGAGAGTAGGATTGTGGAGGATTTCAGAAAAATTTTCAACAAGTAACAAAACCCCCTAATTTTGACTCGATATTATTAAGTCAAACAGTTTAATCAAAAAGCGGGACGGCCTTTCGTGGCCATCTCCTCGCCATAGTTCGCCAGGGGCTGTTTTTCTCCTGCTCGCCTCGCCGTGAGAGGAATGGCGAGCCACCCTAGCATCGCCTCTCGCTTGCACGAGGCGAGCGCCTTCGTAACACTGGCTAGAGGTATTGCGGATGGAGGAAGTGGGGAATTAATGATTGTTCATGAGAGCTTAGAAGTAAGATGCGTGGTAATATTAATATGGTGATTAAGGGAATATATGTTAGATAGAAGTGAATACACGATTTAGTGGCTGTTATTTTTTTATAATTGAAAAATAATCTAATGTCTCGTTGATTTTGAGAAAGAAATCGTTGGAGGCAGGTTAAGAAGTGGTGTTATGCCGAGACCAGAACTAATCTAGATGAATTTATGATGGATATAATGTTGTAAGAAGAGTTTATGAACATACCTTTATGAGTGGAGACACTTTGCTTAAACAATCAATCAAAGAAGCCTATGTGAGGAAAAAGTCAGTCAGGCTGTATAAATCTAAACGCCTAGCCTGGTAATGATATTTTTAGCCTTGGGCCTAGGCCCGCACGAATTTAAAATGTATCTCTAGTTGGTAAGGTCTGCTTACTCATATACCTAACATATCTCTTGTATTTTATCGATGTGGGATATCTTATCTTAAGCTAGGGCATCACATAAACCCTTTTATGGACTCAACCTCCTAGTTGAGGTTTGCCCCACTTTATGGAATTTGCTTAGACTCAACCCTGAGTTTTGTCCTGCTTTACTTGGATTTTTGCGTAAAATCAGTTGAACTTTGGCACACATTGACAAGGCTGACATATGAGTGACTCTGATTCCATTGGGACCACTAGTTAGTTCTCATAGCATCAGGGCCTCTCGAGAGGTCCATTAGACTCTTCATATTATGGGCCCCATTACCAACAACCAACCCCTTAAATGCCCCCACTTAGGTTACAGCGAATACTGGTCAACCCGTAATGTACGTCATCTTTCTTATATCAAAATTCTCAAATAAGTCGTGCTTATGATCTTTCTCTCTAAAGCTCTTTCAGTGATCTTTTTTAGTTTTGAGAGTGATGTTGATAGTAGTTGTGTGATGATAGATAACAATGGGTTGATGTTTCTTATTGTGACGGTGATGATGCGCTTATTCCATCTAAAGGTTACAGATATGGAGGAAGAAGGGGATGAGGTTTTAGGATGAGTAATAGTTAGATGCGAGTAATTAGGCTGTTTCTGTGTAGTAACAAGTGAAATTTTAGTTGGTAGAGGTGATGAGAGAAACGAGGAATTCTTAGAAGGATTGGCTAGTAGATTCTACAGAGTGGTTATAGTTCTAGGCTTGAATGTGGCGTTGATAACACGTGGATGAATGAATGATGCATTAGGTACTTCTTGATTAGAACTCGAAGTTTATTGAATAGGTGATAAGGAGTAGTATTCTTAGGATGAGATTTCCCATATGATAATAAGAGTAAATCCTTTCCTTCCCATGCTCTGTTCAACAATTATTCGAGGACGTAGGATTCCAAGGGGATATATTACATCCCAAAAGTTTCTAAGCTAAGGTTCGAACCATTCTTCATTTGTGTATAAGGTCGTATCGTGTGATTTGTAAATTTTTCTTGGGGGTTAATGTCAATTATTTAGTGTGTGAATGAATTTGGTTATGAATTAAGGTAACTAGAATTCCTCTAGCACAAAGGTGATGAAGGCTTCTGGTCGATGAGTTGTGATATAGATTCTTACTTGCAAAGATCAATCTTTAGAATATGACGAGTTAGGTGACACATAATTTATCAAATTAAAGGTATTTGAGTCTTCCTTCCAACACTATCAAATTTGCATCATTCGGAGTTTGGAGTAGAGAGTTATAATCATTTACTAGTCTGATGACATGCAGTGGAGTATAGAGTTATAATCATTTTAGTAATTTGATGCATGCAGTGACGCTTTGGCCGGCCGGAAAACACTAAAAGGGGTCGTTTTTGTCTATGTACCCCTAAGATAAACCTAAACAGATTTCTTAACCAATAAAAGGCCCAAAACAATCAGATTTTCATCTCTTAATCCTCCAATTTCTTCTCTCTCAAACCCCAAGGCAAAACCCTAAGGAAAATCAAAGCATAAGAATTCCAAACAAGATTCTTCCAAATCTCCAAGGTTAGTCCTCTTAAAAAATTTCATTATTTCCAAGTTCCAACTCAAATTCCTTTATACGGTTATGAATCATTAATGAAAATCTTAATACTTGGCCATAGGGTTTTCAAGAAACTAATTCAAGTATCTCAACAAAAGTTTTCTTGATTGTTCTCCTACGATTTCAAGTCTTCCAATCAAGTTCCTTTTTATAACTTCTTCAAGAACTTTGTTCTTTTATGTAAGACTATTAATAGTGTTGGACTTGTTCGTCCTCATACCTTTCATCTAAATTCAGTCAACAATAGTTATGCTTAGTCAACAACATGGTTCATGTGACTTTTTTAGGATAAAACCCTAAACATAACTTTGTCGGCTAAATTTAGTTGTAGGGCGTTAGTACGAACTAGTCCAACACTATGAATAGCCTTACATACCTAGAAGAATAAAGTTCATGAAGAAGTTTGAAAAATAACTTGATTGAAAGACTTGATAAATCCTAGCTTTAACGAGAATGATCAAGAAAATCTTTATTGAGATTCTTGAATTATTTACTTGAAAACTCTATGGCCAAGAATTAAGATTTTCATTAATGATTCATAATTGTAGGAAGGAATTTGAGTTGAAATTAATGAAATTCTAGGAGGACTTACCTTGAAAAAGATTTGAAAGAATCTTGCTTGGAAGTCTTATGCTTTGATTTTATTTAGGGTTTGATAGAGAAGAGAATGTGAGATTCAAGAGATGAAAATCTGATTGTTTTCGGTCTTTTATTAGTCATTAAATTCGTTTACAGTCTTCTTAGGGACAAAACAACCCTTTTTAGTGTTTTTCCGTTGGTTAAAACGTCACTGAATGCTCAAATCAGTTAAAAATGATTGTATCTCTCTATTTCAAATGATGCAAACTTGATGGCGTAGGAAAGAAGACATAAATACCTTTAATTTGATAGGTTACGGGGCACGTAACTCATCATATTCTATAAGATTTGATCATTTGAAGTTGAGCAAAGTAGAATCTTATATATCAAAACTCAATCGATATGGAAACTTCCAACTAAACTTTATGCTAGGCTATTCTAGTGACTTTAATCCAAATCCATTCCCGCACTAAATAATGGACACCTAAGAACAATTTAAGAATCACTCGATAGACCTTATAATACACAAATGAAGAATGTTTCAGGTCTTAACTTTGAAATTTTCGGGGTGTTACAATAAAGACAGGAAAGAAAGAATTTTTGGTCAATTTACCAATAGGTGAGAAGTCATTTCAAACAGATGAAGAGGGGGAGTGGTAAGGTGCTCAAGATTTAGGATTTGTACAAAAGAGCTGAAAGATTCCTTTGACCACTTATCTGATCCATACGGTTCCTTTCGAAGAATCTAGTCAAAAGATTCCTCTGACCACTTTTTAGCAAATACAACAGAGGAGGTGATTTTAGACCTTGCCTAGTGGCTAGGCTGTCCTCTTTGAAAGGTAATTTGCAACTTAAGAAATAAGGTCCTCCATCTTTGTTTGACTCATTGGATCAACATTTTACGTCTTGGGCCCTAATTAGATGTACTGTTCCATTGAAGGACCGCTTATTGTTCATATTGGATAACTTTATTTATTTTCTTGGGGTTCACATTTGTTTGATGATTTTCTATTCTTGATCCTTTCAGAATCTTTGTACTTCTGTTTTTTATGTGCCTTGAGAAGATGCTATGCTTAATAGTTGCTTTCAGGTTTCCATGATGGAGAAAGATCCTTATCTTGGTCGTGTTTTGACGGGTCGTGTAACTTGTGGAGTTGTTCGTGTCGGTGATAAAGTACAAGGGCTGAAGAACACAGACAATGGAACTGTAAAAATTGAAGAAGGGAAGGTCTGTTGTCTCCAGAACTAAGGGGAAATCTTCTCTGTACCATTTTTGTAACTTAAGTATGTTTTTAGATGCTAGAGGGATATTTGAAAATCTAGTAAATCGTTGTGTATATAGTCATCAAATAATTTTTCAAATTTTGGCAAAATTTGAGGTAATCAAACTAAATTGAACTCCACAACACGGGTAACTATGGTGTCAACTAGTCAAAACATGCATCAGATTATTAGGTGTAACAGAATTTTAATCATGTGATATGTTTCTGTGGTAATTTGATTAACAGAGGAGATTAATAACTCAAAGAATCTATTTTACGAGGTGTCAATTATAACTTCCATGGCTGTCACAGGCAACTTTATTATGTGTCAGTAAGTCATTTTTTTAGAGGAAAGCTATGGTTATTGATAGCTCATGTAGATTCGGATGAAGGTATTTTTGCACTCAAAACGACTTATTTCAAGCTTGAATGTTTAGGACTATATTAGGATTATTATTAGTTATGTATTACTTATTAGGGAATCTAGCCTGAGCCTAGTGAATGCTTTGGGAATTTGCATTAATTTTCATTCGTTCCTGTCTTGTTTACTGGTTTTTAAACGTTCATATTGGTACAAGCTGATGAAAAAGAAGGGTATGAGAGCAGATCCAGTTGATAGTGCTGGTGCAGGTGACATAGTGTCCATGGCAGGTTTGTCAAGTCCAACAATTGGACACACAGTTGCGAATGCAGAGGTATGTGACTTCTTCATCATTTAACGATCCAAACGCAATTCTATTTGTTTCTAAGTCGTGTTATTTGTTCGATGACTCTTTGATCTGGGAATTCGTCTTGTGGGGTGGGAAATGGGCGGCTATTGTATATTGAGATAGTTTCCATTCAAAGAAGGAAAATGTTGTGCTAAGAGCGTGCAACAATAGGAAAAGGCACTTCAGTAGCATACACAAGCGTTTCTAACATGAAACCCTATGACCCCGAAGAAAGTCATGACTTCTCCTAGATAAACATCGAGAGCATTGTGTTTTGAATGTGGAAACCAACCTTTTCATGCCTACATACCAATTTACACTGTCTAAAGTGATACTATTGGGGCTGTTCTAATTTTTTTGCTGTAGGTAAATTAATTACAATAGGAACTCGTTTAAGTGCAATATGATGGTTTAAGTAATAATTGTTAAATGGGCTAGGTGTCATCTTTCATTCCTTAAGTCGTACATGCTTAAAACTGAAATCAATGTACAGAGATATCCTCGATTGTGGAAGTCTAATCAGCTACTACCGACTGTTTAATTTAATATACATTTTGGTCAATTGATTCAGAATTAAGACCAAGGAATAGTTGATATATAAGTTGTTATGGTTACCACTGTTTTACTTCCTTCTCCTAAATTTGACTAGTCTTTATTAACTTCATTAGATGATACATTTTAGTACTTGTTACTTGTTTAATAATATTTTCCTGATTGTGTTTCCTTTTTTATGTCCACGTGGTATGTGGTTCTTGATCTTGTAACATGTCTCTGGCACTGAATTCTTTGAGAGCTAAATTTCTTAACCTTTTCTGGAACTTCTCTGAAACTTGATAGGTTATGACAGCGCTGCCCACAGTTGTGCTTGACCCCCTACCCCTCACATCGACTGTCGGTGTCAAGATTCTCCTTATGTGGTTGATGTATTCTGTATAAGTATATAATTTCCCGCTTATTTTCCTATTGGTTTTGGGGGGGGGAGATCCGTTGTGTTTAGTTGCTTCTGCTTTCCAGCTGCATGTTCTGTGGAGGGTCATAGTTGAGGTCTTTTTTCCCGGTAATTGTTAGAATGTATCCGCAACGTGGACACCAAAGTCATGCAGTATTTTTGTGTCAATGTCAAAGCATCTACTGTTGTGTAAATTGTGATATCTTCAATTAGAATAATATCTATATATTATATAGAGAATATTTTTTTAATTTGATCATTTCTTTTGATTGAGATTGATAATCTATAGTTTTGAATTTTGAGCAAGGACATGGAGGTGAGGTCTCTATCTTAAAGAAATAGATCAAATGGTAGTTTGAGACAAACTTATGATAGAGTTGTTGGCAGATGTATCAGTCCATAGGAAGAATAACTGAGATAGGATTTTTTGATTTTGGGTTGATCTATGATAATGGACAAGCCTCGTAATTGGGGGGGGGGACAGAGCAAAAAAGTAGTGCTGGAAAATGGATTAAAGATGCAGGTATCCCCTGTTAAATACGGGTTGGATAAATGATTTGTGTAAACTGGATCATATCCATGTAACCAACCATAATATATGGATATCGATAATGCAACTCACTTTGAATGTGAAGAATCTAGCTGCCTGAAAGGTGGAAAACTTTTACTTCATCGTCAGTCCTCTTGAACTGTTCTTTAACTTAAACATTATAGCTGAAGACCTTCATCAACAAAACATGAACAACACTTGTGTCATATAGAGCATGAAAAAAGTGAGACAGTAAGTCACTGAGTTTTAACTTTATATTTCATAAGCCAAGAATCAGCCGCAAAATTGGGCAGCTGGTTCCAGTTCCAAAATGCGATACGTCAAGATATAATTTATTAATATTGTAATATCCGTGGAGGAGAATAGGGGGTGGTGGTGAAGATATCTATCATATGTATATCGGTTCTTTGTTTTTGAAGTTTTGCTGACTTTTCAGGTCTTCTACAGTCTACACCAAGCAATGGTTAATATAGATACTCATATTAATCCGATTTTTATCTGTCGTAGTTATGGATGGTTGCATAATTTATCCATTTTGTCTAAACTGTTTTCAACCTGTCCATATCTGATCCAACCCACCCATTTGCCAGCATTGGTCATGGTTTTCTTAAACTGGGCCCGTTAATTGATGATTTACAAACAAGGACTTGCCCATTATTTCTTCCTTACTTCCTGTAGCATAATCTGAAATAGATTGTAGTTATTGTTATTGAAGGGTTATTGTTCTACAGTTTTAAAAACGTTTTCTGGAAAACATGTAGCATATAATTGGGAATGGATAATGAAGATCTATAGGATAGGGTGGTCCGTATGCAGAGTAATTGATGGGTTTTTTAGATGTCCAACAACAGCTACGCCTCAGTTTCTAATTAGTTGGGGTCGGCTATGTAAATCCTCATTTTGTCGTTTCAAATGCCTCTACTGGCTTTTTATTTGATACATGTGCGAAGTATTAAACTTATATAGGTTATTGAAATATGTGGGAAATGAAGTAAACTCATAGATTGTTTCTTCTAATCAGCAAGCATTCACTTAGAGGACTGCTACTATTTTTGAAATATAGCATTCCGGAACCAGTGTCCATTGTATCAACACATTATTGAAGTTTTGAGCAGAGATTAGTTTTGGCCGGAAAGAAGAAGAGAGATGAGTCCATTCGGACTTCCAAAAAATTTCAGAAAGCATGAGTCCTTATTTTTTTTAACTGCCTGGGCAAATGCGAATGCTGAAACTACTGGTTCTTTCTTCTGGTGACTGTCTAAAATGTTCTGTACTTTTTATAGTTGACCGGAGGGAAAATTGGTGACCGGCTGCTAGCTGAATCAGAAACGAATCTTGCCATAAATGTTCTCCCCAGTACGTCAGAATCATTTGAAGTGCAGGGTAGAGGTGAACTTCAATTAGGTGAGTTGTGTGGTGTAACAACCTAAAACAATGTTGTCAGTATTTGTACTCGTCTCATATGTTCATAAGGGACAAAATGAAACCGGATCAAGCCGTTCACTGAAATCTCTCGCTTGAATTTTACAAACCACCTAACTCTTCCTCTCTGTTTTTTCCTGTTCATAATAGGTATCTTAATTGAGAACATGAGACGTGAAGGATTTGAGCTCTCTGTCTCCCCACCTAAAGTCATGTGAGCTCCTTTGTCCTTATTCTAGACTGGTTTGCTACGAATCACATGTTGATATGCCTGCATACTCTTACTCTGTACTGTTAACTTGTGAATTGGTAAAAGTTGTTATGATTACTCAATAATTCAGGGGATACAGAGCATACAGCAAAAGGGACCAGAGAATTATTTCCTATCATGGAATGGTCTTTTGATTAAAGCTTACCAGAACTAGACATACACGTCTACTCGCATATTCCAGTATATGCACATATTTACATATCTATGGTTGACAAGACATGTATAGTATCATTTAAGACAGTATTTTTTTTGTGTCTTGAATGATCTAATGATATCTGTGCCATCATTATCTATTATTCACCAGTAACCTTTGTGATAAACTGCTAATATTGCATTTGCAATGTCTGTATGTTTAGGTACAAAGTAGAGAAAGGTACTAAGCTTGAGCCAATTGAAGAAGTCTGTACAGAGCATGATGATACATAATTAGAAGATTGGTTATACCTCCCTCTCACTCTTTATCTCTGCCTTTCGGAATAGTATTCTGTTCATCCCTCCTTGCATTTCCTGGATAGAATTATGATACTGATTTCTCTTTTAATGTATACCGAATGGTAGTTATCTGAGCATTTTTTGAGTAAAATAAAGTACTAAATAGGTACATTTATGAGTCTTATCTGGGCATATTGTTTGTTCTCTATCCTCCTTTTATCTTGTCTTTGTATTTCAAGGTATACCTATCGACCCAGAAGTATGGGATTAAAATATGACTAGATTATTATTTGGTTAACAGAATGACAAAGCTAATTGCCAATTTGTTAAAATGATTAATCGATGCATTTTCTTCAAAGATCGTATTAGAGGCAACTAACAAATCTGTAGATTTCAGATTCATGCTACCTTTATATATTCACATTTCGCACCTGTTTGTATTCAGCATGTTCTCAATCTTGATGATTAATTTCGTTGTTAAGTTTGTCCTAATTTGAATTTTCCCTGACCTATTGCAGAGGGCTAGTGGGCTATAGAAGTGTGTTCAGCAGTGACACCCGTGGCTCTGGATTTATGCATCGGGCTTTTCTGAGTATGCTTTTCAACTTATCTTACTACTTTCCTGACAAGTTTATCTGATAGCAAAACTGCAAAAGAAGGCAAGTATGTGCTAGCAATATGTGGATGTGAGCTTGTTAGCTTAGTTGAACTTTGTAACAGCACATTCTTGTCTGGTAGTAGATGGTTCCAGAAATTATATGGGTGTTACAAATGTACCCCTCTTTATATTCCCTGTTCTTTATTTGAATCCACCTTGGGTAAACCATCTCTCTTTTTCTTTCTTAAAATTATCCTCTGTGCTTTTGGTCGGCTGAGGATCTTCATGAACCAGTTTTATCTTTGACAGGGAGCAGGGAATTTGCATTCTCAGTCCTCAAATGTTGAGATTCTGGTTATGGTCCTTGTGATATATCTCTAGGCATATTCAACATTCAATTAATATGTGTCCTTCGGTATAGGGAATATATTACGTTTACACTATTTTAAAACTATATTACCCTCGTAATACATGGATATTAAATTATGCAACAGTTAATATAACTCTTTGTTCCTCAAAGATCAACATATTCTGATTTTGGTCCTTGTGATAACCACATTTGACCTTCAACTAATTGAAATATGTATTTTGGAACCCTCTCCTTTGTGGAGTCACCACATTCAAATTGTTAATTGTTACATAATTTAATATTCATGTATTTTGAGGGTAATATAGTTCTAAAAATAGTGTAAATATACCATATTTCCCTATATGGAAGGACATCTATTCTTTGAATGTTAAATATGCTTTTAGTCATATATCACAAGGACCAAAATTAGAGTTTACTAGTAACTTGAGAGGGGAAAGTTGATATCATCATGTATATGGTGGTCTGTGGAGAGGAAGGAATAGAAAATGTTTTGAAGATAGATCATGTGAACAATTATGTTTAGTGGATGTAGATCAGGTTATAGAGTGATAGAAAATTTGTGATTTTTGTGATGAATTTTGAAGGTAGCCAGCATGTCCTAATGCTGAAGAATACAAACTTAGCAATTCTCAAAAAAAAAAAAGTGTTAATACCCCTGATCTCGACAGTCAAGAGGAAAGAAAAGCTTGACTTGTCATGCTGATTTCTGAATAGGCACTTCAAAATAAGTTATTTCCCATTTTAACTTTTAAGATTGATGCATGGGTAATCTGTGCATAAACACAATCAATTCACGGATACATATATAGAGAACAAATTTTCATTCAGCAAATGCCAAAGCTCTAATTCTTTTGGAGTTATTCTTTAGCCTTTTTCTGTCTATTTTAATTACATCTAATGCATGTTTGAATGCCTGCTATATGGTTTTAACTTTTCATTATTCTTAGCCTCTTTCTCGTTGGTGCAGCTTATGAGAAATATCGTGGTCCTCTTGGAAATGTCAGGAAAGGAGTTCTAGTAAGCATCCTTACTACCCTGTAAAGACATGTTTGAGTTTTCTTTCTTTATTCCTTTTGCCATCTTCAAGATGCTATTGTTTCATAATTGTGAAGTACAAATAGCGTGTCCCTCAGTTCTGCCAGGGATGTCTTTCATCTCCTATTCTACTCAGCTTAAAGTATGTTCAGCCAATTTCTACTTTAAATATTGTCACAGTTGCATAAATGTGTGTCCCTAACAAGTTAGTACTTTCTGTCTGTTGGCCTGTTACAACTGGTGACTTTCATAGTTCATAGTTACCATCTCTTATTTTCATGCCTTACAATGTGTTGCTGGTGTACCGGAGCTTGTATTCCAGTACTCTCCAGAATGGTCTTCTTGAGATCCTTTAACATTCCTACTATGTTTAAGAGGCTAGGAGCCTGTTTGGATTGGCTTAAAAGTTGGTCAAGCCTACTTTTAAGTTATTTTTAGCTTTTGCAAGTATTTGACAAGGTTAAAAATAACTTTAAAAAAAGTTAAAAAACCAAAAGTAGGTCTCCCCTGGTTTTTATTTTGACTTAAAAGTCATTCAAGTTTGACTTTTTATTTTTTTGACTTAAAAGCTACTTTTTTTAAGCCAATCCAAACGGGATCTAGGTCCGAATAAATATAACATTTTTCTCTCAAAACATCTTTAATTGATCCCAAAATTCCCTTGAATTTTATGTTCTCTTCCAATTGTCTAGTATATTTGTTATGAGTACATCAAATGCCGCTTCCCAGTAGCCTTTTGAGGCAGTTTAGCTCAGATTTGAACATGTCTAAAAAATCGTCATATCACACTTTAATTTGATATTATATCTTCTGTTTTTCGACAAAGGATATATATATCTCCAGTTTCAATTTGTGGATAACTGTACCTCCTCCTATTGGTTGAACAGGTATCAATGGGCCGTGGGTTAATCACTGCTCATGCACTGATGGGTTTAGAACCTCGTGGAGTACTCTTTGTGGCACCTGCAATGGAGGTGGTTCAACTGAACTTTTTGTCCTAATTTCTTTCCTTAGAAGTAGTAAAAAGAGTATCAACCTTGGTTAACTACCAAAAATTTTTGTGATCTCAAATATGCATGACCTAGTACTGATAGCTTTGATGTTGATGTCATTCTAGTTGTGATCACTTAAAAGCGGTGATTAGGAGATATTGTATCTGTGGAATGTATAATATATTACAGGACCAGAGTCCTCGCAATTTGAAGGCTTATAAAATTCGAAGTGTTGAAGTAAAGATAGAAAACAATGTGTATACTATCAGGGATCTTGATAGCGTTGTCAATCACATGCGCTTTTGAAGAATATAAAAATACTGTTACCTTACTTTGTCTTGGATAATATGCAGACATATGATGGCATGATTATTGGAGAACATTCTCGGGATACAGATCTTGATGTAAGGAGCTGTTATTTCATTTCTTACAGTGTTTGTCATGTGCATTTGTGACTCTTGGGTGATTGCATGAAACAGGTCAATCCGGTTAAGGCAAAAGAACTCAACAATATAAGGTGCGCTAGCAAGGATGAGAACGTCAAGTTAACTCCTCCCCGCCTTGTGAGTTTCTACTTCGCTTGTACTTTATCCACTTACAAAACTTTGCGCTGTTTTACCTTCCTCAGGAAAACAATACTTTGTACTTTATCATATTTCCTAATGTGAAGCGTTCAACGAAGTATGAGAAATTTAGAACTTCTCTAGATTGTCCATCTTCAAAAATAACTTAGCTAAAGGATTTTATAGTATTTAAGCTTTCCTCCTGACGTTCGATGGTTTTTTTGCAGATGTCCCTTGAAGAAGCCATAGGATATGTTGCTTCCGATGAGCTTATTGAGGTATCCTTATTATTTGGATAATGACTTCGCATTATAGATAACACTTTCTATAATACTTCTTTCGAATAATTTGTTGTTTCTCTACATTAGTGTAAATTGGTGATTATAATGGAAAATAAAACTAATTTGGTATTACTTTTCGTTAAACCAATGAAATAAACCTATGCTAATGTGCAGGTTACACCAAAAGCCATTAGGCTAAGAAAGAGATACTTGGAAGTGAACAAGAGAAAATCAATGAGCAAGAGGCCCAAGGACTGAAGCATTTTTCTCACATTTGTATAAATGAAATTTAATTTATCTTCACCTCTACTTTAATGTTCCTCATTTATACACACATCTTTACACTTATATAGATAGGGAAAAATTGTATAACATAAATATTCTTTTTCAAGCACTCTATCGGGAATGTATTTTTCAGCGTAACACAGCTTATTAAAAGCAGAGTTACCGAAAATAAAATGCTTGAATGCAATAAAATTTTGTCCAACTTTTAACCCTTTCCCTTTGCATCGTTCATCCAATTCACGAGAACTAATTATACTGAGTATGTTATTGTTAATTGTATTACTTTGTTTCTCTAGATTTTTACTTGTACGCACGTTCCCTTTCTAGTGCCAATGTTTTACAACTCATAGCAAGCTGCCAAAGATAAATACCCCCTGACTGTTGATTAGTTATGCTGCTTTTTTATTGGTCGTTATTATGTTCCTAGCACACATTTTAATATTTTTTGTTTCCACACTAGTAGAAAAATTGAAATTAACGCGGTACTCCTAGTTGAATTAAAAAACTGTTTCCACCTACCCATTTACCAATAAGTGCAAACTTTTGATTTCTTCACCATAGTCGTTCTGCTTTTTTCAAAGGGGTTCAATATTTACTACACAATATCTATACTCCGATCACAGTGGGGTGAAGTAGTGGGATGGGGGATTGGCGAAAACGAGGCTGGAATGAAAATTTTGCGCGTTGAGGATGAAGATATTATCATCGTAAAATATTCTATTCCTAGAAACTTTTAGAAATTTTAACTAACTAGATATAAAAAAAAGTGGGTTGCATTTTTTTCATACCAAACACACCTATGTACATAATAGGTAATAAATAATGCAATAATACCCAACTTAAGGTTCTCTTTTGGTTAATCACTTAATTTTTAAAAAAATTACTGGACAGTTGCTGTCGATGTCAGATAATCAGAATATATCCGTGTCAAAATAAATATTGATCAACACTCTTTTAGTGTGAACCACTTCTTTAAAATTTAGTTGCATCTAAATCTACCAAATTTACAAGTTTCTATATAATTTAAAATTTTTATACAGTTATAACTATTTTTACATTCTAATATTAATATTCATTATTTTTTACACCCTATGAAAACTCAAATTGTGCTTATTTTGAATTTGTAGAGAACAGGAAAGTCAGAGACTTAAGGAGGGGTTTAAGAAAAAGTATAGTTAATTTTTTTTTTGAATAAATCTCTCTCCCTCTCTCTTTTTAAAAAAGCAAAACGGTGCCTCTTTCAGATCTCACTTTGTGCCCTCCACATCTGAGAAAATGGGGGCATACAGAGCCGACGACGATTACGATTACTTGTTCAAGGTGGTGTTGATTGGTGATTCCGGTGTCGGAAAGTCTAATCTTCTTTCTAGATTCAGTCGTAATGAGTTCAGCCTTGAGTCTAAGTCTACTATCGGTGTTGAGTTCGCTACTCGAAGCATTCATGTTGAGGATAAGGTTGTTAAAGCTCAGATTTGGGATACTGCTGGTCAGGAACGGTATATATCCTGCTCTTTTTACTGCTCATTGGAAAATTTAAATATGAGATCTACTCTGCTGCTTTCTACTTGTGGATGGATGATTATCATTTTCTGCTAAGTTAGATCAGAGTCTTGTGTGTAATATCGTTCCGTTTGAAGTATTGAGGGAGGTAGATCCAGTAATTTAGTTAGTTTCTCTGTGCTTATTTCATGCTAACTTGGTACAAATTTGTGTTTTTTTTCTTCTTCTTTTTGAATATACAAAGATGAGTCGAAGGCAAATGCATATGAATATGCTGGCTATTTCATACTTGTGGCTGCTGTGGGTATTAGCGTGGTTGATTTTGCCTTTGGTAGCTACATTTGAGTTGGTTTTTGTGAGCTGAATTGTAATTAGTGGAGGGTTAAGCTGATAATGAATGGTCTGATGATGACATGAGAATAGTAAAGTTCGAAACTTTTAATCTTGATGTTTAAGTGCTCCTGATTTTTAGACGAGCTCAACAACTTATCCATCTCATATATTTACTAGTTTAATAGGGACCTAAACAAATTATGATCTGTGAAACATCTTGCACTAGTGTTAGAACACCTCTACCACCAGCTAAGTAGGAATACAGTTGATCCTCTCAGGGTGTGGATAAGAAAATGTGTTGACTTTTGTATGGTATAATTAGATTGTGATATAGGAATTTTTAATCGAAATGGTGTGTGTTGAGTGACAAATCCAGTAAATGGGTCTGTCAGAATTTTCAACACCAAAATGGTGAGAACACATTAGCTATGGAGCATCTTTGACATCCAATAACAGATGGTTCGTGAAGTGTGTTTACACGGAAGGTGCCCTATGAGCGATGAGTCTTCAGTTTATGTCCAAAATATGGGAAAGGGTCATCCATTGTAACACATCTTCAGTGTTTATTTTAAAATCTCTAGAATATGAAAAATGTGCTTTCTCTGCAGTAATTTGATCTGAGATAGTCGGCTTTTACAGACTTGAAGGGTCATGGACAGTGTGACACTTTCAGGGAAATTGCAAGGTGTCTTGTGCTTATAGAGCAGTAACAACAACATACTTCGTGTAATTCCACAAATTGTTGGGGGGGGGGTAGCCTTTTCCATAAATATTAGAACTCCTTTCTTTCCTATTTTCACTAAGAGATCTAAGATCCCCTCTTTCATTTCCACCATTGTAATAAATTTATTCCTGATATAGCTGATCACAAAATAAAAATAATAGGCGAGGTGATTCTGTGTCGTGGCCTAGCCACTTAGACAGAACCACGTGGTGGGTCTGCAGGAACGAGCCACCAGATAAATACACTTCTCCTCGTTCACCCTCCCCTCATCCACCTTTAGAAGGGCCTAAATGGTGAATCCTCCGACACAAAGAAGCTGGAGTTTTATTAATTAATTTTTTTAATGTATTAGATGAATGATCTTCATAGTATATGATCTTTTTTTCTCTTATCTAGGATTCTCAAAGTATAGGATAATTTTGTACGTATTTATATCAGTAATTAATTAAGTTATTGTCTTTCCATATATTTGTTGGTGTTTTTATTTTATTTTTCCATTAATAATAATGATCAATACAATTGAAATTCGGGGAATGTGCTCTTTTCTTGAAGATATCGAGCAATCACGAGTGCTTACTATCGAGGAGCTGTTGGTGCATTGCTGGTTTATGATGTCACTCGTCATGTGACTTTTGAGAATGTGGAGAGATGGTTGAAGGAGCTCAGAGATCATACTGACTCAAACATTGTCATAATGCTTGTGGGAAATAAGGCAGATTTGCGTCACTTACGAGCTGTTTCCACTGAGGATGCCAAGGCATTTGCTGAGAAGGAAAGTACATTTTTCATGGAAACATCTGCTCTGGAATCCATGAATGTGGAAAACGCCTTCACAGAAGTGCTCACACAAATATACCGTGTCGTGAGCAAGAAAGCTCTTGAAGCAGGAGATGACCCAGCAGCATGCCCCAAGACGACCATTTGTCGAACGAAGGACTCGTTTTCAGCTGTAAAGAAGTTGGGTCTTTCTTCTAAATCAGACTGATGTCCTATTCCAACTTTTGAGTTGAAATTTTCATGTGGCAGTGGTAATTCTCCTGTTCTGTATAATGAATTCACCACATGAATCGTTTACTGGTGCTCAAGTTTGGATTTGAGCTTCCCCTTGAGTTCCTCAGCATTCTTTTATCCTTGTTTCTATATTTATCTTAGCTTAGTGTATGATTGTAGTATAGCTTCTTATGAATCTCTTGGATGGGGTGAATTTTGATTGCAAAGATTGAACTGAGACGTGTTTGAACAGATGCTATCCCACTTGATTTATCAAAATCAATCATATGTTTTTCATATCGATGTTATGTTCAATTTTTTTATCATTTCACATTTATCTATAATTTTTTGATTTTTCAGACGAGCATCGTCTTAGGTGCAAAATGGATCCAAGAACTAACATAATAAGAACTACAACACTTGAATCAGATTCACCTTATGTTGCTCGGATTATTCAAAAATACCACCAGGTATGTGTCAAATCCTTCGAATGCTATGCATTTTATAGGATCTGATGGGTTTACCAACATTTTAGAGAGTCCGAGCAACATAAACATTCATAATCCTCTTATATTAAGAGGTAAAACTCCCTGAACATCTCAGGAGAACGCACAATGAAGGACATGTAACAAATTGGAAACACTTGAACTCTTAATAATAATTCTTATTACTGAAAGCCAAACAAGTAAAATAGTCATCAATATTGCCTCAATGGCTAGGTGCAAAAACTCACCAAAATATTGAATTCGGTTACAATATGAAAATGTTGCCTTTTATTCAAAGACAAAAGGCTGCAAACAATGGATAATCCATTTTGGTTAGTAATATTCTAAAGGCTTTCACCTGTCAACCTTACATGTTCCGAACATCTTCCTTTTGTCGGAGTTGCTTCAAGTTTCTTTACTTCCAGAAGTTATAATAGTAGAAGTAAGAAGTAGAGAAAAATAGAGATTGAGTCGTTATGCTCAACTGGAGAGGGGTCTTACAATGTGTATGTATGTTAGCACAACACTAGCAGAGGATCAACCAGCTTTAACTTTATCCTTGGTACTTTCTGCGTGACTGATGCTAAAAATACTACTTAATCCTCGTGTTTTGGAATGTCGCTCCAGTTCATCGATTCTGTTCTTAAGGAACTCAAGCTCTCTACTCAGGTCATCGTCTCGCTGCTTCAATGCCTATGAAAGGAAAACAAATTATGATTTGAGTTTTACATGGAAACAGAACATTGCGCTCTATGATTTCAGCACAAGAAAATCACTATTATGAATGTCGATATGCACCTCTAGTTCCTTCCTCCGAACTTCCTCCTTTCTAGCTTCAGATCTGGAACTTCTTTGCACCTCAAAGATAACGGCCACTCCAGCGACCTGAATAAACAGATAACAAAAGCATATTGATGGTATTCTGCCTTGGTGGTTAAAAAAAAGAAGAGAAGACTGAACAAAGTAATTCATGCAAATCTCCACACTATACATGACTAGATAATTGGTGTGTTATGCACTGAAAGAATATATCAGGTTAAGAGGAGCATCTACAATATTCTGTTGTAGATTAATTAAATCAACTGCAATTTTCAATCCTGTATCCAGTTAGGCTAAGGCAATTACTCTTCACATAGCAAATGTGTAGCGAACAAAAAGGAGAAGGAATAAAAAAGATGATGCCACAACAGCCCTTCATGATGCTAACTTCACTCAACTCAACAAGTCATCTTGAGCAGTTGGAATTGAATGCATCAATTGCCATCTAGGATTTCTTCTAGAGCAATAGTAAATCTGTATTTGTAGTTAATATAGATGTATCTCCTTACTTTTAAGTGCAAATGGCTTCAATTAGTGATCCAGAGCTGTGCTTGATCTTTTTAGCACATTACAAAATATATAATTGTTGCTAGTTTCACATACTACTCAGCATCTTCTTAATGCTGGCAATCTACAAAACTATTTTTTACTGATAAAAATAGAATGCGTAGATTTTTGTATTTGTACTTGGGGACCATTTGATAACCCTACTAGACAAGTTTGATAATAGAAACATCAAATCATCCGATACCACGTCAAATGCTTTCAAACTTGAACATTGTCACCGGAACTAAAAGTTTCTAATCATTAGCTATCACTACCTTCATCCCAATTTCTTTGTGTTTAGTTTTCATTTGGCACAATAGAAAATAAAATCGAACTATGAACTTAATATCTGTTAAGAAACAAGTGCAGTCATCCTATTAATTTGTGCAGCAAAATGATGTATTAGATGAGTACCCCTGGTGTGGCCTAGAGGATGGTAAAGCTGGAATTGAAACCATAAGAGAATAAGGTTCAAATCCCAGTACAAGAAAAAATATAGGTGATTTCTTCCTATCAGCCAAAACATCAGTGATCAGAGTTACTCTTTACATGTAGAGGTGAAAGATGTTGGTACCTGGCAAAATAATTAAGGTGCTTACAAACTAACCTAAACACGCTCAAAATTTTGGTTTCTAACATACGCTGCCATGTAGCAATATTTGTTTAGTGTACTGACCCCTAATCAAATTATTTCGACTCGGAAGAGGAAAACCTGTTTTATCTACGAATAGTGATCCAATTGGCATATTACCAGATCACGCCCCTATTGCCACAACTATAGATATAGTGACTCGAAGAATAAACCTTAGTGGCCGATGTAACGATAAGCACATTTTGAACCGAGATCAGGCGTTCAAAAGGTTGAAACCTTCGAAGAGGAATCTCAATTTTCTGGGGAAGTTTGACAATGTACTCAACCTAATTGTAACGCATAACATGACCACTAACATAAGAATATTAGACACATTAAGTCAACGTCTTTAGCGCACAGACATAAAGAAGACAATTAGCAGTACCACAAATTAATACTATTTGAAGTACTAATGAATTAAAAGATTTATATTATTTTGCGGAACATGAGCCGGGGGTCTATCAGAAGCAGCCTATCTACCCGACAAAGGTAGAGGTAAGGTCCCCGCACATCCAACCCTTCCCAGAAGCCCATCTCAGGATTACATTGGGTATGTAGTTGGAGTAAAACTAATGTCAGACAGCCTTCAGTATCCAGATAGCACTTCTAGAAACTAGTGGGTTGAACGAGAACAAGCCCCTATTCTGAAGCATAACATGCCATGCCTTCTCATTGCATCTAGAATATCAGACTAAGTTCGGGACTAATGACCTTCCTGCTATGGTCTGTTATGAACATATGAAATTGAATCGTGAGCTCTATCACAAGTGGAATAGGACATAAAAAGGGTGTTCTCGTTGATAAACAAATCAGCATTTCGAAAAACATCACCATGTCCATGATGATACATAATAATTATCCCAAATGAAAATAAATTTGATATGAAATATTTGTGTAACAAAACAAATTAAGGACCTAGAGACAACATTACCGAGAACACAAAGAGTTCACCTAGGAGATCAGCAGCAGCTTGAACAGCTTTATCTTCATTTAATGGGCGAATTGCCACATCAGTTGCATGACCATATATACGTCTTTGCAATTTAGTTGACAGTCTATGGTTTGCCTGTGGAAAAGAAAAAAAGAAAGAAATAAAATATGTGTACTGTCCATTAGTTTCCAATTCTGATGATCTTCAGTTTCAATGCCCAAGAGAAGGAATCACCAAGTGAGATCACACATTTCAGAAAGATAAAGCAAGACTGAAATACACTCAAGAGCCATGGCAAGACCAATTTGAGGATCTTAACTAGTATATGGATGTTAATAATCCGTGTTAATATAAATGCATTGAAGAACACAACAAACAAAAGTTGCTCAATTAAAGCAGTCACAATAATCCTATTTATTCTTTTCAGTATATAGTTCTGCCGGCAGAGCGACTGTAAGTTCAACCTACAAGAATCAATTGGTTTTTGCCACTTATCTCTTCCCATCTCCACTTTCCGAAGCCATACTACGTCACGTGTCAATTCCCTAGAATCCACAAATTCTCACTCACTACTTCAATAGTCTTCCCTAGTCAAACATGATTTAAGAAATCTATTTTTTTGCATCTTAGTTTCTATAATCAACTAAAAACACTTAGAATCCTTTGATCTTTGCAACTTTTGACCATCAAAATGTATTTTATTTAAATATCATCCCACACCATTAGCTAATTCCATGAGGATAATCAACTATTCATCTACCTATATTCTTTGTAGCTCAGTTATTTAACCTTGTTGGTGCAAAGTGAGGGTTCTATTATCCATTTTATAATCTCCTCCCCATTTCCCCCACCCCCCCAAAAAAAACTTCAACTTCAAGTACTGAGCTCAGCCAAGCACAAACTCAGAGGATCTCACTAATTTCTTAAAGGTTGTTTACCATTTCTAAAAAAACAATTCCAGCTCTTTCTATACCACAAAAACCCCACCCTTTTTCATATCATAACAAATTACCACTAGCTAAAACTCATACAATAGCTATGCAAACAAAAACCCACAAATAAAAAATGATTTTTAGGGCAAAACTGAACCTGGGCAATGTTGATGATGAAATTTCTGAACCTGGGGTGATATCCAGCCTCTTTCTTGATTCGATTACCGATAGGTTTACAGAAAGATTTGAGGGCAAGTGTGCCAAGCTTAAACACTGGTAATATCATCAGATCTCACTTCCCAAAACAAACAGAGAAATTTTTTTAGAGAGTTAAGAAAAAGTATTGAAGAAAACACAAAAGGGTTTTGATCACTCTGAAGCTCTCAATCATGGAGAGTGGAAGGAAATAGAAGTGAAAAATTGAGATAAAACATAAATATCAAATTCAAATTCTAAATTTTTTTATATTACCTAAAATACTAATTAACAATTGAAAATGTATGTAAAGAAATTATAATTTTAAAAAATGTGATTATTTTTAAAATTTTAATTATGTCATATTAATTGTCATGAATGGAATAATATTTATATGTTTTATCTATAACAAGAATTATTTAAAAAAAAGCATGTTAAAATAGAAATATAATCAAGTATTTAATTTTTATTTTAGCACTCTCTAAAATTTTAATGTATGTTTAAACAGATTTGAATATTTGTCCTACTTCGAAAATTGAATGTTTTTGGAACTTTTATATTTAAACTTAAATGTTAAAAAGAATTATCTTTCAATTCAAATCAAATGCAACCTAATACTAATATTGTGTTAAAAGTAACAATATTAAAGAATATCAACCATATCAAATTATGATATGACTTGTGTTTGTTTGAGGAAAAGCAAAAATAATTTTTTGCAATGAATAGTTCTATCTTCTATGTATGTTTTTTCATGTTTATCGGTAAAAATGAATGAAAGATCTCATTGTATAATTAAATTTAGTGTGATTGCGTTATTACTTTGATATTATTTTTTTATTTATTTTTACTTATTATCTTTTAAAAATCATATTTTATTTTTTATCTTACCGAACTCTATTTTATATCCTACTTTTCTTGTAGGTTTATCACTCAAATTATAGGTGTCTGACATTATGTAACGACGGAGAACGATACATTATACCCAAACATTATATTCATTAAAATAATATAATACAAAACAATACAACACAATATAATATGATATGATATATTATGAAACAATATGTAACAACCATCCTAACAAACGATCTATATATGATTAGTAGGGATAAGACAAAGATCAATCTTCTTATGCACTATAATTCCAGGCTTAACAATTGTATCAATATCCTCTTTTTTCATCCCACAAGGCAATTCCCAATCAAATGCATAAACAAGATTTGACAATGCAAGTTCCACCATTGCAACACCATTGCTTTGAAATAATGCATATTTTGGATGTCATCCTGCATCAACAACCGTTTTTTTTGTTTCAACTAAATTTTCTGATTTCTCTACTTGACTTTCTTCATGGCTTTTGGGGTGGGGAGTCTCTAAAGATGTCATTGCCCATACTATTGTAGATGCACTAGTGCCTGATCCTATTACATTCTACAAGAAATTAACACACACAAAAAAAATACACTTCATAAAATTAGTTAGTTTAATTAAATTAGGATGAATCTTCTTAAAACTCATTTGTTTGTAGGTAGGTTTAAGATTTAGGAGATTACCATGTCAAGTGCTTTTATATCCTCCAAAGTAAGATCAAATGGTGTTGATTTCTCTTTCTTGAATTGGAGCAAAAGATCAATAATGTCCCCTTCCATAGATTTTGGCTTATTGGGACTCAGAGATGTTGCTCAATGAGTTCGGTATAAAACTCATCCAAATCCTTGAAATTCTTATCGAGTCTATCAATCAATCCAGAGAGCTTATCAATCCAATTTAAAGAAGGAAAAAAATCAGAGACAAAGAAGCTAGCCAACAATGCTTCAACCTCCGTCATACCTAATACCAAAAGCAACTCTACAAATAATTGTACTCGTTAGTATAATCACTATATTACTCAAGTTGGTGATTTGTGAAGTGATAGCCTTTTGAGTTATTTTCTTAATCATTCTTGAAACTTCATTTACACGAATTGAACTAAATGATCGCACTTTTTTTAGACTAAATAAATTAATAACAAAAACTTTTCTCATTTCCCTTCAATATTCATCATAAGGTGCAAAACCAATATCTTAAATAAAATTTCTTTTCCAAAATAATTTTATTCTATTTTTTCTTATTCTATTTTTTTGCTATCTTATTTCAATATAATTATCTTTTAATACAAGTATTAAACTTATACATTTACATTTTATGATTGATAGCTTAAAAGTAACCACAGTCTTAAAATTTTGAATCTGTCACTACTCATACTATTATGTAACTTAATCTCCCAAAAATTTAAACAATCATGATAGGAAAAAAATAATTTGTTCTAGTGCCTTTATATCAGTTCTCAAATTTAAAAGCGAAAAAGTCTCCTTCTCACTAGTTTGCTTTTTTTTTGTCTCTTTTAGTAATTACAATTGTATGTGAAGGACTAAAGGTATATTGTTTCTCCTTTTTTTTTTTCTTGGACCAATCCAAAGATTTTGACCGTTTATTGCATTGAATTGAAAAAAAATAATTAATGCCTATGTTAATGAATTTTAGCTCGCAATTACGTTCTTTGATTGACATAAATTTATATTAAAAATAATGAACATTCATACCCATAAAATCTTGAATCTGCCACTGAATGATATCCCACGTAAAACACGTGATACAAGTAAGTATTTGTTTACCATTGAAACTAAAGTGTTAAGTCTAACAAGAAAGTAAGACTTAAATAATTGTAAAACGTTGTATTCAAATAATTACAAGGGTTTGTATATCTCGGGGGGGTGGCCGACAGTATACAAAAATATATGTCTTGGCCCCAAATTAGAGTCCTCATTTTTATAATACTAGGTTATCAGTTATTATTATTTAACAATATTGAATACTATTTGTAGCAAATTAAATTTTTCAATGAAACTGAAAGGAATATGAGAAAGAACTTTGACATATTTTGGAGTACTAATATCTTTTGAAAAAATAATTTAAATAAGAATGATGTATTATCCATTGAAACCTACCCAAAATTAATTATATAAAAGTTATTAACAATTAAAGTTTAAAATCCCGTTTAACTTTTACTTTAGACCACTAATATGTTTGAGCCGATCCTGATATTTCTCCAAAAAGAACCTTCTATTTATTTATTAAGATAAGAATAAGATCTACGTGTACTTGTTATTCTTTCCAAATTTCATGTCAATATGTTATTTATCACTATTGTTGCTCAATCTAAACCAAGATATGACTAGTTGACAACATACATTGTACAGTAATTTGGTAAAATGAAATAATGTTATGACTAGCCAATCAAAGGACGACACATCATATTTTTGATAAAAGGAACAAAGAAATGTGAATATATATAGGCTTATCCCTACTGTATTTGTAAATGAAGATATGTGGCAGAATAACATTGGAGAATCAACAAGCCCTCACTCTCATTCATTAATGCTCAAGAAGGTGATTGAAGCAACCATTCTTAAAGAAAAAATATCTTTTATTTAAATATGGATAATTTTCATCCTTGTATCAAATATCGTCAAAAAATTAATAAATTCTACAAAAACATGAGCAGTTTACGTAACTATCAACAAAAGCTTTCATGAATAATTTTGTTACATGCTATAAGAAATTCCTGAAAAATATATTAAAAATATTAGACACTACTGCTTAATGAAACAAAAAGTGTTTGAAGGTGTGAGAATAGATGATGTGTTTTTTTTCTCATTTGATAGCGAAAAGAAGCTGAAACTTAATTATCTTTACCTTTTTCATGGCCGATATGTATTTGGATCAATAAATATTTGGGTGAATCTAATATGAAAGTGATCAAAATGTTGATTGTCTCGCATTTGAGTTTCATTCCACATTATTAGTTAGAAGAAGAGGTCTCCAACAAATGCCGCTTCCAGCATATTCAATTGAAAAGAAACATATTTCAGCCAATAATATTTTTAATATCAAATTACATGAAAAATAAATGATAAAACTGTCAAAAATTTAAAAGATTTTGCATAATGCTAAATTCAATTGTCGAAAAAGTTCACGATAGTATTTTTGGAATATCTAAAAATAATAATTCTGAAGGAATGACTTGATTTTCGTAGACTGTGTTAGTTTTCTGAATTTCTTGGGGTACCCAAAACTCCATTCATTAATGCTCGATAAGGTGATTGATGCAACCATCTCACAGGAAGCTGATATAAAGAAGATAAAACTTTAAATTCTAAAGGCCGATTCACAAGTTTTAAAATGGAAAAATCCGAATCCATTTCAGATTATTGTTAAAAGTGATATTGTTGTAAATCAATAAAGAAGGTATGGAGAGGAAGTAGATGATGTGTACGTGGTAGAAAAAAAATGTAAAAGAGCCAAAAACACTTGTTTACTTTCGTCTATCGGCTAAATTTGTCTCTAGTTATACTATTAGATCAAATATACCCACGTCGTTACAAAAATATTTATAAAAGGAACCCTTATTTGATCAATCAGCCAAGATAACCCGATTCCCCAACATTTAACCCGACCCAAAATCCAACTAAGTAAACATCCCACCCCAAACACCAATTCATATTTGTTATATTAAAAAGATGTTTAGAAATTATTATACCAAGATATAATAAGCAAATTATAAACTTGGCTCAGCTTGACTTACACCTCTTCACAAATGTTATGTATAAACTTCTGCTCAATGTTAAAATTCCATTTTAAATCATGTACAATTGTTATACATGTACACACACAAACTAACTTCAAAACTTTCTCAATAACATGTATTTGGATAATGTAGCAAACAATCATATATGTGGATACAAAAGACATGTTTGTGGGAGATCAGTAAGATGATGAGATGTAATGGCTTTTTCGAGATACCTCAAAGATTCAAATTGAAGACGTAGGTGCTGGCAATGTTGATGATGAAAGTTAGGAACCTTTTTTCAGCTCCGGGTACTCTTTTAGTGGAGCCTTGTGCTTCCATGTTATCATGTTGTTAAGCCCTTCATTCCGAGCACCCTCTTCGCCTTTGAGGTGGCGACTGGAAGTCCAATCCTTGAACTCCTTAGCTAGGTTCGGTGTGCACGTTCTTGAGACATCTTGGGACGTCTGAACATATCCCTAGCTTAAACACTGGGTCTGGTAGTATCATTCACACTTCCCAAAACACCAGTTTGCCCATTTCTCCAAAGGAAAGCCCACAAGCAGGGGCTAGCATTTCTAAGCAAAACTACCACTAGAGATATTAGCAATTTTAATAATGATAGTGCTGAGAATTTAATAACTGAAACATATCTTCTATTCCTTCTAGACACTCTTGTTTACCAACAAAAATAATGTTGAAGTCCACATACCTTAAGAAAAAAGACAGGAACCTGTGCTACCTATCTTCACACTATCTTCAACAATTCCGCCCTTTTATCCTTCAACCCGGAGGATGCATTATAAATAATCCATTTGGTTTTACCAATCTTGACTCCATGCCAGTCAGGCAAACGATCTTGGACTGTGACAGAACCAAGCTCCATGCACTAGATATTTTGAACAATGAAAGGCATGTGCCACAAACATTGAACCAACTCAGAGTATAGGTTTAGAGTATCAATAGTGTTTTCGCAAAGATAATACTAGCTTGCCAAGCTCTTGGCCCTCATTAGGATGTTAGTCTAAGTCAAGCTAGCTTTCAAAGAAGCTGCCCCACCAATTAAAAAGAATAAATTATAAGAGGAAGAGAGTTTTTCCTGAGTATCTCTGCCAAGTGAGTCCAGAACATCTGCATGGCTAGAGAGGATTGTCTTCTTGTAGTATTTGACAGTCAGCTAAAGGCAAATTGTTTCTGCACTAACAATCCTATTTAGGCCATTCCTCAAATAGTTCTGGTTATCATTCAAACAAGTCAAACGTCCTGCCTCGCCAATTTTGAGACTGCCAAACTAGAAATCAAAAAAATTAGCTAGGAGATCAAGAAAGTATTTGTGGCAGTTAAGGCTGTAAAAATAGATAGCTATAAAGTAAAACCAAGAAACAGTATCCATTAGCCTAGTGCTCTCCAGAAAGTCTGCATACCTTTCCAAACAACAGAGATCTTCAATGCAGCTCTATCCCACGGAGCCCATTCTTAATTCTGGGAAAATCTTTATGGTAGAAAGACGATGCTACTCAAAGTAACTCCTAACCAGAATATGCTTGTTAGTTGTCTAAACACTTGTTAGCTTCATCTCCTTCAGTAAGACCTGCAATTCAGTATGCAAGCGTTCATTCTGAGGATGCGACGAGGAACCAGCCAGAAATTCATGCACTACTCCATCAACGTTGATCCAGCTACATCCTGGCTGCTTTACAACTCCTTTTTCCTTCATAGACAACCTCAGCCGTGAAATAGCACCCCAGTGATGATCAATGGCATATGTATTGGACAACATCACATAGCCAGCAGAATTGTTAGGGTCCACCTCAACAAGAATGGAGGAAATAATCCGCGCCAATTCCAATCTGTTATGTAGCATGCAGCCACCAAGTAAAGCTCCCCATACAAAATTATTGGGTTTAAAAGGCATTGAGGTAGCAACTTGAAGTGCTTCCTCAACATAACCTACTCGAGCAAGGAGATCAATATAGCTAGCATAATGTTCCAATCTAGGAGCAATTCTAAAACATTGGCTCATTTCCTTAAATATTTGACGGCCTTCTGCTGCCAGCCCTGCGTGAGTACAAGCACATAGCAAACCAAGGAACGTCCCAGCATTTGGATGCAAATTGAGGTCAAGCATTTGTGAGAAAAGTTTTAACGCCTCCTTACCTTTACCATTTACTGCGAGACCCATGATCATCGCATTGAAAGAAACAACATCTTTTACAAACAATTGGTCAAAAACATCCCCTGCTCTCTCTAAACTCCCGCATTTAGAGTACATATCTATCAAAGCAGTTGCAAGATTTGCATTTGAAAGTAAAAAGCTTTTTTGCCTACTACCTTTCATGTACTCATGAACCCACACACCAAGGTTCAAATCACCAACTTGAGTACAAGCTGAGAGCACACTAACCATTGTCACATGATTGGGGCAACAACAATTAAGCTCCATCATTAACCGGAAAACACATAAACCATCCAGAGCACAGCCATTCTGAACGTACGCGCCTATCATAGCATTCCAAGGAACCAAACTTCTCTTCCCATCACCAGAAATCTGTTCAAATATTTCCCTACTCTTATCAACCTTTCCCCACTTCCCATATAAGTAAACAAGAACAGTATTAACTGAGTCACATCCAGAACATCCCAAATCATACTGTTGCATTGAATACCAAAAATTCCCAATCCATTTCTCAATATTTAACATATCAAGTTTTGAACATGCAGATAAAACATTAATCATAGTATCATTTTCAGGGATCAAACTCTTCTTTACCATACATAAAAACAAACTCAAAGCTTCTTCAGACATACCAAACTTAGCATACCCAGTAATCAAACAAGTCCAACAAACAACATCCTTCTCAGGCATTTCATCAAATACCTTACGCGCAGAATGTAATTCTTTCAAACTCCTGGCATAAACACTTAACAACCCATTACATAGAGATGGATCCTCACCAAATCCAAATTTCACAACAAGGGTATGAACCTGTTGAACATAATATGAATTCC
Source organism: Solanum habrochaites (assembly GCA_027704765.1). Classification (NCBI taxonomy): domain Eukaryota; kingdom Viridiplantae; phylum Streptophyta; class Magnoliopsida; order Solanales; family Solanaceae; genus Solanum; species Solanum habrochaites. The sequence goes on from JAKWJA010002495.1 coordinate 64,580,661, forward strand.
CAGAACGAGAACAAGCTTTAAGAAGAAAAGAAAAAGTCAATTCATTAGGCAAAAGGGACTGGCCCCTCAACTTGTTAAATACCAAGAATGCATCAGTAAAACTTCCTTCTTCACTTAGTATTCTAACAATAGCGTTAAAGGGGAATATGTTGGGTATCTTTAGCTGATGAAGTATACGAAGAGAAAAGTTTGATGGGTATTGACCAATAAGGCGAGTAGCTATGAGGTTGTCTTGATGAGCACCAATACGGAAAACCCGAGCATGGATTTGTCGAAGGTGATTATGGGTAATACGGCCTTTTAAGAGGTTGCAGAGAGATGAAGAATGGAGATCAGAAGTTGAAGAGAATGAACGGGTAAAGTTGAGGCAATAATTAGCTATAATGGAGTTGGATTTGATGGATTCAGTACGATAGAAGAGACTCTGCATGTTATTTCCGGTCTACCTCGAACTCACTGACCACCCTTTGCAGAATCCGGCACCGGTTTCTCCTCCGGCCAATAAATTCCGGTGAAGGCGATGTACGATTGCAATCGCACAACAAATTGGTTCGAGTATAGTTATACATTATTCAAAAAATCAAATCTATATACTTGGCCCATTTAGAAAGAAAAATAAGTTTTTACCCTTTTATTTATCTGATTTAGTTCGATACTCAATCTTGTGATCTGAATCATGTTTATGAAAATAGATCGAATTCATAAACTGGTATGTCAATTACGTTGGAATTTTCCCTCAGTACTTCAACTACTAACATTTTCCATTGAATCATTGTACCACCTATAAACACTGACTGATTTTGATAGACTTTTCCAATGAAAATGTTGACTGATTTTGATAGACTTTTCTATTGTAAATGTCTTCAATTACATTCGTATTGTAATGATTTTAAATGAAAGAATGAAGACAAATTGTGTGTTAGTCTCATTTATTTTCTAATGTGTTCAAATAATTTGGAGTAAACCACAATTATTTTTGAATATTTGATTTCTGAAAGAACACATGTGTCCTCTATCAATACCCCTCACAACACATCAACCAACGGTGTTTAAAAGAAATAAATTATGGTTGATTCAATTATTAAAATCCAACAAGTATACAGATCTATTTATATATTTTGCCTGGAAAATGTAATACAAACAAACAAATCGAAGCTTAAATTGATTTTTATCTGGACTAATAACCAATCCAAACGTAGGATTATCACCATGAAAAGTAAGTGGGGAAAGAGAACGAAACCTTGAAAACAGAAAATTAATATGCACTGTGATACAGATAAGTCTGAAAATACAATACGGTGATGGTGGTATTAAACCATCAGAATACACCAATATATGGTAGTTGCACAGTATAACATAGAGTAAAACATACAATACACTACATTTCATCTAAGTCTTCTCTCTTCCTGAGAGAGTAGAGAAGGTAGATACGAAAGCAAAGAAAATTAGAAGGCGGTAAATGAAAGAAACAATTTGATCCTTGAACGTCTTCGTATAACACCAGCAACTCATAATTTGGTTACTGGATTATTGCAGACAAAAGGAGCAAACTGGTCATAATCCTACTTCCATGACTTCAATAACCATTAACATCCATCCATAGCTGATCTTGCAAGCCTATTTGCCTCAGAAAAGACCTCTCCATCCTCATCGGCAAAGGGGAGCTAAGCTCCATCAGGATCTGTCAACCAAAATTAAAATGAGGACCAGAAACATAGCAGGAAGAAGCACAACCCCAATGGTTGGCACGAAAACCACTGTTATCAAAGATACAATTGAACCAACTGCAACACAGCTACCCACCCAAAAAAAAAAAAAGAATGTGAAAGATAGCAGGAAGAAGCACAACCCCAATGGTTGGCACCACCAATGCAAATATCATTCAGAAGACTTTAAAGTGGTTCAAAAGAAAAAGAAAATAGCTTCTTATTATGAACAAAAATCTTATTTTCCACATTTATGGACCAGTGTTTTGTCTCTAGCACCGGATAAACAAACAGATTCTATAATTGGACCTGCCTGCAACATACATGAGTAATAGCTGCACTTCACATGAAGTCATGCTCCGTATAGGTATGGCTGGAAGGAAGGTTGGAAATTAAGCATATGACCTCCATCGCGGGGTTGACTGATTCAATGCACAATAGAGTGAATTCTATGTGAACTGCAGTACAAAACCCTTTCCTGTGTGCTGATGGCAAAGAGGTCTGACAGATTTTTTCAAGGCCTAGGAAAGACTTAACAAACTCTCTAAAAGCTTATATCCCTCTTCTTCACTTCATGTGTACATCTTGAATAAGCTCAGAACATATCTGAGGAAAATTCAAGCACCCTTACACATGACAGAGTGCAGAGTTCAGAAAAGCTATAGTAATTTAACCAAGTAAAAAAGAGGTACTCATCATAGACTTGGATACACAAGTTGCCAAAAGAAATATCGGCCTACCTTACACTCTCAGAAAATTTGTTGCAAATAGAAATGTAGATTGTGGTCCATCTTACATTGGATGCATCCCACAATTCATTGATGGAACATGATAGACTATCTATATTTCCTAGCCTTTCTACTAGTCAAAATTAGGCAACATTATTTAGATCCATCCTCTGTCTATTTCAGTTGGATAGTTGTAGAAAAGGCTGGTGGAAGTCAAATATTTCTTCAACTTCAAAAAGTTCTTCCAACTTTGCTATTTTCTTTATTAATTTAGAACGGAACACCTTATTTTGAAATAATAATAATACGTTCACTTTTTGCAAAAGATTTGTACAAACAAGAGCCCTAAAAGTTTTCCTCAGAAAAACTGGGTGAAGTTCTTTGTTGCACTTTTTCAACCAAAAAGCCTCCTCCAACTAACAAAAACGAAACTTCAAAGCTACAGCTATGCAAGTTCTTTTGTATACAAAAAGAAATAATTCAAGGTTTTTCAGAATCATCCAAATGGAAAACAAATACCTCAGATCTTCAAACATACTTCAATCAAATTTAACTACTTCCGGTATCAAACCGAAAGTACTTCAGTCCCCTCATTTCTTCAAGACAGACAGCGCTCTAGATAGCAGTCAGGGTTTAATGGAGTATGGAGGTTATGTTGACAAATGTTATTATAAAACCGCAAATAGCAAAAAGTAAAATTGCAGAAGTATTCATAACAATACTATTGGACAAAAAAAAAAGTAAAGAAAAATAATTTATTAGATGTCAGCATTGTAAAGAGGCGGGATCTAGAAGTATTTATTTCAGAGAATCACCCAAACGTGTATATTAAATGGTTAATACATTCATTAGCCCCCGTACAAAGATGGCATGGCATCTAATAAATAATATTTCTTTTCTTTTCTTTGTCCAATAGTGTTGTTATGAATACTTTTGTCATTTAACTTTTTGCTATTTACAGCGATATAATAGCATTTGTCAACATGACCTCCATGGAAACCTACACAGATATCTGGAGCGCCACCTGTCTCGACGAAACGAGGGGGACTGAACTGCTTCTGGTTTGATGCTGAGAAGTAGATAAATTTGATTAAAGTATGTATTTTGTAATTAATAGGGTTGTTAAATTTGAATGGCGTTTCAAGTTCTATTGTAAAAGTCATATTTTGTAATTGATAGGGTTGCTAATTCCCAACTTTAGACTTAGGGTAGTTATTGATGGCCTTGGTCATTTTTTGTTGTAAAGGCCACATTTTTCGTATTTTGATAATTCATATATTTGTTAATTCCCTATTGTTAGACTAGCAATAGTGATGAATGACATTGGGCATTATTTTGTTGTACTATGTAATCAACACATTTGCTAGCTCCCTGACTTCTCTTTTTTCTGTCTAGTGGTTAAGGTCGTCATTTTCCTTTTTACTACCTACTTGAGTTGAACATCTTTTGAAATCAGTCTCTCTACCTCCACAAGGTAGGAGGTAAAGTTTGCGTACACTCTATCCTTCCAACACAATAATAGTAAAGACGAGGCATAAAATTTCAATAAGGGGGTGTTCAATTATATGCATAGTTTAATCCTAAGGTCTAAGAATGTAAATAAGTTGATCCCTTTTAGACGTTCTAAGCTAGGGCTAAAATAGGTCAAAATGAGGTTGCCGATTGCATTTTTAAGTTAATTTTATTTGAAAACCTTTCGGTTTTTGTGTTACTTATATCTATATAGCCCGACCCTAACGGATCAATAGTATTTCGTTTTGAGGGATACTTTTAGGTGATTCTTTGAAATAAAAGTAGAGTTATGGTCTTGTTCTTGAAAAGAAAAATCTGAGGATAAGGTAATATAATTAGCGAGACAATAGTAGTAAAGACGAGACATAAAAGTCAAAACATAACTGTGTTCATGCCTTATTTGATTGACTACTATCTATCTATGAAGCCTCTTAAACTAAATATTTGAGTATTGACTTGTTGCAATTCTAAGATTTGTGAGTGTGTTTCATGATCGGAAAGAAAGTTTTTGGGCGAACAATAGTTTTTACATCTATCTTCAACTTCAAAAAGTTCTTCAAACATATGTGATTTTCTTTATTAATTTTGAACGAAACACCTCATTTCAAATAATGATAAAATTACCTTCACTTTTTGAAAAAGATTTGCACAAACAAAATCCCTAAAAGTCTCCTCAAGAAACCGAGTGAAGTTCTTTGTCACACTTTTTCAACCAAAAAGCCTCCTCCAAGTTCCAACTGACATAAACAGAACTTCAAAGCTACAGTTAGGCAAGTTCTTTTGTATATAAAAAAAGATTCCAAAGGTTCTTCATAAAACCAGAAGGCTGAATTTAAAATGAATCACAACTTTTTTAAAACACTTTCTTCAAAGCAGAAAGAGGGAATGAAACACCAAAAAGACATTTTGAGATGAACAAAATTGAAAAAGCATGTTTGAGTTAAGGAAACATGTTTCGTTTGCTAACTACTTATACTTTTAGGAAACACAAAGAAACATCTACAGAATATTTGTGATAGACGGTTAAATGCCGATGACACAGAAAAAGTGGGAAATCCACCAAATCACCCGGACATATTTTCACGAGATATTCAGTGCAGAGAAACAAAAACTGCTTAAACCTTCTCTTATTTTCTATCATAAGGATACAAGGTATTTTCAGCTCCATTTTCAAGTTTTTTTTTGTTAGTGCCTATAACATTACAGCATCTTAGTATCCTGTTTTGCTATTTACTCAATAAGAAAGAGAAGCACGCTGATAGTTGACACTGCAAGCATAGGACCTCACAAAAATCTGAATCAGAAAGGGGACCGTAAATGTGCCCTTACGAACATTAAGACAGAACTTTGTTAACCTCAAAACATTGTGACCGTTTTTTATCATATTTGTGTGTGTGTGTGTGTGTGGTAACCAATTATAGGAAAGTAAACGTTGCACTTATTTGATTATTAGTGACTCACAAAATCTTATAACAAGCATCTTCGATCAAGACAAAAGCCTGAATTCGCATACTAAAAGGTACGTGGCCTTACAAGCGTTGAACTATTTATTACTTGCCAATCAAAGGCAATAACAAAGATAAATCCAAAGATGAGGAACGGATAACAACTCAAACCTATATTGTAGTATCAGTTGAAAAAGTCAAATCAAACCTATATACTCTTCCCTCCAAATAATATCGAATTAAACTTTTTTCTCATGTTTGGCAAGGAAAACAACCTTATTGATTTCTCTTCTTTACCTCCACGAGCTCAGGGAAAGGAGTATTAGCTCTACCAAACAAGCTCATAATAAACAATATCACATTCATGAAACTAGTTTAAACGTAATTCACAGATCCAAATGAATATCAAAAGGGACTACTTCACGAAAATTGGGCAAATTGAAACGAGATAAACACAAAAGAAATATATTCTTCTCAGTTGCTCCACATCTCTACAAAAGTTCCCAACAGCTGACAGTGAAAACAAGTAAGCATATCAAATGCGGAGGAATCATACCATATGCCATCACCACACAGAGTTGTTCCGAGCTTTCCCTAGACTAGGCCGGGTTCAAAAGTTTTCACAGAATCAGCTTCACTAAATCCTCTCCTCATTCGATCATACCCACCTCCAGATTTCGGCCTACCGTTGTCTCCGTACCTATTAGGTGACGACCCAAGATATCCCTGATGATAATGCTGACCACCCCCAACCTCCGGTCTAGCCCTCACTCCCTGACCACCCTTCGCAACATCCGGCACCGGTTTCTCCTCCCTGCCTACAAATCCCGGTCTCAGATGTGGGGGCACGAACCGGTTCGACTTTGGCAAAGGCGACTGCAAAGGTGAAGGCGGATTCACAGGAGATGATGAAAGTGAGGTGGTGGTGGTGGGTCCAGCCCCAGTACGGCCTTGTGGACGAAGCGAGATAGAGTCAGATTCACTTCCAGCTCCAGCTCGGATTTGATCCGGTGGGCTCGGGCTTTGTAACTTCGGTTGTTGCTGGATCGGAATAGGCTGGGTTTGTGGAATAGCGATTGGCTTTGGAGTAGGCCGGCTCAGAACAAGCATATGTCCATGGATACGAGAGTTGGAGATAATAGTCTTATTACGACTATCGAACGACGACGACGAAGAGTTTGATTTACCAGAGGTGGCGGAGTTGGGAGTAGTTTTCTTCTCGTAGATGTCGTTAAAGTTAAGGGAGGTATATTTATTGGTTCTTGCCATCCACCACCGCCGCCGCGTTCCGCCGTAAAAGGAGAGGAAAATGTAACTTCCGGTGATCGGAAAAAGAGAACAAATGGCTTTTACGATCTCGTTTTTTGGGATCTGTGAGAGAAAAAGGAAGGAAGGAAGAAATTAAGTGTCTGAGGGGCAGTTGCCACGTTCTAATCGGTTGGGTGGGCTTTGCTCATTAGGACTCATATGTGACGTGCAATAATTTTATGTTTTATTGGTGAGGATGAAGTGTGTTGATCGTTAGGGCCCGTGTCCAATGTTTTTCTTTTTCTTTTTTATTTACTTTTAGGTGTTTGTGGCAATTTTGTTTTTCTCTTCTTTTTAAAAAATTAAACTATATTTTGATTATGAACGAACACTTGGAGTCATTCTAACATACTTAATATGAGGAATAAGAAATAATAATTTTGGAGATATAGTTATACTTTTTTGTATTTAATTATGAGTATTAGTTAGATTCCAAATTATATATTTTATTATTTATATCATAATATAGAATAAGAAATGAAATGTGATATTAGTTCAAATGAGAAAGGGGATGTATTCCATATATATACTAGGATAAAAAACTATAAGATAACTTTATCAATTTCATATTTAATAACAAAAAAATTGAGCTATATGTTATCAAATTAACTATGATGACTAGGAGGGTGTTTCGATAAATTTTTAAGTTTGTTCAAATTAATGTATGATATTTTTGATTTATTTATATATTTGGTAAATCAGTAAAGTGAAATTATTTAAAAGCTAAAATTAATTTTAAAAAATTAAATTAAATATTAAATATTTACTTTTCATTAAAAAAGTTTAAATATATCTCAATTACTTAAAACAAAACAAATGCAAAGATTATTTCTTTTTTTATTTATCAAAAATCACCACCTAATTATCAATTTCAAGATTCATATTAACTACTCATATCTAGAAGAGTTCAAAGAGAATTTGTTTTCTCCTTCTGTATGTAATATATTTTTTTTCCCTATAAAAGGGCTCATTGATCTTTTTCAACGATACTGTATTTAATATATTTTTTTAACACTCTTCATGTTCCTCATTGAATTGTAAAACATTGCTCACATTTTAACTACATTATTGTAACCATTATATTATAAAATTTAACTGATGTCTTCTTCAACCTCCACTTGTACTGAATTTTTCCGCTTTCTCAACATCTTATATATTATTACAGTTTTATCAAAATGTGTAAATAAGAACAACACATCGCGAATCACTACATAATCAATATCCATTTTAAAGAGTTTTTTTACTATTTCTTTTATAATTTTAGAGTTAGGAGGAGACCATATTCACCAAAAAGTATAAATAGCACACACTAAGTGGACTAATGAATCAATTTTCCATTATAGTTTTTTTATCATTCATATATGTAAAGCGGCGTTGATTCAATATAGTAAACTTTTAGTGGATATAATTAAACTAAGTTAATATTTATTAAAGATCTACAAATTTCCGAAATCAATACAAATTTAGGTATAAATAGGACATAGTAAAAAAAGTTTCATGAAAGAATATTTTTAATAAATTGAAATAGGTGTTGAACTTGATAGAAACTTATATTCTTATTATATATTAATTATTGTGTTTTCTGTCTTAGTTTTATGATAATACAAATTGAACTTAAATGAAGCAATTCATGAACAATATTATATATCAATTTATTTGGAATATGTGTCTTCGTTTTATGATGATACAAATTAAACTTAAATGAAGCAACTCATGAACAATATTATATATCAATTTATTTGAAATTGAAACATAGTACTAAAATTATTTTCCCACATTTGCAATAATGACAAAACAATTGATGGAGCAAACTCAATCTCCATTCATTCTCAACTCATAAGTATCTAGACTTAAGTAGTCCACTCATTAAGCCCATGACAAATAAGAGACCAAAATATTGGGCTTGTCAAATATCCTTTAATATTCATGATTCAATGTAGGGAAAATTATATATAATAGCAAACTAATAATCTAAAATAAATGGAATAGTTAGGGTTTGATTTAATTGTGCTCGATAGCAAACATTAGCTAAAATTTGCCAGTGTCTCTCTCCTTGAAATCTCTCTCCGCCATGCCACTCTTTATTCTCTCGCGTCTCCTCCCGCCCTCTCTGCTTTATACACCGAATTTATAATTTTTGTTTCTTCTCGTTTTTGTATAACGTGAGAGAAAATTGTTTATATACAACACTCAAAAATAATATATCTTCGTTTTATACACTTCATTATACAATTTAACAAAACATTGTAACACGTTTACCTGACTTTTCAAAGATGTACATAGAAAATGTCAACGAATTATACAATTGGGCGAATTATACAATTGCAAAGTGAACTAACAATTTTTCTCTAGCTTTTAATACAAACAAAGTGTATATATTGTGTTTCTGTTTTTGTATAAACGGAGAACAACATATACTTCTTTTTCTTTTTTTTAAACCTTAAGATTCAAATGGCAAAGCAAATAGGCAGTTGAATCATACATGTGCCAATAGACAATTGCAAGTGAAATAGGATGGTGAAATTATACAATGCAGCGAATAGGCAAAGCGACTATTACCATTGTAGATGCCAATGAATTATACACTTGTATAAGTATAAGCTAATTATACAGTTTTTTGTTTGTATGGAGCGCCCATTATGCAAGTTTTGCTATAACATACAAATATGAATTTTTTGTTTGCTATATGTGAAAGTTTTGCCCCCCATGTATGGGCTTAAATAAACTTTTAGCTAGTTCTGGTTTTCACGATTACCATTCGCAATTATATAGCAAAGATTAGTGTAATATATATTGTTGTAGGTAACCGCAAATTCCCCTCACATTTTTAAGACTTTTTGAAAAAAATACAATCCGTGGCTAAATTTTGATTTGTCATTTATATTTGTATTCATTATATTTTTTGTGAATTTTATAGAAAAAAATATAAATGCAGATTGATTTGTATTACAATGAATTATATATTAGATAGAGAGAGACGAGCGAAATCTAAAGAGGAGAGAGTGAGATCAAGAGAGGGAGAAGGGAGGAAAAATACATGTTGTATTCGTTGTATAACAAATACAACCGATACAAAATACATATACAATTGAACATGGGGAAATAGTGATGACAGGATTAATAGTGTTCAGGAGGACGATCCATGGCCCAACTCTCAGTTCTCAAGTTCCCAAATATTCTCAGTTTGATTTTAGTGGTATCTTTACAGAGAATTTTATTTATCGTAATAGGTTTTTATTCAAGACAGCTGCAGTTTCTTTTTTTCCGAAGTGGTAAGCATCCACCTAAAGGTGATAGGGTAGGGTGGGTCATACCTCTTTTGTGTAAGTCAAATTCAGAGCGTGAAAGTCGTCAGTTATCACTATCTCGTAAAGACATTGAGACCATGTTACACGACGAAAGCGAGTATGGGATGAACTTCGAACTCGTGAAATTTATTACTACCTCTCATGTTAAGGGTGGACAAGAGGGATCAGAATGCTCGAATGATAAGCAATTCTTTAATTTTAAGCTCAATTTTATAAGTTCGAGTTATCAAAAAGCATAAATGTGGGAGCTACCTGAGAAGAGATAAAATAAAAAAGAAGAAAAAGCAGTTCTAGTGTTGTCATGTAATTATCAAGTCTTGTGGTTTAAATATTTGTAGTATGATTAACGAGTTAGGACCTACATGTCTCAACTTTGGACTAGAAAGCTGGAATTGAACAAGAGCTCGAAAATTATTAAAGTGTATGAGTCCGATTATTTTTTATAAATTTAACATATTGTTATTTTTTTTTTTAGAACGAAATAATGTTAATACATGAATTTACTCTTTTTTTTCTTTGGGCCTTTAAAATATCATATTGAAAGTTATGAATGCTTTCAGAGAAAAAAATTATTTAAAAAAAGACGGAGTTCAATTTAAAGTAAATAAAATGCTTTATAATATTCACCAAGAAAATGACTATGGCTGGCCACAAAAAAAAAAAATTGTCTTCCAAAAGTATTTTTTTAGTGGAAATTTTTGAAGTGTCACTACTTTTCAAGATTTTGCCTTCTCTCTTTTTTAAAATTATTTTTTTTTTATTGAAGTCAAGCTAGATTTTTTTAAATTTTAATGCATAATTACCGAGTTTAGTAAACAAACAAATTAAGATAAATCTATCCTATAAAATAGCTCAACAAAGAGCTATACTACAACAGAAACAGAGAGTTGTTCAAGTCCATAAGAGATCAATTTCGATTCTTTAAGATATCGATGAAGACATCTTCTGTTATAATAATAAAGAGAATTAATTATCTTTTCATCCAGTGTTTACTATTCACATTAGTATCTGTATCTGAATTTAAATTCACGTCTAAAAAGTCCACATTGAAAGTAAGAGGCTCAAGACGATTTCAAAAATTCCCACTAAGGAAGGATTAGCCCAAAAGCTTATCCTATAAATTTATATACCAACTTTACACATGCATTTCATGAACACCATACACATTTCTGTTCCAAAAAAATGTCTCCTCAAAACCTTTTTCCTCTCATTCTTCTTTTCATCATTCTTACTAGAGCTGAATCTACAATTAACAGATTTCGAATCCTAGAAGATGAATCCACCGTTGACATATATCATATCCTCGAAGGTGGAGGAGAATACGATACATTCATCAAATTCCTTAAAGAAACAAAAGTTGGAGATCGAATCAACTACAAAGCCAATTCCAGCGATGGCGTGACTGTTTTAGCCCCAACAGATAATGCATTCAATAACCTCACAAATAGTACATTTGTCGACGAGCATAAACTACAACAACTCATAAATTACCATGTAATGTCAAAATTCTACGAATTTGATGAGTTACAAATGGTACATAACCCTGTAGAAACGCTAGCGACAGGGGAAGATAATGAGCCTCTTGGACTTAACTTCACCGGAAAGAAAAATGAACTGAATGTGTCATCTGGTTATGCGGTAACAAATGTATATGAAAAAGCAATATCTATTAGTACAGATCCACCGTTGGCTGTTTATAAATTAGACAAAGTTTTAGTGCCTTTCTGAGTTTATTGATCCTAAATCTCCATCTAGTAATGATGCCCCTGCACCTGCACCCAAGAATGGTACTAGTGATGATGATGAAATAACAGCTGATGATAAGCCATCACCAATAACTGCTAAGCCAAATGATGCTAAGAGGATTAATGTTGGAATTCTTTGTTTGATTTCTTGTGTTTTCTTGATGGGACAACTTTCTTGAAGGTGGTATATCAGAAATAGTTCATGTATATATAACATCTATTTATTTAGTAGCTATGTTTGAAGAATTTTTGATTAACATCTTTAGGGTTGAATTGGTAAGGATATAGGGTCCGGAGAGAAATGATCCTCGATGTGTTTGGTAGAAATTTTGGACCTATGTATACACCCTACAGAGTCGTTTGGTGGGGGAGTATAATGATACAAGTCAAATGTATTATTTGTGTTGTAGTTTTTTTGTTAGAAATGTTTTTTGGACCTATTTATAACCCCTACAGGGGTCCGTATGGTAGGGAGATAATAATGGTTAATGACCCGATCCGAAAGATCATTTTTGATAATTTTTGTTGATTGTCACTTTAACAACTAAATTCATTAATGTCGGCTAATTTATTTACTATTTTAATAATAATAGGCCCCCAGCTTTTGAAAATATTTAAAAAAAATATTTTATTATAATGTTTAACTTTTTAATCCATCTAAATTTTAAAAAATTGAAAAGGAATTAATTAAATAAATTAAATAAATATCAATAAAAAGGGGCCAAAGTGCCCTACTGCTGTGAAAAAAGCCGCAAGGGGCCATGAGAAAGAAGAACAAAAAAAACGATCTGAAAAAAAAACAAAAAAACGCGAAAGGAAAAGAAAGAAAGGGAGAAAAAAAAAGGGGAAAAAGGAGTAGAAAAAATCCAATATTTTCACTCAAGGCGTCAAGGTAATTATTCTTTATCCTTCTATTAAAATTTTTGTTAACTATGAATAGATTTTTAGGTTACAAAGGTGTAGAATTATACTATATGTGAACTTGTGAACTTGAGATTATAAATGGTGTATACGTATTATTGTTCAATTATTGGGCCAATGATTAGGCCTAATCATTGGACACATGATTACTTACTCCAAGTTAGGAATTAAGAATGTGAAAACGATAAATATGAATTGGGACACATTGAAAATAGTGGTTTCGCAGATATGTTTTGTAGTCCCGCCATGATGTGGTTGGGCGAGTTAGTTTTCCGCTTTAATTATTTTCATTTGATTATCCTATTAGGATTCAGTTTTGATCTAGTTGAGATATGTTTTTTAAATATTGGGTGGCATTATGATAAATTAAAAAATCATTATATTATGTTTTTTCAAAGAAATAGATTTAACCCTAAACTTGAAAATTCAGAAAATAGAGCTTTTGATCAATTGGTTGGGAATAAAGAATTTAAGAAATTTTATTATAATTTGGATGAGTTTTGGTTCCTAGCTATGAGATATAGCAATATGAATGTTTTTAGTTTCGAAAATCCATAAAATCGTGGTTTATTTATTCAATAGACTGGATTTTATTTGAGAGTGCAACAAGGAGAAGAGTCTAAAGGTTTCCGAAAGTGACTGGTCGATAAAATTTGAGGACCAAGTGAATTTCCTAAACTCCCTTGTTAAGTGTATGAAATGCCGTGTAATGCTCCCTTGTGGGTATATTTTTGGAGTAACGGGATTGGTGCTGGGTTTGACTTGTCCAATTTGATTAATTCTAATATGGAAAAAAGGATAATGTCTTAATTATTTTGATGTGTGATGTGTTGAGAAAGGTTGAAGGCCTTGTTGGATCATTGGTTGAGTGATTTCTGTTTGTTGTGGGTCGTGAACTTTGGCGATGTTATTATGAAAACTGATCATCTCCCCTTATTTGTGGTGATACTGTCATCTGCATTAAGTCTAGGCATTGGGGTGGTGACAATTGTATGTGCCTTTGAGAAAGAATGAGTACTTAAATGTGCATTTCCGAGGGACGTATCGCGCGCCGCGATGGATACTATATTTCTAGGGACGTATTCGCGCCGCCGCGAAATGGGTTTTACCTATTAATCGAAGGGCATACCGTGTCCGCGCGCCGCATTGTTTTACTATTATCGAGGTCGTTGTCGTGCGCCCGCCACAGATGCTGGACAGATCTATGTCCACCCATGGGGTCCCCCGGGACCTGAGAGACAGATCGGGTGTGTATCAACTTAGGTCAACATGCTCATTAATCTTGACAAATTGCATTGCACATACTGTATCATTAGTGAACTTGATTATTGTAGTTTGCTGATCTTTCTGATTTGCCTTTCTGTTCTTCCTCTGTCCTTCTCTGCGGAACTTGTGGATTGATTAATAATTGTTTGAGCTCGTGATGCGGAATAGGTAGTTGTTCGAAGTGTTGTGGTGAGGATATGAATTGTGTCTAAGTGTGGTGTTGAGCTACGTCTATGTAACCTGTGGAGCTGTTAGTTAGGTTTGTTTTTTCTGCAGGGTTTGAGTGTGGAGGAGGGGTTGGGGGTGGGTAGGAGTACCCGTCATATCAATACCCCTTAGCTTGTGTTTTTAGGGTTTTACTTGTTGAGTAACCCTGTGTGGGTTTGGTAACTCACCCCGGTTGCTAGACTACAAATTTTGTTTTGTAGGTTATGAGCTGGAGTTTTTTTGTTGACTTGTCATTCTCCTTCTGTTTTCCGAAGCTTCTTGGAGATTTGTGAGGTACCGCTTTTTTCCATCTCAGCAAACTTCTTCTCCCTAATTGTATGATCTTGTGCTGGTTCCTATTCTAGAAACAAGTTTCCATTTGAGAACTTTTGATTTTTGTCTTTTGAATCAATTGTAATATTTAAGATGCTTGTAACAACGTGACAAAACCAGATTTTGGGGTATAATGGTAAGTCGATAGTAAATTTTTTTCCCCTCTTCCGCATTTTAATTGTAATAGTTGAGTTTTAAGCTGACTTGTCTTGGTGGGATAAGATAAGTGCCATCACGTCCATTTTTGGGTCGTGACAAATAAAAATAGTCTATGTATTATGTATGATATTATTTATGTTCGTAGGAATTTTGGACCTATGTATACACCCTATAGGATTGTTTGGTAAAAGGTATAAGAAAAATGGTCTATATATGATGTATAGTATCATTTATGTTCAGTAGGAAGTTTAACTTAAATGTAAATACATACTAGTAAGTTTTCGTTTTGGCAGGGGAGTAGAGGAAGAAAATGTCCATGATCTTTATGTATTGTATATTTAAATTATTTAGTATTATGTTTGTTAGAAATTTTGAACATATGTACACACCCTATAAGGTTGTTTGGTAGATAATATTTGAGAAATAGTCCGCATATTATTTAGTATTATATTTGATAGAAATTTTAAACCTATATATAGCGAATCTATGGATTACTTATACATCAAATTACAAAATGTCGCTTTAACTAGTTTGTTCATGTCATGAAGGTATGTGAATTAATATGTGAAACTATGTTGAATGATAAAATTAATTTAATGTTCATCTAAAATCACGTGAAATAAAGTTATTATCTTAAAAAACCTACAAATTTTTGGAATCAATACAAACTTAGCCAAATAGAACATAGTGGGAAACAAAGGTCCATAAAGATGATATTCCAAGCTTGTTAGAAACATATATTCTTATTAGAATAAAGGAGTCCACTCATTTAGCCCATGGCAAGTGAGAGACCAACAAAATCGGCTTCTCAATCCAAATTAAATTGGGATTCCAATGTCTGACTCCAAATATCGAGTGAAAAATAAAATTAAAAAAATCAAAGGGATAAAGACATTCCACAAAAGAAGAAGATATATTTGTATATATATGGACCTACCTAATCATAACTTTAAAGAATGACAAGCTAAGTTTCTCTGTTTCTTAGTTGAAACCATGTAAGTTTTAGCACAAATGTGTAATGCCATGTTATGCCACTCTGTCAAATGCTATAATTATATGCTTTTCTCATATTATAAAATTTGTATTTTCATCTTTGTAGTTGGTATTGCTACTTTGGTTAATTGGATCTGGTTCTTTTCATTTCTTGCCTACACTTTTTTTTTTTTAAATTCAATATTTTTTTTCTATTAAAGTCAAGCTTGATCTTTTAGTGCATTATTACTAACTTAATTTCTGTAATAATCAGTTGACAAAGAGTGATTAGTACCCATTAACTACTACTATTAGCAATTTAAGTGCCTCCAATATTAGTCAACTAGACAATTTTTATCTCTTAAATTAGCTTTTTAGGTTAAGTTAGGTTCAAATTTCAAGTCAAATTTGTCTATGTTGTTATATTTCTCAATGTTGAATTCACATGTTATTCTGTTCACGCTTTAGTTGTTCAATATAGACATGCCAACAAGTTTTAAAGTGTCGAATTATCCACTAATATTCAAATTGCTCCGAATTAGTTAAAGTAATGTGGACGATGCTCATTTCATGAACCTAACTTTTGACATTGAGTTAAGTCAGACAAACACAATATCTAACTTTTGATGTTGAGTTAGACCAGACAGACACTTTAGTTGTTCAACCTAGACATGTCAACAGGGTTTAAAGTGTCACACATTACTTGTCTTGTAATGTTATTTCACGCTTCAAACTCGAGTTATCCACTAGTGTTCAAAAAATTCTAAATTAGTTAAAAGGAATGTGAACAACGCTCATTTCATGAACCTAAGACTCAGACAGATGACTTTTGACGTTGAATTAGACTCGACAGATACTTTGTTAACATTATATAATATTGATTTGAAGGAAAAACAAAGTGTGATTTTGGGGGTTTGGGATATCTTAACTACTACTATATTTTATTCTTCCTAGTCTATTCATTGGTTGTTATATTTTCATTTTCTCAAAATAATACCTATTTGTCTTGATGCAAGTTCATATACAGCTCATTCCACCAAGGATTAGCCCCAAAAGTTATCCCATAAATTAACACCACAATCCTCTCTACAACTCCACACACATCATATCACATTTCTAGCTCTTCCAACAACAACAACAATGCCTCATCAAAAGCTTCTTCCTCTCATTCTTCTATCTATAATCCCACTTGTGTTCATTCTTACACAAGCTCAATCACCAACAGCACCAGCACCAGCACCCACAGGACCAATAGACATCTTTGCAATCCTCAAAAAAGAAGGACAATACAACACATTCATCAAATTCCTAAATGAATCACAAGTTGGTAACCAAATCAACAACCAAGTAAACAACTCCAACCAAGGCATGTCAGTTTTTGCACCATCAGACAATGCATTTAACAACCTCCCAAGTGGTACACTCAACCAACTAAATGACCAACAGAAAGTACAACTCATTTTGAACCATGTCATACCAAAGTTCTACACATTTGATGACTTACAAACAGTAAGCAACCCTGTTAGAACACAAGCAACAGGGCCTAAAGGTGAGCCTTTTGGACTTAACTTTACTGGAAGTAACAATCAAGTGAATGTCTCATCTGGTTCTGTTGTTACAAACATTTATAATGCTATTAGAAAAGACCCCCCATTGGCTGTTTTTCAATTAGACAAAGTTTTAGTACCTTCTCAGTTTACTGATCCATCTAGTGATGATGATGCCCCTGCACCTACTAAACCCAAGAATGGTACTAGTAATGATAAAACAACAGCTGATGAGCCATCACCAGCAAGTAATACTAAGCCAAATGATGCTAAAAGGATTAGTGGTGGGATTCTTGGATTGGTTTGTGGTGTTTTCTTGATGGCAACACTATCTTGAAGGGGGCTACAGAGTTGTTAAATTTATGATCTTTTGCTTATACTAAGCCATTTTGTATTACATTGTTTTCTTCAAGATTGATTGTTTTTGTTCATTGTTATGATTTCATTCTTTCTATGATGTGGTTTCTTCTCTCTTCTTTTTTTTTTTTGGGTACAATCTTGCAAATACATGAGTTGTGTGTTCTATTGTTTATTACTCAATCCGTTTAAAATTATGATCTGGTTTGACTTGGCACAAAATTTAAGAATGTAAAGAAGATTTATGAATCTTGTGATTCTAAATTAAAGTTATGTGAAATATACAAAACTGTCATTTAATCTTGTGGCCTTAAACCTGTCGCGTGAAAAGTTGAAACTAACATTTTACCAAAAAAAAGAAAGAGGTCATTCTTTTTTAAACAAACTAAAAATGAAAACGAAGGGAGTATTATTATACTCCATTGGTTGGTTTGGAGGGTTCGTTTGACTATGAAACTTACGAATATTTATTTCTATTTTGTGAAAAATGAAATTTTAAAATATAAGAATTGTGTTTGGATATGATAAGTTTTTGAAGTGAAGGAAACTTTTAAATTTTATGATCAGACATATTTTTCGAAGTTAAACTGTGTTGAAATATTTTTGATTTTTCTCTATCTAATTTTGACAAACATGTTTTGATTCTAAGAGAAGATAACATGCAACCATGACTTTAGGAGTAGAATAAGTCCACTTGTGGTTTAGTTGGGATCATATGAAGTTAGAAGTCAATTGTTTAGTATTAAAAGATCAAACTCTATTACACTTAATTTATTAATTAAATAACTCAACTACACACATGGAGATTTTAAATTTTATAAAGTTTTTGGCCTTTGGAAGATCAATGAGTCAACTTAGATGAGACTTTATACAGAGTTTTTGTTTTTTGTTGAAGTAAAGATAAAGATTAGATGGGTATTGAAAACTCATTTATTAGATAATAAACGAATTGTAAGCACGTATCTTATCAGGAAACAAAAGGCATACACTAAAATATCGCGTGCGTGTCAAATTTTATTTTTTTGAACCTATTCTTTGTTATGTAAAAAGTCTCAATATACCATCTGAACTTTTAGAAAAGTTTTATTTTATTCATCATGTTACACTTTGGCTATTTTATGTTCATTCCTGTTAATAGAAACAAGGCTCATTCATGCGATTATATTTTCACGTGTTTTGCAAAACCATTGTTTGACCACGTGTTTCAATTATAATTCGTTCATGTCATATGTTTTAATTACAAAAAATAATTCAATTTTTCATATTAGAATTTTGATTTTTATTTAAAAAATTGATGCGTGGCCATTGATACTTCGGCCACTCAATCAACTTTAATGTTATTAAAAAATTAAAAAGAATTAAGCTTCTCAAAAAAAAAGTTTGAAAATTATGATTTTTTTTAGGTAAAAAAAGTTAAAGACGTAGCCGAATTATAATTTGTCACATGTCAAAAATGGTTTTACAAACCATCGATAAAACATAATGACATGAATGAGACTTTTCTTTAACGATAATAACATAAATGCGCTAAAACCTTAACTGATGATATAAATAAACATTTTTTAAAAAATTCAATGAGCATCAGTTGAACACTTTGCTCTTCCTTTTAAAAATTTACGCATACGCAACTGGATACGGAAAATCGGGTCACTTGAACCAACATTTATTCAGAGGCTTCGTGCTTGTACAAATCGGTGTTCAGATAGAATTTAAGTTATATTTATATTGATAATTTAAATTTTTTTTAATATTATCGATAAGTTATAACTTATAATAGCAAATTAGGGAATCATTTTTATCAGATTACTAACTACTATTTATAAATAGATTTATCTCTGAGGTTTTATTTAATAAAAACAAAACTGATTTAGCTAATAAAAAAATATTTTATAAATATATCTTGCAATCTTCCTTCAATAATTATATTAGTTTTTTCAAATAATCAACATAATAATAATGTTAATGGATTCTTCTGTAAACACAACGGAACAATAATTGTGGCCAAGTGGCCATGTGGTCAAGCTTTTCTTAGTTAATATATCATATCTAAATATTTTTTTTAATTAAAATTTTGAATAATTATATGTTACAATGGATATGTAGACATGACATTTCAAATTAACACATTTGGAATGTTGAATAATCTGGGAGATTATCTCACAGGCTGTCAAATTAATTGTTTTAAAAATCAATTTTCTAAATTGAGTTAGGTTAAATATGACGTTTTGATAATTAACAAACACTATATAAGAATTAGTCTCTAATTGTCTCCACATATAGAACACAGATCGATAGACCGATAATATTTTTGTGATGGACCATATTACTAAGAATAAACCATGAGGTTACACAGGTCCCGCTTCTGTGTGAAATGATATATGATAAAATAGATGTTCAGTCTACAATGTTCGATAACAACGTTGAAGTAGTGAATTTATTGGTATCATAGCAATGATATAGATATGTATCTAGTATGTCCAGATACATGTATCTCGAATATATCAGATTAAAATTAGGTGTAATTCGTTTAAGATATATTGTATATAAGTAGGTTCACATATATCTCGCTCGCCTCTCTCTCTCTATATATATATACATGTATTTTCAGAATGTATATGGTATCCCAAATACATATATCTAGTGTGTTTCACATGTATATGAAATACATAAACTCTCTCGTTTGCCTCTCTCTTCCGTCACTCGCTTCTCTCCCTATGGATATGTATTTTAGATTGTATCTGGTAACAGAAATGAATGTAATATAATGTAATCGAACTTACAAGATTCATATGAACTATTAATTAGTGAGAGAATAATTTATATTTTTCACATAGTAATGTATGTGTCATAGTAGTTTGTCCCATGTCTTTTTACAGATACGGGCTTGAGCTGTGATTTTGAGTTTAATTGTCAATCAAATCGGGTGATGACAAGTTTTTTTCCAAGAAATATTTTTAAAATTAGTTTTTTTCAACTCTTTTTTTAAAAGTTATCTTCAAATACCATTTGAAAATTATTATTAATATTATTATTATTATTTCAACGTTAAAGAATTATGTCTTGATTTCACTTACACAAATAATATGCCAAATTTCAAATAAATCTATACGTTTGGATGCAAATTTTGCAATTCAATCACATAAATTTTTGGACTTAAGTCTGAATTTATTATATTTACCAAATTTATAAACTTCAATCATAACTTAAATAAGATATCAAAATCGATTTATATGTGCTATTACTCCAATTGAGATGCCTAAAGCAACGGATCATTCACATATACCCATATTTTGAAATGATCTTTAATTTTTGTTATTTCACATTTTAGATAAAATAATAAAATATTCCAATATAATTTTAACTTTCAATTTTAAAATTTATAATCGTTAGATCAATATAGACGTTTCAAATGTCAAATTATTTTTTGGAAGAAATTAATGGACCAAGTGACAAGACAAAACAAACAAAAAGTTCATGGCTACATAAAAATAGCGTGTGTAATTGGTCGTCGACAATTCAATAAGAAAAAATAATGCAACTAGTAGTGCAAAAATTAATTATTATACTGCGGACCTTTGCGTTTACCTTTACTTTGTATCAAAATCGTGAAATACGATTCGTGTTGTAGTGCATTAGTTAAAATATTTTATTTTTACTTGGAGGTTTTATTTTTGAGCCTGGTATTTAGAGAAACTTTTGTTAAAAGCGTTATTTCTGAATAAACCTTAAGATACATGATTTAAATTTAATCGAGACTTTAATATGATTTCAGACATCAAATAAAAAAAATAATGAAATACCAAACATGCCACGCCTTCTCTTTTCTTTTCCTCTACAAATAAATGTGGATATTATTATTCATCTTTCACGCCCATTTCCAAATTACGCGAACTATTATATTACTATTTTTGTTTATTATTATTCCTTTTGAAAAAAGTAAATAAATATATACTTAAATTATCGCAAATGATATATAAATACATACTTCGTTATATTTTTGGGATATTGATATCCTGGCGTTCAATAACTAGAGCATATATAATCTTATACTAACAAACATACATGTGTGATAATTTTATCCATCGATCCAACATGTATCGATGAATAGGATTGTACATATATTTCTATTTATCCTTTATGTTACTATTCTTATTCCGGAGATGTACATAATTTTCTCAGTTATTTTTATTTAACTAATTTGATCGATTAACCCCATAAAACAACAACTACGCAGGACATAAAATTTTAACAAAAACCTTCTTATATCAACCATGTGAAAAACAATGTCTAGAGGCTAAAATAGGACCATTTCCCAGTTTTCATTTGTTATATTTTTTTTCTCGAAAATAACACTACACTACACGTTAACTTTGACTGTACATCTCCACATATTTTAGACATTATTATTAAATAGATAATCAATAAGAACTAGCCATGTTTTTTTTTAATAAAAAAAAATAAAATAAAAATTCATTGTGGGACTGCTGAATCAATCTTTACGTAGTCAAAAATCCAAATTAAAATTGCCTTCCTTATCTTCTCATTAAAATAAATAAAAAAACAACTTGTTTTAAAAAAGATGACAAAAACATCAGCATTGACTAAATTCTACTATATTTTTTATTATTTTCATGTTTTAATTAGCTATACAATGACGTCATTGGTGACTTAATGAGATTAGATTAATTAGGAAAAAAATGGTTTACTTGTGGAAATAAATAATTGAGTCACTGTTTTATAGCACAATGTATAATATATCCATAGAATTTAAAACTTGTCTTTTAACTACATGTGCCAATTAATGCGAAGAATAGTAATATTTCAATTTACAATAACGTAACCTCACATATTTAACCATACAATTCAATTTTTTAATGATTTAATTAAATTGAAAAACTATCATATAATTCAAAGATATTTGACAAGTCGCACTATATTAAATGCTTATCAATTGCCGATATATATATTTAATACGGTAACTAGTTTCTTGGAAGGAGTAAAAATATAATAATAATACCACGTTGAAATACTTGTGGAATTAATTAACTAATTGTTGAAGTTTTTAGAATATTTAGAAGGGATAATCCAAGTACCCCCTCAAACCTATGCCAAAATCTCAGAGAGACCACTTATGACTATACAAATGTCCTATTGTCTTTCCTGAACTTATTTTTATTAATAATATTCTATCGTTTTTCGACTTACGTAGCACTATCTTGTGGGCTCAACACTGGTTGACTTTTTCTTCATAACTAGTGCACGTAGGCCTAAAAGGGTAGAAAATTACTGATAAAATAGTTCGGGGTAATAGGACCTTAGTATAGTATAAATGTGTCCTCTGGGATTCGACATAGGTTGAGGGAGTACTTGTGGCATTTTACCCCCTAAATAATTTATAGCTTTACTTAAAAATTACATAACTAAAATCCACATATTTTTTTAAAATAATAATTAACATTTTGAAATGCTCAACACACCACAAAACGTAAAATATGTCTATTTCGAAATAGTTACATTATCTATTTTTATAGGTGTTAACGTCCGTAACATGAAATTCTATAAGCTCAATTAGTAAAGGAGAAGTCATAAATCATTCTACCACAATTTATATTGATATTTAATATACGTCAATTTCTTATATACAATGGAATTAATATAAGAGTATGAAAAATTCAAACCTTCTACCATAATTCACGCTGGTAATTTCATTTTCTCGTACAATAATGTGATTAATGTTGGAGTACAGAAATCACGAGCATCACGAGATGAAGTTTAGTTTATTTACACTTGGCTGAAATTTTGCTTCGTCATAACTTAATTTTTGTCCTCATTATTTTCTCAATTATTATTATTATTTGAGATATTTTATTTTTATATTTTCTTTTAATATAAGAGACAATTCAATTAACTTTATGTGACAACTGTAATGTTAAAGATGAGATTATTAATTTTTGTGGTAATCAAAGTTACATTAGTTGGCTTAAATAGAATCTTCAATTTAACTATGCGTGAAGCATGTTAAAGAAAAACAATTGGGAGAAAGTACATTACCCGGAAGGCTAAGTATGGAAAAATGAATTCGATTAAAAAAGTATATAAAGGATTTTAACTTTAAAGCGTTTTATTTGAGAGATCATCTGTTCAATTAACTCGATTAGGTTAAAGGAAATAAAATATTATTGAAACAATATGAATTCCAATTTGTAACACTACAATTCTAGTTGGTCTATTACGTATCACTTGACTCTATTCAGTTAGAAGGTCATGTTTTTAGAAAAGTCTATAAATTTCTAGAAATAGAAATATTTAAGAGAAGCTATCTAGAGAAGGAGAATTATTGTTAGGGGCCTAATGGAATATATTCCACTTTAATGAAAAATAAGATGAATAAAATAAAAAAAATTATGTAAATTATTTGATGTTATTGTTTATATATAGCTTTTTCATGTAATTTGATTATTTATATTTTTAAAATTTTCTTGGGGATTCATTTAATTTAAACCAAAAAACCCATAGTTTTCTTAAGTTGCTTTTGGCCTTTTATATTTTCTCTTTCAAAGAATAGAACACATGGTATTCTCCCTTAGAAAGAGAAACACATCAAAGTATAATTTGAGGTATATTTTTAAATAATCACCAACTTATTATTAATTAAGAGTTCTTTATATTAAATTGAAAAATAAATATACTTACGGTCTTAAAAATATATATTTTGTTATCAGATACATTAAAATAGAGAGGGAAGTAAGATAGTTATGTATCACATATAATACGAAATCACACTAAATACATGTTTTTCTGTTTTATTTTATGTGGCAACATTTGATCGAACGCGAAATTTAAGAAATAATGATGACTTTGAAATGTTTATCAAATTGTCCTTTCAAAAAATAAACTCACTTTTTCTCTCCTCGTAATGTATTAAAACACTATCTCTAAAATTAAGTGGAACCAACAAGGGTAAAAAGAAATTATACTTTTAAATACTTATTATATAAGGAGATGTAATATTCTTTTTAAAATTTGCTAAAAAAGAAATGATGTCACATAAAATGAGACGGAGGAAGTACTAGATACATTTATATAATGTGATTCACATGTATTTGATATGACAGATATATTAGAGAGATGAAGGAGATAATCATGTATCACATATATTGTTGAATCACACTAATACATGTATTTGATGTGATTCATCATTCACATGTATCTAAAATATCAAATATATAAGAGAGAGGCGAACGACATAATCATGTATTATGTATAACACAAAATTACACTAAATACATATATCAGATAAGATTCTCATGTATCTGAAATACATAATACACGAAAATACAAATGTCCGCGTCATGTGGCGGGCCTAGTTTTGTCGTTATAGTTAAGTCCACGTCAACACCTACGTGTTACGTCACATTATTTTTAAAAAAATAATTTTTTGGAACAATATTGTCAATGCCACGTTGTGGGGTCCACTCTACCTCTAGATCCTATCTATTGCTTATGTCATCCCCATTGGTGATGACGTAGACTATTACATTTTGTTTCCTCTATAAACGGTGTCGTTTAGCTGACGTTCTCATTGGCGCACCGTCCGCTTAATCACTCTACTTGTTTACGTCACACTCTTCAATTGTCTACACCTTTTTTTTATAAAAATAATTAATTTTTTTCTTAAGAAAAAGATATTTTTTTTAATATATAGCCAAAAGACTTAAAAAGGGTAGGATCAATATTCCTTGATTCGTACAAAATCATCATGACTTAATTTGATAAAGACGTATAAACAAATCCAAATTATACAAACGTTTAGGATGTGTTTGGTACGGAGGAAAATATTTTCTATGGAAAATGTATTTTTCTAGGAAATGTTTTTTTGAAAAATAAGTAAGTTTTTGGACTATTTTTTCTTATGTTTATTTGGGTGTAGGAAAATATTTTTTTTCGAAATGATTTTTAGTGTTAATTTTATGAATGAAAAATATTTTTGAGAGACATCTTTTATTTTTATTAAAGGTTAAAAATATTTAGAATTGAAAATTTCTTCTTTAATTTAAAAAAAAAAACGAAATTATTTCTTTTTTGAGGTTGTGGGGGGGGGGGGGGGGGGGGGTGGGGGGGGTAGTGGCGTGGGGGCAGGGGAAGAAGGTAGGAGTGAAAACATAAAACATTTGAAGTTGATAAGTCTTTTTTGGAAACAATTTTTTTTTGTGTTGGTGTGTTGGGGGGGGGGGGGGGAGGGGGTTGAGGGTGGGGGCGTGGGTGTAGGATTTTAAAAATCAATTTTTGAGTTGAAAATATTTTGAAAAAATAAAATTAACTTTTTTTTTGGGGAGGGGTTGGGGTCGGGGTGGGGTCGTGGTGTGGGTTGGGTGGGGGAGTGGATCAGGGGATCGTGATAAAATAAATTTTGAATTGCAACTTTTTTTTAAAATTGATGTTTTTCAAAAAAAAAAAATGTAGTTTGAAATTGGGGAGAGTTGTAAAAAATATTTTCGTGAATTTTTGAAGGAAAGTCATTTTCCTTAATTTTAAGGAAAATGAGTTAATTTGTAAAAACATTTTTCAAAACTTTTGTCCCAACCAAACTACCATACCACACTCTTAACGATAAATCCATTTTCATACTTTTTTTATTTTGTAAGAATTATGTAAAATAAGTTTAAAAAATTAAGAGAATTTTTTTTTGGTGTGTGTCAGATCTGTTTTTCGAAAATAACCTCTCTTTTATCTTATGAGAATAAAGGCTGTGAAGATCTATAATACATTATACATTTCATTCCTTTTAGATTGTATTTATATGAGATTAAACTGAATAGATTGCTATTGTTATTGTGTTAGATTGAATAAGCCTAGTTTTAAGGACTCTTTGTTTTGGAGGATTGATTTTAGCAATCTTCCTAATCATAAAGAAATATATATGATTTTTTTTGTATTTTATTCACATTCGATGGTTGATGTTATTAGAGTTTCAATTTGTTTAGATTTTTTATTATTGCTAAACAAACACTCGTTTAAAAAAAAATAATCTTCTTCTATCGACATTTTTTTGAATATATCATTTAATATGTTGCATACTAAATATCTTACTTACGATAAAGAAAGTGTTATGTATATCCAATTGATGATGGTAAGTAATGATATAAGTGGATATCTTGTGCAAGTTGCAACGTAAAATAGGGATCACAATCCAAAATTAGAGAAGTGTTACAAATTGGAATATGTAACAAAATAAGCCAATTAAAGGAATAAAAACGAAATAAGTGACGTTGAGGAATAATGAAACATCATCCTTTGTAAAAACTAATTAACAATTTAATAAAGTTCACGACTCTAATTTCTTTTATTTAAATAGAAAATTTGAAAATAATTTTTCTATTTTTATAACGTAAAAATTAAAATTGCATACACGTTATCTTCATTATCAGATTTCACTTATGAATAATGTTGTCTACAATTTCTTATACACATTTATTATGTAATTTCAAATATTTAAATTCTATACTAAAACAAGAAATCAAAATCCAAGTTGAATAATTCTTCTTCAAATGTATTAGCTGTTTTTTTTGGTTTTTTATTAACTCAACCCTCTGGTCTTGTTCTATCTATAGGGATATTCATCCTTTCTAAGTTTAATCTAGTGGTGGTATCTTGTATATCACAATTATATTTGAATGGAGTAATTAAATTGTAAATCAGTAAATATTTACCTAACTTTTTACCATCTTTTTTAATTATTGAGATTAGGCCAACAAGTTTTAGTTAGTATAGATTAGATAAATTAGTAAGTCACTCAAAAGTAATTAGTAAGTGTACCAAACTTAAGGATAAATTAATCTAACATAGTAATCCATCCCATATAAAACTTCAATTTTAAGTATTTGAAATTGAATTGAAAAATAACTAATTAATTGCACTTGGTACAAATTATATTTCACTTGAAAAAAATAACTTAAACTATCGTTCTTAATAAAATTATCTGCTTGAAAATATTCCTCAACCAAAATTTTCAATATTTTCACCAACATTTAAAATACTTAAGCTCAATATCTATGAATTTATACATTTTTAACTTGCTAACAACAAAGTTGGGATCTTTAGTTTATCGATTCTGAACCATAACTTTTATTGCTTAATGAAAGTTAAGCCTAAGTTACTGAGCTTCATCCGATCTAAAGATTTATAGGTGTTAAAAGTAACTAGATATACTTGCAACCACTAATAACGACTTAAGTGGTTATAAATTATAACCAATAATGGAACCGACATCACGAATTCTAATAAAATAATTGAGAATCCTGTAAGGATAAAAAATAAGCAGGTGTAAATGCGGAAGCTAGCAAAACAAACTTTGAAAGATTACGAGTAAAAGACAACGAGAAATATAACAAATGACACAAAGATTTAACGTGGTTCGGTCATTCGACCTACGTCCACAAATGAGATGAACAATCCACTATAACTACATTGTGAATGCTGATTAAGTTAGAAGGAACATGTCTCTATTTATAGAGCCCTACACAAAAAAAATTAGTTAATCTAAAACCTTTTCCTTGAAAAGAAAACCTATTTATGGTAAAAAATTTAGGACAAATAAAACTCAACAATTTCTTCATTTTTAATTAGACATCTTAAGTTTAATCTTCTATAAACGATAAATTTTTTAATTATTAGAAGTGACATTGCACGATAATGTGAAAACAAATTTAATCGACCCTGATGACGTATCGAGTAGGAAACCAAAATAAATAATGGGAGAAAGAACGTAATCCAATATGGTACCCACTTAGATACACAAGAGCATAGGCAGGTGATGACATATTTTAACGTAAGCCACAACTTATATTACGCGTAACACATCGTAACTACCGTTGACACCCCCACCCCCCTCTCTACCCCCTACCATTTTGTACACATATATATATGTGTTATATATATATTTTCTATATGCACAATATCTAAGCAACACAAATAAAATAGAAAAAAAAATCATATAGCTATAATTATTCATGATGCAACAAGCACTTCCTTACAAGTCATCATGTATATCTCTAACACCAAGAGTTGATCGACATCATCGTGTAAGTAATATCAATTCATTATTATACGTTAAAGGTTCAAAAGAAGAATTGAATAACGTTGTTAAGGATAACGCGGTTATCGTTGTGGGAAGACGAGGTTGTTGTATGAGCCATGTTGTTAAACGTTTACTTCATTGTCTCGGAGCAAATCCTGCTATTTATGAAATCGAGGAAGACGATGAAAATGAAGTGGTTGATGAGTTGGAGAAAATTATTGTCGCCGAATATGATCGGAACTACCGGACGGTTGCAATTTCCGGCGGTGTTCGTCGGAGGGGAGCTGTTTGGTGGATTGGATCGGATTATGGCGGCTCATATTACCGGCGAGTTGACTCCTGTGTTGAAAAAGGCTGGAGCCTTATGGCTTTGAATTTTTATTTTTTTTTCACTTTTTTTTTGTGTTTTTGGGAAATAAATTAAACTAGATGTGGAAATACAAGATTTTAGATAAGGGTAGGTTCAATTTTTATATTTTGGGGTTACTATTATAAATGATTTTCCACTCAGGTTCGATATCCACTTTGAAACTTGAATAATTTTAATTCATATTGAAAAATAATCCCACTTTAAATATGAACACTAATTGATCTTCCATCTCTTACCTTTTATTTGTCAAATATACTGAAAATAATTAATGAGACAATTCATTTTTCTTTCCAAATAATTGAAGTACAAGTCATCAAATTTACTGATTTCAAAGTATGTAGGTATCAGTAATATTCAGACTAATTATGAGCGAATTCATGTACATTATTTTTTTATGTATAAATTAGCTATACATATATATTAGTTATTCCACTTTTGATCCTCGCATAAAATTATACATAGATTCTCTCGTGACTTGTACATATATTAGTTCTGTGAATTTCTAAATTGTCGACCAAATGTGAGTTGAGTAACACAAAGATTTAGTTTTTGCATAAAATAATACATAAATTTCTTTCCATATTAACACAAGTTGACAAAGGTTAGATGGTAGAAGGCTAACACTTAGAATTACACAATTTGTGGTTATCATGGGAAAAATTTCCCAATCTGGTGTTCAGTTACAATGTGTCAAACCATGAATCAAAATCATCGATAATTTTGGACTTCGAGACAGGTTGAGAAGCAGAGGATGCATGACTAGCAGTAGAGCTTACCTCATTAGGTAGCGAAAACTCGTTTTTGTTAGTCACAATGGATGTTTCTTTGAGAAGATCATCCAGTGTATCGTCCAAACTGATATCTGATATTGCAGGTTTGGGTAGATCGTGGCCTCGCTTGGGCTGAGTGGAAACCTCTGATAATGGAGTTGGTGTTCCTGCTTGTGTCACGGGGTAAGGACGAATAGACTGGTCAATAACATTGGTGGACTCACAAATTTCAATCTCGGTGACTGAGTCAAGAAGCATGTCAAGCTCTGCTTCTGCAGCTGCTGCCTTAAATGCAGACGGTTTCTTAGAAACACACATCAGTGTATCATTTTGTCCAGCATCATCCTTAGATGCAGTCGAAGAGTTAGAGGATTCATCAGCTAATGTTGGATGTCTGCTATTGTTGCTTGTGGTGCCCAGATGCGAATCTTGATGCCTGTTATCGCTGCTTTTGTTAGTGGATATTAATGAATTGGAGTCTTTTTCGGCCGTTGAACTCTTGCTTGAAGCTAGATCGCTGTCATGTTTCTCTTTAGCTGCTGATTGCGACTCCTGATCGTTCTGCCAGTTTTGCACATCAAGTACATGTATTAGACTATATTACAAGATAGTACAAAGACATCCTACAGGAGTTCACCAAGTAAAATTTTAAACAAATATTGAGATTCTGAACATAGGCGTATGCCACTATTTGCAACGAGCACACGCGAAAGAATAATTCGCTATGTGCTCATTACCTGGCTGCATAAGATGAAGTTGTTTAGAACTAAAAACCTCGTAAAAAAAGAATAGCTCGAGAGTCATAGAAGGATTGCGTTAGTTAAACCTCAATAAAACTAGATCAGTAATTTGGATTCTCGGATCTCCGCAAAACAATAAAGTGGCTTGACAGTCGAGGATGAAACCTCATAAGTTAAAATTCCAGTTATTTCAGTAAAATTGACTTTCAAACAATTCAGAAGCAGACTTTCTTTTCTCACTATCCTCACCCAATAATAAAACCCTCATACTGAATTTTTACATGCTATATATAACATGAAATGATTTTATGCCATTTCCGCATGCTGAGTTACCAACATAATATTTTTTATGGAGTAACTGGAGAGGAGACCATAGCTGGAGAGATGATTCATCTGCATCATATATGTTGGTGCAGTTTAATGCTTTTAGGTGCACTACCATGCGGCAGCTATGGACAAAAGGTCTAAAATTCATTTTAAGCTCAAAGCTCATTTTGCAGGCCTTTTTGTTAAACTTACACTACCGCATCTTAATTAAATGAAAGGCCCCGTGTTTCCAGCGTATAACCATTAACCAACATTAAATTTAGCGAACATAGAAGGAAATCGTAGATAAAATTACATACCAGTACCAAAGGAAGTAGATCTGGTTCAATGAATAGTCTCTCTTGTAGACTTGCTCTTTCAAGCTGCTCTGAAAGAGCTTGCAGATCAAGTGAAAGAAATGATGCCTGCAAATACAAGAGACATAGTTATCAATGAGTTTGACCATATGGTAGCCTAGCAATCTTGATGGGGGCACGTCGGCATTTAAGGAAAATAACAAACCAAATCACAAATCAGAGAAAGCGTAATTTAAAAAAAAAAACTGGTGTTTAGCAGGATTAGTAATGAACATATGCTATTGCTTCCTAGACAAAAAGAGATGAGCCATGCCATTAATATAATTGGCTATCAACAAAAGCAAAAGTTCACTTCATTACCAGAAGAAAGAATAAACATGTGATGTTAATTTATACAGAATCATCAAGAATAGCTAGTAAGCAAGCATCTAGCACATCAACACCTTTCTTGCCTTCATCAGCTGGATAATAGTACTGTCAACTGATTGATCCGAAACACATAACACATGTCTAATTTGACAGTTAACCGAAAGACTGATGGATTTTTGAGCTTATTTATAAGTCAGCTACACTAACTGTAAGTAATTATAATAACACATAGTTAACTTAAAGCATACAAGAAAATTTCTGATACATTATCCTTTTGTAAATAAGAGCAAAAGGAACATGTTATAGTGCCATACAGTAAAGGAGTGGGTGTTACTCTGTCTTGGCTTTGATTTAGAAGGCTATGCATATATACCCCTCCTTCAAATTATAACGTATGTTTTTATTTGCTTTTAGTGAATCAGCAAGGTCTGAGACTAACCAACGAACTATTAGGTGGATTGGATACAAAAACAAGTCTTGGTGATTCACATAAATCATGCTAGGAGTCTGTATGTATGTATGTATGGTATGACATGTGTGTGGATTCCAGAATCAGGTTTTAAAAGGAAATCAGAATGTGCTGATTCCCTGAAAGTTACTCCTCAATCCACAACAACTTGTAATGATTCGGCACCCCTATCTTCTGATACTGAAACACCTACTAACGATTCAACTCCTCAATTCACAACAATTATTAATGATTATTCTCTTCAAACATCCGATATGGGCTGAAAGATGTTGAGGTATATATGTTTGTATGGACTTATTTAACAATCAGGAGTAAAAAGGCATATCTGTCTCATGTTGGGTTCAAATATTATCATCACTCAAAAAAAAAATATCTTCATGTGCTTGGCTCAATTACCGAAAAAACTGTTGTGCTGGTTCGCCCGCCCCTCAGTCACTGGTTTGACGCACAGGAAGAGCCTACCCCTCTACCATTCCTACACTTAGTATCAGGCTCCTGTCAGCTATTCAGACATTATGTATAGTGCTTCCTTACTACTGAACCAAAACCTTCGTGGCAACAGAGTTTCTGTATGTATATTTTGATCATCTAGAAGGAGATGAATCAGAATTATTTCAAAGGACGAGTTCAACCAGCACATATGCTCAAATAAACTTTCCTGTATTTTTGGCTTAAGGAGTAAGTGTGACATGTCAAATCTATGTGACTTAGACACTTCACTTGATTCATCCATACCCACTGATTAATGTGGATCATGTGATAAATATTGAGCTAAGTTCTAGTAACTATAGATAGAATGAATTGCTATTTGCTTTGCTAACTTATAAGAAAGGTTATTTTTACACCCTTTCAAAGAACAGACTGAATTGTCAACTAAAGTCGTAGCATGTTTTCAACATGTTAATATAACCATAGTTAGAAGTTTCTACTCTAACCAAAATGTTTGAGGCAGTGGAGATAAATTGTTATCAGTATCCCATACTGCTCTCCTTATAATACCAGAAAACAAGAACAGATAATACGAGCAAAGGAGACAGACAACCCCATGGACTGAGAGTAGAATAATCACCTTAGTGGGAGGAGGTGCCTTATCTTCCATAGCAAAATTGTCTTCTGCTATCCACGATAACTTGCTTTGTCCTTTTGCAGAGAGTAATGCTCCTAGGCCCTGGTAAAAGTCTGAAAAATATTAAGTCAGTACTATCATTTTGACCAAAAATTTCTAGACTGGCAGAGCCACGTAAAGTCTTGGAAATACAGTAGTCTGCGAAAAATTTGTAGAGTAATAAAAATAAGAAATACGTTTAAGCTGCAACAAACCTGAATCAACACATTTTCTAGCAAGAATCAACAACTTAAACAAAGTACAGCCAAGATAATATTTCAATGTTGAATTATTGACGCAATCATTTTAATAGTTATGTTTCTGAATCAACACTTGTGCGAGACTGCTCCTAGTCATGCCTCACCCCTAACTTTCCCCTACGCTCGAACTAATCTGAATCTAGTAACCAAACAACAGACAAATAACAGTAAAAAGGCTATGTTCTATATTTCAAAAACCATTTATGGCCAACTTGAGTTGAGAGAGCAATAAATAGATACCAGTTACAACTGTCATACAATTTCGACAGGTTATGAATGATAGCGTCAGAAAACAATTCTATATAGCTAAAAGTTCTATGATAAAAGCATTACCATCTAAAATATCATCACCAAAAGAAACATCCTCTGAAGAAAACTGAAGCTGATCCTTAGCCTCCGAAAGCAAGTATGCATAATCTGCTCCTTTACTTTTCGGCTCGACCACATCACTTGCATTACTTGTGCCTGCTGGGGTTGCAGTTTCAGAATCGGAATTTTCTTCTTCATATCGATCCCAATTTGATGGGAGCTTCGGTTTAGGCTTTTCCTTAACTTGCTTGACAGTAACCTTCTTATCACCGGCAGACGTGCCAGAAACAGCAGAAGAACCCTTAGATGCATGATGTGGATTATGCTTCTTATTAAGATGTAACGAATGAGCTCTCTTCGACTTTGCCAACGCTTTTGCATCCATTTTCTCTGTTCAGAACTCTTGATTAATCACACCTGTAGAACCAAAGAATATCCGATTTCAGTTGATGGGTCAAAAACATTAACTTTGCTAGAAAACTGATCTCCGTGTTTACCATAACATGCATCAAATATTTAAACCAGAAGTCCCTATGGATGTTAATCACATTGTCTGCTTAGTTGGGCCTTAGCATATTTGTATATCAATATTTTTATAATAACGCTGGTGTCTGAACCAGCTTGCGCGCACCTCGACTAATCAATATTTTTATAATAACGCTGGTGTCTGAACCAGCTTGCGCGCACCTCGACTAATTCCATCCATCCAGTAAAAGTATGCCAATGTCATAGCTACTCTTCCTATTCCTACTTGGATTGAATTAGCATGTCAATCTAATCTAACCTTATAGACTAATTCCATGGAATACCTATCACCTCCCACCACCAACAACGATTCTACTCTTTTTGATATTATTACATGTAACTCCAAAACTTGATAAAACACCATTTGAATCACAATGTCTACTTAGTTTGGCCATTGTATATGTGTATGCCTAAAAAATACTAGTTGAATAAACCTAACCTAGTGTCCGGGAAAAAAACAAAAAAAAAAACCCCCCGCCTCTTACGCACACCTCGACTAATTCCATGGGTGTTGCCTACCATCTCCCACCCATAACAAATATCAGGAACTCTATCCACTGAGTCTAGAACATCTAAAAATAAATCACCTAGTGTTTTTTATTTTTCGGGGATTTATTTATTGACGACTAGACCAGACCCTCGACGATGTGCATAATTCGACTATGTAAATGCTAAACAATCACAATCGAATGCAAATATATAAACAGAAAAAATTAACATACAGCAAGAAACATTAATCTGAATATATCAACTATAACAAATTCACACTGAACCGAGAATAATTAACAAAATATTGACTTACCGCAATAAAACTCGAAATCAAAATGATGCTAATGATAAATAAAATCGAATTAACATGGCAGAAAGAAGAAGAACTTGAACTGAACTCAGATACTTGAATTCTAGATCGACACTTGAAAAAGATTAAAGTGGGTCGGATTTTGGGTTTGAAAACTGATGGACTCCAGGTTGGGCCGGGTTGTAGGATTCTGGGCTTGAAAACTAATGGACAAGATTTTTCTTGTTTACCAAATTTGGCCATATTTTGTGTCCAAGTCTTTAATTTATATCCATCATAACAATTGATTTTTTTGGTGCAATAAATTAAAGAAAAATTACTTGGAGTAATATATTTTTTAAATAATAATTTGTTGGATTTTTAAAGCCCGATATTTTTATTTATTTACCATTTATCAACATATGTTTAAATTTTCAATATTTTTTAAAAGTGAAGTAATGGCGTGCAAAAACATGTTTGTTGTTTTTAAAAAAGGTGGAAGCCTTTTTTTTCTCAACTATGATTTTTTCCATTTTTTCCTAACTAAATTGACAAATTGTTGTGTATTATTAATATGTGATAAAATGTTATTAATCGCCTATTTAAACTTTTATATTATAATATGTCAAATTAAATAAATTGTTTTTCTTTGTAATATGCCTAACTGTGTATTATAAAAATATAAACAGTGAATACCAAGTGAAAAAAAAATTATTGTTATAAATGGATAATATTTCTTAATTATAGTTATATTTTTTTTAGTTTTCCTTATAATTTTCTTATGTGGACTTCCTCATGTTTTTCAAATTTTTTAAATTTAAAAAAAGATATAACAAATATAATACTAAAAACTTTATATGCAAAATGTTCACATATGGTAAACCTATTAGCAATTGCTGAACGAATTTTTTTTTAAATATATAAATTCAAAAGTTCTTAAATCTTACCTTAAATTTTCTCTATTTTTTGTTGTTCTTTCGTCTTTTTTCTCTCTATTTTTTTGTTGTTTCTTCTTTCTTTTCTATCTATCAAAAATAACTTGTTACATTACTATTTATACTAATGAAGAAATCAAATTAAATTAAGAATAGAAAACCCTATTTCCTAATAAGAATTTAAGGACAAATAACCTACTCGAACAGTTAATCTATAAATACACCAAAAATTATACAAAAAAATATTTAAACCACGTATAAATTCCTCACTCCAACTATGACTTCAAGTCATTTTCACACGTTGCTGAAAATTTTTTTGTTAGGATTCCATACAATTAAATACTTTAAACAATAAATTTTTTGTTTTTTTTATCATACTCCATAGCGTCATCAAGAATAGTTTTTAAATTATAACAAAAGCGTATCCAAAACCTCGAAACCAATAAAAATAATAATCATAGCCCCTAGGTAAATTTAGTCCTTGATCGCCTAACAACAATGAATATACTATAATTGGGAGTATAGGTGTAAACTAAAGAGGAAGATTGTTCTTGAACAAAGTCCAGCAACCAATAAATTGAAACGAAATTTAGTGTCCCCTAAAATGAGGTATCACAAAACCAAAACAATACCAACATCATTAAATGTTTAAGGGGATTCTGTGCCAACGGTAGAGAGACCACACCACCCCTTGGCATTTTTTCTTGTTTTGTTCATAGCAACTCCCTTTGTACATAATTCATAACATAACCCTATCACTACTTTTCTTTTTCTCAAGCACTAGTCAAAAGGCAAACATCAAACACATTGATACGTAGTATCAGTAGTTAAATCAGAGATTTCGAGTTTGAACTTCTAGAGATAGATAAAAGTTTGTTGGAAGGGGTATTTTTAAAGTTTAACTATGCAATAAGTGAATCTAAATTTAATTAAATCCCCTATACAGGTATAAGAACTATATCAGGGGGTAAAGAAACAAAAAAAGTAAATATACTATTAGTAAACTTTTTTACCAATTTAGGGTTGTAAATTCTTTCGAAATGGTTTTTTGGAGGACCACTCTTCGCTCTTAATTAGAGATTTCAGGTTTGATTTTCTAGAAATAGAAAAAGTTCCCTATTGGAAAGGGGGTGTTTCCTAAAAATGGAATTTCCCTGCAATCCACTGAAAATTCGATTTTAATCAATGGAAAAACAAAAAAAAATTAAGAGGATATATTAGACTAGTGATAGTAGTTTTACCAATATGAGTTATAGTAAAACGGTTCGAAATTTATTCACTTTTTGACAAGAGATCTCGAGTTTAAGCTCCTGAAAATGAAAAAAAAAAACATGTTGAAAACACTGTTTCTAGAAATGAACTCAATAATGCATAAATAGAAAATTATTTGAAATTCAATGCGAATACCAAACATCAGATAAGGAGGTAAGAAAAAAGATATATACATGAACCCTAGAAGTTAGCTTTTCCCTTTTTAGCCCCCTACTCTGGCATCCACTCCAATACATATTGGTCGTTTTTGGGAATAATTGGTCCCCTTTGGCAAATCTCTAGCACATTATAAGGTTTTTGAATTTTGGAACATTTGGTCGTGTACATATATATGTTTGGGTTTTCCATGCAACTAATGTACCGTTCAGGTTTTTTATTTCCAATTTATTTTGAGATTGGCTAACCCTTTTTAGCTTCCTCTTTCAATCAATGTTCATCACAAAATATAAAAGTAAACATCAAATTTCTTTGAAAGCAAATAATATTATTTCACCCATTACTTAATTAAAATTTTAATAATCCTGTTTATTAGTTTTCTCTTCCTCTCCCCTTCCCTTTTTTTTCACTCTCTTTCGCTTCTGCGTCCCCCCTCCCCGGGTTCGCCCTTGCCTTCCCCCCCTCCCCTCCCTCCGTCCCCCTCCCCCTTTTCCCCCGGTGACCCTCCTTTCTCTCCCTCCGCACCTCTATACTCATGAATGAGAATTAGGCCAAACCAAGGAAAATTAAAACACAGGGAAACAAAAAGTGAAAAATAAAAAAGTTTCAAATTCCTTTTTGTGTGGGATCAAAGAAAACTTTAATAATCCACTTTCATGCCTTGCCCAATGCCCAACTTTTAATAAAACCCTTTTATTATTTAACAACATATTTTAATCTTATTTTATTAGCTGCTGTAAAAGCCTTTTTTTTGCTTCTGAAATATTAATTATAAGTTCTTTTAAAAGCATTTTTGAGAAGATAATAACTAGAACAAATATGAAAGCTATATCAATAATGGAGTTGAAAAAAGGGCCATCTTGCTTCTGCCCCACTAAGCACCCCACTTTTATTTTTTTTAAAATAAAATAAAATTAGAGCAACCATTTTTATTTTATTTTTTGTTTAATTCGATATTCACATTGAAACCTGATTAAATTCGAATTCACGATAGAAAATCTGAAAGCTCACTAATAAAGAAGACTTTGTATTCATAGGACTCAAATTTAAAATCTCTAATTAAGAATAAACGAATACTTATTACTTTCACCGTATTCCTTGATGGTAAAGCCAACCATGTTTAAAGTGAACGCATCTTTTCTCAGGGTTGTTTCAACAGAATTTCTGCATGGATTTCCTCCCCTCAGCTCTTTTTTGATAATATTGTCAACAATTTTTTTGTTTTTTTTTTCAGAATACCTCACAACTTTTTTTACACTTTTCTTCCAGCACTCAGGGTGCCAACTTTTTTCTTCATTGCAAGTTTTTTTGCAAATACTAAAATCCCCCCACCCAAAATAAAAAATAAAAAAATAATTCCACTTTAATTGCATCTTTAGCGTTTTTACATTTAAAAAGAAAATATTACATTGGGGAAACACGAGACAGTGAGAAAAAAAAAAAAAAAAAAAAATCGAACTCCACATCTAATTTTGTGATAGACCCTTTGTCTCGATTATCTCTAGACAAGTAAAAAAAAAGCCTTGATGGTTAGACGTAATATTTAAATAAAATAAAATGAAAATATTTAAATTTAATCATATCCATCCATTGATTGATGAAGGGTGACAGATTGATTGTACTCCAACCCCCAAAAAATCCCTAGTTTGTCCTCC
Organism: Solanum habrochaites; assembly: GCA_027704765.1. Classification (NCBI taxonomy): domain Eukaryota; kingdom Viridiplantae; phylum Streptophyta; class Magnoliopsida; order Solanales; family Solanaceae; genus Solanum; species Solanum habrochaites. Next base: position 64,619,588 of record JAKWJA010002495.1, read on the forward strand.
TGCTCCACTTCCGACTCCGACTCCTTTTATGCTATCTTCAATTTGAATGTGACGGCGTTTTGACGGGGGATACATCTGTATCGGGTGAATAGTAGCGGAAAAATCATTTACAGATGCAACATTCTGATCTACACGTCACTCTTCCCGAGATATGAACTGATTGAAATTATTCGTAGTCGGAAGTTACTCCCACATAAAATCCCACAAAACCTTGTTATTGGTCCATTGTTCCCTTTTGTTTGTTGTTTTGTTTAATGCAGGTTTATCCATCGAGAAATTTCCGAGGAATATCGATGGATCTGTTTGTTTTTGCGGTTTGGTGTGTGTTTGTTTTTTTTGTTTGTGTTTTGCTGACTTTTGCTCCTTTCCGAATCTCTGAGCTGCTTTGTTTGGAGTAAGCTTTGCCAGACAATTTTGCGAAGGTGAAGAAAGTGGCAAATTTGTTTGTTGACCAACTGATATGACGGAACCTAAATGTGTTGCAGATGAAGGTTTTTTTTTTTGATAATTTTGTCAGCATTTGGTTTTAATTGGAGAGATTTTTTGCTTACCGATGAAACTAATTCCCAGTTGATATATTTGTTGTTTTGGTTTTATAACCTAAACTGGTGAGCATTTTTGACGTGATACGACGCAAGAAGCGTAAAATTTTGGTTGCCATCGTCCCTGTGTTTTTGGTCTGGTGCGGTGCCTGCGGTACAATGATGAAGAGGGGATATTTTGGATGTTATTTTCGCGGAGATTATTGATATTGATACCGATTTGATCTTGCTCTTGGGCCACACCTATATTTCTTCATTCCAAAAAGTGTGAAAGCTTGAATTCTTCTTCTCATTGATGCTGAAGTTTTCCCTCCTCGTTTTTGTGATTTGTTGTTTGTGTTATTGGAAACTGGTTTGAAGAGAGAAGAGAAATGTTGCGCCATGTTTGGCCCTAATGGCGCGCCGATGAAATGGTAGTTGATGTTGTTTGCCATGGCTAATGGATTGTGCATATTAGATGCTGCAGTAACTCTAGCCGTCTCCTCAGCTAATGCATCGCAAAACGCCCTATGAGTCACAAAACTATCTCTCCTGCTCAAGTAAAAATTTAAATAGTCAATCATCTGAACGACTAAGATAATATTTTTTTTTTTCAAATAAAAAGAACAAGAAAAACAAAATAAAGACTTTCTAATGAATATGAAAATGGAGGAAAGTGAAAAATAAAAAAGGTGTACTAGTACTACTCTATAGGATCCTAGTAATAGTAGTACCAATTAGGTAAAGAAAAATATTACAAACAGCTATTTTGTCTTCATTAAACTACCCACTAAAAAAAAAAAGTGATGAAAACAAAGATGAAAAAAAAAAGATTAATTTCAACTCTTTTTCAAGTTCATGTGTAAATAGACAAACACATCACAATCATAGAATAACTAGAGTTCCAAGATCCTTCCAAAAAGAATTTAATTTCCCTACAGTAATTCACTCACAAGAAGAATGCGATTCGTACTCCTTGAAAACAAGAACAGGTTTTATCGAATTAAATAATTTTACTTGAGAAAATAGTGGGGCCACAAATCACATCCTATATTCTCCTAGTACCACAACGTCTTTTTTTAAAAGAGTTGGGAGCTTTTCCAAACTGATTGCACAGCTATCCTCTTTGAACACTTATCACATTTTCCCCACTTCTTTTACTCCATGTTTTTTCCTACAATAGTGGTTTTCCTTATCCCAGTTAATTCTCCCGAAAAGATCTTTGAATGATATTTGAATGCAAACCACACCTTTCCTCCGGGCACACGTAAAACCTCTCTTTTCTCCTTTTCTTTTTGAAATTTCCTTTTTGCTTTTAACAACTTCCAGGGAAGATTAGTCCCTCTTTCTATGAAGTTTGGTAAGATTTTTTTAATCCCTTTGGAAAACCTTTTAACCCACCATATTTTCACAAGCACACAAAATCTAATTTTGTTTGCCCATCAGTGTGTCTTTTGGTGACAAAGGCAACACTCTCTGCTTCAGGATCTTGGGTGGTCATGACAAAGTAACTTAGTAAAAAAATTTTTTTTTTAAAAAAAACATATAAATATACATGATGATATATAGCTTGTCAACCTACTGTAGCGACCAGTGACAGAATCAAAATTTTCACTAAAGAGATTCAGAATATAAACTTGCCTGGATTTCCTGGAAGATTTCTTTTTTTCTTGAGAGGAGGAGGATTAGATCCTTCAATTGAGTTATCATGAGTAAATCCATTTGATATCACTTCTTCAGTCATCTTAGATGAGATTTAATTCAATCTACAAAAATATATATTTATTAAAATTGTTAGCTTATTGCTAAAACTTGATCTCTAAGCAAAAAAAATAAAATATATATATACTATAAAAAAAATTACCTTTTATTTATGATGCCCAAGGGAAAGATTATATGCATAAGTTTTTTGAAAGATTGAATTATTTAGAGATCATGTATTGTTTTTTGGTTTGAATTTCATAAGAGCCCAGAATGAACAAGGAAAAGCAAAATATCAGTACTTGTGGGAGTAAATAGAGGAACAGAGAAAATATGAGATCTCTCTCTAATGCACACATTCTCATATACTGCAGTCTTTTAACTGCTTATTGTCGGAATTTTTAATATTACTATAGTAATATTAAACATGGGAGGTGGTGAAAAGTTAAAAAAAATATGGGGGTTGAGGGTGGGGGTGGGGTTCTTTTGAAAATAAAAGTAGGTTATGATTCTTTTGATATGTCCTAATTTTGGTAAACAGAGTTATCTGATATATGTTATTGATGTGAGGTGTTAGATATCCTGTCAAATTAGTTGAGGTCTTATGTTAAGACTAAAGTTTTTTGTTTTATTTAAAATACATGTTTTACTAAATAAGAGATGAACAGTTGTGGGGGGGGTGACAATTTTAGTCGAGTTTGTCCCAAAAATTTGGATAAGAACCTTTCAAATAAAGTAAAATATGTTTGTGTAGAAAAGAGGGGGGGGGGTGAGGGGTTGGCAAAAAACACAAAACAAGGTGCATGATGACACATATGATGAGGACTGGAGAAAGGTGAAGACTCCATACTTTTCATTGGAATGATTATCCCATAATTGTTTCCTTTTTGTTCTTTTGATATCTCTTATTAATAATTTATAATACTATACTCCAATTACCATAGGTAAATAGTGTATATTAATATGATTAATATATCTCCTCAAATGCCCTTTTTACTATTTTTCCCACCCCCTCACCCACCCCAATATATATATAATATAATATATATATATATTATATATATTAATATATGGTAGGATCCATAACTTAAATAAAAGTAATATATATCTTTTTGCCCCACCCCCCCACCCACACCCATAATTATATGATACTTGAAAAAAAAAATTGGATTTGGCAACAAAACAAATCTTATTGCTAAGCACAAAATTCGTTGTTAATCCTATTTAGCGACAGATTTAAGTAAAATAACGACGAATCAACGACAAAATTAGTTATCAGTAAAATAGCAAAGGATCAACGATAAAGTTAGTAGTTCTAAAGAGTATATATCAAGTTACTGGGCAAAATTATTTTATAATTTAAGTTTATTAAAGAATAACATGTGGAGACTGTGATTATGAAATTAAAAAAAACATTGTGACCTTGTTTAAATCATGTAAAAATGACCCTCGTTTAATGTAAAATTATTACGTTTGAAAGTTGTGTTATAACTAAACACTATTATTCGGATCTGGTCGGGTCTTTCAGGCTTTGGACATTTTAATGTACAAATATTGGGTTTTTTTTTGTTTTTTGTTTTGGTTAGATTTTGAGGTAAAAGCTGAGTTTCCTTGTTTTTTTTTTTTGGGTCATATTATTTGGCTTTAGAGGGAAATATATAAATATTTATGATGTTTATATTTATAAGAATAGTGAGTTTGAAATATAGGTGACAAAAGTGGTTTTTTTTTTCCTCACCTTTTTTTTTTGAACTTTTTTTCTTTTTTTGGACACATGTTGCTTGGAACAGAATAAATGACTTTTTAAAGGATTCTTCAAGGACTGCAAAAACAAAAACTTTCAACTAGTAAACTCCTCCCTGAATTTTTTTTTGACTGAAATCTTTTAATTACAATAACCTTTTATTGTATTTTACTAACTAAGCAAACGGGGACAATAAATATGTTTTTGAAACTGGGAGGCGATTACAACGCAGGAATCAAACCTTCATCAATGAAGTGAGGGGAACAGAAATAGGTAAAACTAACTAAACTACTAAATTTCGAGAAATTAATAATGTTTTGTTCACCTTCAAAGTGGCCATAATTTTCATGAATGAAGGGATAGCTTTTTTGAATAAATTGATAGGAAAACACCACATCTTATATGGTATTTGGATTTTTCCATTAATTAATTTAAAGTGTTCATGACTCATATATTTTCCTTTCTTGTAGTGTCAATGAAAACCTTTAAAGGTTACTTTCTCTTGTTTATATTAAGTGGTATTTTAAAAAAAAAAAAAAAAAATTAAGCAGTAAATTAAAACATAATTTCCTTTATTTAGTATTAGTGAGGGATTTTTTAATGTCTTTTAAATTCCAACCTATCTCCGCTTCTCGCTTCTGTCCACCCTTATTTCATTTAGGATAACATTTACGCCAAAACAACATTTTCCCCTATTTTTTCGGAATCTTGGGTCAAAGAAATGGGAGGGTAAATAAATTTTTTAAACGCTTAAGATTTGTATTTTTTAAAAAAAAGCTTCTTTCTTTATCCTTCCCTTTAATTTGCTTATTTTTTTGAAAAAGAAAAGTTTGGAACTTTTTTGTTCCTAGTCCTAGAAGAAATTGCAAGCTAAAGTATTAAAGTCTTAAATCTTTTTTTCCAATAAGTTAAAACAGTAAAAAAAATTAAATCCCAGTATTAAAGATTTATTTGAACTGGTTAATTAAGTATTAAATCAGATAAGGTTAAAACTCCCAAACTAAAAACTGATTCAAAATCAAAAAACTACACACCATTGGACCCTCTTTCTTCCCATAAATAATACTCTACAAGTAAACAACTTAAAAATCACTAATAAGATTATTTTTTTTTTTTTTGAAGTTGGTTTTTTTCGTAAATTCCTTGTTTCGATTTATTAGTTTTTTCTCTCTTACCTATTTTGACAGTTTAAATATTAGTTTTGTTTACTTTGAATAATTAAACTTAGATACATCTATGATCTGCCACATGACATCGCAAGTAATCTCGTAGGAGCACGTGACTCTTAATACAAAGCCGAGTGAAGTGTTGAAAACACTCCTAAACTCGGCGAGAATTTTTGGATTGTATTTCAGGCATGTTGCAAGATTAGGGGTGTATTTTAATTTAGTTAGCCAAATATAATGATAATTTCAAAGTTGTCATTAACTTGAACATGAAAGTATATATTTAAAGGTGTTATCAATACTTATCTCAAAAAACTATTAGGTACGAGCCATTTAATGATAAAGTTTTTAGTTTAGTTTTATTTTTTTTAGTGAATTGATTGAAAATCCTTAATAATTGATGTATGTAAAAAAAAAAAATGCATGTGCCCAACTATAGAAACAATTAGGTAAATTCCAAAAGAAAAAAATAGATATAAATTCCAAAGGAAACGACGAACACACACACAAACATAAAAGGGAATAATCGTCCTTATAATGAAAAAATTGACCATGATAGTCCCACCATGCATTATAAACAGTAGCTTAATCTCTCATCAATCGTATCCGATATCAGAAATGAATTCAAAATTTAAATTTAATGAGACATTCGAATATATTCATGAATTCAATTATATTGTTCATTTAAATTTGGGATACTTTTATATATAAACATATATATTTCACATATTGAAAATATTAAGTTTGAATGAATCGACCATATGCACCTATCAAGCAGGAGTGAAGATGGATTCATCCGAATCCCTTTGTTTGAATAATTACATTTTGTAACGTTGATAGTTTTTTAAAATTATTATTTTGTACTGTTTATATAGTAATCTTGCTATTTTTTTTTAATTTTAATAACGTTTTCTTTTTGCTTTTTTTTATTTAATCCTCTTTACTAAAAAAAAATTCTGAATATCCCATTTTTAATCGAAATAAAACAATTGGGATAAAATCCTTTAATTTCGCCATCTTTTTTTTTTTTTTCTTTTGGAAAGACTTTAGTTTTTTCAAACTGGATATATCGTAGTCAGTATTTTTTGATTTTTTTGGATGGGATTTTTTTTGTTTAATGTTATATGAATTTTTAATAAAGGCAAAAACTTTGTGGCTTTTTTTTTTTTTTTTTATGGATGTGAATTAAAGTATATATGTCTTTATTCATTTTTTTTCCTTAAAGGAATATTTGTAATATTGTGGTATCTATTTCTGACACAAAAATAATAATATGAGCTCTAAATTCTCAATTCTACTCAAAGCTAAGGTGACACAAATTCTTTGGTATCAATTATTCTTACTGTATGTGAAGAGCCTTATTCATATATTCCTTCTGCTTTTTTTTTTTTTGCAACTTTTCAATGATTTTTAACTTGCAAATCATCCTTTCCAAAATGTTAGCAATACTTTGAACAATTTTTTTTTCATTTATTGATTAACGAAGAAAAAATTTGTATATAGAACAATAATTTTCATCGACATTCGATTTACTGAAAATGCGAGTTGAAAACAGATTTTATTGAAGTATTAGGAGGCTTTTTTCTTTTTTTTTTTTTACCCCTTTTTTTAATTGATTCAATGGAAAATATTTAATAGAATAATCAACCGAACATTTTTTTTTCTTTAAAAAAGAAATGATCATTAGTGGAATTTTTTTGTTTGTTTTTAAAAAAACAAAAAACATTGTTTTTGTTTGTTTAATTTTCCCCCCACCCTAAAACCCTTTTTTTTTGAGTTGATTTTTTTTGTTTATTATTATTTTGTTTTGATTTTTTTTTTATTTTGGGGTGAGAGGTTTTTGTTTGGTCCGCCCAACTCTGTTTCCATCCTTTAAAGCCTTAGTTACTTTCTATATTTTTTTTCTTAATATCGTTAATTTGTTCGCATAAAACTTAAATTTATTGATAATTTAAATTTTTAAATTATATATTTGATCGATCGAACAATGTTATATATGAATTGGGAATAATTTATGATAAAAGAATTATTCATTTTGGGAAATGTATAAAAGACGTTAAATTTTGAATCACCAAGAATACCTTTTTAGTATATAGTTATAGTAAGTTTGAATATTACCCTACTAATTAATTAGTCATGTAAAAAGAATTTCATTGACTGGTATAATATGACTAGTAGTAGGGTTAGGGTTGCCAGATTCTCTAATATAATAAATTCTAAGCAAAGTTTAATTTACTCAAGTTTCCGAGACAGAGTGGAAAGTTTAAAATAAAATTAAAAAAAAAAAAAGACAAAGAACTGACAAAAGCAGTGAATTTTTAGAAGTATGAGCAGTCGTCTGGTTGTGGGCTGACTTTTCCTGTTTAATTAAACTCTTAATCATAATCTAATTATGTTTTCACTTTATATCTTTTGTTTAATATTTAATCTTTGGAATTTAGTTCTTGAACTTTCTTGCCTATGGAATATTCTCACACCAAACCTCTTCAAAGGCCTGGTTCCCCAACTTTTTTCAGGTCCAGCTTAATTAATACTCCTGTTCTTATTCCCATCCCTCCAAAAAATAAGATTTCCTTATTCGCATTAAAATGTTTTGAAACGATACGCAATTCTTCATGTTAACTTTTTTAAAGTTTTTTTTAAGTTTTTCAATCAGCCAAAAAAGTGAGATATAATAATCATAGTTTTTATATTTTTCTTATATAAATTAACAGTCATTCATTATAGAATGTAACAATATTCACATATATAGAACAACCCCACAACCCAAATTTTTTTGTTGGAGTCAATTTTAATGTGTTAATAATGTTATATTATATGTTCTCTGTAATGATATTTTACGATAAAAACCACAATAAGTATTGAGATAAACAATATTATTGTACATAGTCCATTTAATTTACGATATTAGATAATTTAGAAAATCGTGTATAGATGTTGACGATGTTTGCGTAATATCAAAATGTCAAGAAAAAATTGGGTGATCTTGAAATAGCAGGTGGATCGAAGGATGAAACAATCTAATCAAATCACATAATAGCCAAATTGCTTGTTGGCATAAGTGGTGTTTTTTTGACCTCAACAAAAACATAAACATAATATATGTTAATTTCAGAAAGAAGTTCGATAATTCATTCATAAAATTGTAGATTTTTATTTAAATAAATTAAATAATCATAATAATTATGTTCCCCAACAATATAAAATTAAAATACATATATATAATATATATATATTGATAGTATGATAACAATTTTTTTTAGATTTTGTTTTTGAAAAAAAAAAAAGTGTGTGGGAAAAAAGTAAAACGTTTGTCCACCAAGGGGTATTGTTTTGTTTCTTTTTGGTTTGGGTCCTTTTTTACTTTTGAAAATTGAAGGAAAAATCCTAGTTATTTTTTACCTTTTATCGCTTCGTAGATTAATTAAAAGTCATTTTCTAATTTCCCAAGAATTTTAAAAAATTAGCTTTTGCTCATATAATGTTGTTAATCAAAAACTCAGTCAAATTTCAATGTGAGAATTTTTTCCTCCCTTCAAAACAAATTTTTGGTTTTTTTTAAAAAAATTGGCTTCAATGATCGATGAGAATTAGGAATGGAATATATGTCCGTTTAAAGCATAACTAATGAAAGAACATCAAATCGAATTCTTGCACAAGAATGTCCTTTTTTTGGTTTAAAGGGATTTATGTATGATGTTTACGTTGTTGTTTTGTAATTTAGTTCAACACAATAAGACAAATTGCTTACACAACTTTGATGCAAATAAATGAGTTTGAAAATAGTAGACTTTTTACGGAATTAGAATTTTGATTAATGAATTTTAAAATATAAAAAAATAAAATTACATTGAAATCATGAGGTCTCAAGATATAATATATATATATGAAACTAAAAAAAAATTACTAGCCACACAATAATATTTTGCAATGAAGAAATGTTGATGACAACCCTCATGTATTTGTAGGAGAAAATATAGAGTGAACGATTTGTCAGATGTGAAAAATTATTGTATTCAAGGAATTGATGATGGGAAGAGCAATCTCCAAAGTATTTTGCGTTAATGAATTTGTTTTAGCAAATTCCGCATGTTGGGTTTTTTTTTGCAGATCGGTGTGGAAATAGTTGACTATATCGACATACAACCCTGATCCACGACGAAATAAGAAATTATAATTAATTATTTTTCAAAAAGGAAATTCATTCGGCAGAAAAAAAGAAGTAAAAAGATCAATCCACTATATAAGAAAAGACGGAAATTCAATCTTGAAAATAAGATTAGCTTATCATAATTTTTTTCATGACTCCGACCTCAACCTATTCCGCAAAGTGTTGTCCCAATTTTTTATTTTCTTAATTTTGGGTTTGATCACTTAATTTTTTTATTATAATTAATTTTACATAATCAAATAAATAAATATAAATCTGAACAATTTTTTTTTTTTATAAATATTTTTTTCACGGATCCTCCAATTCTTTTGGATTATATATTAACCCAAATCAACTTAATTTTTAGATAAACTAAATTGTATAGGTCAATATGGATTGACTTTAATTTTTTATAGGCTACTTTATCACCCCTAATCACATCCATTTGAACCTGCTTATTTAATTTTCTTAGAGTTGAAACAAGAACCAATTAAATTTGAAAAGTGAACAATTAATAAATAAATACACCATATATAATTTTGCAAATTTAAAAAGAAATGATAATTTTACTAAACTTCCCTTGAAAATAGAAGATTCAAATTTATTTTACCTTTAAAACTTGATATTAGATAAATAAAGAATAATAGATTTGGATCTAGGAATCTATCTATTAGGGAAACCCAAAAAGCTTTTTACTTATCAAAAGGTGGAGAATACAAACCTTTATAATTAATATATTATCCCTAATTTTTCTTTTTTCTTTGCTTTCTTCGATTTTTTTGTTTAAGGGATTTTCCATTAATTAACGGAAAGATTAATTTTTTTATTTCTTTTAATTCCAACCGTTTGATATCGATAGATGGAGCCAAAAATTTATTAAGATGATCTAAAATATGAAATGTACACACACATATTAGTTAAAAGAATTTAACATTTACGATGTATTAATAAAAAAAATACTTTTAATCATATATAAATAATATAATTTTTTTCAAAAAAAATTCGAATGAACTTCTTAATCTTATCTGATTCTGCCTCTGAAACAAAATATCTAGATTAAGCCCCATTTCAAGCCCCATTAGTGAAAAGCCCCGGGCCGTTTCCAAAACCAAAAAAAATAATATTTGTTTCGAAGCTTCAAATCTTGAAAACCTATGATTAAATAAGAAAAAAAGGTTACAAAGCTTGGTGAAGCAAAGTAGCTAGTGGATGAATATTCTTTTGGTCTTTTATCAGTTAATTATATTTCAAAGCTAATTAAAGTTTGAATATGCTGTTTGCTACTCAGCCATCCAGGCCACATTTTTTTTTTGTTTTCCTCTCTTGTTTGCATATTATTAATAAACTTCCATTTTAGTTTTATCTATCGTTAATACCATAATTTCATAATCTTTTTTTGCGTATCATATGTTATAGTAACATTTAAATTTATTATTCAAAAATAATTTTTGACTTTAATTTACTTCAATCAATCAAGTATTTACTGTCTCGTAATTTCACGAAAAAATATTTAATATCTGATCTTTCATGATTTTCATCCCGCTAGCTAGGCTATAATGCTACACCCTTAGGCGCTTTAATTTAACCTTTAAATTGTACTAAACCTTTATAGGCTCTACAAAGTGTATAATTTCATTTCTATGTCTATTCAATGCATTCATCAAACACAAATTAAATATTTAGATCAATTATAAGTACTATATCTTTTTATTTTTTATTTTGGTATAGAATTAAAAGTGTTTTCTGGTGATGAGAACATATACCACTTACAAAATTTCAAATTTACAATTTGCAATATATGAAATTGGAGCATGCACTGTAATAATTGTAATTTCTTTTCTTTTGTTTTTTGAATAAATAATTGTAATTTCACTTTTTAGTCAAATCCTTTCCTCAAGCTATTTGACACATTCCTCTCCCAAAAGAAAATTAAATAAAAATAACATATAATTTTTATTTTAAGGTTCTTGAATACCTTTAAGAAAAAGACAATATAATAGTTTGATTGCAAAATATTTGGTTTTTAAATTAACTAATCATATTATTTTTGTTTTTTTCCCTTACACAAAACACATTAAGTAACACAATGAAAAGAATAGATTTAAAGAAAAAAATATAATAATTGACTTTTTTAATTTGTAAAATATAAAATAGTACAAAATAAATAAAATTTTTGAAAACGACTAATATTTGAGATCGGAGGAAAAATAGATATCATGTAATAACAAAAGTCATCAAAGTGGTCCACCAAGTAAATTCAACAATAAGGTTCATACTTTATTTTTTTAAGATAATATCCACTTATACACTTTAATTTAAAGTTTTGGAAAGTGACACTTAACTCCTTGAGGTTTGAGAAATTAATAATGTAATACACCAAGATAACTTAATACATTACATTAAAACTAAATGAATTAAATGCCACTTTTCATAATTTAGGCAATTCTCTTGCAAATGAATTAATTTCGTCGGCATAGTCTTAACAAATTGGAGAATTTGACCTAGGCTTCCAGTGAATCACGAGCAGCCACAAAGCTGTTAAAACTGAACTTAGTAATTTCAAGTTTAAAACGCTAAAACTTTTTACCTCAATCATATTTATTTCGCCGATTGGAAAGAACTAGCCTCCAGAAGCACTCAAGCTCATTTTTGACAACTCTATATAAATCGTTACTATTGATGAAAATGACCATAATGTCCCTTGACTTTTATCATAGAGCCCAAGTGCAACTTCACAAATCTTAGGGGTCTAATTAAAATTTATAAAAAAAAATTATTTGTTTCACCTTTGTCACCAACCAATCATCATTCTATCTAATTGAACTTGTAATAATAATAAATATTTCTCATTTATTTAAGAGCTAGCTTTATATGTATATTATGACATAGGTAAGATAAAACTTTATAAACTTTCATATTCCATGACTAATAGTAAGTCCATTTATCAATGATTATAAAGATGACCTACAAATTGAAGAATTCAAACTTACTTTTTCAAAGATAATGAAAATGAATTATTGAGAGACAAAATCTGTTAAAACTAGAATACGCTATAGTGTCTTCTTGTATACAATAATGGATTTGTCACTTTACTTAAAACATTGGCAACTAGCAAACCTAATAATATCCCCCTTTTAACAAAATAACCGTACAGTATAGTCGCTCATCAAAATGATAATTGATATACATATCTATATATGTTATATACAAGATAACATATATTTTTTACTAATTGATATAATTATTTTCGGACACTCGATCAAATGTGTAACTTCCCATGTAAGATTGATTGATTGCCGGTCAAATTTGCAATAGTTTGAAGCATATAATATAAGGTTGGTGTCATATATAATTAGTTGAGTGTGACAAATATGAGTGTAAAGTTTCAATAATGAAAATTCTTCCCACGTACGTCTGATTTTGAATGTGATTTTGTGTCTACTGTTTAATCATGTTGGCTAAAAAGTTGTTCAAAGGGTTTTCTATGGCACAAATAATTTTATTGAACTACTTTTTTTTTTTTTAATCTTTTTGGCAGATAAGAGTTTGCAACAAAGATGCTAAATATTGCTCTTTGGTAATTTCTTTTATATGATTGTGATGTAACGAATATTTCGTGAAGACTTTGGGATACAATTATACGATTTTTCTCAAGAAATCGTAATTAATTAGTACACTACAACAACAACAACAACAAAAAAAAAGCAATGAATTTGTTGCTAGTCCAATTCAATTATGGACTAGAGATGTTTTGTGATTTTCAAATTTAAAATTGTAAGTTTGAATCATTAAAGAAACAAAAGAAGAGAGCTAGCTTTGGAGGAGTAGTTATATAAAAAATAAAAATTCATACTTAACAACATCTTAACGACCAACTATATGCTAACGACTATTTACCTATGTACATAAATGAATATTTAGTGACAAATTAGCGATAAATTCCATAACTAATTCATTTTTTCCCCTTAATGTAGGATGACATGCTAAAATCTGATCAAAGATTTAAATAATGATAACATGCTTAAGTGAATGCTAGGAATGTAAAATATGGCCCAAAATTTTATAATCAGCTCAATTTGGAGACAAGATAATTTCATTAGATTAATTCTTAGTCTGTCTAATATAACTTATTTTTAACGTAATCTCTATTTTACTAATAATTTGATATATTTCGATATGTTAAATTCTCTAGACTAATCTTATTTTTAATATAATCTCTGTTTTACTAATAATTCAATACATTTTGACATGTTCAATTCTCCAGATCAACTCGTCCATTTGACACCCTATCGAGTGCTCATGACTAATAAGTAAAGAATCTTTTCCTTAATTTAATTTCTTTGGAAAAGCAAAAGTTAAGCTAAAAGTATCCACTCTCACAAATTTTCATCTCTATTTTTTTCCTACTCCAGGTGTTGGATGGTCCCTATATCCATTGCCTAGTAATCCTATGATTCACTTTTTATAAATAAGACAACATTCATTCAATTTGATAATGAAATGTTTCAATCTTAAACATGATATTAATTACCATTTAATTATGATTTTAATTCACCTTAACAGGAATTCCACTAACTAATAATGGATGCTATAATTTTAATATAAATAAATCTTGACAGATAGATGATAGGAAGAATTATAAGTGAAAAAAGGCTAGTTTGTAGGATAAAAAAAAGGGGGTTCAAATGTTCAAAGTAGGGTCCTTATTCCACTTTGTTTGCCACTTTAAAAAGGAAAAATAAAATAAAAGATATGGGCTTTTTTTAAAAATAAATTAACCTAATTGTGGCCTATTTGCACATTGGATAAACAAAGTTTATGTTATAACTAACAAAGATATTTTGCTTCATGCATGATTGAGGTGTGGACAAAATACTACTCTCACCCTGTCTTGTCTTAGTTTGATTAAGGATGGAGTTTTAAAAAAAATGAAAGAGTTAAAAACTTATAATTACTAAGTTAAAAGGGAAGATTATGTGGAATTTGTGCAAATCAAAATGAGTAGATAGAAAATTATTATGATTTAAATTTAGATGTTTATTACTTATTCATGAAGATATTAAGCTCTCACTTGGTTATTGATTTTGAACTTGAAATTTAGAATTTTGAGTATTCAAAATTGTAATTTTTGAAACTTGAAGTTACATTTGGATATACAGTTTTCTACGTAAGATTAGGAATAAATGGCACAACATAACAACCTATAAACTAAATTGGCAAATAATAGCCCATTTTAAATTTATTGGCAAAAAAAAGGACTTTCTTTTATTTATTTGGCATTCAATAATTATTTTGTTTTTTCTTAAAAAATGTATTTTTGTTCTTCTTATTTTTCTCTAAACACGTTTGATTGCTCTTTTTTTTTCTTAAAAAAGGTAAAATTTATTGTGTATCATTCTTCTTTTTGTTTGTCAATCATTTTATAATAGGCATCTTCTCTTTTTTGTCTCTTTTATTTTCTTGAATTCTTTTTATACGTATATTTGTTTCTCTCCCAAATTTTCTGTTCTTCTGTTTTACTCATTTTGTTAATATGTTTATTAATGGATACTTCTAATAATAATTTTTTATATATATTTTGTTCTTGTCCAATTGATTGTTGAATTTCATAATTTGTGGAATTGAAGTTTTTTCGATTTTGTATTTGCAAAAATTTATGTTATTAATCTTTTTTTTTTTCATTCTAAAATCTTTTTCATATGTATATTTGTTGCTTTTCTATTTCTTTTTTTCTCATTAATTTTTTTGTTTATGCAGATCAGATGTATGTTTATCCATTGATCCTCCCAAAATCTTCTTTTAATATATAATCATGTAGTGTTTTTTTTCAATTAATGTTGAAATATCATGATTTGTGAAATTAAAAAAAAATTAACTTTTGTCAAAAATTTAAATTTAGCAGTATTGAATTTTGTATGCATTTCACATGGGCAATAATGTTCTCATCATAAGATCTTCTTAGAAAAATAGAATGCTGATTTTCTTAAATACAAACCAATGTATATCAATAAATGTCAATCTCAATTTGAATAAATATATAACAAATTTATTTGGTGAATATAGACCAATGAATATATAGATAACAATCAATGTATAGATAGTGCAGTTATCGTATACATAACAAGAATCACATGTACAATTTATGAATAAAAATAATTTTCATAGTTATCATTTTAACTTCATTCTTGTATTCATTATAGTTATAACCTATAATTGTTGGTAACATTCTTATGTATACATTACAAGTTTATGTATACATGCTACAATTATTATATACATCAATAAAATTTACACACCTATTTTTATGAATGATTTTTTTGTGTATATTTATAGATTTTTTAATGTATACAATATGTAATTGCAACTCCATTATTGTATAATTTTTGCATACGTATTATTATAGTTTCTAATAAAAAAAGATTGCCTCTTATATTATTTGATTAATTAGTATCAATTATGTGATAATTAATACACGTTAATTGAGCAACAATAATCTGTTTTTTTTTCATTAAAAGTAGTCGCCGTCTTTTGATAACTTTTTTTAGTGGGTTGATTAATAATTTTTTATGGATGTTTGTGATGATTTAATTATATGTGTTAGTTCGAATGGGTAATTATAGGTATTTATAAGTTTCAATGAGGTATGCATCGTGAAATAGAATTTTTCTATACGCGAAAAAAACATTTAAAGCTTAGATTATGAAACTTTGAACTTTCTCTTATTTACAACTACACTAATCTCTGATAAAATTAATACTTTACCTTAAACATTAAATGATACAAAATTGATGGCATTTTAAAGAAAAATAATTGAATTACTATCTTCATATTTTATGTCTCACCTAATTTATTACGTACTAAAAGATATGGTAGTATACATTATTTGCCTTCAAGAGAGGCACACACTGATTGCATGTAATTTTTTACAAAAGTTTTTTGTGGGTGTTTGTGATGATTTTATAAATAATGTATGTTAGTTTGAATGGATAATTATAGGTATTTATTAGTTCAAATAAGGTATGGAACATGAAATAGAGTTGTTCTATGCCCGAAAGTAACATCTAAAGCCAAAATTATGAAAGTTCAAAGTTTCTCTTATTTACAATTACACTAGTTTCCAATAAAATGGTCATGATGTTTCACTCTAAACATTAAATGATACAAAATTTGTGGCATTTGAAAGAAAACTAATTAACCTATAATTTTCATATGTAATGACTCACCTAATCCGTTACGTACTAAAAGATATGGTAGTATACAGTGTTTGTCTTTTATAGATGACACATTGATTTCATGTTTTTTTTTTACCAAAAATTTTTATGGGTATTTGTGATGATTTAATAAATTATATGTGTTAGTTCGAATGGGTAATTATATGTATATAAGTTCAAAGGTGGTCTGGACCATGAAATAGAATTTTTCTATAACTGAAACTGATTTATAAAATCAAAATTATGAACATTCGAAGTTTCTCTGGTGTATAATAGTTTCAAGTAAAATGGTCATAATGCTTTATTTAAAACATTAAATGATACAAAATAGTTGACATTTGAAAGAAAACTTATTGACCTGCAATTTTCATAAGTCATGACTCACCTAATTCATTACGTACTAAAAGATATTGTATTATACATTATTTGCCTTCAAGAGAAGCACACATTGATTGTATGTAATTTTTTGATCAATTTTTTTTTTGGATGTTTGTGATGATTTAATAAATTATATGTGTTAGATCGAATGGGTAATTATAGGTATTTATAAGTTCAAATGGTGTATGAAACGTGAAATAAAGTTTTCAATATCCGAAACTAACATCCAAGGCCAAAATTATGAACGCTTGAAGTTTCTTTTATTTACATCTATACTAGTCTCTGGTAAAATGATTATAATGGTTCACTTTAAACATTAAATGATACATAATTAATGGCATTATTCGTAAATTTTACTTTATTTAAAAGTCAAACTTTTGATTTCATTGCTTACGAGCATTCAAATATATATTTATGTTATTGTAAACCGTGTTTAATATTCTTTTGTTTTTTTCTAAAAAAAAATAGACTGATAAACAAAGAAACCCCCCTTCTTTACACCCCCTTCTTCACCCCACTTTACTCACCCGCCCTTCGTCACTGCTCC
Source organism: Solanum habrochaites (assembly GCA_027704765.1). NCBI lineage: Eukaryota > Viridiplantae > Streptophyta > Magnoliopsida > Solanales > Solanaceae > Solanum > Solanum habrochaites. Next base: position 64,637,006 of record JAKWJA010002495.1, read on the forward strand.
CCTCTACTCTTACCTACACCTTTCGTCCTTTTGCCTCCAATTGCATTCCTATTTTTGAATTTGAGATCAAAGAATAGCCTGAAAGCCTACTTCCTTATTTTGTATAAGTTAAAAATAAGGAAGAAAAATAATCCCACATCTCCTTAATTAACGTTGGTTGCTTGGTGGTTAAAAACAACTATAAAAAGTTGTGATATTTCTTTTACGCTATTACATATTTTTTCTTTTTGAATTATTAATTACTAATTAATATTGAGTTACATGTTGTCAATTGTATATAGTAATTGTATGTTTGTGTAAGTTTCTCGAATATTAGTGGCTAATGGGAGAAATTATCTGAAAATTATGTAGGAAAAATTAGCAAACTAGTCAAAATCAACAACTTAATTAGTAAAAATCTCACTACTTTAAAAATATTAGTTAAAATGTCAAAAGTGTCATTATTTTGAAAAAGAATATGTATCCTAATTAAACCCCTATTTTATCTCCTAAAAAAAAATTGTTATATTCCATGTGATACATCCATTAGTTCACATTTTTTCAAATTATTTTTTTTACAACCCAAAAATCAAAATATGCAAATTTGTGTCCATATCTGTTCCTGTTTATCATAAGGAAAAAAAGCAATTCTTGTCCCATATTTCTTGTTCATATTATTAATTCAATCTCAAATCTTTTCTGCAACCCCATTTTCTTATTATTTCTACGAGGTTATTATTTTATCTTCCAAAATCAGATTCACACAAAATTCCTCTAATTAAGAGTATTTTCTCATTATTTCTTTTTTTTAGATTATTGTCTGATGTATGGTTGTTTAAATCATTCTGTTGAGTGAAATGTGAAAGTAGGATAATCTCGTTTTAGAAAACTATAAAATACTTTCAATAGATGATTCTAAGAGACACTCAGTCATACTTAGTAAAATGATTTCTAGTGATTTGCAATCATTTAATCTATGTAGTACTCAAGAAATAGCGAATATGGTAAGATGCTGCTTCTCAAATAAGGGAGAAGAGAGACGAAAGCAACAAAGTCATCTTTCATCAAATTCAGAGATGAAAATGTAACTTGTACGCGTACAAAAAATGACGGAGGAGAGACCAACTTGTGAAGAGGTATTTAAATATTTTTGCATGTTTAGATTTTGCAACATGTTGCAGTTAAGTTTAAAGCAACCCATTGTGTTCAACAATGGTGTATTGAATATATTGCTAAATTTATTGTTATGCTACACCGTGCAAGATGATTAGTAAAATTGTTTTATATCACTTGTTATATTGTTGTATTTTGGGATCAGTTTTTGTTAATTTTGATTAATGTGTAATTTTTTATTCATTTCTTGATATTTTTTCACATTTCTATGATATTCAATATTTATGAATACATTTTACAGGACTATGATATTTCGCATTTTTACTAATGAAACTTTTGTTGGATTGTGATTGATATGCCAAACTATGCAATTTTTGTATTTTATTGTATTTGTGTTATATGTTATGGTAATGATTCATTTTGGGTGGTATTTTGCGATTCAGATGTGTTTATACTAATTGTACTTTGTGTGAGCCTTGTTTGTTCCGGTAAGTATAGATACATATTATAATGCTATTTGTATGTTTCAAAATTAACATACATATTAGTGTATTCACTGTATATGATCTGTATGTTCGAATTCAGATGTGTTATTCAGTGTATTCTTATTGTATTCATCAAATCAGGAGTAGAGGTGCTTAACAAAGTCAAGATTAGCTAACTAATATATGACATTCCACAATTGTACTTGCATCAATGTTATGACAAAACTATCAAGTAATACACTTACTGAATAACATAATAATAATAATGCAACAAAAACTTCATCATAGAAAAATATTATGATCACAATAGTTTTAATTCTTCATATTTCATAGAAGTCCCTTAAACAATATACGTGTACAAAACAAATATTGAAACTGCATCCGTTTCAGAACAAACACTTACAACATAAATTACATTGATCATATTTGTTTCGTTACGGAATACAACTTATTCAAATAGTCATACGTTATCCATAGTTCATACAATTTACAACTAAAACAGAATACGGACGAAAACAGACTACTTGTTTACAATTATACGAAACCTGAATACTATGCTTTACAATTATTTTCAATTACACTCAATTTTTTTTGTACTAAATCAATTTCAAATATACGAAAATAGAATACAATTGACAATTATATCAATAAGATAAAAAATAAGGAAGAAACAATTATCTCGTCGAATTTGTATGGAAAATGAAAATCTTGAAAATCAAAAGTTGAGAGAATTCATCAGATTTTGGGAGTGTCGATTTATTTTTAAATTTTTTTATTTTTTTTGTAACTGATGAGAATTTTATGCAACACTTTCATCTTTAGTTTTTTTTTCTATCAGTATTTTTACTAAATAATGAAAGTATTGACGAGTTCTCTTAAATAACAAAATAATGACATTTTGAAAAATTTCCCATATATAAGCCCAATATTTAACACTCGGGTCGTGGCCCAAATTCATTTTTTGTGGACTAAACCTTGCACGTTCTAATCTTTTGGCCCATTAACCCACTCAAATTTCAATTACGTTCCGACTAGCCGTCGCCGTTGCCGTCGCCGGTGATCGACCTTGAAGAGATAATGAAGTTCACTGACTCGCCGGTGATCGACCTTAAAGTCCTCGATTCGCAGCTAGTTTTCCATCAAGACAATGGATCTATGCATGTCGGCACCAGTGTATGGCCCTGTTCACTAGTCCTTGTCAAGTTCGGTGAACGGTGGCATCCTCAAACATGCGCCGTTAACCCAAATCCCTATGCTGAAATCCTTAACTTTCACAACAAGCGCGGCGTAGAGCTCGGAGCCGGCTGCGGAGTAGCAGCCATGGGGCTTTTCTTATTAGGTCTAAACAACATCGTTATCACTGATATTGCTCCGGTTATGCCAGCCCTAAAGCACAATCTGAAGCGAAACAAGCCTGTTTTGAAGAAGAGTTTGAAGACGGCTCAGTTGAACTGGTCCAATCAGGATCAGATAAAATCACTCGGCCCGCCGTTTGATGTCGTCATCGCCGCTGATGTGGTGTACTTGGAGGAGACGGTTGGTCCGTTGCTGTCGGCTATGGATGCTTTGGTGGGAGAAAACGGTGTCGTTTTGTTGGGGTATCAGCTGAGATCTCCTGAGGCGCATGAGAAGTTCTGGGAGCTTTGTGGAGAGATGTTTGATGTCGAAAAGGTTCCACATGAGCATTTACATCCAGAATACGCCTATGAGGAGACTGACGTTTATATTTTCAGGAAGAAGAAGAAACTATAGGACCCCCCCTTCGAAATTTTGTAATCTTAACAGGTGATTATTGACAAGCTCGACTTTGTGTGTGTTATTTTTCGTATTCTGCATTGGCGTGAAATCTTTTTTGTTAATTAAGATGTTTAGTGATGTTGAAATCGTTGAGTATTGCGATGAAAAGGATTAGGGAGGTGAATGATATTGCAAGAGTTTTTTGTTACATTAGATTTGTAGACACCAACTAGCTTGGAATTTGTTGTTGTTGAGGAATCGAACTTCGTACTAGATATGCATACTTCTAGTGATACGAAAGAACACTGTTCTCTCTATAAGAGTAATGTACATTGAGGAGAATAATAATATTGGTTGAAGGATTTAAGATTTTAGTCGATAAATAAGCAAATGAAGTGTCAGCTTCAACTTTCATGTCTCAGCTATTTTTCCTAAGAACTTCTTTACCGGATGGTGTTTTTGGTGCAAGAGCAATCACTTGTCCAGCTTAAACCCTTCAAAATAAACTGCTACTGCTGCTACTACTACTATGCCTCAATCCCGAGCTAGTTGGGGTCGATTGTATGAATACTTTATGTCATAAATGCAGCCTCTGCAACTTTCCATTGTAAACGATTTGCTTTTGTTAAGGATTGGCGGCAGAGTTCTTTCCCTGATATTGTCAGATTTTTGTAAAGGACTCCTTTTTGCAACTATACCTACTCCTATTGGCCTTATTTGGCAACTTCTTATTTCATCATATCTGTATTGCCTGTTTGCTTTGGCATTGAAGATGTTAGTTACTAGACCAAAAAATAAAAACCTAACCGATATTGTTTATTTATACTAAGAATGTGAGAGACTGAGAGAACTGTCGAATGTGGTTCTTCTAGCTGTGATACAAGACCAACCTGCCTTGCAGTCTCATTTTATATAGGTCCTCTTCATACCAAAAAAAGTAGCTACCTTTGTTTGTGCGGTTTAGTACCCCTACATGTATGTTCAAATCCAACACATATATATGTGTACGTTGGAATCCAATAGATATATACACGTATGTTCGAACCCAATAGATATATGCATGTAGGATGGGATGGTGGTTGTCCTCAATTATAATTTGAGCTGAATTTATTTCAACTCTGCAGTGTAAATGGTGTTATGCATTTTGTTTGCCTTTTTTAAAAAAAATAAAATAAAAATTGATATCTGATCATGAAGAAAGGGTTCTGATTTTTTCCAAGTTTCGGATAGCCCTTAGTATCATGTCTGAGCTCCTTACAGTCAACATAGACTTGACAAGAACTGACTTTGATGTCCATAGGTTTACCTTGAATTTGCTACTTGATTATCTTCTAGGTAACAATGTAACAATGGTGAACCTGATTATTTATATCTGCTAGGGAGGTCTTGATTTCTTTGGTATAATCTTTCAGTCACCAGTTTGGAGTCGTCGTTCCTTCTACTGCTCTGGAGAGTTCAAGATATCCTTTTTCTTTAAAGACCCTTGATTGAGTGATTCTTACACCATCTAAGTTCCAAAAGCATCGCCTGCACCTTCACATTGAACTAATACCTCTCTTGAACTGATCAAAAGAAGTAATACACTATGCCATTAGTAGTTTTCCTTTTGAATCTCTTACAGTTCCTTTCCTTCCTTTTTAGGCAGTTTTCTCTCTACGCTTCTTTTCTCCGTTAGATGGGTTCTCCCACTTTGAAGGAGTTTCGCCACCCATTCAAAAAAAAAAGGGTCAACAAAAAACCAAAAAAAACCATGGTTTTGGGCCCAGGAAATTGCTTTGGGATTGTTCTAATGCCGGCAATGATGCATACATGTGCTCAACAAGGCAATTGACTGTACACCTACCTTGTATTTGAGGTTCTCTCCTTGGTGTCTTCTCTGTTTTTTCACTTGCAACTAGCTTTCCTACTCTCCAAACAGATCAGGGAAGTTCAACTAAAAAGTTGCACTTGGTAATATATATACCCACACAGTTAGTGGTGGCAAATGGGCAGGTTGAAAATGGGTCATATCCTAACCCACCAATACTGGTGTGGGTTAAAAATGGGTTGGGTTAATACGGGTTGACCCCTTTAAGTGAAACCATTCTATTTATAGTGAAAACTATATTACTCAAATAAGAAATGAGAACTATTTTGGTCAATAGAAAAACTTAGGAAAATGATTTCATGTCAAAAGCCTTTGCAGATAATTTGGCTTGCTCAAGTGTTCGAGCATCTCTATCATCAGCAGTTAGGGTAAGTACAAACACTATTGATCCTTCTAGGGGTGGTGGGAAAAAAGAGAAGATAATTTGCTTTTGGAATTATATACTACAATTTAGAGTGAGCTTGCAGACTCTCTTCTTTTTCTTCTGTAATAGAAGCGAGCTTGCAGTTCTCCCTTAGGGTTTACAGTATCTTCATTTGGATATGCGTACTTGCCTGCACGAATGGATGTTAGTTTGCTTTTCTATGGGTTCTGCAGTTGATTCCAGTTTGGGATACACTTCAAAGAAAGAGTTTTCAATGTAGTCCATGAACATGCAGTTTGATTTGCTCGGGCCACCATTACTGGCCGTTTGAGGCCTTGACTGTCCAAGAACAATGAAATGGATTAATGTTAGAAAGCCGTTACAGAGTGTGAGAGCATGAGAGAGAGAGAGAGAGAGAAGTTGTATACTGATACAGATACAGTTAACTGGGATTGAACTTTCTTATTGTGTACAAGTAAAAACCTATTTACCTCAATTATTTTTCCTAATGTAAAGAGTGTACAGATTCAATAAGTTTTAACATATGGTTGTGCAGGAGTTGAAACTTGCAACTCACTGTACTCAGTACTCACTCCATGTAACCAGTCTGATATGTTTTATTGCAGAAAGGATCGTCTATCTAGTGTCCCAACTGCAGAACACCAGGCAGGAATATCGTCTCAGTCATCACTGCTGTGTTTGCATGCATATCATTATAGTCGAAGACCTATATTTATATATATGTATTCTGAGAGATGGCTATTCTGCTGTGACAAGAATTCGACAGCTATGGTTATACCAGGCTTAACGATATCTTGATGCCAAAGGATACCAAGTACAATCATCAACTTTGTAATATTTCACTCTTATGATGAAAATGCATGTCCCAGAGCTCAGGTTTATACACTATATCAACACAATTGTTCCTATGTGCTATTTTGCCTTCAGTTTACTATTTGCTTAAACTTGAAATATCAATTAACTTCAACTAGATTAGTACTTTATTTTACCAGTATATATATAAATAGAAATAAAGATCAGTATTAGTAAAAGAAAATAATGAACAGTGAGTTTGTATATATAGATATCTTTGTACAGTTGAACTTTGATTAATTAGTTACTCTCACCAGTCAAGAGTCATGTACACTTATTTCTTCAGCCTAGCTCACTGTACAAAGTAAATACCATTAATAATACATAAAATTGGAACCACATCAAAAATAGAAAAACCACAAGAGAACTCTTCCTTATTCTTCCTAGCTAGTCCTCCTGTCCACCCTACTCTTTGTTTCGATAACTTATTCAGTGTGACTGTCTCATCTAAAAGAAAAGGTCAGGGAATAAATGAAGCGTCAGGGAGATTATTGAAATTCGAAAGACGAGAAGTAGTAGTCATCGTTGGATTATTATGTTCAAAAGATATGAGAGTAGTTGGATTGAAACATTGAACAAATTGAGATCCAACTTGACTTGTTTCTAATTGGAGGAATATTAGAACATGACGTATTTTGTGTATTGTTACACGACCACAATTGTCTTGGTTTGATTTGATAAAATACTTTTGAGACAACAAGTTCACCTTCTTTTTCATCTTCATTATCACCAAGATGATATTGATGCATTACCCAATTTGTTTTCTCAGGTTTTCTTTGTTTACCATAATTTGTATAGAGAACAAGTATTTTCTTGTGGCCTTTCACTTTGTTTTTTAACACAACTGGTCTAGTTTTGCCTGTTTTGTGCCATCTTGTTTCATTGCCTTGTATATCTGTGTGGACTTTTCTTCTTTTTCTTGTCCCTGTTGTATATGCTTTTGATGGTCTATGAAAGAAATGTCTAACTAAGCCATCTTTTGCCACTCCTGCATGCACCATCCATCAATAATCAACAACGACAACAACATATCCAATACTGTGATCTCACAAGTAGGGCCAACTGAGAAGGGTGGAATTTACGCAAACTTTATCCTTATTGTGTACAAGTAAAAACCTCATCGTCTAAAGAAAATCATTCATCAATAATAATCATAATCAAAATTTAATTAAGTTATATACACAAACAATATAATCTTTTTCATATTATACAATATCAATATAGTTTAACGTGAGATAGTAAGTTAGTTATCAATTTGAGTTATTATTCTTATATACATCATGAGATTAAGGAATTATTAGACCATCGACATGTCACCTTTACACGTCGTAGCAGATAACTTGACTTACTTTTTAAGTTTAAAGAAGGCATATGTATAGACATTCTTTGAGTGATCTGATAATGTAAATAATTGTTTATAATATAAACAAACATATACAGAGTAAAATTTTGTCAATTTTACCAAATGATGGATTACTAATACTTATTTTGAAAAATATATGTAATTACCTTTAATGACCTGATTATGTATATTATCTTTTTACTCTTTGATCACATTAATCTTAAACTCATTTGATAATCCAAGTAAGTAAAAGTGCATATCTCAAGTAAAACAAAACTTTATAATAACCTCATGATCAACAAATCATGCATGAAAAAAATTATATTTGTCTGCTTATAGAAGATTTTGGACATCAAACTAAAAATCAATTCACAATGAATCAGTAGAAAGAAAAAAAATCTCACTATTTGTCTGCTTATAGAAGATTTCATTCACAATAACAAAAATCAGCAGATAAAAAAGAACTGAAAATTTGCACTTGTATATTCATAATAACACTATTTTATTTAATTAATTATCAACTCAAAATTTCTTTAATTAACTTATGTTTATAGACAGTCTGATGTTGTTAACAGTACTCCAATGTATTTACTGTTTTAGTATATAACTCTTTAGTTTTGCTGATTATATCCACTTATATAATGAATATTTACATGCACATATTTATCTTTAATTTTTTAGATGATCTAATAGTATAAAAGTTAGTTAACGATTTAAGAATATAAAAGTTAAACTCATTTAGAATTATAAGTTTTATTTCATCTTACAAAACACTTGAATTAGCTACGAAATTTAATTCGTATCTAACATAACTTTTAATATCTTATCGTCAATTTTGTCTTTTAGATACAAAATTTATCTGTCGTTAATAAATTACCTGGTAACTTTTCTGGATGAGTATAGCAAATCCCATTTTCTCCCTCTAATGTTTGAATAAATTCATCAATTAGTGGATGAAGTTTGTGTGCATCCAATCTCACTTTTGCCTCAAGATGTTCAAGAATCTCTTGATCACTTGGATCAAACTTCACCCCAGCTGGTAATCCTGGAAGATTATGAATCCCAGCCTATACTTAAAAATTAATTTTTTTTTTCACAAAAAATAATTAAAATCATCAAATCATGTTGTACATATAATATAATAAATAACCAAAATCAAAGAAAGAAAAAATTACTAACCTTTTCTTCATATTTGATCAAATGACCACAAGAAGGACAAGTCCTAATTATTTTTGTAACACTAGTAAGAGAGTCAATATTGATACAAGTCATTTCTTGATAATAATAATAATAATTAGAGAAAATCCTTTTCTTCTTTTCTTTTTTTCACTATTGTTCACTAAATACTATTACAAAAATAACAAAATTTGTAGAAGGAGAGACAAAGGGTTAAAAAGAAAAAAAAGGAAAAAGTAGCAACACCATGTTGTTCCCTCAACCTAATTGTTCATCAAAGTTGGGAAGGTATAATATAATATTATTGAAATTCTACTTTTTGTATTCATCTTATAACACTTAAAAAGATTAAAATTAGATGTAAAAAGTTGAGTAATATAATTAGCTAGTATTAGTAGTACCAAAGATAGAAAAATAAATTTTAAAAAAAGGAAGTGTTTGCTTGGGATTCACTTCTTCTTTTAGCTCATTTAAGTAAGGATGCTTCATGTGGAATAAATGTATATCTTTGTGAAGAAGAACCAAAAGGGTTATAGTTTAATTGATTATTTCATTGACAAGGAACATTTTAATAAAGACAGTTTACCATGTATTGGTAAAAAAATTAAACTTAAACACTATTGAACATTTACTCCTCCCTTTCAATTTGTATGACTTAGTTTGATTTGACACGAAATTTGAAAAAGAAAAGAAAGAAAAAAAAACCTTTAGAAACTTCTGGTCTAAAATGAGTTACGGATATTTGTGTGGCTAGAAATCATTTTATTAAGGATAAAATGACATTTTCAAGTTAAATTGTTACTAAATATATAAGGCAATACGTCATTCTTGTTGGAACGGACTAAAAAAGAAAGTAAGTTACATAAATTGAGACAGAGAGAGTGTTATTTTCCACTAAAATTTTGCACTGGAAAATGTTCGGTGGCTATATTTGTATCGATATTTTGAATGAATTTGTGAGAAAAGAAAAATTAGTAATGTTTTCGTACAGAAAAAATAGAAAACTTTCCACTATTTCAGTGGAAATTTAGTTTTCGTCATGCATTTTTTCAATGAGCTTGAATACAAAAAATTATGTTTTATAGCATAAATTTCTCTTTAATTCGCGATAAATCTTTTTATTTTATTGTTAATTGTGAAACTACTTGAGTGTAAATAAGGCAACCTAGTATTAGCTCCTTCACAACCCCCACCCCCCAATTCACACACTCAGTTAGTTACAGTTCTAATGTCACCCTAGAGTGTACACAAAGACAAAACAATTTTGGTTAGAAAAGAAACAAAAACAAGAGGAACTTTAACATCCACCAATAATGACATTGCTTCACTTAAACTTCTCATGCAATGCAAGAAACTTGGGCACACAAAGAGATAAAATGATGGAGCCAGAATTTAAATTTTATGAGTTTTAAATTTTTAAAAGAGCGACATCAAGTGTAAATTAATTGAGTTTGAGTTAAAAAATATGTGCACATATCTAATGATCAATTTCTTAACATACAAATCGGAGTTTAGATTAAAGCTATTGAGTACGACCATATCAGTGAATGGTACATAGGTAACTTTTTAGCTCCGCACCTCCACAAAGAAAGCTTTGCGACATCTAGAGTGCGTTTTGATGGGTACAATTAGGGGTGTGTAAAAACCGAATCGACCAATAAATCGAACCGATAAAATGTTATTGGGTTATTGTTTTGGTTTATTGGGTTTGTTAATGGGTTTAAAAAATAATATTGGGTATTGGAGTCGTTTCGGTTTTTTTTCCTATTGGGTTTTGGTAAACGATAATCCAATAAACTATAGTTCTTTACTATTTACTACTTTACCCTTCCTCAATATTAAAATAACATATTTAATACTAAATAGATTCAATATTAAGCTTTTCAGCTATGTGATTTTTTTGGTTAGGAAATTGTGAAAACTTTGGTTTGATTATCTGGGGGCTCACGCAACTGTTCAGATTGTCTCATTGAAATATTTTATTTTAGTTTTAATTCTAGTTCGTAATTGTAGGCGATAACTACTTTTTGCAAGTTGTAATGTTTATTACTTTGATTCAACATTCAATTTTTCTATTATGTTTTAGGCGGTGATTTGGTAACATTAACTTTAATAACATACCGTACACTAAATTTATTATATTCATCTCGAGTTTTATACGTATAATATGATCACACTAACTAGCTAATTAGTTCGTCTCAAAAATACATTATTATTTTTTTTTATAAAAAAAATGGTTTCTCTATCAAACAAGATTTTTACTAACTTATTTGTGTTAGAAACATTATTATTATTATCACTGATAAATAATTTATTAAGATAAACGACATTCTGAATTTCTTTATCTAGTCAAATATTATTATATTAAAATTAGACAAAAAGAATAATATTTATGTTTTAGATTCTAAGTGATCAATATGTAGGATATATCGAACTAGGATAATGGTAGTTTAATCTTATCTTATATATTTCATTCAAAAGTTTTATAAAGAGTTTGCATTTTCTGGTTGCTGAATTTACTATCCAAATTTGTCAAATCTAAAGTTGGTGGCTTTGTACCAAACGGTAACAATTATTGTCATATAATTTGTGTAGATTATTATAAAAACATTTTACTATAATAGCTAAATCGATTATACATATTATGTTATATGTTCTATATAATAGCATGTTATCATAATAGTAAAAAATCTAAATAGATAACATATTATATAGAGATCTGACCGTACAAAAATTAAAAATATCGATCTATTATCGAATTATAATTTCCTTTTTTCTTCTTGTAGTTAATGGAAAACATAGATTCTTAAAGTGTTCCTCAACATTTGAACATAATTCAGAACCAAACTTTTGTAATCTTGAAGATTTTGGACATGTGATATGAACATTAATAATTCCCCACTTATAGCTTCATCACACAATAAGCCAAAAAGAAGTACAAACAAAAATAACATAAAACCTAAAAAATTCTTCAAGTGAATCTCCAACTCCACCCCACCTAAAATAGGTCAATGGCGAAGTCAGAATAAAAATTACGAGTTTGATAGAATATAATAATTTTTAAATTAAATTATATATTTATAGTAAAATCCCATAGTATATATAAATATTTATTATGAGTATAATAAATAAAAAAAATTATAATTCAAAAATAGTAAACTAAAAATGTTGAATTCGCCTATGGACTCGAAAAGAGAGGGAAAAGAAGTAATTAAGTAGTGATGAATGATTATATTAAAGGGTTGATGGTGATTTGCAAGAAAGTTAAATTAATAATCAACTTTTTAGCAAGCATGATTACTTAATTATTTTTCATAATTTTTTTTTCTTTTTGAACCTGAGCTAGCTCTTTATAAGATAAATTTGCAATCCGATGTATTTATTTATTTCATATTTAGACATTTAATTTTATCAAAATTTTAATATCAATTTGAACCTTTGTTGTTGTGAAACTAAAATCTTTATCAACATGATGCATAAAAGCTGTTGAATAAAATTGATGGCCTAAATATAAAATTCAATAAAAACCTTAAACTTACTCGATGAAATTGATATGTATTCTTTTAATTTATTACTCATTTATAAAATCGCTTCAACCTTTTGATGTGCTAAGTGAAACTGTTTGAAATCATACTTTTTTAAGGTACTTATATATTTTTATTTATTCAATTATCGTGTACTATAGTAAACTATTAATTCAAAATAAATGATACAGATACAGTTTAATTTAATTCCAATTTGCCGCAAACTTCTTGTTATTCGTCTATCTTTCCTTTCTCTGGAATCTCACTCGCCACTCTCCTCTTTTTCAGCCCTCTCTCGCTCGCCTCTCTCACTTTATACAAACACAAATGTACAATATGCGTCCCGTATAAAACGAGAGAGATTGCACATACAAATACATATCTCTTCGTCCTATACGCTTATAATTGTACAAATACAAATCTTCCCATGTTCAGTTCTCTTTTGCCTTTCTTTCTCCCTCACTTTATACCGACACAAAATTATACGAAATACAAAGTACAAGTTTGTTTGTATAAATACAAATTCAAATGTTTTAGCTCAACTCAATTGTATATGCAATCAAATTTTATGCAGATATACAAACATAATCATCGATACATATATACAATTATCTAACTGATATACATATATAATTCACCTCTCTCATTCGCATCTCTCCTCTCCTCGCTCTTCCAATTTCGCTCGCCACTCTAGCTTAACACAGAGAACATGTACAAACGCAATTTTCATACAAATCGACATATCACCGCGATTTATACAAATTAGATGCTCCATAACAAACATAAATTGGCTATAGAACGCAAATAGCAAAACAGAAAGCTAAGCTCCAAGTTATTTGTATCGCCAAAAATGAATTGGGCCGTAACCTACAATTTTCTTTTGGGCCGGAGGAATAGTAAAATTTGCAAAAAAAAGGATACTTAAATCCGATTGAACTTTGTAACGACCTTTTATCCGGTTTGAGCAGCACAATTTTAATTTCTGGAAAATAGGCTGATGCGACGGGACCCCACGAAACGACCGCATTGGCACGCCGGACCTCGCAGGGTCTTTCGTTTCAAACACATGGAAAATGAAATTGGGTACTGAAAATCGACTCTCTGAACTGTCCTGAACTTCGTAACGAAATGGCAGACGGACCGTCACCGGTGTTACGGACCGTCACAGAGTCTTCAGTGGACTCCACTCATCCATGGAACCTTGCGACGACCTGCAGACCGGACCGTCGCAGGCACGACGAGACCGTCGCAGGTTTCGCAATCCCATTCTGGGTCCGGATTTCTTTATACGTTTTAAGGACGTTTTTTGGACTATTTCCTGCTTTAAATTATGAAGTAATGGGTTATGTTAAAAGTCCTAACTACTTGAGGGTTAAAAGAGGTACCCTTAAGTTCTTAGTGGGTTATTCTTTCCCAATCTTTCATTCTAATTGTATACGAATTATGGGTAAAAGAAGAAGGGTTTTAATAAGAAAAAGAGAAGAACAGAAAGAGGGGGAATCGAGCAAGAGAGCAGAGAAAACGAAGAGACAGACAAGGGTTTTAGGAATTTGCTTGCTTGTCACGAATCTTCGGTGGAGGTATGTTATGGTTTTTTACACTATTCGTGTAAACTCTTAATAGCGAATGATATTGTTGTTGGGTATATTATAGACTCTTCTTTATGCTTAAATTGTGTGTATGCATGATTTGGATTTTAATATATAATGATTGTGATGAAACAAGCATGATGGGAAGCTATTGATCCCAAATCTTGATTAAAACTAATCTCCTTGTTAATGATGAGTCTTGATATAAAAAGAAGACTTGTGAACTAAAGTGAAGGAGATGATGACACGCCTTGGTATAAAAGAAGGCTTGATGAATTTAATAGAATGATATTAGTGTAGTCGGAGGGGTCACTTACCGACACAATAGAATTAGTGGGACGTGTGTCACGAACCGACACGTATATGTAGTGGAATCGGAGTGTCACGTACCGACACATGAATTAAGTGTGGGACGTTTTCCACGAACAGACACTTCTATGTAGGGGATCGGATTGTCCGTAACCCGAACAACATAGAATTAAGTGGGAGACGGGTGTCACAACCGACACGTATATGTAGGGGATCGGAGTGTCACTACCCGACACATAGAATTAGGGACGGGTGTCCACTACCCGACACTACGATGTAGGGGATCGGGTGTCACGTAGGCCTGTACAGCATTGAGTAGGGGATCGGAGTGTCCACATTCCGACACAGCCATAGCAAGTAGATGGATCGTAGTTGTCACGTACACACAATAGGAATAAAGATAATGATCTTGAAAGATGCTAATATACTCAATCTAAAGAACATGTTCCCAAAAAGAGTATGGTGTGAGAGGCTTGAGTCCTCATAGATATGATCGGTGATATTATAAATGATGTTTATACTTGTTGCTATCACCTGTTAAGATATTAGTTGATTTTAATGATGTTAATCTAGATTATTGCTGGCTATTTTTGAGTTGGCCGATGCTACCTACTCAGTTACTTGTTTTTGTGACTGACCCCTACTTTTATTGTTTTCTTTCCCTTCTGTTTATTTGTGGAGTGCAGCAAACGTTCCTCATCTTCGACTCAACATAATTCTAGCCAGCCTCGTCACTCCGGAGTCCTTCAGGGTGAGCTAATGCTTCTAGCTGGACTGACTCCTTCCTCATGTCCTCGATGCTTGAAGTTTTCGGCATAGACTAGCTTTTATTTGGTTTAGCTCTTAAGAATACTCTTATTTTAGTAAATTGATCAATAGATGTTCTTGTGGTGATGACTTCCAGATTTTTGGTGGAAATTAATAAAAAAAAAATGGTTGGTTGTGAATTTTTAGAATTATTGCCATGTCTTTAATTTTATGAGTTTAAGTCTTCCGCATTGCTTTATTAATGTTGATAATTAAATTGACAGGATAAGGTTAAGAGATTGGTTGGTTCTCTCACATATAGGTACTGTGGGGTCCAATCGCGGCTCGGTTTTGGGTCGTGACCCAACTTGAACTTTTGACCTTGCTTACCATATCGAGTTAAGCTTCGTCCATTATTTATGGAAGTACCAAGTACGTCTATTTCGATTCCTTAGATATAATTTTGAGCATCTTTAGTCTTCTGCAATTGCTAAGGTGCAGCACATTTCATCCAACTAATAGAAAGTCTGTTTGATCTCAATTTGTTTTAATAAAATCAACAAAATTATACTAAGATTATAAATATTTTTATACATTTCACTATATACAACTTAAATTCTGTCATTATAAACTTTATGGTCCCTCAATATTGCAATCCATGAATATCAAGTCACATAGTTGGAAGAAAATGAAGTTATTTTCAATGTGCTTCTCAGTTCCCACTAGCTCAGGGCAAAATTCAAACCAAAAATTCCTTTTACCAATGATATTAACTTATATATAACCACTCATGCTGCCTCAATAAATATTTATATACCTATTTTAATAATTGCACATCCCCACTTACTGTCACCAATTCTAAATATCTTTGAATTCTTCTTCTCAAAACACAATTTAGTCAAACTACATAATCTATCAATGTCATTGAAAAACTGGTGCTTTGTGGTCTGTATATTTATTTCTAAAGGCCCCAGTGCACTGAATGATGTACAGCAAAGTAGGACCTGAGTTTAACAAACTTAATCAAATGCATTAGTTAAGAAATACTTACAACTTTCAGTATCCAACTTGTGTTGGCGTAGGCTGACAGCTAGCGTAAAATTTGTTAATTCATGATGAATGATGAATCATCGTAATATAGATTCATAAAGGGTTGTAGAATTCAAAGAGTACAATATGCTTAATTCTTGAAAAAGACTAGTAAAGTTTTCGTTATGCAGCTACTTCCTTGCCAATTCTTGACAGGAAAAACTCCTGCTCTATTACTAGATATAATATATTAACTAGACTGACTTTGGAAAGTACTGAGGGGAAAGTTTACCGTTCTTGTTTTTGATTTCTGGCACGTTACAAGGAACTGATTCTTGGAGCATTTTCACCACTCTGTGCATTGAGGGGCGATTAGCTGGAGTACGGTTAAGACAGCATAGACCAACATCAAGAACCTTGCATATATGTTCTTTGAAGCTGGAGTTTAGATTTGGGTCGAGCAACTGATCAACTCCTTTCTCGTTCAACGTTGTGTGTACCCAAGTAGCTAGATCTTTCTCTCCGAATTCTGGACTGACTGGTCTTTTGCCTGTCACCAGCTCCAAAATGACCACTCCAAAGCTATATATGTCACTTTTTTCATTCACATGAAGAGTATATGCATACTCTGCAAATAATAAATTTCACTTATGTTAGTTTTTGTTACTTTAACATGAAATTGCAATCTTCCCGAAAAATTTAAGCTAGATGTGCCAATATATCGATAGAAATGACTAAAGCCAGTGATACAGTTTGGACAAAGCAATACCTGGAGCAATGTAACCACAGGAACCAGCAATTACAGACATGGATTCGACGCCACCTTTGCTGCCTGCTTTAACAATTTTTGCCACACCAAAATCTGAAATTTTGGCTCCAAACTCATCATCCAGCAATATGTTGTTTGACTTAACGTCACGGTGAACAATTGGAGGAACACAACCATGGTGCAAATAAGAGAGCCCCTCAGCTGCATCTAAAGCTATCTTGAACCTCAACGGCCAATCCAACAATTTGGCCTTGCAACTGTGCAGCAAATCACCCAAACTTCCATTTGGCATGTACTCATATACCAAGAGCTTGCTATCCCCAGTATCGCAACAGCACCACAATTTCACAATATTCTTGTGCCTAATTTTACCCAGAGTTTCAACTTCAATTTCAAACTCGTCTTTATCAGACTCAAGAGCACCATACGGGGTTTCATCTTTAACTGTTCTCTCCCATAGCTTCTTGACAGCTACTGCCTCACCATTGCTTAGGACAGCTTTGTACACTCTTCCTGAAGCTCCATTGCCAATTACATTAGCTTCATCTAGGCCAACGGGTATTTCAAATTCACTAAATCCAAGCTTATGGAATGATGTCCACTTTGTCATAGTGTTTCCTTTCTTAATCTTCTTGAATTTCTGGTACTTCCAAATGAACATAGCAATCCCGACAAGGAAAACGAAGCCAGCAACTGTGTAGATAGCTCTCAAAGTCCATAAGTATCCTTCATGCTGTCCTCTACCTTTGGTAGCACAAAGACCAGCAACACCTTGACATAAACCTGGATTACCTCGAAAGCTGTCTCTATAAACACCCTTATCAAAAACTGCAGGAATCATCCCTGACAGCTGATTGTTAGACAAATTTAGCTTATTAAGCTTCAAGCTTTGCAGACTAAGTGGGATTTCCCCTGAGAAGTAATTCCCAGAAAGATCAAGATAATTAAGCACTGGCAAAGTCCCAATTTGCTCCGGAATTTCCCCAGAAAATCCATTGTTTGCCAAGTCAAGCTCACTAAGTTGCTTCATTGTGTGAATTCCTAAGGGGATTTTCCCTGATAGCTCATTGAACGAAGATCAGTAAAGCGTTTCCTACTCTAAAACTCTGTGTGCGGCCTAGCCTGCGGCACTATGTGTCCCTGGAAGTTCTCTCCCTTAGCTCATCTGACTCCGGAAAACTCAACTAAGTTCTTCAACTTTCCTACTTCACTAGGTATAACCCCTGAGAATTTGTTTCTTGATATTTGGAGGTTAGATAAATTTTTGGCACCAGAAATCATATGTGATATATTTCCTGAAAATGCATTGCCAAAAAGGTCTAAGAGATAAACATGAGGCAAACTCCAAAAGTCAGTTGGGACTTCCCCGAATAGCTTATTAGACCGGAACCTGATCCTACGTAAACTCCGGCAGTTGCCAAGACTGGCCGGAATATTCCCAGAGAACGAATTATATATTACTATAAGATCCTCTAAAGCTCCCATCTCACACAAACTTTCAGGAATTTTACCAGAAAATGTATTGTCTGAAACATCAAGATACTGTAAAGCCGAGTTCTTCCCCAGTTCACTAGGCAATGAACCAGAAAATCTGTTAGAGAATAACTTAAGCTCATACAGATTCGGAGAGTTAGCTATACTTTCTGGAATAAGCCCCTCAAATTGATTCTCAAATAGATTGAGTGACTCAAGTGGCAACTCACACAACTCATTAGGAATAGTCCCATTTAACTTGTTAGTCGATACATCGAATCTTCTCAACCTGGTCAAGTTAGACCATCCCAAAGGCAATTTTCCGGTAAGAGAATTATTGTAGAGCTCAATTTGAACAATACTATTAAGCTGGAAAATTGCACTTGGTATTGACCCAACTAGTCCATTATTGGACACGATCAAAATTAGTCAAGCGACTCAATTTCTCAATACTTTTTGGGATTGAACCAACAAGATTACACATGCTTAGCCATAATGTCTCAAGATTCGTTAAGTTACCGAGTTCAGGAGGAAACTGACTCGGTGCAAAAGGGTTGTAAGCAAGTTCAAGTGTCTTGAGACTCGTTACATTACCTAATGCAGCTGGAACTTCACCAGTTAGAATGTTCTCAGTCAGAATAAGAGTCTCTAGTTGCCTGAATCTTCCGAAACTTGCCGGAATATTCCCTGAAAAATAGCATCCACTAAGATCAAGGTACCTGCAATAAAAAGATCATAACATACTAATAAAAAAAATAAGAATAACAAACTCTTCAATAAAAATCATAATATTCATTTTGTTTCATTTGCATTTTTTATTCAAATACTCAATACTAGTAATCCTGAGTTTCCAGTAAGCAAATCCAGGCGGATAATGTTTATTTCGCTGAATTATTGCTTACATCCTCTACTACGAGATGTTCTGTGCACTGGACTATACTTTTCTATACATATCCACGTTATATACGGTAACTATAGTTGCTATTTTTCGAAAATTTGAAGGAAAAAAAAAACAGGGGAAATGTAAAATTGAGCTTCAAACTGAGTTACCTGAGGTAAGGAAGATCGGAAATAGTGTCAGGGATAGTTCCACCGATGAGATTCTGAGAAAGGTCAAGGTACGTGAGGCTACCGCATTCAGAAATAGAAACCGGAAGAGTAGAATTAATAAAATTATTCGAAAGTGAGAGTGATGAAAGTGAAGTGAGATGGCAGAGGAAACCCGGAAAGGTTCCGGCAAGAGAAGCACCGGAGAGGTTAACAGCGATAACGGAGGGAGAATCTCCGGCGTCATTACAGGTAACACCTGTCCAGTTACATGGGGTAGGATCATTTTCATACCAAGTAGAAAATACCCCTTGATCTGAGCTAGACAACGAGTGTTTCAGTCTTTGTAGATACAACCCATCTTGATTTAAAGCAAAAATCAAAGGGAATGTACTCAGAAAGAAGAGTAAAAGTTTCATTTGCATGGTTTTTCATGTACGAGAAGAAGAAGATGAAGAGAATTTTCCGTAACAATGGTGAAAATGGGTGTTTGTTGAGCTTGTTAAAATAGTGTAAGCTTTGAAGGTTGAAAAATGGCGAAAAAAAAATGGAGTGTTGTGTGGGACGATGAGGGTCGATTTAATGTGGACAGATAGTCCAACTTGTCTATTTGTGATGTGATATCATATTCATTATTTGACTGAGATAAGTGTTTAGCGTAACTTTAAAACAAATATTTTTTGATCGTCATATATTAAAATGAATTAGACTCACGTAATAGTTAGAGGCGGACCTATAATTATATGTCAGATTATTTTTATATTCGTTAACTTTAAAAAAAAATTATATGTATGTATATATATATTTGAGAAACGAACAAAAATTAAATACTAGCTAGTAGTATACCAAGAGGACTATAAAAGTGTCCTTATATTACAGTTATAAGCTAGAAAAAACACTCGATTAAGGTTTAAACTTAGCTAGAATTTTGTTTCTTTATTTTTATTGGTGTGCTCCTAGTTCTGCTTAGTATCCATAACCATAAGCCTTTGTCCTATAAGTAACTAAACCATTGTGCTTGGTACTCATACAGAGAGGCGGAGTGAATAGTGAGAAAGTGATTTATCTTAAAAAAAAATTCTCAAAAAATTAAGACATTTGTATATATGTTGAATCTCTTTAACTTTTTGGTATGTATATTTTAAATTTTATTAATAAAAATATTGACTTCAATGTTATTATATGATCAAACAAAATCAAGTTAAATTATAGTGAGAGATATATTAAATCATAACGACTATTATTTTGAAAATTACAGAAGTTATTAGGCATATAGTTGATTAGGACTTATGAGCATTTTCCTTTTAATTAAAGAAAGGGACTTATAATAAATATTTGTGTTTGCTAAATAAGCAAAAAAAAAAAAGGTTATAATTTGGTTAAATAAACTTTATAAATTATACACCAATACCCTCTTGCCTCTTACAAATGATATTGACTCAACCATAAGAATATTTAGAAAAAAGCAAAATTCCTTTATTTCGCAAAAGGAATTAGATGACATAAGATTCAGTTTCTTTTGGCTATGGGAACCATTGTTTCCCCAAATGTCAAATGAGACATCTCGTTTTTTTTTATATAAAAATCGAGTAAAATAAAATAAACATATAAAAAAATATCATTAGTAATTTAAAAGGTTATCTCGAATTAAATTATTATAGTTTAAATAACAAGATAGATCATAGATATATTTCAGAAACTATTTTAATATCTATAATTAAATGTAGAATAAAATAATTAAATTATTTTATTTTATATTTCACCCGAACAACAAATATAAGAGCGTTAAAATGAGCATGTAAGTGTAGTCAAATTCAAAGGAAAAAAAAGCATAGTATTGTTAGAAGAAATTTGGTGTATATGTGGGGACTCTTTGAACAACAAAAAAGTGAACTTTGAAATTTCAAAAGGAGAACAGTCTTCCACAAAAACTCATTAGTTTACTTATGTTTTCCACATTTGTAGTAAATTTACCAATAATAATTAAACAATATATCTACTTCATTTATTTGTTTCAAAAGCAAGCAATTTTAACACAAACTCCCAAAAATATTTGGTAAACACTCGGAGTTTTAGAATTTTTCTCTGTCTTTTAACTTGTCTCATCTGATAAATATAAGTAAATATTTAAATCTATATAAGATTGAACAACTACTGAACACATATATTTGTATAGTGAGTTCTTTAACGACCTACCGTTAATCTTCCATGTTCATATTATTCAAAAGTCTAATAAATTTGGTAGAGAGCCTGCTAATTAGTTAATTTGAATTTTGACGCAAAAAGAAAAAGTTAAAATTGAAAATCAAAGTAATGAAAGACTAAAACCAAACAAAATTAACAATTTGTGTTGTCACACATGGTCCAGTTTGATAATCCAATTGTTTGGGGATCAGTATATGGACCATATATTAATATGAAAAAAAAAAGTTTATGACTCTCTATCAAAACAAAGCTGCTATATATATGTATGTATATGTACTGACCATTTTATATTAATTTCTAAGCGTGCAAATATATATAGGCCAAGATTCCAAGATAGTGAATTTGTGACTCACTCTGCAGTGGAACAAAGAATATTTAGAACTATAGGTTAGCTCGAATTCTTCAAGTATATTAACGGGTGAATATCGTATAAAAATGATATTATATTTTTTAAAAGTTCGAGCAATAGAATTACGGACACCACAACACTGTTTGTGTCGATTGAGAAGTCGATCCATAATATTTCCTAACTAAACTGCTAGACTATAGATACATGCATCTAGCTCGGAGCTAATTAATGTATATGTATGATATATTGTGTGTCTATTATTAAACTTATAAATTCTACAAAACTCAGTAGCTTTAGTTCAAACTTTCTATTTGAAATTAAATTATTTATAAATAATTATTCATAATCTAATGCGCCATAAAAGTTACAGTTCCAAAATGAAAAAAAAAATGGTGGAGACAATAAATTCTAACATAATTGTAAAATCTTTATCTTCAATTATCTATAAATTCTTTTCTTTGTACAAATACTCATAGGCAAAAAGATTATCATAAATTATCTAAATTTCGATGCTTATTTCTTTTTCAAAAAACTCTTTTTAAAAAAGTAAAAATCATCCCTCTATTATTGATAGACAAAGTATACTCCCTCTATAAATGTGTATTTTTATACTAAGATAATATTAGGGTAATAAATTATGTATACACAAGTTACCCAAAAAAGTTACTCTTAAGTCCTATAGTTAAACAACTTAGTTTTGTCCGTGAATTTGGCAATGGAGTTTTTTTGAAATAAAACTACAAAGTATCATAAGACAAAATAATTGATAATTCGAGACATAACAGTAAAAAAAATATATTTTAAATCTCAAACTTTTAAAAGTGTCACATAAATTGAAACAGAGCACGCATCAAATCACGGTGCAACCATTATTGATGCTCCTTTTTTGACAAAACATACTATAATATAGTCAATTCTCGATCAAAACACTAATTAAATTTGTACCAAATTCAACACATATATACTGTGGGATTGAGGTTAGGTGCTCACTTTACATATATAGACAGCTGAAATAGTTGATTTTTGTGGCTGTTTAAACTTGTGTTATTTTAAAGTTCAACTCTATGCCCTCATGCGAATATGACTATAGTCAAATTAATATAAACGGAATCTATAGTTAATTTTTGTTCGTAAATAATATAAATTAAATAAAAAAGAATCAAACTAATATTATACGTATTAAAAGTGTCTCATAAATGTCTTCAGTTATGAAACAATAACTTTAGATTTGAAGGTTGAAAATATTTATCATCCGAGCAACACTCATTTATCACGATATGAAACTTTTACTTAAAAATGGCCATGAAGAAGAAGTAGAGGAGGAGCAGGCAATGTCTTATCTTAAGCTTGTCACAGTGGCTACGAGTTAAATATTTGAAAAAAGAACGATATAACTTAAATAGTACCATAAAAACTACGAAAAATTACACGTACAAGTAAAACATATATTAGTTAATTAGTTAACATAGCTATAGTTTGTCTTTATTAATAATTCACAACCTACTTTTAGCTATAGTTACGCGGCTCAAATTTTAAGATTTTGTATATTTCGAAATTTGTATAACTTTTGTATAATTGTTTACACTTACAAAAATAACTGAGTTATACGAATGTACCCGTGAATTATACAAATATGTAAATTATACGAATTCGTAAATTACAAACGAGATAACTTAAACTATAGCTACAACTCGTAAATATGCAAACTTTATCAATAGAGCATAATTAATTTTATTATAGTGACTATTAGCAAAAGTTCTTCACGAAACTACTAAGTAGAGGAAGTGATGAATCTAGGATTTTCATTAAAGGGGGTTCGAGAAAAAAAGAATAGTGATTTAAACCCCTAAACCACTAAGCTAATATTCAGGATGTTCAAAATCACTATATAAACGTAATCTTTTTCTAAAAAAAACACCTTAAATATACAATGTAATTTGTTATAGAAGGAGTTCGAGTGAACCCCTCAGCATACTCTAGGTCCGTCCCGCGTAGAGATGGCCATGTTGCCAATTTCATCCACTTTCAGGCCCAATAGGTATACAAGCCTAGCTCGGCCCTTTACAATATTGGGTCATACATGGGCTTTGTATAATTCATACGTATTTCATTAGTCTGGGAAAAAAACACTTTTTTAGACAAGAAAAAGAAGGGTAGTTACTTTGAATAAATTTCATATAACGAAATTCAATTAAATCTTTAGAAGTGCACTGGATGACACTGGTTCTCTCTTAATCAAAAGTCTCAATTTCAAAATTTGAGTATAAAAGAAATCCTTAGTAGAAAGTGTTATCCAACGCAAATTCAGATTAGTCGGACCACACTATAAAATATTAGACACTAAATGAAAACGAAGAAAAAAATCAGATGTTCCAAATGTGCTTTTTTGCACAAACAATAAACTTAAAGTACTACTTATTAAATGTTTACCAAACATTTGAAATAATTCTTTTAAGTAGTTAATCCCTAATCTATACTACATGTTCAAAACACATATGTATAAACTCTCATTTTATTAATACTTTTATTTTATTTATTATTTTAGATTCTCCTACGTACGTTCACACGTATTTGCATAATATTTTCAAAGAATTTTAATTGATCAATTATGTAAAATAATATTAATATATCAGTCACTTAGAAATAATTAAAGATAATATAATTTAATATTCTTGATTTAATGATTTTTAATAAGTTGCATTTCACCTTAAATTCCATTCTTAATTTTGTTAAAATTTCACAAATTATTATAACTCATACAGGCCAAAAGTAATATTTTCCTATAAAACAATCTCGTGTTTGTTTTTTTCTGCTATCTTTTTGAAAAAGACAAAATATCTATCTGAAAATATTTCAATATCAATAATTAATTTATTGATAGTCCCATCAAGAAAAATAAATCACTTACTCTACTAAATTGAAGCTTTTTTCAGATTACCAAATCTTTTTAACTTTATAATATTCATTTGTCAAAATATTTGTACTATATTTGTTCACCTCCTTTTAGGCATGCAAAATAATAACAGTTTTCATAATTTTCAATAAATATTTATAGCCTTGAATAATAACTTAATTTTATAACACAGAGCTGATACAATAAAAAAAATATCCTTTTAAAATCGCAAAATTAAAAAATATATATAAAAAAATATTCTAAAAATAAATAATATACTATAACTTTTGATAGACTTGACATAACAGTAGGTGGTATGTACAAATTCTTTCTGTTTTTTTTTTCTTTTGTTTTCAAAGTTCTTGAACATATTATTTTTATGATATAGTTGGATTTGTTTTCGTCTTAAGTTTTATATAATTTCATTTTGTTGAAGAGTCTAATGTTGCTGGTGCCATAATTGACTCATGCTGAAAGTTACATATATAGTTAATTAATACGTTTGGTTTTGAGAATTTTTTTAATTTTTTTAAAAAATATAAGTGTATCGCAAATTTATAAAATTGCTTTTAAATAGAAGAAAACGAAATAGTTTTTTTGTTGTTGGCAATAAGCTAAAAGAAACTTATTTTTTTCAAGACTAGAAGGTCCATATATTTAATAATCTTATTAATTAACTAACATATCTCAATATATTTAGTAGTTAAGCTTCATTTTATAAATTTTATTTTTTATTTTACGTTTACGTATATTAATATGATGCATCTAATGAATTTAGTGATAATTCTTAATTTTTTTTAGCTTTTACATTTTGCTTTTTTCTACTTTTTTTTTTTTTTTTTTGTTTTGAACCCACTGTTTATTTTGGGATCTGCTTTTTTTGGGCTTTCCTGTGATTTGTGAAATTTAGAATGTGACGGATGGATTCTGCTTTATATCTTATTTTTTTTTTTTTTTATTTTGTGTGTATTGTTTTTTGTTTACTGATTTTTTTTTTTCTTATTATTTTTCCTTCTTCTATCTTTCATCTGTTTGTTTTTGGAGCATTTGTGGTTGATGGGTTCAGTGTGGTGGGTGTTTACGCTATAAGTGACCTGGGACGCTTTTTCTCTCCCCTTGTTCTCTTCCCTTCTTATTTATTTACCCTTTTTTTTTTCTTTTCTTTTTTTTTATTCGCTTTCCTTTTTTTTTTTCTTTTTTTTTTTCTTTTTTTTCTTTTTACTCCTTTCTTTTTTTTTTTTTGTTTTTTTTTTTTTTTTTTTCCATTTTTTTTTCTTTCCCTTCTTTTTCTTCTTTTGTTTGTTTTTTTTTGTCTTTTTTTTTTTTTTTCTTCTTTTGGATTTTTTTTTTTTTTTCTTTTTTTTTTTCTTCCCTTTTTTCCTTTTTTTCCACCTTTTTTTCCTTTTTACTTCCCCTGTTCCTTCTTTCCCGTTTTTTTTTTTTTTTTTTCCTTTTTCTTTTTTTTTCCTTTTTTTTTTTATTTTATTTTTTTTCCTTTTCTGTCTTTTTTCTGCCTTTTTGTTTTTTCCTGTTTCTAGGGAAGCCTGTACTATAGCCTTTATTGACTTTTACATGGTTTAATTGTACGCCTCGACCCGCAATCATAGGTGAACGTCTGTTTCATGGGATTGTCTGAGAATCTGAACTCTTTCGGGTTTCAGATCGCACTCTTCTTAGGGGGCTCTTGGATGGGGGTTTAAAATTTTTTTAATTATTTTTTATTTACGTTGAATGTACCAAATTAGAAACAAATAGAATGTTAATAACGATTTTTTGTAAGATAGAAAAAAAAAATAACAATTAAAGATGTCAACCTTTAAAAGATATATAATATTGATTGAAAATTAATATATGCATATTTCAATATAAAAAATATTTCATTTTTTTAATTGATGTTTAAACTAGTTTCTCTAAAAAATAATTTTAATATTAAAAGTACTTTAATATTTGTCTTTACTTGTAATTTGACTCTCAAATTTTTTTTAAAAAAAGTCAAACACAACTTTCTTATAAAAAAACACTTTAAAAATAAATTTAGCCAAATACAATTTTTTTTTCAAAACACTTTTTTAATAAGCTATTTTAAAAAATAAATCTGAAAATAAGTAATTTTTAGCAACATCGGTAAACATACTTAGTTAATTAATGGCCAATGCATTTTCTTTTTAAAAAGAAAACACTTGCTATGGACAATAGTGAATTTCCTAAAGGATTAATAGATTTTGAAATTGAAAGCGAGTGATTTTATTTTGAGCTTGACATATGTTTATTTTTTGAAAATTAAGGATAAAGTTGTGTTATAATGTCATGCAACCACGCATTCTCTGACGAACACTATAATGAGAAAGAACCTTCTTTGGGTTGAACGTACAATGTGGGATATATATGTTTTAAATTATTATGAGTATATTTGATCCTTTTTTATATATATTATATACATTTACATTTATTCATATTTACTTATTAATTTTCAAAAATCAAGAAACAATTAGTTATTTCACAATTGTTTTAAATTATTTTTTTTTAATAAATAAAATAATTTTATCCTATCATAACACTTACATTATTTTATTTCATATTTTTTTTTTTTTTCAACTCTGTCCAATCAAACCGCGATCAAAAGAAAACATGTATGAAAGGATTATATAGTTAAAGACCCCTTTGACTAATTAATCAAACCATTATCTACTTAACATTTTATCTAAAACAAGATTAACACGCCGTAAAAACTCAATGATAAAAAACGCAAAAATTGACTCCATTTGTCTGGGTCCCACATTCATAATGCGGGAAATAAACTGAAACTTCTCCCCCATTCGCTCTTATCGTCAATCTCCTACACGCGCTCTCAAATAATTCCATCCAACGGCTATCACAGCGAGTGTACAACACTCTCCACCAAAGCGATTTACTCACACCTGACATCCTCGACCAGATCGTAGTACAAAAAGTAACGAACAAAATAACAAGAAAAAAATTAAAAACCGGTCGGTCCTTGAATATGAAGAGAGAGAATAGAAGTGTTTTTTTTTTTTTTAGAGAGAGAAAGGAAGAAAAAAATAAACTTCCAAAGCACAAAAGCACAAACCCATTTGTGAATCAAAACTTTGGGTTTTCAATGAATCTGACAATACTAACCTTATACTATATATATATATACACCCACCAAGAATTTTATACCAAGAAAAAAAAAGATTCTTTTTTTTTAAAATTTTTTTTGCCCCTTTTTGGTTTCTTTATTATCAGAGAATGACAGAGTCAAATATAAACTTATATTCATTTCATATTTTCATCATGTGGGTGTAACAATTTTCAAGAAAAGATTAGATTTTTGATGGGTGGGTATAATAAGATTAGTAGTAGTAGAAAGAGAAAGTTGTGTTTTTGTGTTCATAGTTTTTCTTTGTTCTTTAATTTCATTAGTACTTGTATAATTGTAGAGATGCTGTTTGGCATAATAATGTGCGTTACTCCTCTAGATCATTCAAGAAGAGTTTTTTTATTTATTATCAATATTTAGGCAAATCTCACCACACATCTCAATCAGAGAGTCCTTACAGGGTGCTAGTCTTTATTTTACTTTTGGGGGGCAAGAGAGAGAGTGTGTGAGTGTATAGATAATGCTTTCAGTTCAATATACTTTGTGGGTGTGTTTAATTTTCTGTCTTTTCGTCAATACCAAAAGCAACCAACCCCCAATTTCCTCTTTCTCTTTCTATAGCTGCTCTAACCCTAATTTAGAGAGAGAAGTAACAAAAAAAGGGGGGATTTTGATGGGTTGTAAGGGTGGCAGCTGCTATTTTGTAGTTGGGTTTTGATTATTTGAGGTGTAATTTATTAGGGGGAAGTTAAAAATTTCATCTTGTTGCTGAAATGGAGTCTGATGGTGGTGGAAATGGAGAAGCTGTTGTTCCTATGGCCGTTGCTGCTGCTGCCACTAGTGATGCTGGAGTAAATGGCAGTTGTGATGCAGGAAAAAAGAAGGTACCGGAAGGGGAGCCTAAGGTTAAGAGGAAAATGAAGACTGCTTCTCAGTTGGAGA
Source organism: Solanum habrochaites (assembly GCA_027704765.1). Lineage (NCBI taxonomy): Eukaryota > Viridiplantae > Streptophyta > Magnoliopsida > Solanales > Solanaceae > Solanum > Solanum habrochaites. The sequence continues at coordinate 64,665,918 of JAKWJA010002495.1, forward strand.
TTCTTGAGAAGACTTATGCTAGTGGGTTTTTCTTGCTCTTGTCAATCTTTTTCTTAATCTTCCCCATTTTGGTTTTCGATGGATTGTTGGGTGTTATAGTGTTTTTATATTGTTAATTTTTTAGTACTTATAGTAAGGGTATATCGGAAACAACTTATTTGTCTCCTAACGCTGGAGGGGTAAGGTCTGCGGTCACTCTGTCCTTAGGACCCCACCTAGACCCCACTTCACTTGTGGGATTATATAGGATATGTTTTGTTTACTTGTTGCATTTAGAGTTATAGGCTGCAAATTAATGGGTTTGAGTTAATTTTTTTAATTGTGTAGCTGATACTTATCCCTCAGAAGCATTGAGAGCAGAGTTGTCAGTAAAATTAGGCCTCTCTGATAGGCAACTGCAGATGTGGTTCTGCCATAGGAGGCTCAAGGACAGGAAAGCTACGCCAGTGAAGCGGCAGAAAAAGGAAGAAGTTTCACCTGCAGCAATGATTTCTTCTGGTGGACAAGGGGATGAGATGGCAGTGAGTGGTGAAATTGGGAAGGATCATGTCTCTGGTTCTGGTTCAAGAGTAAGTCCGATTGGTCTCATGGACTTGCAGGTGCAACAACAGCTCCATCAGCGAGTTGTTCATCGACCTGGAACTGCAGTTCCTAGGTTTAGACCTGAAATGCCAGCTTTGAAGAGATATTATGAGCCACCTCAAGCTATATCTGAGCTTCGGGCTATCGCATTTGTGGAAGCGCAGTTGGGGGAGCCATTAAGGGAAGAAGGACCTATTCTCGGAATGGAGTTTGATCCCTTGCCACCCGGTGCATTTGGTGCACCAATTGGTAAATTTACTTCCCATGCTTATTTATTTGTCTCCTTGGAATTGCATGAAGTTTGATGACTAGTCGATCGAAGTGTTCTGTGATATTTCTGCTCGTATTGTTACACTGATGATAATTAAATGCACTAGGATGTATTAATTTACTTCCATTCCTTTTGGTATGTTTATGGCATTGGACCTCTATTCTTCAAATTCATACTATATTGCCTATCAAAATGTTTTCTGATATTTCTGATTCTATTCTGTCGACTGAAGATACTGATCAGAAAAAAAAGGGGCCTTTCTAATGTGGATGTACGCTATACTCCAGCTGCTGAAATTTCTGTGCCATTGTTTTAAAATTAATGGCCTGTTTGGATGGGCTTATAATAAGTAACTTATAAGTCAAAAAAGCTAAAAGCCATAGGTAGAGGATACCCTACTTTTGGCTTTTTTTTTTAAAAGATTAGCCGAAAAGTGAGTGCTTAGAAGCACATTTAACCTTTCCAAACATCTCCAAAACAAAAAATGTACTTAAAAGCCAAAAGCACCTAAAATAAGTTAATCCAAACAGGCACTAAGTGTTGTTGCTTTCATATTGGCCCATCTCCAAGTAATTCCTCTTTGTAGATACAAGTAATTTGACTTTGTTCTCCATTTCATTTTTAACCTTTATGCAACTAAAGTGGTTTGTTAACAATGATTAAACTTCTTGAAACATGCATAAGGACATATGGCTTTTTTCCCGAAGTGGTGGTATGAAAGAGGCAGCAAAAGTGGTTTGGCATGCTGTATAGCAATGTTCTGCATAAACCTACAAAAAATGAAGCCAAAAGTTGTTAAGCAATCTGCACAGCATTATCTGTTCCATCAAACAAAATTATACTCCCTCTGACTCTCATTACTTGTCCACTTTTGAATTGGCACACCTTTTAAGAAATCAATCATTGACATAGTGAGTTTACCATTTTATGTTGTACCTTTTCCAAAATCAATTAATTGAGGGTATAAGAGGTAAAAAAATTTCCTTTCTTGATATGTCAAAATGGACAAGTAAAAAAGGAAAATAGTAAAAATTCTCAAGTGCAAATGTTAACTTTCTCAAAAAAAAATAAAATTCTTATGTGCTGAATTTAAGTACAGTTTCCACACCTATCAGTTCAACCATCATAATTTATGGCAGAATTTAGGCATCTTAAGCTTTTTTGTTGCTCTGTCTTTGCGCTCTTCTTTCATTTATGGCACAAATTGTGCTGCACAATTTGCATTCTTTTTTAATCAAGAAATAGGACACAACACCTTGATTTGCATTGTTGAGTTCCACTTTGTTCTCTGTTCCAGTTAAAGTTGTAACTCCCGTACTCTGCCCATTCTTCTTAAGTTTTCATCTTGAGTTTCCCATTTATGTATTTCCTTCCAATTCTATTAACAGCCTTTAGGCTGTTCTTAGTTGGGAAGGAGTGGAAAATAACTTCTTCTCCTGTAACTCTTCTTTATGGCTGTTTGTTAGGAAATTACAAAGTTGTAGTACGATATATAGCTGCAGTGTGCGCTTTTATGTCTCTCCAAAGTGTTCCTGAATAGTTGTGAAGCTGTATAAATAGTTTGTGCAACACAATGGGGACTGGGGACAAAGTATAACTCCCTCCGTTTCAAAATAAGTGGTGTTTTTAGCTTGGATACACCCCTTAAGAAAACTATTCAGTCCTAGAAAATAAGAAGTGTTTTACTATCTTACCCCTAATCAATTGCCTTGAAGAAAGAAGTCGTTCTTTAATGGTGTAAACTTAATGTACTAAAATTTCGGTAATTTTGGAAGAAATACTTAATTCTTCGTGATTATGTAAAACACTACTTGTTTTGAAATAAAATCAAAAGGTAAAGTCACCATTTTTTTGAAACAGGGGAGTACAAACTATACTACTTCCTCTATCCCAATTTATGTGATGTAGTTTGACTTGGCACGAAGTTTAAGAAGTATGGGGAAGACTTCACAATGTTCCAAAACTATTCTTAAAAGAGTACACTTTTGAGGACTTGTTGCCAAATTAGTGGGACCCAACATGGCTAAAATGTTGGTAGCCTCATTAAATATTTGTCAAATAACGAAATATACCATTCGTTTTAGGACTGACTAGAAAGGAAAATGTGTCATTCAAATTAAGTCAGAGGGAGTACAAATCCCTTGCTTGCTTAGATATTGGAAAAAGTGAATACAAAGTAATCATTCGTGTGACTTACTATACGCTAAGGAAGACAAAAAAGAACTAGGCTAGGCCTCCCCCTTTGTTCACCTTCTTGCTATTGAATATCAACATTTAAATTAGAAACTTCAGAAGAAGAAGTTAGAGCGTTAGTATCATCCACAATGTGTCCAAAGCTAGGGCATGGTCTTGTTGTGCACGTACTCTAGACCACCTGTTACAAAACCCCATCAGCCCAGGTCAGGTGACTTAAAAAGACCAAACATGGATCACCTGCTAAGAAAATGGTAAATAAGGCAAATGCGGGAGAACTATGTGCTCCTTTGGCCTCAACCTTGCTGCTGAAACTATTCCCGACTGATTACTTAAAGCATATGATTAGATTATAATTTTATTATACTTATAAAACAAAAAGGAAGTGTATAGTTGATTTCTTTGGCTTCCAATTTTCTCATGAATTTTTTTTCGCGAGTTTTTTATTGGTCCTTACAAACTAACCCTTTACCTTCCATCTAAAATACTACAAGCTGTTTTAACTTCTTGTGGTGAGAAGTACTAATAGAAAATTCGTCTCGAGAAAAAGAAACCTTGTGTGGACTGAACATGAACCACTGGGAACAATTATTAGTTGCTTGTGTTGGTTTTTTAGGATTTGCAGGAATTATACTTTTTGAAGAATTTGCTGTTGATTTGCCTGTATAACTGTTTTCTTTCCATATTACTTTTTTCAAACCCAAAGAGAGAAAGAGAGAGCTGTAATCGCTTTTCAGGCCCTAGCCACCAAGGGAAGTAATTGGAGCCTCCATTCAATGAACACTGATAAACTTAAAAGACGTGTGATTTTCTTTGAGGGGCTTAAGTTGGATTGAAATACACTGTATATTAAATTTTGTAAATGTATCTGTTCACCAGTGTCATGTATATTTGGGTTTTTGCAAGTTGATATGCTCCTGCTAGTTCTGAGAATGTAAAGAATGTTTTGTGGTTGATCTTCCTTGGTCTTCATTTCTGTTGGTTATCTTGCTCTGTTGTATATTCTTTTACAATGTGGCCCCTATGTTGTGAAGGTATGTTTAAAGTTGATGAGTGTTTTTCTTTCTGCATGCAACAGTGGCAGCCATGCAGCACAAACCAGCCGGACGACCTTTTGAAGCTCAAATCTATGAGAGACCAGATGTTAATGCAATCAAGGTCAGCCTCTTCACTTGCTTATTCCAATCCAGATGTGTTAAGTAATGTTCAGATCTTTTTATGAAACAATTAATGTCTGGTTAGAGGTGTGATGAAAAATTAACTCATGAAGTCATACAACTGATTCAAAAAATAATATGAAGTCTCTCAACGTTTGTATCAACTAAAAAACATGGAAGATAAGCATCCAAAGGGGTGCCTCAGGCCTAGTGATGAAGTGGGTTGAGAATCATCAGGTGTATGTTCAATTCCCAAGGGGGGCAAAAACACTAGGTGATTTCTTCTCATCAGCCCAACTTTGGTAGATAGAGTTACCTGGTATCTGTGCGGGTTTAAGGTAGCATGTTTGGCAGAATTAGTCGAGGTGCGTGCAGGTTGACCTGGACACGGGTATTAGTCAAAAGCATGGAAGATAGTTAGAAATATTCTTTTAGTAGACCACTTGTGGATTACACTGGTTATGTTGTTGTTGTAGTAGACCACTTGCTCTTCCTTATAAATATTATTACGATATGAAACATTGGTTTCTCACTAAGTCTCCTATTTTGTCTGGTTAATGGTTAAGGAAGCAGTCCTTACACAGGACAATGTTATGAAGAGAGAACCTTGTGTTCCAGGTGTTTGAGACTGTTAGCCATCTATTTTTACATTACAAGTACACCATCAGTTGTGGTGAATATTCCTAAGCCTCAAAGGTATCTCCTGGACAATGCCCAAGAAGGTGGCTGAGGCATTACTACGCTGGGAGGAAGCAGGTGTACATGCTAAGGACAGAGGTTGTTGGAGAATTATCTTGGGGGCTAAACTAAAAGTAAAATGCATTATAGTTTGGAAAGAGCGGAACTCAATATGTTTTTGAGAGCATAGAGAACAATGTGCAGAGTTAAACTAATCTGCATTTTACTTTTTAGTTTTTTGGTGTAATCAGTTATACTCAAATGACACCGTCTCTATTCTTGATGTGCTAGACATAGAGAAGTAAAATCAGGAGTACGCTTGTATTTTAGGTTACAGTATATGGGTTGTTCAACATGTTTTGTGCCTTCATTACTTTTTTCCTTCTTCATGGATTTAGATGTTTTAATTTTCCACTTGTTTGGTTCCTCTTCAATTCAGAACCTTATGACTGTTGTAGTGACACCTGTCATTCATGGGGTCCTCACTAAAAAATGTGCGTACTTTACTTCTGTTACATATGGTTATGTGATTGGAGTAATTAATAAAAGGTTCAGGTTCTGTAAACTACATGATTGATTTAACTATTCTCAATTGTTGATTCCTGGATAATTCAAAGCGAAAAGGTGAAAAGAGTCACAAGCTGATAAAGGAAAGAAGACCGTATCATAGTTAGGGCTAGTTTAAGGCATGTAAAATGCTTGATGTTGTATATTTCTAAAATAACAAAAATTTGGAGCTAGAGAAATTATAAAGGAAAAGAGGATTTATATGTTAATCAGGTATATCATCTTTTGTTTCAGATGACGAGGATTTTTAGTGATATGTATATTTTAGAATAACTCCTACAGCAGTGGAGGAGAATTAACAATTCAGAAATTTCATGCCAGGGTACTACAAGGACTTTGCGTGAATACCAGTTTCTTCCAGAGCAACCATCAAATAGAAGCGATAGCTATGAACAATCTGTACCATCTCATCATTACCGTTCAACTGAAGTTCAGAGCACCAGAGCCATCTTATCAACTGGGAGGTCATTTATGCATGGAAGTGAGCAAGTGGCCTCTGGATGCAGTATTCCTGGTCTGATCCCGACTTTAAATCTTCTGCCTCAAGGGAGGCAGGGTCACATATCTCCAGCTTCTGCTGAGGCTGAGGCTGTTCCACAAAGATCTCTTGTGAACATTGAAGTGGAGGCTAGTTATAGTGGTCAGCCAATGATGGCGTTGGAGAGTCCATTTATGTCTTCTGATAAAAGAGTCATCCATGACGAGGAACGGTTGGAAAGAAAGCGAAAGGTTTCAGCAGATATCTATTCTTCTTCTTTTTCTTTTGGATTTAGTGCTAATATTCTTTTACAATTTGTACAGCCTCCGTCAGTGTTAAATTTCTGTTTATACACGTGTTGTCACCTGTTTAAAAAATAACCTGTTACCTTAGTCCTGTCTGAATATGAAAATTTTGTAATTTATCTTTTAAAATTTTCCTTAAAGAGATGAACAATAATCTTTGAACAAATTTTATCTTTCTTGGTAAGAGCTGTTTCTCTGCTTATGTTTTGGCCTTTATAGTTGTTTACATATGTGTCTTGCAGAGTGAAGAGGCAAGAATCGCAAGAGAAGTGGAGGCCCATGAGAAGAGGATCCGGAAAGAGCTTGAGAAGCAAGACATGTTACAAAGAAAGGTCTCTCATCCTATTCATCACAAAATGTTCTGTTTGAGAGTTGGATGAATGCATTATTTACTTGCAATCATTTTATTCTTTTGGTACATAAAATAACTCATGAATGCTACGTCAATATGGTGCTAATCTACAAAAAGTCTAGATTCTGTATACAGTATAAGCATTCCATCAACTGGGCAATTATCTATACCAGTAGGTATGTGTTACCGTGTTTTATACCAGAGGCTAGGATATTCCCTCCTCTGTTTTGTGTATCTACTATATATACAACAGTCGAGGATCTCATCCTGGCTTTAACCCAAAAATAAAGGTATGTTTTGCTTGCATCAGATTTAAATGTAACATAAGATAATTTATGACCTTGACCACAGATATTCAATTACTTAGAAATTATCTCCTACCTCTCTCTCTCCCCATAAAACCCTCCCAAAAAAGGATAGTTCTGCATAGCTTCTTTTTTCTAGCTCCCAGATTACCTAACCTCCAACCTGACATTTGAGTGGTCCTAATACTTGAAATCCTAATAATTGCTTATCTGCAGAGAGAAGAGCAAATGAGGAAAGATATGGAAAGACAGGACAGGGAAAGGCGGAAAGAGGAAGAAAGACTGCTCCGCGAAAAGCTGCGTGAAGAAGAGAGGTATCAGCGTGAGCAAAGGCGTGAGATGGAACGAAGACAGAAGTTTTTGCAGAAAGAGTCTATGAAAGTAATTCATTTTGAAATTTCCTTATTAGAGGCATGCCTCTTTTGATAGTTTTAGGCAGAATATTGAGTTTGTTTCCTCCCTTGCCTCCTGTAGGCAGAGAGAATGAAGCTTAAAGAAGAAATGCGCCGAGAGAAGGAGGTTGCAAGGCTTAAAGCGGCTAACGTAAGGGCTAATGCCCGAAGAATAGCGAAAGAATCAACAGAATTAATTGAAGATGAACGTCTGGAATTGATGGAGCTAGCAGCCTCAAAGAAGGGTTCGCCCTCGACATTGTCACTTGACAGTGAAACTCTACATAATCTAGAAGCATTTAGAGGTAGTTCCCATAACATATGCTTAACAATGTCGCAAAGTTTAAGATCTCCTTGGTTGTTATAGTGATTCAAAAATTACTTTGCTACTACCCCTAAAAATTAGCTTGAAAAACAGCCTCTTGAAGAAATGCAAGGTAAGGGAGCATGCAAAAGACCCACGTGGTTCAGCCTTTCCCTGGACCCCAACGTAGCTTAGTGCACTGGTTGCCCTTTATCTGCTGTTGAATGTTCTTTTCAGAGTCATATATGTGGCTTCAAGTCTTTGTGGACTTCGTCAGTTCTGTTATTTCATGAAAAGAATGCTCTCGTCTTTACTACTGAATATTCCTTCCCATCCCATTTCATATGACATTATTTTACTGGGTGCATAGTTTGAGATGTTATTTCAACTTGTCTATTACATAAAGAGGAGGGGAAGAAAATATTATATGTAGTAATTTGTTGGATACAGTAAACATGAGATCGAGTTCAAACTAATTGAATTTGAATTCTCTCACTGGAAAAAGAGAATCTTAAACTTGTGTAAGTTTTGTAAATTATACCATCCGGGAAAGTACAGCTTGGCATGTTCAACATAAAAGAGTCATATAAATGGGATATAGGGAGATCAAGGAACAGAGTTTTTTTCTCCTCAATATGACAAGTGAATCTTTTATTTCCACGGAATTTCAGACACTGCTTTCATTCTTTTCCCTGTGGATGAAAGCATGTTTGTGCCTATTGATGTCTTTCTTTCAATAGAAACTGAGTTTCTCTCTCTCTCCTTTTATTTTAGTTCTGTATTTCCTTTTTAGTTTATGGTTAGAGAGAGTGGATGGTTTTTGAGTATTAGTATCTTATGCCCTTTTCAGATACAGTTGATGGACATGCTCACTGACTTATTATGTACTGAAATACCCCATTTGCATTCGAATGAGCACTCTTTACTCAAAAGTCGAAACTGATGAACTATTCATTTTTCTTTCTTCCATATTTCATGTTTTGAAAAAATATTTGAGAAGTCCAAATGACAATGATTTTGCTCCTCCCTTTTGATCAGAAATGAACTCAAAAAGAAACATTCTCTGTTCGGTCAATGGTTTGTTATTTTGTGAACATTAAGCCTTGTCTGACTCAAAGTTGATTCTAATGACTTATGCAGTTGTATGAATCTAGTTCATATGTTTCTTGTAATGTACACTTACAAATACAGGGGGATATATTATTATATTTTGAATTATCTTGAGAGCAATTGAACCCCTCCCCCCCTCCCCACACCACCCCGGCTTCAGACCAATATTGATTGTTACTTGTGGTTCCTCTATTTTAACTGTTCTCTCTATTCAGGATGCTAAGTATCCAAAATTAATTTATTCTTCAGATTTGCTCAATGAATTTCCACCAAAGAGTGTCTGCTTGAGAAAGCCATTTGAAGTTGAGCCATGGACATGCTCTGAGGAGGATGTGGGTAATCTTTTTATGGTGAGACCATTTACCATCTTCTTCTTAATTAAAACACACGGCTCTGTTTTATTTATCATTTTATTTTGAGGAGTGGAGCTCTTGTTTGGTATGTGGTGGTGCTGTGGAGATCTCCACCTAATTTTGAATTAAGTCCATCCTAAAATGTCAACATTTTACAATGTTTGAATTGGCTGATAACATTTTGGAAGGCAAGGGGTATTAAGAGCAAAGATAACTAATTGAGCGCCCATAGGTAAAAATCTTGTATTTCGTGGACATTACTGTTGATATTCATTGTATTCTTCCCATCAGCAGTAAAGTTTTTGTACATGGACTGGAGTCAAATGAAAACCATGTAGCTCCTACAGGGTTATTTCTCAACCAGATTATATGGTGAAATTAGCCCCATAAGCATCTGGGGTTGCTTGGGTTTATGAATAGGGACATTGTCTAAGTATATCTTTTGTCCTTCCTCTCTTCAGGTTTGGAGATTCTTAATTACTTTTTCGGATGTTCTCCATCTCTGGCCATTCACTTTGGATGAGTTTGTACAAGCATTCCATGATTATGTAAGTTAAGTCTTTTTTTTTTGGATCTATAATTTTGTAATTTTCCAGATTAATTGCATAGATATAATATTAGGACACCCTACTCTCAGGATCCAAGGCTGCTCGCAGAAATACATATTGCTCTTCTCAAATTAATAATAAAAGATATTGAAGATGTTGCTAGAACACCTGCCAGTGCAGTAGGAGCAAACCCAAACGCGAATGCTGGAGGCGGACACCCTGATATAGTCGAAGGGGTAGATTGTTCATGTTATTGGTTTTTGGTGCTTGTCTGGTTAGGAATATGATGTGTTTTGTTGCCCATCATTGTGAAATGTTTTAGTCATGTACTTTGTAACAGGCATATGCATGGGGTTTTGACATAAGAAGTTGGCAGAGCCACTTGAATGCCCTGACGTGGCCTGAAATACTGCGGCAGTTTGCACTTTCTGCTGGTTTTGGGCCCAAGCTAAAGAAACAAAGTGTTGAACCAGCTTATTCACGTGATGAAAATGAGGTATGATTTTCCTTTTCCTTTTATTCACCTCCTCCACAAGAAATTGGTCTGCCAACCACAACAAACCCATTGAAATCCCACAAGTGGGTCTGAGGAGGGTAGAGTATATGCAGACCTTACCCCTACCCCCTACCTTGTGAAGATAGAGAGACTAGTGCCAAATTCAGCATATTAAATGCCAATTGATTGCAGTAGTGGCACAAAAAACTTGCTCTACCAGTTAGCTTGATGAGCTTTATTTCAGTAATTTTTTTTGGATATTCAATAGTTTCAAGCAATTTAGCAAACATTATGATCGATTGCCTCAATTGACTGATGCGCTGATTTTGAATGCATCTTATGGGGGTTACTTATCTCAAAAATATAAAATAAGAAAAATAAAACTATACATATGTTTGGTATGTAGTGTTTTCTAATCATGTAAGAGAAGTGCTCAATACTCTAGTATACTAGGTATTTCTTTTTACTTGCTGTGTCGGGGTTATCTTGTGCAAACGTCAAGTATTTTTATTAGGTGCCCGCTACCTCCCACCAGTATAAGTATTAGATAACATGTTCCACCTAGCCCAGGCAATACTAGGTGCTTCTGATGCCCAGTTTATGCATTTTGCCTTCGGAGTTTTCAGAACAAGTTGGATCTAACTTGTTAAACTCACTGGTCATGTGATTTGTTTCCTTTTTATTCATGTGGTTTTTCTTTTCATGTCACCTCCAACTTGGTTGCTGCTACAGTGTAATAATGGGGCAGATATCATTTCCAACTTACGAAGTGGAGTTGCTGCTGAGAAAGCCGTTGCCAAAATGCAAGAGAGGGGCTTCTCTAATTTGCGGAGATCTAGGCATCGCTTGACACCTGGAACAGTCAAATTTGCAGCATTTCACGTTCTTTCACTTGAGGGAAGTAAGGGCCTTAATATCCTTGATGTTGCTGAAAAGATTCAGGTACTTTTGCTGAACCTTATTATCTGGAAGTTGGTGAAGGATTTAGATAATTTGGTGATCATGTGATGCTGTTTCCTGTTGTTCTTTTAGCTGACCTTTATATATATATATATTTATTTTTTGGGTGAAGAAATCTGGTCTTCGGGATCTGAGAACCAGCAAGACACCTGAAGCATCTATTTCTGCTGCATTATCGAGGGATACAAAGCTTTTCGAGAGAACAGCTCCTTCGACATATTGTGTACGTGATCCTTACAGGAAAGATCCTGGTGATGCTGATGCCGTTCTCTCCGCAGCTAGGGAAAAAATTCGAATGTTTAAAAATGAGTATGTGAATGGAGAAGAAACAGAGGATGTTGAGAAAGAGGTTGAAAGGGATGATGAGTCTGAAAGTGATGCTGCTGATGATCCTGAAGTTGATGATTTAGTCTCCGAGCTAAAATTTGCAGAGACTCCTGAGACCCAAAAAATCGATAGAACTGATGGACGGAGTTCTAGTTTTGACTTGACTCAGACACCAGAAGATCTCAGTATGCAGAATTCAACCGCAATAATGCATTCAGTAAATTTCGGGGAGTTGAAAGCAACTTCTGGTGATCAATCGACTGCAAGTGGTGTTGAAGCAGGTAATCTTGATCAAGAAGATACAGTCATTGATGAAAACAATGCTGGTCAAAGATGGGTTCAAGGGCTTATGGAAGGGGAGTACTCTGATCTCACTGTTGAAGAGCGCCTTCATGGGCTTGTTGCCTTAATTGGTATTGCAAATGAGGGGAATTCCGTTCGCCTTATATTAGAGGTGTGTTGATAATGATGTCTTCTATTCTTTTCTTGTCAATTTTCCTATTTGTGAACTTAGTTTTGAAATCTTTTCAGGAGCGACTGGAAGCTGCATCTGCATTGAAGAAGCAGATTTGGGCAGAGGCACAGCTCGATAAACGTCGTTTCAAGGAGGAGTTCTTACTGAAGGTACAATATCCATCAGTTAGAAGCAACACTGAACAACTTTGCTCAGTTACTTCCATGGAGGCAAGGCAAAGTCCATTGCATGCTGTTGGTCACACTGAAGTGGTAGACATACCTTCACTTCAGCAAGAAGCCATGCATAAATTGCCAGATGAACCCAATAATCCTAGTAATGTCACTGTAGAAAAGACTTGCCAAATGCAAGAGACATATGGAGGTCAGGATAATTCACAGCCCCAGCATTTTGCTTATGTTGCCGAAAAGTCGCGTTCCCAGCTGAAAGCTTATATTGGCCATAGGGCGGAAGAGACATTCGTTTATCGGTCTCTGCCCCTTGGTCAAGATCGCAGACGTAATCGGTACTGGCAGTTTATCACATCACCCTCTCGAAATGATCCAGGCTCTGGCAGGATTTTTGTGGAGTTACGTGATGGTAGATGGAGACTAATTGATTCTGAAAAGGTATAATATTCAAGTGCTATTTCAACCTTCTGCATCAGTAGTTTTTGTGCAAGAGTTATGCCATTAGTTACCGTTATCTGTTTTGAGGGGACTAATTTCACCTTACCTCATTTGGATTTATGTGCATTATCAATAATACCCCTTCCTCCCACCCACACTTTTTTTTTTGTGGTAAAACCCAACCCCAAACACCTCTGTCCAGGAGCCAACTAAACCACCATCCTTAATGGCGGGTGGAGGGTCCTTACCACATCCTTTTCTCCTTGGTCTTTCAGAGAGTGATTTCTGGATTATGTTTACCCTTTTCTTATTCTGTTAGAGGTTGTGTTTTTAAGCTCTTTTCTTTTACGTGTAGGATTTCAATTGTTTAATGGCTTCTTTGGATATTCGTGGAATTAGAGAATCTCATTTGCATTCAATGCTTCAAAATATTGAAGCAACTTTCAAGGTAACTGCTAGGAAGCATAAGTACACTGAAGTGAAACTTGATGACTCCGTGAAAGAGCATACTTCTGAAACAGTACCTAGCATTGATTATTGTTCAAACACTGGTGGCTCTAAGAGCACAATCTGTATATCAAACCAGGAAACATCAGAACCTTCAACTTCTTTTCTTCTTGGGTTTGGAAGGAACAAAATGGAGAACTCTGATGCCTTGAGGAGATATGCTGATCTAGAGAAGTGGATGTGGGAAGAATGTGTTCATCCCCAGTTTCTATGTGCAAGGAAGTATGGAAGGATGAGATGTGAAAATTTGATCAGTACTTGTAATAATTGCCATAACACATACTTCTTGGAAGATAAACACTGTCCTTCTTGTCATAGGACATTCAGTCCGACAAAGAGTTCATACTTTTTGGAGCATGTAGCTCAATGCAAAGGGAAATTGGAGGATCTATTTTGGCCTCTGTGTATCATGGACTCATTACCTCCTCTTCGTGTTAGATTGCTAAGAGCGCAGTTAGCTTCAGTGGAGGTAACATACTCTTCCCTACATCATTGGATCTAGTCTCTGGCTTCTGTATTCACTTCTGAAAGAACATTTTGCTTGTGACCTCTTCTATATATGCTTTTGATTTCATGGAAGGTGATAATTGTTTTATAGGCCTGTATCCCTCCTGAGGCTCTTCAGCCTGTTTGGTCAGAATTATATCGAAGATCTTGGGGTACAAAGTTGCATATTGCTTCAGCAGCTGGCGACCTCCTTCAGGTCCTCTTGTTGTCTATAGTTATTCTAGTTTTTACTAAGTTTTTACACATGAGATTTCCTGGTTGCTAATCATGCATATCAACTGGAATTATTAGCTTATCAATATTTACTGAGAGATTCTTCATCAAAAATGTTAAAGAAAGACAATAATTACTGAGTGCTATGTTGCTCGGGATCTCCAAATTGTTGCCACACCTGTGTTGGATTCTCCAAAATGCACTACTTTGGAGTATCTAACACACCCGTTGATATTTTTGAGGAGTCAGAGCAACATAAAACTACTTGAGCATCACGAACTTAAAGAAACACCCTATCTGACCTTATTGTTGTCTTTTCTTCTGTTTATTGGTTCTTGTTGCACATTTGCTGTAGAAGTTCTCTATATCTGAATAACATTAACCGTCTTTTCCTGTGTCTCTTAGATTCTGACATTATTGGAAGGTGCTATCAAGAGGGAATATTTGATATCAAATTATGAAACTACAAATGAGTTGTTGGGTGCTGTTACCAACTCAAATCTTGATGGGATGGTGGCGGTGTTACCTTGGGTTCCTCACACAACATCTGCTGTTGCACTTAGGCTTATGGAACTTGATTGCTCCCTCTGTTATACACAGCAGCAGAAAGCTGAATCTCTGAAAGATGAAGAATCTGCAGATTTCACTGTAAGCTCTTCTCTTTCTGTTGTTCTGACCTAATAGATAGCTGTTTCATCAGATTTGAGGAATGTTTAATAGAGTAATTTTATTTCAAGGATTTCATTCTCTTGCATCAATCCTATATTTCTTCCGCTTGAACCCCCGATTATGATTTCATGAAACATTCCCCTCGTTGAATCCATGATAATGTTTTAGATTACGCCAGTTTTGTCCCAATTATGGGCAATGATCTGCTGGTTTCAACCTCCAAATTCTTATAAAAAGTGGATTTTGTGGGGGACTTTGAACATCTGATGTCGTGTTTCAGAAGGACCATTTTGTTTTTGCACTAAATAACAATTTTGGATTCTTAGCCTGCACGCGTCACATATATGTTCTGATGGCTCTTTTTCTGCTCTAGTGGTCTTTTTTAAGCTTCTGCTCGGTGACTTCGTATTCACACATTGAATTTTTCCATATATGCCTCAGATGTTTAAAACCAACTATGCTCAAGTGAAGAGAGCTACGAGGGTTATATCTGCTGAAGCTCGTGAATATGAAAAGCTAGAACCAGATTATTCAGTTAAGGTAGGAAGCGGACATGCTAATTCAGGACAAGGGCGTAATCGTGTAAGAGGAGGAGCTCATTGTCGCGTCCGTGGAGGCAAATCTCAGAGAAAAGTCAATGCATCCAGATCTGACTCTGCGCAGAGAAGTTCAACAAAGAACAGTGACAGACTAGGCCACCTTCCTGCCTGGAAAGGTCGAGACCGCGGCAAAGGAAGACGTAAAAGAGGTCGTCGCTCAGTTCGTAATAGACAAAAGCCAGTCAAGAATGTGGAAGAAGTTTCGCCCGAAGAATTGCCCATCACCAGTCAGCAAGATTGGAATGATGTTGAAGATGAAGAAACACCTCAATTTGAGGCGCCTGATAACGACAGTGATTCTGGAACATCAGGAAGTGAAGATTATAAAGGCCAAACAACCGTCAATGATTATGAAGACTTAATGGTTGCTGACTACGGTTCTTTCAGTGGTAGAAATGATCATGCATCAACCAGTGTGAGTTACAACATCAGCCAACGTTATACTGAAACTGCTGAAGATGGTATTGGTGATTACGAGGATGACCATGATGAAGAGGACGAGGAAGATGTATTGGCCAATAAAAATGTCCCAAGATACTTTGATGGCGAGTCCGATGATGAGGGGGACAGATTTATGGATGAAGATCTTGTTGAAACCCCAAATAAAGATACAGAATCATCTTCCGAGTATAGTGATTGACAACAGTTATTGAACAATGCAGTGGAACCCAAACGTATTTTCTCCTCATGAGCGCGAAAGGTGTCTTCAATCAGTGCTCGCGTTGACACAGTTGAAGAGCGCCAATGTTTGTTATGAAAGGATCATTAGTTCTAATTCTAACTGTTTATAGTTAGCATCCAACTTGAAAATAGTACAGTGCTTCTCTTTACACTAACATATGTATTACTATTACATGGTATGTAATTTAATGTGGTAATATATCTAGCGTTCTTAACCTGCATGTCATCGATACTCACAGGTTGCAAAGTAAAGAAGGATTGTACACTTAAAAGAATTCAATTTCATCAAGTAATTCACACATGCAGTTCACTTAAACCCGAACTCTCTATTGCTGAAAACATTCATAACAGACAACATGTGAGAGAGCACTAATGATTCAACAACCAAAAGGCCTGCGAATTTTCAAGACTTATTCCAAAGAAAGAAAATGTATTGCCTGTTGTTGAATGGATATACTGAATACCCATAATAAACAAAAACAAAATTCTACTATGCTACGAAAGAGACTCGCCTACGAGCCTAAACCAGCGCCCCACTCCATAGCTTCAAATGGTTTAAAGAAAATATTTACACAGAACAAGACCAGCACCAGAGTTGTGCATAAAGCTCAAGAACCCAACAGCTCTTTGATACCAGATTTCTGAGCCATAGTGAGACGAGCAGGGAACTTGATGTCAAATTTGATCCTCAAATTTCCTTTCTTTGACGGATCTTTTGGAAGCGGCATGCCTTCACCTGGGACAATATGTTCATAGTTTGGTTGAATCACGTTGTTGATTGGAATTGTTAAGTTCCTTCCATCCAGAGTAGTGAGTTGGACAGTAGTACCGGTTAAAGCTTCAGCCAAAGGAATCTTTTGTGTGACAATCAAGTCATTTCCATCACGCGAGAAAACCTTATGAGGTTTCTCATCTATTATGAAGACCAGATCAGCTGGTATAACACCTGGCTGCTCATTACCTTTTTCCTGGAAGGTGATCTTTGTACCTTTCTTCCACCCAGGTTTAATTTCGATTGTCAGAATCTCTTGTACAATTCTCTTGCTGCACCCAACACAAGGATACAGGATAAGTTCAGTAGACAAATAGATATCAAAAGCACAATGGGAGTAAATCTAGAAAAGCCACTGGCGAAACAACCACTTAAAATGAGAGCCTCAAATGGAATTCAGAGTGCAAATGATTAAATCGGAAATGCATCCTGATACGACAAATAACTAGTGCAAAGACACAGGAAATAAGTCAACTTAATGATACTGACAGACAACAATGTGTATTCAGACTCTCAAGAAATAGACCTCAAAATTTTCCTTACAGAGATTTCAAAGACGTCATATTCACTTACAGCTTTCAATATAAATGAATTTGAAGGACCCAACTTGACCTAAAATGCAATATCACTACAGCTAGGCTTTATAGATCGTAGCTCAAACTGTAATCATGCATGATAGTACTCTTATTTCAACTAGACAAGATTTGACTGGCTAAATAGTCACAAAATGGCATAATACAAGCATAGTAATTTATCAATAAATTCACATTCTAAAAGAAAAATCAAAGCAATTTGCAACTAACAAGGGAATAATCGATAGGTTTACCCTCGGCGGCCCAGCGCACAAAGCCTCCCACATCCATGCAAACTCTGGAGAAGGGCCACACCTCAAGGGTGTGATGCAGGCAGCCTACCCAAATGCAAGCACTAGTGGCTGCCTACCCTAATCTTTCAAACCTCTCAAAAATTAATGACATAAGAAAACTACTACCCCAACCATTCCATTATCCTCAATATTTTCCAGACACTTGCGAAGAAATAGAAAGGGTACCCAAGGGTGTGAACTAGTGGTCAATGAAGTGGTTGAGAGCCATGAGATCTCATGTTCAAATCCCAGTAATTCGGAATAATCATTCATCCAAATGTGCAACATTGCCAGAAGACGATTGAAGTTCCACATTTGATGGACAAGCAAGGCAAGACACTAACCAGACTGTATGAACACCCCCATTACTTGCCCAATGCAATTTCATAAGTAGAAAATTGAAGTTCAACATAAGAAGTGATTAACCTTGACCAGTAAAACGAATTGTAAGAACCTGATACTTACCCACTCGAATCGGCAATTTCTCTAGAAATTTTCATCTTTTTGGTGGTACCCTTGTAGAGATCCTCAAGATTACAAGGCAAGTTCTGTTGTACCGGAGCCTCTTTCCTTGGGACTGATGAATGCATTGGAACACCACCACCTCCGCCTCCTTCACCGAAGGATGCTGCGAATATATCATCAGTGAACATATTACCAAACCTTGAGCCCCTACCCCCTCCAGGTCCATATGGAGTAGTAAAGCCAAAAAATTCAGCAAATATGTCATCAGCATTTCTACTGTTGAATCTGAATGAAGTAGGGCCATCCCCAGTAGAAAAGTAGGTTGAACCGGCACCAGGACCACCAGCTCCAGGTGGTGGTACCCCGCCCTTGAGCCCTTCTTCACCATACTGGTCATACACAGCTTTTTTCTGGGAGTCGCTAAGCACCTAGTAAATTTAATGCAGAAACACAATAGTCATCTATTTAACATTCAAGTCATATAATATCTAATAATAACACCAATAAAAGAGAATCTGTAAAGATAAATCATTGGAATCAGATTCGCCAATTTAGATACTTGCTGCAAATGAAAACATCAATCCCTACTTCACAATAATGTTTCAAGGACAGTGCCAGTTATAGCTTTGGTTCAAAGATTGCATTTATTCTTAAACATGCATCGAATACGTAAAAGATTATATAAATTTAGAATCCAAAACTAATAAACTTCATATCCGGGTTCTGCCTCTAGTTTCGAGCTGCGTAAAACTGTTTCCTATCACAAGTGATTTTTATTACAACAAACACTAAAACCTCTCATAGTGTTACTTTTTCAATTTCCTTCCTACACTACAAACACAGAGGACAGGGCAGCGTTTCAACTACAAAAGAGTGTTGCTAATACACAGTGCCTTCTTCAGATAAGATTGATAGTTACAACACAATCAAACCCATCAAATGTACACCCAAACTTACAAAATCAAATAACCCGAAATTCGAGTCGAACCTCCCACGAACTACCAAATTATGAAAAATGGTTCGGATCTAAAAGAGTGAGATCATTTGCTTGGTGAAAATTCAAACAATTGATTGATTAAGAACAAAGCAATCCAACAATTAATTTAACCTATACAAGTTCATTTCAACAAAAACACACAAATTACGTTCCAAGAAAACACAAAACCCATCATTCTTTTTGCAAGATTATAAACACCAAACGTTCTAAACCCTCAAATAAATCAACATTTAAACAGAACCCCATTAGACTACAAACGAATGAAAGATTGAAACTTTAAACAAAACCCACAAGGAAAATTGGAAAACATACATCATACGCTTCAGAGATCTGTTTGAACTTAGCTTCAGCTTCTTTTTTGTTTTGTGGGTTCTTATCCGGATGCCATTTCATGGCAAGTTTTCTATAAGCTTTCTTCAAATCGATCATCTGTAGCGTTCTTATCAACACCCAATACTTTGTAATAATCAACCCCCATCTTCTCTTCTACTGCTTCGTTTCTCTTCCTTTTGCTCATATTGGAGAATTTTCGGGGTTTTGAAGAAAAATGAAAAAAAAAACATTCATTCTTGACGATTGCTCAGTTATCTGATTCTGCGGAGAAAAAGACAAGGAAAGTGCAGGAAAAGACCGGAAAATGCAAAACTAACAGAGTCGAGAAAACTGTGGAAGATTCCAGAACCAGTTCATTATTAAAACTAGGGTTAGTGGATACTATTTTAGCCACGTCATTATAAGTTCAGGTCAAAATCGAATTAAAATCGATAATTTTTGTTAAAAATGTTACTAATAATTTATTGGTAATGAATTATTGATTTACGTTTGTTACTAGGTATACTATGTATACTATTAATAATTCTAAATGGGTTATTTGATGGAGTTTGATTTTTAAACCTAAATTACCTCGTGATTTTAAAAATATTTTATTAGATTTTGTTTGTCGCGTTGTTTGTAAGTGATTTTTTACGGGCTAAGAAAAATCATATAAGTTTTTCATAATTAATTCGTAATTAATTGATGAGTATTTTAATTATTAGCCGATACATTTTTGACAATCTAAAACGACAATTTTTTAAAAATCAAAAATGAAAAGATTGATAACCCTACTTTCATGTCTTTTAAAAAAAATTAAAAAAAGATTAAGATACTTTTAAATTATGTGAAATTGAAAAAAAATAATTTCAATTAATAATTTGATGGTAAAATATTTTTATTGTCAATAGTTTGATTCAGAAAATCATCCTTTGACTCATAATTTGGTTTTAAAATATATATTGTTATAGGTCAAAGACATAATTGTTCTAATAAATGTATTGTTTCTTTACTTTTAAACACATTTTATTGCTAATAAAAATAAAATAGCTAAATTTTAAAGACTACTCTTCATAAGAAATTTAATTTTAATTTTTTTAGAAAAAAAAAAGTTATTTACTACACATTTCGCAATAACTAATTGTTAGAAAATTTGATCAAGCAAGTTATTAACATCAATTTTTATTAAATTCTATTTTTTTCTTCTTACCAAGGATTCAAATTCAGGCCTTAATTTGTCCTTCGATGATCTATGGTGCATGGTTAATAGGAAAATGTCAAAAAAATTACAACTCAATATGAGTAATATTTTGCACCATAGTCATATTTTCAATTACAATAGCATAATTAATACCTAGTAACATTATTTATACAACCTTATTGATTGTTATATAATATTTATCTATTTCACATAAAATATGTTATCTTATATAAATATGTATAACACGTCTCTATCAATAGAAACGAAATTTTTATGTGATTTTCATGCAATCTTATTTACAATTACTTAATTCCCTTCTTTTATAATTTTCAAACCGAACTAACGATCTTCTTAAGACTCATTCCAAATACATCTAACCCACAATTTATATCCGACTCAATTGATATGGTCTAGTGAATTATTGTTTATTTATAGAGATATTGACATTTATTTTTAAAAATATCCTAACTTACTCTTATTGACTTTGTTGGATAATTTAAATTGAAAAATTTGCTTGGTAACTGCAAAAATTTAAACATTTCATTGACAATAACAGATTGGCTACTCAAAATTCATTAACTCAGATTTAAATTTATTTTCTTTTATTAAACTCTCAAATATCTAACCAACAGTTAAGTTATAGCTAAATCCCCCCGTAATTAAATTCCAATTTTTTAGTTTTAATTTTTTTAATAAAAACCGAACGTGGAGCGGTTTAACCAATGCATGTATACTTGCTACTAATACTATCACAGTTCACTAACAACATGAACAAGTAACTTTATCTACTAAGACAAACAAATATGTAGTAAAAAAACAAATGTACTTCGGAAAAATAAACTTAAAGAAGGACCTTAAATTAGAAACCCTACTTCCTTCGTCCAACAATAGTAATTGTCTACTACACTACTTTGAGATGTCCAACAATAGTTGTGTACTTTATGAAATTGATGGATAATTTTACACTTAGTTCCTAATTTATCATTATCATTAATTATAGTTATTTTCTTATAACATTTTTCAAGACATTGTATTTATTATATTCAAATGTTAGGTATGATAAAAGGTTCTTTTCTGTTTATAGTGTATTCTAGAAGTGTGGCAAAGTAATATTGACAATATTGTAAACGATAATTATTAAAGATCATTGAAACTTTTCAAATTTTTCGATATGCATATTATGTTTTGTTCCAATTAGGTAATATCTTAGTTTGTTTTTAACATATGTAGTAGCTTTAAATCACTCTGAGAGGTGGATTTGAGCTTTATTTAATAATAAAAAAAATTCAAAAAATCGAGGTAGAAGACAAAATTATTGTATTTTTTCTTGTATATCCATGTATATTAATTATAACTCATAGGCCATGAAAGATAGCCGAAATTCCTAAAAGATTCAATGGGCTTTGAATCAGAATTATTTCTGAGGCCCACAAATCAACAGTCTATCTCTTTTGGGCTTTTTCCTAGGCCCTTTGGATCTTTCTGTGGATGTGCTAGTGAGCAATACCGATATTGTTATTATGAGTGACGGACAAGGAAACTTGAAAAGCAAGGAGAGTTTGCTGAGAACGGCGAGTTTTTTGAGCTGAATAATCGTTGAAACCACGAATAACTAGGAGACCTCATCAAAGAAGTGTGAGAACGGCTATATAACAACTGGCAACAAATCTTGAGAAATGATAAACAATCATTGAGGAGTAAATCCAGAGATCAATCTCGCTCAAGAAAAAGAAAGCTGAAGATTACGAGAAGGAAGTTGAAGATTAGCCTTTGTTTTGATCTTGGAAAGAAGGATTCCCAATTACGTCTTTCCAAGAATCAGTTCTCTTGGGTTGCCGCTATCTCTTCACACTCATACACGGAGTCTAAATTAGCACACATTCTCTACTCTACTCATATGAATCATAACAAGCATCGTATTACTTAGTTTTTACTGTGTAAATAGAAAAGATTAGAGAGAGAAACATTGTTGTTAAGGCTTTGTATCAAAAGAAAAAGAAAAAAAATTGAGTATAGACATAGAAACTAATTACTCTGTACTTGTACTTGTCACGAAGATTCAAAAGACTAGAAGAGAATACCTTACAACCCAAAGGGAACTAAACATAAGATCTACATTGAATCTCAACCATTATAAAAACGTCATGTTTCAATCTTATTTTTCGCGCTTTCATTTTGGGTGTTCATTTCTAAATCTCACAAGTCGGCTTTTGAAAGAAATAAAAACAAAAAGCAAAAATAATTCACTCCCTTTGAACCTTCGGTTATTTTGTATATTTTTATTTAAAAGGAAAAATTACAGTTTAATGTCTTTACGCATTCTAGGTTATAAAATATGTACATAATATATACATTGTGCATACTTATATTAAAAAGCATGCATATATTATACATATTTATACAAAAAAAAACTATGTGTACATATTTTGTGTAAACTTTGACCATTTAGACATAAATTAATTAACCAAACGTATGTATTATTAATCAAACACATCCTAAAATTAGTAAATTCCATAAATCTGTAACCTAAAAATCCAACTCCACCTATTCAATGAGTAGAATTGTTTGACTTAGGCTTAAGGAAACGGTCCTTATCACTTGAAGTAAAAATAAAAATCGAGACATTAAAAACGCGAGACGGGGTAAGACCAGGCCAGACCCGCCAGCTCAGTAGTGATTACAGTGTTTGTGGTCGGTGTTGGGTCATTTTCGAAGCCTTCAAATGTTGGACATATCGGTACTTCCAACAGTACTATATGTGTGGTCACAACCTAAAAATAATAATAATAAAGGTATATATTTTCACATTTGCATAACATTAATTGGTTCCAATGTTCTTAGGACGGAGTTAAAAGTTCGAATATAAATTGATTAAATTTAATTGAACATAACAATTTTTATTGATATAACATATTTATATTAAGAAGTTTATTAAATATATGCGTACATAAAATTATATACCTACAAACGCGTCTGCTTACAATGTTTCAGAAATTAGGTCAAATAATGAAGTAATCATTTACTAGTACGTGCGTCAGTGTCTTAAAAGTTAGTTGCAATCATATATCTATGATATCTATAATATATAATATATCAATCTATCTAATAATATATATATATATATATCATTTATCCTCTATATTTTTGGAAGAAAGGATAATTAGACCACCACTTATTTAGACAGAGATAATATAAATTAAGCCATAAAACAGATCAAATGTTTTTTTTTTTAATCTTGTTGATAAAATGCAATTATAAAATTTGGGCGGCTTTGATATTTGGAATTTGAATTTGAAAATTTTCATTTACTCTCATTATCACCGCACCAAAGACATATTTTTTTTTTTATCAAAGATGTTCAATTTTAAATACATATTCTTTAAAGATAAAATTTGATATATATAACACAATTTTTAATTTTGGGAACCTAACATCAAGTGAAACGGATCACTCTGATACCATGTGAAATTAGGTTTTAGGCCTAACTTACATCCCAAAAGTTTCTCAAAGGAAGGAGGATTGTCCGAATTTTTTAATGAGCCCCCCCACTCATATATGACTTTTGTCATTCTTTAACATCTCTAACAAAAGGTATTCAATTGGACATCCTAGGATGGCTATGCCTATGCCACTGGTGGCACTCGCTTGAAATAACACAATAAATATAATATGAAATATCTAAAATAAATAAAACTAATTAAAATATGTTAAATAAAATTAATATCAATTTTAAGAGATTATCGATGAATTCAGCTTTATATCTGTTCATAGTGGTGACGTGCTAACAAAATCCTCATGTGGCCTACAAAGGCCGGGCAGACAAGGTAACTGAAACAGGAAAGATTTATAATTGCATTTCTTATTCAGTTTAACTAGTAAACAACACACATCCAAATAT
This sequence comes from Solanum habrochaites, assembly GCA_027704765.1. NCBI lineage: Eukaryota > Viridiplantae > Streptophyta > Magnoliopsida > Solanales > Solanaceae > Solanum > Solanum habrochaites. The sequence continues at coordinate 64,690,065 of JAKWJA010002495.1, forward strand.
TAGATATATTTATTGGTACAAAAAATAATTTTGTTTTTCCAGAGTAATATTATATTACTGCTGTATTAATGCTGGCCAAATCACTTAGAGGCACTTGAGTTAATGCTATTTTAAATTTTAAAGTTTTAGTGTTCATTATATCTTAGATATAATAATAATGCCATATTAATTTCATCGTTATATACAATATAATAATAATAATAATATTATTATCGCTAAATAATTATCTCAAAAATAATTATTTATTTGTTATATTCAAATGTGATTTGATTCTTCCCATTGTTGTCTTTCTTATCGCATAATCATCCGGTATAGTAAAATTTATTATTCCGAAGAAAAAACACACTAAATTTCCAGTGAAATAAAACTAAATATATATAAGAAAAAGGACATTTGAAATAATTTTAAAAAATAGAATAGTGTATTATCATTAAATTAAACTTATTTATTAAAGACCAATGAGTTATTTTAAAACTAGGATCGATCTTGGGATTACTTAACTTCCCCAGTATGTGTTTCCTCCTTTTTTTCCAAAGTTTTTGTTTTTTTTTTTGGTAAACATATAAAAGGCCAAGTTTAAAATTTAATGCTTAATTAAAAATCCACATTTTATTTTATTTGTTTACCTTATATTAGGCTCCATAATGTATGTGTTATACACACTCCAATTGAATATTTCACATCGATAAAGATATTACCCTTTAATTTCTTTATATGATTATAGACAATTTTCATTTCAAAAAATTATTTTACGATTAAATTAATTATTTAAATTCAAAGTCACATTATTTAAAAATAGTGTGTTATAATTTTATATTTTAAAATATGAAAGGTGGCTTCTTTTGACTCACGCCAACATAATATTGTGCTTCCATCCCTATATATTTATTTGTAATTTTTTTTTTATTTTTACTCTTTTTTTTTTGTTATCTTTCTTGTGTGATTTCCATCAAATGATTGCATGCCACAGTTATTTATTCCTATAAATTACAAACACATTTTTATGATGTAATACAGACTAATAGAGATTATTCGAGACACATGGCCTATATGCTCATTATCATATATAAAATTTAGATAATTATATCAAATATGTAAGTTAAATCTTTTCTATAAAATAATTTTTTTTTTGGAAATTTCAAGACGACAAATATTAAAAATAGTCAATATCCTTGTGTCAGCTATTATAATCGGAATTTCGTTGTAATACAACACTTGTGAAGGGCGATTGTGGTAGCATGTTATGAAGATCATTTTTGTAGATTATTTGATTGATAGTATACGTATTTAAATTATTTTTTCTTATGAAATAAAAGCTTGAGGTATTTAATTAATAATTATACTTGAACAAACTAGTTGTTCGGAATAACAAATTGCTATGAGAGGATTAATGTTTAAAAAAAAAAAAAAAAGATAAACTTATTCAATGTGTGATCGAAATAAAATCGCGAAATAATTTATCTTAAATATCATACTATTATTTTATTCCATATTTGACGGTAAATGAAATTTCACAGTAATTAATTTCCCGACCAAATAAGTATGCCCTTAGTATTCACTCCACTGTAGTTATTATGTTTAATTTATTTTTCAATAGTAAATTTAACTAATTCTTAGAGCTAAATGAATTATATTAATTCAATATTTGGAAATTAATATTTAGATATTCAGAAAATAAAATTACAATATTTTATCATATTAATATAATGCATAAATATATCTTAAAATATTATTCAAAACGTAAATAAGTGAATTGTCAAAAAATGAAACGTGATAATCCTATTTTGCCATAGTATGAGATAATGTCTATATATATTGATTTTTTATTTGACGTTTAGAGTTTATACTGAAATCTTACCTAAATTTAAATTGCTATAAAGCTCACTCAGTATGACACTCTTCATAGTTTATCTTTACATTTAAAATTTATAAACTTAAAATCTTTAAATAAAAATAAAATAATTTCACCATAATATATACGATATTATAATTTAAAACCGAATAATGTCAGAGTTTTTATGACAACCGTGGAATAACACAGTAACATGTAGATTTTTTTGTTGTCGACAATAATCCTCATAATCACTAACTGCCAGTATTAATTTATTTATATATAATGAATTATTGATTGAGATGATCCACTGTTGATTAAATAAACACGTCAATTGCTATGTCTTTTTTTGTTTTTTTGTTATCTTTTGGATTTTGATAGAAAGATTTTTATCTCACCTAATTTTAATAATTAACAATATGACACATATATACTCACTTATCTAGATTGATGATATTCATATACAAATTTCTATTATTTCTTTCATGGCATTATTGGCAAAAAAAAATGTATATAAATATTTCTATCATAAATATTTCCAAATAAAATTGAAAGAGTAAAGCACAATCCAATTCTCCGATTTAATATGTTTGGTTCGATACAAAATATATGGATCAAAATAATTAATTTGCCTCTGAATGTTCACATAGATTTTTTATTATTTTTGGAAAATAGCATCCTATATAAAAAGTACTAGTAAAATTTAATAGCACATAGCCTAATAATTCAAACAACGGAGGCGTAATAGGAATTTTCAAAGGGTTAAAATTATAAAAACATAGACATATAAGTAGCGAACATGGGTTCACACTACATATATAACATACAAATTATTTTAATATGTATAAATAAAACATAATTTTCGCTGAGGTCCCCTTCGTACAAAGGGTGGTTCCGTTCTTGAATTTCAAATATTTAAAAATATTATGATAAAAAAAATAGTTAATTATCCAAATAATACTAAGCAAACCAATTTGAACACATATGGGATGATGTCAAATTTTAATTATACTATCGGATGTACCATATACTTGTTTATTATTGACCTTAGTCAAGAGCAAAAACTACTGAAGAATAAAAGGGCCACAAAAAATTCATAAAGAATAATAAAAACAGAGGTATGCATATCCTTTTTCTTCTCTTCTTTTTTTGCCTCTCCTACCTATCCATATCTTCGCCAACATAGTTAGACAAATGATTACGTATTACACTTCTGACGAGTCAATTAGCCATAATATAATTCTCTGTTGATTTTTATAAGTCAACACAATATTTGTTTTGCCCATTCCCCCTCGTACATTCCCTCCCCCTGGCGGCCCGCAAGGACTACTTAACTGGAAGGCCCATCATCTTAGAACCACAATTTCTATGAAATCTTTTTCTTATATTATTGATGAAAAATCAAAATCCTTTGCTGTGAGAAGGAAAAAAAACAAAAATATTATGGTGGTCATATGCTGTTCTTGTTTTTTCTAAGGTTCCTTTTTATTTTCTATGTAACTATAATCATAATTATTAATAGCTCCATGTGAATGAGAAATGCCTCTAAAAGTTGGTTAACTAAGGGTGCTTAATTTGAAGGACTTTATGAAATCAAATTAATTATTCCATAGTCGTATTCATGCATGGAATAACTTAAACATATCAACTAATTGTATGTTCTTTTAACTTTTGTTTTCTTGAATAATTATTCGTAAGATTGATGGAGAACTTATTTTTTTCAACAAACTAAATCTTTCGTTCATTGTATGAATGTCTCTTTCACGAGGTTGATTTCTCGTATGATCACTCAATTAATAATTGTATTATATATTTTTGATAATTGTCATTTTTTTATTCTAATTTTTTTTAACAAAGAGAATTACTATTAGTGGAGTGACTAATGAATATCAGATCAATCGTAACTCCTATAATGAATATAATCAAGTTAGACCATGTTGAATTGTGTGATGGCTTCATTTAATTCCTTGGTATTTAATAAACTATATGAACCGTGTGATCACTTTAAACCCTTTTTTACAATCTTTACACACTCGATTGAGAAAAGGTCAACATTCGAACATCAACATGGCTTGTTGGTGCACATTATGGGAGTTGTGTTTCACTCTTTACCGTAGGCTCGGTATCGAGTCCCGGGTATCGAGAGAAAATTCTGTTGGAAGTGACACCCCTGAATAAGCCCTGCAGTGCGCGATCCGAATTTAATCGGAGCTCCAATGTGAACCCGGAACCAACCGGAGGGGGAAAACACAAAAAATCAGAGCGGAATATTGAATAACACCCTAGCATTCAATTAAAGAAAGATTAAACAAGTTTTAATTACAAAAGCCTCTTGCTATTTTAAATATAATTTTCTCCAAACCGGTGATAACATCATCACAAAAAACCCCAGCAGTTAAGTTAATACATGTTCTTGTACATAGCAAAACAAGAACAAATCAAGTAGGACAACAAATTAATTAAAAGTTTTCTTATATATATATTTAAGGTAAAAAAAAAACTGCATTAATTTAGATTATGATGTTGACGATGATATACGATCCACATCGAATTGATCATCTTCATTCATGCATCTAAATAAGTGCAAGAAATATCGTCGAATTGAAGGGCTACTTAGTTACGTGCCCTAAGTATACCCAAAAAATCCACCCGCGCATTGCTAGCTGCCTCATTAAAAACGACTATGCACAAGTTGGTGGTATTTTAGGTACCCCTTGACGTTGTAATTCACCGAGCACGCTATCGACGGCCGGAGGTTTGAGTCCTAGGGGAAGTGGTAGCCATGGCTTTGATAAAACATCTCCAATGGCTGCATCTATGCTCTCCTTTGACTGTACATAGATAACTTGTCAATAAATTAAACTTGAACAAATATTGAAAAAAAAAACTTAATTGAACAAGAGCACTAATAATATAATGATACGTATAGTTCAACAATAATGACCTACATGGGATAATAAAGATCTTAAGAATTTAAGCTTTATATGCTGATAAGTAATGTAAATAATTTTATACTGTATATAAGTTTATTTTAACATGTTATAGAAGATTATTTAACTAACCTTATTTTTCAGGTTGTTAAATCTCATTCATTATGGACAATTGTATGTAGTTATAATATATGCTTGTAATTAGAAGCAGAGACAAAGTTAAGAGTTTTAAGATTCAAAATCAATTTTGTTAGTGGTTTCACATGTTACTGTATACATATATTTATATAATTTTCTATTACAAATACATGGTGTACGAAAAAGCTAGTGAATTCATCGAACCCATGACCCATCTAGCTTCGTCTCTATAGTATGTTTCACATTGCCAAACAAAAAACAAAAAAAACGCCAAACACAAAAAATATTAATAGGGGTGTTGTGTCACAAAAGGTTGAAATGTGGCCCTATACAAATTATATAACTCATTTTGTATTTGTCATATAACCATTAAAAAATTCCTCCAAAACGAAATTGCGCGTAATACTATATATATAGATATATAATAGATATATAATATAAATAAAGGGTTTTCAATAAGGACAAATTTCCATGTACAAATGAAAAAAACACTAATATATAATGTGTTTTTTAACTTGACTCTCGGTAATCATTTATGCCCTTCTCACATTTGATGTTTTCTCCCTATAGCTCTCTCTCTCTCTTTCTCTTTCTCTTTCTGCGAGATACGTAAATACTAGATCTATCTAGTACTTATATCTTTTAGACGAGATATTCACACACTTCAGAGACACTTAAGAACTAGAGCATATAAAAGTCTTGAATTCGAATCTCCTGCTACTAATCATTACTAAAAGAATATAATTAAATTAAAAAAACGTGTTGAGAATATAATTAACTTAAAAAAACTCACCCGTTGATGGTGTGGATGCCAAAAAGAAAGATCCGAAGGAGGTGGAGGATGAAGATGAGGAGGAGGAGGAGCCCATGCTGGTGATGGATGTTGTGGAGACGGCGAAGGCGCTAGATGTTTAGGCCACATGTGCATATATGATTGGTCGACAGATGGATGACCCCATACATGTAAGGGTCTAAAATGATGAGGCATTGGAGGTGCCATAGGGGGCGGAAGAGGAGGAGGAGGTGGAAACCCAATGGTTGGTGCAGGCCACGGATTCATCTCTCTCTTTCCTCCGCCCCCTCCAACCATAGGGGCACCTCCATAGAGGTGCCTCCTGTGGCTCCAACTCGCTGCCTCCACTTCTCTTGCAAGCAAATGTTTCCTATGGGACCGATATTTCTGCACATTTATCATCAATTATTTCATATGTTCAGATCTAAAGATAATTAAGATTAGTGATAGTTCTAAATAAAACACATTAAATTTAAACTCAAATATACACTTTTTGGTACCTAAAATGTTTTCCTCTTTCAACTACTTTCCAATTTTCAAATCATCAGATCTATTTTACTTTTTTAAAAACTATATAATATATACCATTTGGGGTAAATAACAATGCAAAATAAAACTAGTAGTACTACTTTTTCATTTTTCATCATTGTCTAATATTATTCTTTTTTCCAAATACAATGGAACAACCATATAAGGACCATTTCATTTGGCATCATTACTAAACCATATTTTATTAAAACAAATTTCGAAAATTAATAAAAAATTTAAAATATATTTTTCATACTTGAAGATGACTTGCAATATTATGACGAGTGAGACAATCAATTCCCATAATCTCCAAAATTCTTGATGGGACTGCCTTATCTACACCTAGTTGCTCTACAGCTTGTACAAATCTTCTGTGCAATTCTGGTGTCCAGTCCACCTTCACACGATTCAATAAAAAAAAATATTAATTTCGTCGATTTAATACTTAGTTAATTCATCTATGTAATATTAGACATCCACGAGAATGAACTGATAATGTAAAAATTGTTTATACTGACCTTTACTTTCCTCTTGCCTGGAAGATTATGATTCTTGGATGACTTTTTACCTTTATCACTTTCTTTAGGGGTAATTATATTCTGATTCACTTGTTGCGTAGATTCTTCACTTTTTTGAGTACTAACAATTTCTTCCCCTTGATTTAGGCTTGTTGTTAAACCCGAACCTACATCCGAAGCTGAAACCGAGCCTGTTTTTTCATTTTCTTCTTTTCTTTCTACATTTTTTATAGCAGTAGTAATAAAAGTATTATTATTATTATTACTACTGCTATAATTGTTCACATCAGACTCATCGCCACTGCTTACAGAAAATTCTGCGAGGATTTCAGTATCCATTTCCAAATCGGGAAGTACATCTCCATCATTAATCCCAATAAAAAGGTCATCAAAATCGATGCTATCGAGTAAATTCTCCCCCATAAAATCCGGAAAATCATCTCCTCCACCTCCACCTCCTCCTATCGCGAAACTTTCCATCTCATTACCTCTTTCATCTCTCGTCGTTGTGTTACTAAAAGGTGACACAACTAGCATTATAATAAATACGTATATCGAATTTTTGAATTTTTAAATTTCACCTTGCATGCCCTAAATTGGAGCACAAAAAGAGATAAGAGGAAAGAATTGTTATAAGCTTAGTAAACTCTAAGCTAGGGAAATGGTTGAATATTTTTTGATAGTGGAATAGAGAGTAATATACCCAAAATGGTTTGTTTTTTTAAATATTTATATTTGATATAGAGAAATGTCATTTTATTTCCTTTTTGTTGTTGTTATAAGTGGGGGGAGCGTGGAGAGTGAAAGATTTATTCTACACCACAATTTGTGTAAAGAATTTGTAATTTTCTTTTTGTTTTGTCTTATACTTTGTATATAGAAAAAGAAAGAGAAAAAAAAAATAATTTAAAAATATATAGTATTAAAGGGGTTTGTGGATGTTCTTTTTTTGAAGATAGAAAAAAAAAAATCTATTTTGAAAAGTGCTCGTGAGCTGTTTTAATAGCTAGATTTCTTTTAGTATTTAATTGAGAGAGGGCTAAAGGGATATGAAAGGTTTGCAAGTTGAAATGAGACATGGTAGGGTTATGTTGGAAGTGGATTTATATGTATTATGAGCTCATCTATATCTGTTGTAATAGTTGAAAAAGAAAAGGACATTGTCATTTATTTGGTTATTTTGTACACTCAACATGTGTTTGCTTTAATTACATTTTAACATTATTCTAACCTATACTTTTTCTCTCCGATCTATTTCAATTATCGTGCTTAATAAAAATAATTAATATGAAATAGTTGTTACAGAAGAATATTAAGAGATATAATTAATGGTTGTTGTAGTTTTCTATCTTTATCTTAACTCAACATATATAGAAATTTTCTGCATTAAAAATGATTTTTAGCGATAACTAATCAATGATAAAATTTTATTTGTCGTTTGATATGATTTTTAGCGATAATTTAACATTTTTTATAAATATTTTTAATTATATAAATGACAATAAAATTAATTAATATTCATAAATATTTTAACACGTTTTATTAATATGTATTTTATTGTTGCTAAAAGTTTTGTTATAATGAGAAAAATCAATGCGGTAAAAAATAAAATAATATGTAATTGAGTTAATACTCCTTTCTGTGCATATTAAGTGGATAGTTAAAGCTTGACAAACTCTTTAAGAAAAATATCCAATAACATAAAGTAAAAGATTACTTTTCATTATTATCTTTTTAATTTTTCACATTTATTCTTAAAAAAAGAAATATAATATTCTCTTCGTTCCTATTTAGTTGTCTATTTTAGAAAGACATACATATTAAAATAACAAGAATTAACATAATAAAGTTATAATTTTACTCTTATTAAACATAGTTTCATAAAGAATGAATTAAAACTTTAAAATTTGCAAGAAGTTTAAATGAGAATATAATAGAAAAAATTATCCTTTTTTTTGGTCAAAATGATCAAGTAAATAGAAATATCTAAAAGAGAAAATATAGATAAGTAAATAGAAAAAAAATATTATTCTAAAATTGGTAAATATTGAAATTAAAAAAATAAAAAGTGTCTTTTGAGTTGTCTTTGAAAGTGAAATTACAAAAGGTCCTAAACTATGAATAGTAAAAGTAGTCTATGACATGTATGAATACACAATTCTCTATGCAGATGCAAATGGCTTTGTATTTTTAACAAAGATAGCCAAATTTATGTTTACTCAACATGCACAAATTGAGGAGACTGTCTGTGGCTTCTCGTTTGTCACTATGAAGCAGAGTTTACACGATATCGATATCAGTGGCGAAGTTAAAAATTTAGTTTGATAAATTATAGCAAAAATTGTATAATATATCTTTTAAATTTATCGTTTAGAATTGATATATTACTCGTTATAAAAGTAATTCATATACGAATGACTTATGTATATTCTTTTTCTCTAATTGAAATGAAAAAGTTAGTTTTAATTTAATTTTAATTTTTTTAAAAAAATATAATCTCATATAAGTATATTTAATCCTCCTCAAACATATATTATTTTTCTCTAATTGAAATAAAATATTTTCTTTAAATACAAAAATTAAATTGCAATATGGATTAAAAAAATAGTTTAAAATTATAATATAGCCATAAAAAACAATTTTAAATTTATTTCTTTTACACTAAGGAATGAAAGAAAAAAATAAAATAAGAATATGAAACTCAAATAATTATAATAAAAGAAGTAAAAAAATAATTTATGTATGAAAAAAGATTAAAATATACTTTAAACTTTGCTAGATAATTATATATACCCCTAAATAATTTTTAAGAAAATTAAAAGTTAAAATGATAAATTTAAAACCAAATTTTTCACTTTCGTTAAATGAAGGGTATATGTGATTTCATTTTGTAACGAAAGGGGTATATTTGAGCTGCTTGTATAACAGTAAGGGTACATATAAGTCACTTTCATAACAAGGGGCATATCAGCTCCAAATGACAAAATTAAGAAATATATCAGGCCCTTTTTCTTAAATTATATTATATATTTTTTTAGAATGAAAATTTCAAAAGTTAATAATTAAATTTTATATTTAAGCATACATATTTAATATACTTTTTATATATCAATTTATCTAACATTTTTTTATTATAATTTTTTATATAAAAAAAAGGTTTTGCAAATTTATACAATTGATCATTTGTTGATTGTCAATACGATAATTCAAAAGAATAACAAGAGCTTCAAATTCAAAGGGGTCCTAAGTACCTTATATATATCTCATGTTAAATCATTCCAAATATGTTTGTCAATACTATTTAGAAGTTAATTAAGTGATAAATGATTAATTAGCTAAATTGTGTTTTCCATCTTGAGTCCTTTGATCATGAGAACTATTTATTTTATTTTTCAAAATCGGTGTTTGATCATTAAATAACTTGAACTTTAGATTCCAAATAGAAAACTGGTCCAACTTTGTTTCCCAATCTCCTTTTTGTAAATTTCAAATAAGATATTCATAATTACAGTTTTATTTGGGAAAAATACACAAATATTTTCTCAAACTATGTTCGAAATTTCAGAGACACACTTATACTATACTAAGGTCATATTACTCCTAAACTTATTTTATAAGAAATTCTCTACCCTTTTTCTGTGACACTAGATTGAAAGAAAAAATCAATCAGCGTTATACCTACAAGATAGTGTCACATAGGCCGAAAAGAGGTAGAAAATTATTGATAAAATTAGTTCAGGAGATAATAGAACCTTAGTATGGTATACGTGTCTCTGAAATTCTCGAGCCACAGAGCATATAAGGTGAGGGAGAGTACTTATGCATTATAGCTTTATTTGCATCCAACTGATAAATTATAATAAATAAAAGTGAATGACAAAAAATTTGAAAATGTCGATAAACGCTCGCTAGAATCGATATATCCATCAACTTACCAAATAGATGTAGTGAGATATGCTGACCAACCCATTCTAAAAGAAACTGGTTATATCATAAAGTTTATGGCATTTAAGATAGCCATCAGCCATAATAACTGCAGTCTCGATCAATTTTACGATATAACACTATGAATAATAATTATAGCATCATGTTCTATTGGGTCATTTTCTTTTGCAGTTATATCCTTTTCTCCTTTTTAAAGCAACCCTTTATATATAAGCACCACCATATTAAATATGTATATGAATAGGGGCTTTGGAAAAAATAAATGGTCTCGCAATTGAAGATTTCAAACAAATTAGAGTCTAATCTTATATATATTTTCATTCATATAAAGGAATTTATGTTACGTGTATACTTAATTGAGCGCACGTGTAAGATTAATTTTTTTACGAAAATTAAATATGTGAAAATACTTTTTGATATGAGTGTGTAACTAAATTTGATTATACAACTTCTGTCTGATAGCATATTGAAGTGTGTGTAGTGATAGAGCTAAAATATTTATTAAAGAGCGTAAAAATATATAAAAAATGTAGAACACGTAACTTTAAGTAATTTTTACAATCTCTTAATTGTTACATTAAACCTTCAAAGGGAGTGGTTTAACACCCTTACCCTAGGGTTCATCTATTTTCTGTCTTCTCTGATACCTTGTTAAACTATGTGATCATTTTATATAAAAATTTAATTTGATTTAAAAAAAAAATACTTGTAAAATTGATGACAATATAATATTCTCAATAATTATAACTTTTTGTTATAATAATTAAGACTTCTACAACTGATTACGGTATAACAAAATATTTGATAAAATTCATGTTATAATTGACTAAATAACATTGATGATATAAAAATTTATAAATTATGAAAAAAAATCTGTGATTCTATTATATAGTTTTTTATTTTATTCTATATAGATGTTGTAATAGTGGTCCTGCCAATTCAAGACCTCACGCCACTTGTTTCCACCGTTTGAATGAATACTCTACCCATCAATTTTGACTTTATTTATTATCAATTTCGCTTGCGTTTGAGGTAAAAATTATTTGAAATAATAAAATTAGTTTATAAAAATATAAATTATTTAATTTTTTTTTAACTTTAAGTAAACTAATTTTTAGTAATCAAGGTGAGTTTATTCTACCGAATATATCAGCAGTACCAACTACCAAGTGCCATCCTATGTATGCTATGGCACACTATTTATTATATTAAGTTTATGCTAATTTATTAAGATATAATATACGATTTTTTTAGTTAATGAGTGCACGTATATTTCTATTTATACACGTAAGTCTTGCTAAATTTTTTGCGGAGTACATATTTTTTAACTTTCGTATAACTAACACAATTATTACTGATAAACAATATAGGTTTTTTTTTGTTTTTTTTTTTTTTTTTTTTTTTTTTTTTTTTACATTATTTTATACACCGACCAACTAGTCATCGATAATATCTTGGATGAATTCCTAACGAGAAGGACATTATTATTGCTTAAGAATTCAAACAAAATTAAAGATGTGTTTTGAGATAGTGAAATAGTTCAATTTTGTATTATCATCAACATTGTCACCTTAATCATATCTTATCATCTCTAACGTTTTTTTTTTGTTTTGTTTTTTTTTTTAAAACTAAACTTCACGATCGAGAAATGTCAAAATGTCAAATAAGGGGGTTCCATGTGAAAGAAAAAATATTTTATTTGTATTTACTTGAGAAAAATTGACAAAGAAAGGTCTCTTTATATTTGAAAGTAAGTTTGAGATGGCACCCTTAAATGTCCTTATGAGCAATTTTTATCTTTAAATATGCGAAAAATGAATTTTTTTTACATAAATAATAAAAATTTAAAATATTTGACTTGTAATAAAAATATTTTATTAATAAAATATGGCAGATACAATTTTTTTCCTTTAAATTATTTTTTTCAAATTTCTCTTTAATTCAAAGGTCGATAATGACGCATTTCTCGAATTAAAATAGCTTAAATTTGATCTCTATGAGATGATATTTGACTATAACATTTGGAGGTGTAGCTTTATGCAATTTCATCTAATTTTGGTTTATTTCTGGTCTTCCAATTGCTTCCTTTTTTTTAAGGTTGTGATTTTGTTGTTTTTGTGTGAGGTGTAATTTGTTTTGATATTACAATTTTAGAGATTTGAAAAAACCTTCCTTGTATTTTTTGTAAAAATAATTTTTCTTTCACAATTCTAATTAAATTCAATGATCCTAACTTATTAAATACTTTAACAATTTCGAGGGATCAAAACTTCTCATAGATTTATTTGATGGACCAAACTGATCTTTTTTCGAACATAAGGTACCATTTTGTTAGTCTTTTTGTATTTATATTTAGCAAATAGATATTAAGTATCTCTCACACATATACTATTTCATTAATTACACGTTAAGTATTTTTTTCAATCAAAATAAATGTTATTTTAGCCAAAATTATATTCATTAAAAAAATAAAAAGTATATAATTTATAAACTATCTCTGTTTAATATTAAATGTTTTTTGAAAATTGAACACTATTAAAAAGATAGAGTATATATAATTTAGGGAAATGAATTTGAAAAATATTTTAACTTTGGCCAAAATTATTGTAATGATCCAAAATTTTATGAATAACCTTACCCTGCACTATTAATAATGTATTTTAAATGTATATATGTGTCTATATGGACACATTATTATCTATAATGATGTAATATATATGGTATCCACGTGGACACTTATATACCTTTAAAATACACTATTAGATAGTGGAGGGATTACAAAATCACCATGAGATCATGTGTTCAAGCACTAGTAATCTCATTATATTTGATTAAAAAAATAAATGTGCATAGGTAAAATATCCTTTCTTCAAAAAATTGGATTGTTACAACAACTTCGCCAAAGTTAGGATATATTTTAAAAAAAATCCCTATAGTTTAACAAGGTATACTAGTTTTTTTCCTTAAATTTCAAAAGCATTCTTTATAATATATGTATTATATATATATATAATATATATATATAATATATATATATAGTATATATATATATATATATATAATATAGATATATATATATATATATGTATATATATTAAGATGATTTATTTGAGATGAAAGGAGTATATCTTTTAATTTTTATTTTGTAACTTTTAAACGGATGAAATGGTTATCCAATTGTAGTGTTTCTTTGTAAACTTTTAGAAGGATGGTCTCAATTATAAGAACACTTAAGAAATTATTTGATGAAGGGTTATTGTAATAATTGAGAAACGAAATTGTATTTAGTTAATTGTAGTATTTTTTTTGACGTTATTAGCTATTTTGTTGATTATTTACCTCTTGACGAGTATTATAAATTTATATTACTATTTTTACATTTACCATTTTATTTTCCTTTCTATTTTATTTTCTCATTATTAAATATTTTAAATTTCACCAAATAATTAGACCTTTTGCATCGAGCAAAATCTATTGCTAGATGCTTATAAAAATATTAAATTTATTTTTGGTCTACTCTTAAATTTCAAGCACTTCAATACATTGGTACTAATTTAATATCATCATATATCAACGTACTTACCCAATTAAACACAACTCTTTATTTTATGGTTTGCACACAATACCGTAATATAAACTTTTTAAAATTTTGAGCCAGAGGTATTATTACTATAGCTTAATATTACATTTATTTTATTATTACATTCTTACTTGATAACATATTCTAATCTTTTCATTTTTGAAACTTCTAAAATTATATTGAGTATTTTATAATTATTCAATTTTAGAACTCCAGAACTTTTTAAAACGGCACTAATTTTAATTAGTACTATAACGTTATAGAACTAAGTGGTTGTTGCAATTTTGAGGCAATACAAGAAAAAAGAACATTACACTTATTATTATTTCTAAATCTGATATTTAATATTATATTGAATATTATACAACACAATTTATTTAAAAAGTAATATCCTTTACGAATTTAAATTCAAAACCTCAAAATAAAAATAAAAGAATTCTGATTAATCATGTTAAAGAAAATTATTTTATTTTACTACTAACAGACAAAAAAAAATATTTTATTTTACTACTAACAAACAAGAAGAGAATAATTTTGAACCACAAATTAAGATATATATATATATATATTTATAGGAGCAGTTTTCCATCCACTCAAGTTAGATTTTCTGGAGAGTTTTTTTTGTCTGATACTTTAACCGATATAAACATTATTATATTATTTTATTATTATACGTTTTGTATCAAGAAGTTGAATAAATTAGTAATATTCCTAAACTTTTTGTCTACTGTATGTATTTTCCTTTTCAAAAATCTTCTCCAAATCAAAATTTCAATATCAATGATTTTACAATGAAATGAAGAAAAAAAAATAGAACAAATTTCTTTTAATCCATATGTACAAATGAAATATCAAAGTTTTAATTTATTACTCAACTTATTCGATAAATATATTATTTTTTTAAATGCTCTTAAAAAATATTTAAAAATCATATATCCCATTTAATGTAGCAACATTTGATTCAGTACGAAATTTAAGAAATTCAATTATATTATACATCTCGTTCTAACTGTTTTTTTAAATTTTATAATATAAATGGGATGTAGGTATTGGATTTAGAATATAAAAATTTTATTCATAATTGTGTCATATCATTATACAGTGTTTACTGTAATTAATAATTTTTTTTAATCAAAGGCGTCTAATCGTATTACAATCACATCTAAAATGTGATCTTATTAAAGACTCTTATTAAGGAGAAAAAAAATATTATTTTGAGACTTTTTATCTCTTTTTATATTATTATTATTATAAGTAGATTAATGTTTATCTCCACATTTATAAAAAAAAAAAGCATAAGTCATCAATTTGTTTAGTTATATTTTTCTTATATTGTTTACAAAATGAAATGCAAATTAGATATAAAAATAAATAACAAGCATCACACAAATCTTGAAGGAGTCAACTTTAGTGGTGAGAAGTGAAAACAAAGTGTTAAGTCCCTATTGAGGAGAATATTATTTCCTCCGTCTTATTTTTTTTTTCAGATTTGATTAAATTTAAATTTATGTTAGAAATTTTTGAGGAATAAAATATTTTTAAATAAAATTAAATCTATATAAAGAGGTAAAGGATTTTCTCACAAAATTAACTTTATATTATAAGTAAAACACTCACTAACAAAAACGATTTCATATCTAGAAAGATATTTATTTTACTCTCTTCATTCATTATTTACTTGTCTATTCTATTAAAATTACATATTTATTTTTACTTTTCTAATTTACCAGTGAAAACAATATGTATCACCTACTTTTCCTAATTTACTTTTATAATTAATAATAGTCATTTTCAATGTACTTTCATCAATAATGAATTTATTCAACGGGTATATAGTAACAAACTTATTATTTTCTTCTTTCTCCATTTATTTATTTTAGTTGTCGTATTTGAGAACTCTGTAAAAAGCATTATAAATTGGGAAAAAAGAAAATATTTTGTTTATTTATTTTTAAAGACAGTGTCAAGTCAAACATGGATAAAAGAGGAGTAACTTTCATTAGCCAAATTTATTTTTAAAGGTGTGTTAAGTTAAACATGAACAACTAAACATGAACGGAGAAGGAGTAACTTTCATCAGCTAAATTTATTTTTAAAAATATATCAAAATTAAACATGAGCAACTAAACATGGACGCGTTGAGTAACTTTCATGGACCAAATTTATTTTTAGAAAAATTATCCCAAGTAAATGGGGACCATATGATAGGAGAAAACTCTAAAGCAAGCAGCAACTGAGTTTTGTTAGTACTTCTAAAATAAGACATACATGTCTTTGTTATTGGTCATGTTAGAAAATGAAATGCATTTAAATAAATGGGACCTTATTTTTTTTTTATTTTTTTTAAGACAACAAAAAATGGGACCTATTTAACAACAATTATTGCTCTTTTTATATCTTGTTTATTTGTCTAGGATTCCACAGTTCATTTGGGTCATTTTTAAAAGAGGTCCCCCTCTTTTTTTTCTTTTTTTTTCCTAATGAAAAAAATCCAAAAATGCTAGACTTGACCCACCTAAGTATTTAATAATTCAAATGTACGAGAATTTAATTGTTATAAATCTTAATCATTTCCCAATTGGAGATTCAACATGTAACATCTTGTTAGGTTAGTTTATTTCCTCTTTGGTGAATAACTGATATTGTTGGAATATCATACCTTTGGGAAACTGTTGATTTGTGTCTTGAATTTTGGTGGATTCGAATAACGATTCAATTAAAAAAATATATGAGAATTTGTATTTTATTTAGTTTGTACTGTTACATTAGCACCAGAGATATTTAGTAGTAATATATTTTCAAGAAATTTTTTTTTTAGAAAACAGACATGTGAAGAGTTGAAAAAAATTAGAAATAACGGCCATGAACCTACAAACACTACAATAAATGAGATATTTCGTAATAATATATTTTCTTTTTATCGACACGTTTATTATTGTAAAAATATTTAGCAGTAATTGAGTTAATATTACTATATTTAAAAACGCTAAAGTCTTTATATGACTTTTATATATAGTGTTGATTATAAATATATATATACTAAATTATTGTAGCTAAATATAATATAATGATAATTATATTATCGCCGTTTAATAATTGAAAGGAGTTTATAATGTTTTGGAATATTTCTTGGTATATTTTACTATTCCTTTAGTGTTGTGGTTTCTATGGTCCAAAATGTTTGAAGGTCCAATAAACATCATAGAGGGAATTTTAATATCTAGATTGAAAACATTGCTGTCGTATTTTACGTACTTAATAATTAAGGGGTGGTTTCGATACTTATTATAAAATAAATTATGTATGTGGTGAATTATATATAACTAGTAATATGTTTGACGAAAAAGAGCCTAAAATATCCTTGAAATATTAGTAGTGGTACAAAATTATCCTCCATTCACCTATTGACTCCAAAATACTTTCTTATCCACCTATTGACTCCAAAATACCTTTGTCATCCACTTTTGGGTTCAAAATTAAAAAACTTATTTGACAGTTACAAATTTAAGCAATTTAAATACATGACGCTCAACTATTTGTTAATAAAAATTTTACTGATGATATAATTATAAACAATCCACTACCACCCATTACCAATTACAAACATCCACTTAAATTATACACACCATTCTTTATTACTATTAACCACACGAAAAATAGTGCCAATGATGTTTTCAAAAATTTTTGATGTGAAATTTCATATACAGTACTTATCGTATATTCAGTCCGCAAAACTATTATAATTCAGTGTCTAAAAAAATTACCGATAAACTGAAAAGATCACTAAGTTTTCCTCTTAATTATTCGTGCGTACGCATTATGTTTTTAATGGTGTCTTTTATAAAAATAAATATATTAAAATTTTCATATTTAAAACAAATCATAAATATTTAAAATTTATATTAAAAAAAGTACATGAATTAATTCGGGATGTACTTCTTCTTAATCATAAATTTTGAATTCAGACTTGAAAGAGAATCCTATTGAAAGTGTCCTCCTACATAAGCGGCTCAACCTAAATTTAATTGGGATTTCAATTCAGCCTCGAACAATTTTGGATGTCCTCTTCAAGAATTTATAATTTCATCGTGTTTTAATAATGTTTAGGGCGATTTTGATATTAGAATTGGTTTATTAATTGCTTGGGTAGGTATGTTGGTTTAATAAATGATAGTAATAAATAACATATAAACACCTAGCTGAGTGTCCAAGTATTAAAAACATTTTAATAGTTAAAATTTAAATTCGTGAAATAAGTGGTCAATTGTGAACGCAAAGGTGGATGACAAGGGTACTTTGGAGTTAATAGGTGGATGAGAAGGGCATTTTGAAGCCAATAGGTGAATGAAAGATAGCTTTATACTATTTTCAATAATTCAAAAATATTTGAGGCCCTTTTCTGATATGTTTGGTAGCATCTTAATTGCTATGAATTCAATTTTTCATATCGAAAATAGTTATTGCTTATAGTTTATAATGCTACATAACTAATAAATTTTGTATAAGTTAATTATGAGTCAGTTCATATACTATTTTATTCATATTAAAGATTAAAATGACTAATTTTTGTATGGTTAATATTTGTATAATCCTAATTAGCTATTAAATAACTTCTTAAGGAGCTAAATTTTTAAGTTGATACCAAAATGATCATTACTTTCTCAATCTCAAATTATATATCGTGATTTTTAAAGAATAGTTATTTCTTATTATTTATCATTTAAAAAGAGAGAAAAGTATCAAAACATTCCTAAACTTGGTACAAATTATTAGATTTATCTCCGAACGATTGACAGGTTTAAAAATACCATTTTACTTGACTATTGAAGCTAAAAAAAATCATGATCTTACAACATTAGTAAACATCCCTCTAATTCCTCGTCAAGTTTTAGGAGAGTTTTATATTTCTCTCAAGTGGTTATAACATTTCATTTCCTTACAAGAGTTTGGATCACTTGTTGCATGTCGAGAGCATACATGGGGTGTATCTAGGTTTAATTAGTCAAATAGGAAGATATTTTTAACGTTGTCAACAATTTAAAGATAAAACGTGTTATTTACGTCAAATTTAATGATGTTTTTGATACATCTCTGATCTTATTAAAACACTCTAAGACATGCCTAATTACTTTTTTTCTATTTTCTTGTTAGTTATAATTGTTCTGAAAAACTACAAATATTTTAATTGAAAAAGTATTTAGTTTAAGTGTAACTTTTATATAGTAATTCTTTTTAATCCAAAATGAGAGAAGATGAATCATGTTACATCAGCATTAAATGGTTGAAACATCATATTTACCAAAGTTAAAAAAAAAACTATCTACTAAAATGATATTTATTTTGAAACGAAAAAAAGTGATATTAACGAAAAAAACAATAACATAGAACATAGAACATGAATTTAGTTTCCACTAACCAAATTGGGACATAAATGAACTCATGATACCTTTAGACATAAATAATTTAAATTGAGTTAAAATTATTGCACTGGTCGTAGATCCGCCTCTAAGCAGGAACATTGAGAGGGAAAACACAATATTAATAGTCTCGTGAAGACCATCTAAGGCACAGTAACTAACAGTGGGCTCTAGTAATAATAATTTTGTTGGTGTATAAATATGAAATGGGGTCCTTGTGTTGATGGGAGAGTACAATCTTCATTTAAACTGCTGGCCACTAGTTTAAGTCATATTTCTTTTATAGTACTAAATGAAAGATATATATGAGTGTGTCAAACACAAAGCATTTACTATTTGTTTGATGCTATTCATAAAACATCTTCTCAACTCTCAAGGCTTGTCTCTGTTTGACAACCCCCACCCCCACCCCAAAGAGGTTGATGCTTCATTTTCAAATTAAGTTTGGATTTTTCTTTCAACCTATATATTGAAGAGACTATTAATTAATCTTATGGAGAGGGGAGTGGGGAATGGGGAGTAGGATTTTTTTTATGAGGAGGATGGGGGACTCTTTGTTTAAATGGTTGTTACATATTGTTTAACGATATAATCTTCTAGTGATATTGTTCATTTTGAGCTTAGCTTCGCACAGTTTTAAAACGTGTTATTAGCTTGTAATGCCTGCTTATTTGTATATCATATACTTCTCATATGTTTTGTTGATTTGAGACTTTTTATCATAAGTTAGAGTATCAAATTACACCCCTTTTATGAATTTAGAAGTCGTTTCGTAGGATGTATTAATTAAATTAGTCCTTGGATTAAAATTTAATCCATCCTATACAATGTTGGGTAGCACATTTCAAGTCAAATCCACCTAATACACGGATAACTTAATACACCATATAAGTGTCTTATCTAATACCAAGGATACCTAGGGATTACCAATATCATGTTTCATAAGCCTTGAATAAAGCAACAAAATGACTGAACTGCCCCTCAATTTTTTATACAAACTCAACTGCCCAAGAGAATTCGGTTGACTTTTTCAAAGATACATAAACAATGTTGCAAATAAACGTTGCTAATGCGCATGTAATAAACTGAAAACTATTGCATTAATTTGTTGTTATAATTTAACCTTGTATGTTAATAAATAGAGTTATTAATTTAATTGTGTAAATAACTTGTATATTCTTAAACTCTTATAATCATTAATTGACAATCTTGTAAAAATGATAATTAACCTACTATTTAAATTCACTAACTGATAATTTGCCACATTGGTCCTTTTATTATTTTTACTTCAATGTCATATTTTTTTAATGGTCAATGGAAATTAAATATATACAACAAATTAGTTATTCAATAACCATTTTATTTCATATCTTTTTTCACATTACTATGTTTTATGTTATCCCAGAAATAAAAAAATTACTAATACTTCAGGGTAATAATTGGAAATAAGCCTTTTGTAGAGTTTTAAGCCACACACAAGATAAGATTGGAAATAATGAATCAAATACTTGATAAAAAATAGTCCATGCATTACTAATCCATATATTGTTAATCCCTGCATTGTTAATCCCTACATTATCACTCTTTCTATCAAACGATCCCTTAGTGTTCTCGTTGAGGTTTGCCCTAACATGGAATTTACCTAGACTCAACATTGAGGTTTGTCCCGCCTAACTAAAATTTGTCTAAACTCAAATGAACTCTGACTCACATCAAGAAGGCTGACACAAGAGTGCTCTGATATCATTTGTAACGGCCCAACTCACTAGGGATATTGTCAGCTTTAGGTCTAGGCCTACACACTTTAAAATGTTTCACTAGTTGGTAATGTTTGCTTACTTGTATATCCAACATCTCTCCCATGTTTTGTCAATGTGAAACCTTTTATTTGAAGCTGGGGTGTTACACATATATAACGTATCGTATCGTATTATATTATGTTGTATTGATTTATAAATACAATGCTCAAATAGATTATATCATTTTCTATCGTTACCAATGCCAGATAACCAATTTAAATAACAAATTTATGAGAGAAGTAAGGTAGAGAATAGGATCACATCAAATCAATTATAAAATTAAATGAGACTTTTCATCATTATATAAAAATAAAAAATTAATGAAACTATACAGCAAAATTGGAAGATCACTTATGAAGCTTTGTTTTTCAGATTTTTTGAATTTGCTTTTGTTGGTTTTGCCTTTATCTGTTTTCTTAATTGGTTCCACTTCAAAAGAGAGTATAATTGCGTTGCACGGGCCCATTAATATTAATTTCTATATCGGTTAGTTATATATTTTTTGTTTCATATTAACTGAAGTTTGTGGAAATTTAAGATAGGTGTTTGAACATTTTTTCATATTTATTATTTTCTTTAATCATGTTTTGTATTTTCTAAAAGATAAATTGCACTACTTACAAAGTTATATTTAATGAAAAATATAATTTAAATTATGTTTTTTTATACCACATATTCATATTTAAATACATTCTATTTCAAGATGAGCTAGAAAAAAAGTTATGATTATATTATTCAAATTGAAACTAATCTCCTAATTAAATTTGGAATTTTCACTGTTAAATGCTAAATTTCAAAATAAAGTGAACTTTTATTTTGATAAAGTGTGAATTGTTATTTTTATATCTAAACGGATAATTTAGAAGTGAAAATAAATGAGCGACTGCAAAAAAAATTTGTCTTGTTCATGTCAACAGAAAGAACACGCAAGTGGTACAGTTAAAAAAATCCTCTCAATTTTGGGGTAAATTTTACCATAAAAAATTTGTATCAAATATTCCCCGTATTCATTTTTATTTGTCTATTATATAGTAGTATCTTTTTACTTTTCACTTTTAATATATTAATTTTTTTCATATTTATCTCAATCTTACTTACTTATTTTTCAAAATAAAATATAAGAGAAAATTATAATAATATACCGTCATTTTCAAATATTGTTATATATATATTTTTAGCGGTAATTAGCTTTCTTTGAGGTGATAGTAAGTATATTTGCAATTTTATAAAGTAATTGAAAGACATATATATATATATAATTAGACCAACACAAAGTATTCTTTTGTATGATGCTATTTGCATAAGGATTACATTATAATTTAAAATTTTATGAGCTCAATCTGTGAGAGGTTGTTTGAATATTTAACGTTATAAACAAACCTATTCTATGGATATGAATAAGAGAATATCCAATGAGATTATATTGATTATTTCGTTATACATTTTATTCCAGAATAAATATCCTTTATCCTACGTATTACCAACCTTTAAGATTCTTAATTAATATTTGAATTTATTTTCACCGTCAATCATTCGATATCGATATTCTACATCCTGATATATTCGCATCTTTTTCAACTTTTGAGGTTTGTCTTTACTGCATGAACCAACAAGAGACTTGATGTTTCATTTTCACTTCCAAATTTGATTTTGTGGAAATTATTGACGAGACTAATAATTCACCCTCGAAAATCTCTTCTCGGTTTTTATTTCCAATGATTACCTCCTGAGGCTACGTTTTTATTAGTAAAAGTTCTTGTCACTGGTCTTTACGTTAATTTATACTAATTAAGTTAATTAGTAAGTCAAAACTTAAGATCAAAATATGTATTAATTAGTTGCTTAATTAATATGGAGATAAGTTGTCCATGTACTCATTAAATTTAAGTAAACTCTCCATGCAATGCAAGTATATTTTTTCTACCCATAAATTTCTTTTTTTTTCAAAACCGACAATCAATATCGTGCTTATTTAGTTAGTTATAAATAATTTTTATATTTTTCCTTTTTCAAAATATTAATTTTTGTATTGAGACAGTAGTATGAGATAGGTATACTTTCGATTTTCCACAATTTCTTTGTTTTCATGATAAGAGGATTCATAACAATATTTATATTATAATTACAGTATTTTGATTTTAGTTTCTTGTTTATGAACTTTTTGGGATATGGAAGAATATTATTGTAGGATAGAAGGAAAGTAACCCGGAGAAGCAAATATAGGAAAATGCCACAAATAACCCCTCAACCTATGCCCGAAATCCCCCGGACGTCACTTCTATATACTAAGTCCTATACCCCTGAACTTATTTTATAATTAATTTTCTACCCTATACCCCTTTTTAAAGCCTACGATGACACTGGTTTGAAAAAAAAGTTAACCATCGTTGGTCCCACAAGATAGTGCCACGTATTCTAAAAAGGGATAAAAAATTATTAATAAAATAAGTTCAGGGGTAATAGGATCTTAGTATAGTATAAGTGTGTCTCTGAGATTTCAGGCATAGGTTGAGGGGGTATTTGGGCATTATCAGGCCAAATATATGATAAGTCCTTATCTTTTATTGATTAATTGATGTTAAATCACTACCATTCACTAATTAACAAGTGTCAAGAATATGCTTTTGTGTTGTTTTTTTCTTTTTCTTTTTTTTATGTTTTTTTTTCTTCGCTTTATTATTTGGCGGAAAAGAAAAAGAAAACTAGTAATTTCTAAGTGCCTAAGTGGTATGAAAGAATTACCTCACTCTCTTTATATTGTGTGAGAACTAAAAAATTGATATAATTTCTTTTTTTCAAAAAAAAAATATTCGCTATAATAATGAAAAAATATAATATTTGTGTGATTAGAAACGTTTAAATAATAGACACTTGACAACTAAGCTATTCGAACCTAGTTTAATTTTTTAAAAAATGTTATTAAACAGTTATTCGTCTAACTGCTTAAAGGGGAAAAAAAGTTAGTATATATGTGTAAGTGTATATATATTATCCCATTCAAAAATCATGTATAAGGGGTGTATAACATTATATGATGTATATATACTTGTTAACAAAAGTAAAAAAATGATTCCAACCAACTATCTACGTAGAAGAGAAAATTTTAGAAATAGCAAAGATAATAGAAGCAATAAGATTTTGTAATTATAGTTTCAATATTGTGCTCTATATCTTTTGTTTCGTTTGCTATGGAGGTTACAATTTATATATTTCACTTGCTCGTTTGTATATTTTGCTTGTAAATATGCAAATTGGGTAATTATATATAAATGTAGGTTGTTGTTTGTATATTTTATATTGTCTATGCGTATATTTAGCTTGCGAATATACAAACAAGGTGAGTATATACAAATTCTATATTTATATATTTAGAATTTTGCAAAACTCCGTTTGTATTCTCGCTTAATAATATACAAATAGAGTAATTTATTATGAATTTTTGATAAATTGTATACAAATAGCTTGGGCAAGCATATACAAATTCTAGATGATCAGGAACTGAATTATACATATTTTGAATTTGTCAATCAAAGACCGAATTATACGAATTCAAGATTTTGTACGATTAAAAAATCGCATAGCAAAATTTAACAAATATAATTACGAATTAAAAATAATCAAAACTATAACTATATAACATAATATATTCTAGATGTTTCTCATTTCGCATAATTTTCCTGTGCTATTGTCTTTTTAAGGCCTAGAACCCAACCCAATAGAATAAGTAGCCTAAAAGCCCAAACTGTTTTAAGATCCAATTGAACTAAATTTATTGGGCCAATCAAGGCCCCAATTGGGGTTACAAAATCGGTGCGCTTTCTAGTTGTAGATCACTTAAAACGCATTTTCAAATATATGAGAGTATATGACTAAGATAAACAGTGCTTATATTTGACATATTCCTTTTAGTGAAACTTTCACATAGAAGAGCAAACACAACATTCATATTTGTATGCTATCTCAAACTGTATAAGGCGCTATTCATCTGCAAACATAAAATTGTATAATTCGATATACATATATATGTATAATCCGCGGCCTAAATTGTATAATTCGCTATCCTATTTCACTGCAATTGTATACTGCACATTGTATAATTCACTCCTCTTCGTTGCAGATATTACGGGTATAGCACGAAGATATATGTTTTTCTCTCGCTTTATACAAAAACAGAAACACAATCTATACACTCTGTTGTATAAAGCTAGAGAATTGTAATTACACTCAATTGAAAATCGCATTGTATAATTCGTTGACCTTTTTCTCTGCAATATTTGAATTACAATGTTTTATAAATTTGTAATAATTAAGTGCTATAACACGAAGATATATATTTTGCATGTGTATACAATTTTCTCCCGCTTATACAACAAAAATAGATTATACACTTCTGTGTATAACGCGAGAGAGGCGAGCCGAGAATGTAAGAGTGGCGGCGGAGATTTCTGGGAGAGAGACGCTGACAAATTTTAGCTAACGTTTGCTATGGAGCCAATTAACTCAAAACCCTAGCATTCATTTATTTTAGTTCTTTAGTTGTTATTATATACAATTTTCCCTAATTAATTATGTAAACAAGTTTTTCACATACGTTTTTTAATTTATAAATTCTGATTTGTCAAGGCTTAACTTTCAATAGTTGCACTTACAATTTGGCTTACTGAGGCTAAACTTCAGATAAGTTTATATATATGTTTAAAGTATGACCTGTCATTAATCTTTTGTATCAGACAATATATTAAAGCTTTTCTAATAATTAATTTCATATTTGAAATTGAGGATCCACTTCTTCAAACCCGCAATAACAATAACTTGCAAATATTTTTCAATGTTTATCAATATCTGATTGATTTGAATAATAATAATTTGAATATTTAATATTAATTTTTTGAGAAAACATTTTCACTGGAAAATCAAACATAATAGGGGTGTTCAACAAAACTAATAAAGCACTCTAAATTAAATGAGACTTTTTATCGTTACGTAAAAATAAACCCAATTAAATTGACAAGCACTTTTGTTAAACTTGATTTGGTGTAAAAAAAATTCAGTTCATGATCAACTTTTATTTGAATTGACATTATTATTTGCATAAAACTTGTTAAAAACATTTAGTATTTCAAAATATATATTACTCCGCTAATTTATGTTAAGTGAATTGTTAAGGTATGACATATCTCTTAAGAAAAATATTTTAAGGGCAATTAATAAATGCTACGTTTCACTCTCTTCGATTATCCTCTCAATTTTTTTCTAAAAATGTAAAGTAATTTAGAATCTCAGGAAATAAAAAAAATGATTATGAAAATAAACTCAATAGTTCTTTTAAACTTTAAACAGTTCACTTGTTTTAAACTATAAAAAAAAAATCTTAATAATTTCCTTAATATAGAGTAGAGGTTGCATGATGAAATTTGTTAGACCTTTTTTATGATTCATGTTTCTCTTTTAACTTATTGATTTTTGTATGAACTTATATTTTTAAGGTACATTATGTATTTATAGAAACATATCTCTTAAATATCTAATAACTCAAATAAAATTCTAATCAAATCATGCTAATTTTTATTATTTCTCATTAATTATATTTGCTTTTTAGCTTTTTAACTTTTTTTATTTTTGATGACATTATATTTTAGCATAACGACAACTTATTTTACGTTTCTTTTTTAAAAAAGAAATTCCTCAGAAATACCGTATAATTATTAATATGTTACTACGACTAAAGAAATATATGAAACCAATAGTTGACAATGAAATTTGCTTTACCTATAATATCATAATTATTCTTGTTTTTTCTTTTTTCATTTTCTTTAGGGAAAATGGTCTAAAATCTTTATGTATAATTCTCATCCCAAGGTCTTTTAATTTAACAGCATAATTATCTGCTTAGATTCAGCCAGATTGTTGAAACATGAAAGTCATTCAAACGAGATAGTGACAATTGTTAGTTATTTTTTCATCATGATGTGTAAATAAAGTCTCATGTTAATATTATCGAAAATAAAGTAAATTATTTATAAAATATTAAATATTTTAAATGGTGCAAAAAAAATTATACAAACTTAATTAAAAACAGACCGATCCTGAAAATGAAATAAATCTATAGAACATGTGAAAATGGTCCATGAATCATTAAATCCAGGGATGTGATTATCAATCTTTGTCACCAAAACCTAACAAAAAGTACTTTCATAATTGGCCACAAAAATAAAAATTGAATACTTCAGTATAATTCTAATTTCTAAGGGAAAAAAATAACCTTCTTGTAAAATTATATTACCCCTTTTTAGTGCAATAAGTTTTAATATCAAAGAGAGGATTGTGATTCATAATTGACCGTGTTTAGAGAAAAGTAGATCTTTATGTATATCGAAATCAAAAAACTACAAAATTATTATTGTGTGAACATTAATAATCATTAGGCGATAAATGTTAATCGAATCACCGCTAATTTTTTTAATATATTTTCTTAGTGATACAAAAAGAAGACATTCTGAAAATTGAGAATTTCAACAAATCTAAAACTCAAAATTACCAAAAAAAAAAGGTGAAGTTTTTGACTAAAGTGATCCACCAAACTCAACTGCTAAATTAGTTATAAATGGACCCCTACCCCTTCTTTTTCTTTATTTCATATTACCCTACATTTTGAGAACATTAATCTCACTTTAAGTATCTAGAAAGCAAGCAAGAAAAAAAAAATACTCTATCCGTCCTATAATAGTCGATAACTAAAAATAATTGCTTCATATTAATTATTCATGTTACTAAATTAAGAAAATATTATTTAATTTTTTTAAAAATGTTCATATTTATTTATAAATTTTTTAAACAAGTTTTTTAAGGAATTTAGTAAATTTATCTTCTTATTTATAATTTTCTTAAGAAACTTATAAAGTAAAAAGTGATTAACTAATATGACTATTAAATATTATATAAAGCCACAAGACAAATAAACACCCTATCTTTTGACTATGGACCAAATCATGATTTTTTATTTTCTGCCTATAATTAAGGTGCCTTGTTGGTTAGACATTCTTAATGGAATAGCACATGCAGCATGCACCAAAAGCCATAATTTTACCTACCCCACAAATCACACTAAAATTTTCCCCACAATTCCTCAATCCACGCACATCATCACGGAAAAAGCTAGAATTAAACCAAAGTATTGCATTTTTTTAATAACTTTATATAAACTCTTCATAAGAACCAAGAAATTAACCAATACACACAAATATTCTATTTGTTCACTATGGGGCATTTCATCAAGCAAGTGGTGTGTGCATTTTGTTCTTGGTGATTTCAACTCCATTTGTGCAAATTGAAGCTAGAAATAGCAAGTTTATGATCATTCCTACATCTCCTTCACCTGCTCCTACTCCGATTTCTAATGAAATTAGTTTCCCTCCTTTTTCATCGTTAAGTCCAACTTTATCACCAACACCAGCACCAGCACCAGCACCAACACCGGACTTTAATGATTTTGGATTTCCTCCTTTGTCGTTTTTAAGTCCAACACCATCACCAACACCAACGTCAGGAGGGGGTGATCAAGTTCCTGGCTTGCCAACACCGGCGGGGGCACCGGAGGAAGGTGATATTGAAGCACCAGCACCACTTTTGAGTGACACTCCTTATGGACTTTATGGTCCTCATTCTCAGGAAGTTCCTTCTACTACTCTCACAAATTTTGATGATGTAGAAAAGGAATTACAAGGTGCTCGTTTCAACACGGACGCGTCCTACAATAACAATAACAACAACAACAATAACAATGGATACTCTGATAATTACAACTACGATAGCCACACGGAGAATTACAATAACAATGGGCACTCGGAGAATTACAATAACAACAATGGCTATTCCCAAAATTACCACAACAACAACAACAATGATTTCTCCGAGACTTACAACAACAACAACAATGATGCTTTCTCAGAGAATCACAACAACAACGTCAACCACAACAATAATGATGCTTTCTCGGAGAATCACAACAACAACAATGATGGTTTTTCGGAGAATTACAACAACCTCAACCACAACAACAATGATTTCTCCGAAAAATATAACCACAACAACAATGATTTCTCCGAAATTACAACAACAACAACAATGTTTTCTCCAAGAATTACAACAACAACAACAATGATTTCTCTAAGAAATACAACAACAATGATTTCTCCGAGAAATACAACAACAACAACAATGTTTTCTTTGAGAATTACAACAACAACAACAATGATTTCTCCGAGAACAACAACAACAATGTTTTCTCTGAGAATTACAACAACAACAATGATTTCTCCGAGAAATACAACAAAAACAAAGTTTACTCTGAGAATAACAACAACAACACAACAACGACAATAGCTACTCCAAGAATTACAACAGCAACAATGATTTCTCCGAGAATTACAACAACAATGGTTTCTCTGAGAATTACAACAACAATGACTTCTCCGGAAATTACAACACTAACAACAACAACAACGTTTTCTCTGAGAACTACAACAACAACGGTTTACGCAATAGTTACAACCACAAACAACACCACCACATATATCTGAAATATGTCAGGAGGCAAGGATAAAATAGCGCCACAGATGCTTGAACATGGGAAGTACTACTATGACATCAAGAATGACAATCCCAACAACAACAACGATCATGCTAGCAGCTACAATAACAATGCAAATATGGTGGAAACTCAAGGATTCAGTGAGACGCGATTTTCGGACAATGGCAATTACTTTTATGGTAAAAATGGTGAGAAAATGACCATGGAAGAGTTCAAAAGACAACAGGACTATCCAGGCACTGAGGATCAGTATGAACTTCCTTGAAGATAAAACATTTATCAATTGGTTCAGAACACAAGGACAAAAGCAGCGGAGGATATTCAAATAGATTTTACATTGAATTTTTAAGTTATTTTGAGTGAGTGTTTGTGTATTAGTTCTACTTGTGTCTGCAAACACTTTTTTTTTTTTTATAGTTCTACAAATCAGACCAAGGGAACTTTGTGTTGTTTAACACTTTTGAATTTTTTTTAACTTTTTATAATAACATTATTGAAGTTCATGCCTGCCTGGTTATAAACTTGTAATGAAGTAGTAATATTTTTGTACCTTCAGTTCTTTGTTTTCTTTTTTTTTTTTGGTTACAAGGACACCGTAATCGCCTGTTACGCACCGGAAATATAAATCACATTAGGCAAGTCGATGGAGATGGTGGCTTTATTTTATTTGAGCAGATTAATTTAGTAATCCAAGATATCGACTCCTATAAACTTGTTTAATTAAAAAAAAAAGAAGAAGATGAAATGTACACGAATTACATGAGGTGGAGCCATAACCTATTCTTTTTCAAGTTTGAATTTCAAATTTTACATAAAGATTTCAAAAATTGTATTAAAGGAAAAAAGTCTGAGAAAGGAAAAAGAAAAACAGAGAAAAGATTACATGAGCATCCTACTTTTGCTCTAGATGTGAGTTTTTTCAATTCATTACACATTTCCCTCCTTTACCACTACCTCAAGAGGAAAAAAAAAAAAGAAAGGAAAAGAATTTTGAATAGAGGTGGAGCTTCATTGGTTTGGACGAACCCAATAATTTTTCCGTAAATTTTATATTTGTATTAGAAAATCAATTAAATTTATATGTATATTAATTTGTGAATCTCTACCAAAGTTGATTAACAAAATTTAAAACTTCTAAATCTTAATCCTCGCTTCGCCTCCACGGGAATAAAGTTTTAGATCAGTTGACTACAATGTGTATACTATTAAATATGGATTTAAAAACAAAAAATACTAATCTATGCAATATAATCAACTAATTTTAAGATTGAGAATTTTGGCTATAAATTCTGTAGTAGTTGAATTTCAGAATTTTCAAGAATTTGAAAAATAGCAAGAATATTTTCACTCCGAATTACTCAAACAAAAAAACAAAAAAACAGAAACAAAACTCTGGTCAAACTAATATCAACGGCCCACTTAATCTAAAATGGGCTGTTAAAGTGGAAAGCCCATTCTTTACTTACCAGATCCAGTAGGAAGCCCACACAAAACAAGTCAGTACAAATTTGGGCTTAAAAGAGTCTATAACCATAAATGGGCCGTTAAAATTGGCCAAGCCCACAAATCTTCTTGCCCCTTTTGTCTCTGCAAATATTTATATAAAAAAAAGTGCTACAACAAAACCCAAACAAGTATAACTTTAGCTTGGTGAAGACGAAAACCTTTGTTCTTTCTCTCGTCAGTGTTCAACATCAGTTCAATTTACCGTATGTTTCACTATGTATTTGAATTTGAGTTGATGAAATCAAGCTATTGCACAATCAATTTCAATAAATTTGTACTTACTACTCCTGTTTTCTCTGCTAGGGTTTTAGCTGACAATGTCGAAGACTCCGGATCCAAACAGTACAGATGCTAGCGGCAGCAAGTCTACAAAAGAAGAGGCAACAATTAAGGTTCCTTCTAAGGACCCAAAGAAGAAGGATGATAAGAAGGATGAAGATCTCGTAAGTGAACTTGAATAAAAATTGATTTTTAATGTTTAAGTTTAGGAATTTTTAGTTTTTGTTACGAAAATTTGAGGGATATTGTGCTGAGAGAGTTATCATGGAATCAAAATTTAAAATTTGATTGATTAGATTGTGTTTTCGTTGTATGATTTTTGATTTTGCTGGGATTAGTCGGAGGAGGATTTGGCGTTGAAGCAGCAACTGGAACTGTATGTGGAGAGGGCTCAAGATGCTGATCCAGGACTACAAAAGGTTGCACTTGAGAGTATGAGGTATTTCTCTTTCACCCTTTCTTTTCGTGTTTTTTCGGGTATGTGGATGTTGAGGATTCACCAAGCGAAGTTGACCTAGTTTGGAATTAAAGGGGTAGTTGTTGAAATTGGACAATGGTTACAGCTATAGATAGTGTAAAGGTTCTTGCATTTGTTGAGCTACACTTGGGAGATCAAATATGCTTTGGGGCTTTGATATTCTAGTTCCTTCGCACACTGTGTTGTTTCGAGGGAAATTCGGGGTACACACAAGGAGGGGCACTGCCTGGTAGAAGTTATCTTTAATGCTTTAAGGTGCCTTATTTCATTGTAGGTAAATAGCAGCTTGATGATGGTTCCACATTCCCCTTTTTCTCTTTTCTGTGTGTGTTGCGTATATGCTAAGTACACTTGTAGTAGAAGAAACATTCTTAAATATAAATGTAATAGTTGCAGTTTTATTGTTAGCTGACATGTTCTTTGCGAACTCTTTCAGAAAGAACTGCAACCCTCTTTGACAGTGCTTAATCCATCAGTTAGACATGGCAAGTTAGACATGACAACTGATAATAAATGAATGTAAGCATGTGTAAAAGACAGCCTTTTGGAGAATTAGCAAGCACTACATGCATATGAAGCATGTACATTATAATATTGCATCCTCCAAATATCGGTGGAAGATTAAAAATTATACTTCTTTTTTTCTAGACTGTGTCTATAAGCTCCTATCTTCACTTGTATGAGAAATCAGACGCCGACTTTAATCTTCAATCCTTAAAGTTTTTAGGTTCTGTCATTTACATAAGCAAGGACACATTTTCTTTTTGGCTCTTATGCTTATTCATCTTTCCTTTGTTATAGACAGGAAATTCGTACATCAACAAGCTCGATGACATCAGTTCCAAAACCATTGAAGTTCTTGCGTCCCCACTATGGAACACTGAAGGGATATTATGAAAAGATGCCAGACTCAGATTTGAAGGTATGGAATTGGCGTTGCACTTAACTGCTGTCGAAGTTGAATAAATTTCACTTACGCAATTTCAACTGCATGCAGAAACTTATGGCAGATATACTTTCTGTTTTGGCTCTGACAATGTCTGCTGAAGGAGAAAGGGTATGTCTTGTTTTTGGTGTATTTTAATAACTGTGCATGTGTGATATGCTATCACTCGTGCTTTTTTGAACATTTACAACTTCTTCATCTATTTTATGGCTATTATCAATTCTATTGGTTCTTACAGGAGAGTTTGAAGTATAGACTGGTGGGGGGCTCGTCAGTGTAAATGGTTCTGGGGCATGAAATAGCTTTCGGTAGTTTAAAGCTAGATCTTTTATCCTCTCGGTTCATCATCCCATTTATATGGTTATTCCTTTAGTAAGAACATATTTATTACTAGAAACTTATTTTGGAATAGCTTACCAAGATATGACATCAGAAAATCTGCATCTTCTCTGGGAAGTTAGCTCTTTCACGAGCTTGTATTTATATTATTTCCCATTCTTGACGGACATCAATGGTGCAAATGAGTATGTGCATAGTACCTAGCGCAGCTGCGTGTTAAGTTGATCTAGGATAAAGAAATAAACATTTATATTTGCATGAGTGATGGTTC
Source organism: Solanum habrochaites (assembly GCA_027704765.1). Lineage (NCBI taxonomy): Eukaryota > Viridiplantae > Streptophyta > Magnoliopsida > Solanales > Solanaceae > Solanum > Solanum habrochaites. The sequence goes on from JAKWJA010002495.1 coordinate 64,723,953, forward strand.
ATTTTTAGGGGAAAGGAATACATAGCAGTAGTGAAGTGTATCTACGTCCTTCTCCCAAGTGTCGGGGTTGAGCTGTAGGAGTAAAGACATGGAGATTCCAAGCTTGAATCTCAGCTACAACATCCAGTGAGAGCCCATCTACGTTAGCTTTAGTGACGGCCTGGTGGAATTAACTTGCACCTGTGTCTATGGGATTTAGTATGCTGTTTGATGGATCAGTCATGTTGGACGCTAACTGACCCAAAATCACCGTTAGTGTCATCCAGAGATATTTATCAATATTGTTGTGTGATGTTAATGCTAGTTTCCATTGTAATGCATGAGATGACTTTCTGATTGTGTTCCATTTCAATATAAAGATACTAGCTCTAAACAGTATACACATTACTTTGTGTGTGAATTCATGTGTTTCATTTCTCAATTCTTGCCCAGTCCATTTTGTACCTCAAGTATTGGCTAACCGATTATTTCTACAGGAACTTAGCTGGAGAAATTTCACAAGAGTATGTAAAACGACAGGTTTGTTTTCTCTTATCTCTTAAGTTGTGTAAGGTTTCAGAAGAATATTACTATGTGTTTTTATACCATTTGTGCTGTTCATGCTTTGTTTAGAGTTTTGGTTACTTTATGCATCAGCAATTCAGGCTAACTTTTACTGCTATGTACATATGTACCTTCTATCATTTTTATACAAGTCATTGATGCTCTGCATATTACCACTACAGTAATTCCATGAGGCCCGGGCCTGGGCCCAAACTCAAGGTATAAAAGTAATAAATTTAATTGAAGAAGTATAATTTATATCATATTTTTTACTTTATAATTAATATATAATCTAATGGCACGCTGGACAGTTGATAAGTCTTCATAATTATTTAAGTTCTTAATCATTTAATTGGATATTTTAATTAAAAATTACTATTTATGAGGAAAAAGTTTGGCTGGAGAATTAGGAAAAAAAAAGAACACAAGTGGTTAGATATTTTATAAAATAACATGATTTAAATACGTAAATGAGTACAATTCAATGAAAATCATAAATCGAAGAGTATTGGCATTTTTATGAATTTGTGAGCAAGCAACTTATTTATTATCCACAGAAATAAATTTAATTTGATATTTATTAAGTTCTGATTTCATTCGTAATTTTTTGCAGCAGGAGTTTCTGATTTTTTTTTTTGATCTTATAGAATAATCTAATACAACAAAAAATTCAATAACTTCAAGTTTATATTGCAATAGTTTTGACCTTAATTTAGAGGCTTTATAAAAATTAACTTAATAATAATCTTATAAGAATATTAATAAATAATAATTAAAGTATATTAAAAAGGATTCCATTTGATCCATTTTACTTCTTCTTTTACTTTTTTATAAACCCCTTGAATGCCACATCCATCCCATTATAATTATTTTTTTAGTTTTTTTTTTCACTTCTATTAAAAACAATATATATACAATGTATTACTAAATACCATATTCATTAGATGCTTTTTGAGAATCAAAACAATTTTTAAGAGAACTATAAGGGTATAATTGAAAATAATTGTGCATTTTAATTTGGTACTAACAATTGTTTTTAGATATTTTTTTGGGGAGGGGAGGGGGGAAGGACCTATTAATGTAATACAAGATTAACACTAAGGAATAATTAATATAATAAGTGGTGAGAAGAGATTCATAAAGTCACACCAATAACAAAGGCCCAAGTGAGAATGATCTTAAGAAAAAAAGTGGGGCAAAATAGGAATATGTTGCACCAAATCGGTTGTTACATAAAATGAGACTTTTCATGTTATGTAATGGTGAATTCAATGTTATGGTACAATATGATTTTAGTAACAACCAAATCAAACATCATATTTAAACCAACAATATTCCAAACATGTTATAGACTTTAAGGGTAGAAATATTGTAGTACTAACTTGAATTTATTGAAATTCTTTGTCCTGTGGGATGATTTTAGAAGAAAAAAAAAGTTCTGCTGAAACTCTTGCTCCATGAAATTAAAACTTAATGAATATCAGAAGAAACTTATTTTATTTCTAACTAAGAAATTCTCCTCCCAGAAATTCATAGAACTTGCGATGTTTTTTATTAATGATCTTTGTCCACTTGTAATCATATACATATTTTAAATCATGTTGTTTTATAGATTACCAAACATCCTGTGGCTCTTTAATATTTTCAAATTCTCTACCCAAGTTAACTTTCTTATAAATAGCTTTTCAATTGGTACTTATCCAATTATGTGTTAAAAACTTTGATATTTATGAATAGTTATCACCAAATACATGTTTAATGTGACACCAAATGATATGTTATGAAGTAAAATTAATTATTATAATTATTTTTTATTATATTTGAGTTTGACCCCGGGCTTAGCACAAGCCTGATGGAACTACTAGGTTTATATGTACAAATTTACTGCTTGAAGGCTGTAACAGTTACCTGTTCTTTTTAAAAGGTTGTAACATTTACCTGTTCTTTTTCATTTTGAATAAGTAGCAGCAAACTACCTCAAGCCCTTTTCGACCTTTATCTTGTGAATGTTATGCATGCCTTTTTACATATGAATTATGCAATAACTTCTAAAATTAGGTTTTTAATCAGCATTCTGTTTCTATCTTACGATGCATTAACAATGTCAGAGTGAAGAAGCCTCAATTGATGATCTAATGGAGCTTGTGCAACAAATTGTTGCTTTTCACATGAAGGTATCATTGTTCAGATTTAATTTTAGTTGAGTTGCAGGATAGAACTATAAAAGTTTTACTTCCCTTTTTCCGTTATGATGCGGAAACATATCGCTTTCATCTCCTTTTGTTTTCAAAGATCCAAATGTTAACTGATATCTTGTTCTGCAATGCAGCATAATGCTGAGCCCGAGGCTGTTGATCTTTTAATGGAGGTAGTTTTCTCTCTCCGTGTCTTTACATAACCTATGCACTGTTTCCATGAGTGGTGCTGATGAGGTATCTCATTGAAATGATTTCAGGTTGAAGATCTTGATCTCTTAGTTGAGCACGTTGATAATACAAATTACAAAAGGACATGCTCCTATCTCACCAGTTCAGCAAAGTGAGTTTGCTCAAGACGCAATTTTGGAAGTTCTTTGTCAGGATATTTGAATCTTGCGAATTTTCTCTTGGCAAATTAAGATATGCTGGAGTTTTATGTAGTTTTGATGCTCTTAGTCTCATCATCCTCAGTTTTTGTTATGATAACCGTGGTACACTGTCCAACTTTCACGCACCTCGATTAATTCCACTGGGTATCTGATACCTCCCCCACTAGTGCAGGTGCCAGGTAGTCACAAACGTTCACTGGGAATTTAACCCGAGGGGTCATGGTTCTGAACCCACTTCATTGACTGCTAGACTACACCCTTATGTGCTATTCTCATGTGTCCTCTATTATCTGCAGTTTACCACCAACCTATAAGTTGTTTGTTCATTTCATAATGGAACTACTGTAAAAATTGGAGTTGATCTATTGCATTACAGTAAGAAAGCCAGGGCAAAGGAAAGCTGCCAGGATTACCAAATCACTCTAGTGCTATGAACATTTACATACATAGTTTTATTTGTGGCTATGTCTAGTTGGATTGTAGATTCAAATTTATTAACTAAAATTGATGGATTGCTTAGAAAGAGACCTTTCTTTGATAGCGCCTATGTATCCATTGTATCAAACTTCGTGATTAGTTGGGTAATGCGCGACTCTCTTGCCTTCTCTACTTGATGAAGACCAGACAACTTGATTCATCGCCTAGAAGTCTTTTTGTTGTACTGTACAATTTATGCTTACTTTTAAGACGAGGGCCTACCTCTTCCTGAATATTTATTTTCTAAACATAGTTGGTTCACGTGATGCCTTGAGAGTTTTTATCAAGGACAGATTAAATTCAGAATTGGGAAAGATATAGGTAGAGTCTGAACTCTGAAGCAAGGTAATAATAGTCGGTTGGATCACTGAGATCCTTATTCATTACCCCTTGCAAGCCTATCTTTGGGAGTGGATAACTTTGTATCTGAATCACTGGTTTGTTCTGGTTCGTAGAGCCTCACTTGAGCAACAAGGTTCTTAGGAAGCCCTTCTTTCCGATTTTCAGCTTGCTTTTGGATGTGTCAATTCCTCTCTGGTGAAAGCCAAGGAGTAAAAACCCCGTGACTTCTTTTTAAGATATAAAAAGATACTACGTTACTTATCCCCCACCCCCCCACCCCACCCATACACACACACACAGACACAGAGTTGCTTTTTGTTATTCCATCATTTCTGTTGTTTGTTTTCTGCTGGTGATTACCTCTGGTCTTACATATTAACGACTTCTGCATTAGAACTCATGATTTTTTTGTCTAACAGATACCTTCCTGGACCTGACGACATGTTGGTTCTTGATATTGCATATACCATCTATATGAAATTTGAGGAGTATCCGAGTGCACTTGTGACTGCACTATACCTGGATAACACACAGGTCTGTACTTTTTATTACTACCATTCTCCCCCCACTCTTTCTTAAAAAAACATCGTTTGTTGGAGCGTAGGGATGTTTGCTCAAGTATAGTGGATCTGTTCTCTTGAAAGTTTAAGAGTCTTAATTGATCTGTAGATTTTATATTTGAAATTAGGGTATAATTTGATTTCGTTTTGGTTTGGTTTATATCATTGTTTGCAGTATGTAAAGCAAGTTTTTACATCGTGTGATGATCTTCTGCGGAAGAAGCAGTTCTGTTACATTCTTGCTCGCCATGTAAGTTCTCCATTATTATATTCTATTTGTCATTTTCTGGCTCACAATGTCTCTGTGTGGATTTCCCTTTATGGATTCTCTTTCTTCTCAGTGTCCTCTCTTCCCTTCACTTCCAAATAATTCTCTCCTGACCCCGCAATCCCTGCCCCAGAGAGTTACTAGTGCCGGATTTATAGCTTGTGACATAGATCAGTTTTATCTTCGATGGTTCATCTCAGATTGCTGATTAATGTCTGGATATGCAGGGTCAGACATTTGAGCTTGATGAAGAGATGTGTGCAGAAGATGAAGAAAGAGAAGGATTACAGGAGATAATTAACAACACTAAATTAAGTGAAGGCTATCTTACACTTGCTCGTGATATTGAGGTTATGGAAGCAAAAACCCCTGATGACATATACAAGGTTTGCATTTATAAATTTATCCTTCCCTCGTCACGTTTGATTTGCATCTACTGTTGCGTAGGTTCTCTATATTCCTTATTTAAATATATGAATCTAACAATCCCTGGGTGGTGAATGCACTTGACCCTGTTGATCTTCTTTTGGTGCGCAGAGTATTCACCTTGCAACGTTTTGCCAACATTTAAACTGCCCCTTCCCCCCCTCCTCAATACTCCTTTTTCTCCTTGAGTTGCTACAAGAAGAACGAAAAGAATAATAATGATGAGCTAAATAAAATACTCTATCTTCTTTTATTTTCTTCATCTAAAGAATAGTATCTTGTTTTATTTCTTCATATCCTTGGTGAAGAAGAGCTTGTTTGGCAAAATATGTTTATTACATATCATAACTATGTTCAAACAGAAGTAACCAAAAATTGTGCTAATTCCCTTTGGTTCAATTTATCAGCCACATTTGCTTGATGGCCGGGCTAGTGCAGGGGCAAGTGTAGATTCTGCAAGACAAAATTTGGCCTCTACATTTGTAAATGCCTTTGTCAATGCTGGCTTTGGTCAGGTATATAATGCGTTCTGTTTGTTTAGGTTACTCTCTTCTCTCTCTCTCTCTCTAATCTATATATATATCTAGTTATTATATTATATAATATATATATATTGCGCTGAATATTTTGATTCATTTATATTTCGGCTCTAGGAATAATTTGATGACTACCGTCAGAGGCGTCAAGTGGTGGTGCCTCAACAAGCTGGCTTTTCAAAAATAAAGAACATGGAAAAGCTAGCGCTGCAGCTAGTCTGGTGCGTTGTTTTTAGCCGGGTGTCACTATTCGTTTTTCATTAGCTATCATGAGGTTAACAATTGTTCCTGCCTAAACATTTAGGGTATGATCCTGCTTTGGGATGTTGATTCTGGTCTTGCACAAATTGACAAGTATTTTCATAGTACTGATACCCACGTCATTGCTGGTGCACTATTGGGAGTTGGGATTGTGAACTGTGGTATCAAGAACGAATGTGACCCTGTGAGTTCCTTGATGTGTGTTCTACTCTATTTCTTCTGCAAAACTTGATAGCCCTGGATCTTAATATAAATATTTTGAGCAGGCATTGGCACTTCTAGCTGAATATATAGACAAAGAGGACCCTTCAATTAGAATCGGTGCTATAATGGGCCTTGGTCTTGCTTATGCTGGTTCTCAGAATGAGCAGGTAGAGTTCCTAGTTGTCTTTTAATTTGTGTGGAGATGAAACTTACTAATCTCTTTTTAGTTAGCAATAGGTTTACCATGTAAAAACTTTATTTTCGTTGCAACAGAAGGTTCTTGAGATTTACAACTATTTAATTGACTTCACTGATTTTCAGATCCGTAGTAAATTGACACCAATACTTGGAGATAGCAAGGCGTCCCTTGATGTGCTTGCCTTTACTGCTATATCATTGGGATTGGTATATGTGGGTTCATGCAACGAAGAGATTGCTCAGGCAATCATATTTGCATTGATGGAACGAAGTGAGTCAGAATTGGGAGAGCCCTTTGCCCGTCTGTTGCCTCTTGGTCTTGGTCTCCTGTATCTTGGAAAACAGGTAAACCAAATTTTTGTGTGCTGTCGCTGCCATTAACTTTGGGAGGATAAATATAATTAACTTCCAGTTCTTAGAATCCCAATAGCCTGCGGATCAATGTTGAGATTTTGCGGATCTCTTTTCTTGCCATAATGATTTTGGATACATCTTCTATTTTCTACAGGAAAGTGTTGAGGCTACAGCCGAGGTCTCGAAGACCTTCAATGAAAAGATTAGAAAGCATTGCGATATGACCCTGCTTTCTTGTGCCTATGCTGGAACAGGCAATGTGCTCAAGGTAGTACAAGACTTGTGCTTTTATGTAGTTTCATGAGGGTAACACAATAACTGAAAGTTTCAATGTCTCAGGTCCAACATTTTCTTGGTCAATGTGCCCAACATTTTGAGAAGGGTGAAACCTTCCAGGGACCGGCCGTCCTGGGTATTGCGATGGTGGCCATGGCTGAAGAACTTGGACTCGAAATGGCAATACGTTCACTAGAACATCTTTTGCAGTATGGAGAGCAAAATATCAGAAGAGCAGTTCCTTTGGCTCTTGCCCTTCTCTGCATCTCAAACCCAAAAGTATAGTGAAAAATAACTTTTACCATTGACCTCTCCTACATTTGTCCTTTTTCTGTTGCTTCTTTAGAGTTGAGTTACTTAAAAGTATTCTTGTTAGGTCTTCCACTCATAAGCAGTAGATGCCTAGGCTTTTTTCTCTTTTTTTTTGGGGGGGTCATGTGCAAGCATAACTTTTGCTCCTTGGTGGTTCGTACAGGTCAATGTGATGGACACTCTGAGCAGGCTCAGTCATGATTCAGACTCCGAAGTAGCTATGGTATGTTTGAAGAACGGGAGAAAGTAGATGTTTGTGTTACACTATTAAAAAGAATTCTCAAATCTGAACTGCTTATCTAAATGGTTTATGTAGGCTGCTATCATTTCTTTGGGATTGATAGGTGCAGGGACAAACAATGCCAGAATAGCTGGCATGCTGCGTAATCTGTCCAGTTACTACTACAAAGAAGCCAACCTTCTGTTCTGTGTAAGAACTAATTTTCCTAGTTCCCTTATGGGAACTCTGTAATATCAAGTTCACGGTCGATCTAATCGTAGGATCGCTTCTGCAGGTGCGGATCGCCCAGGGTCTTGTTCACTTGGGAAAGGGATTGTTAACTCTCTCACCATATCATTCTGAACACTTTCTGTTATCTCCGTAAGCCCTCTCTTCTACAACTTGCATATAGGTCAATGGAGACAAGTTCTCTTCTTGATGTGTAACAGTGAACATCTGTGCATTAAACTTTGAACTGTTACTCTAGTTTGTTATATCCCAATTCTGTTGCAGTCTGTGCAGTAGATTTATTCTTTAGAGTCTGATTAACTATAATATAAAATACTGCTATTCAGAGCTTAATGAGTTAGTAGCTCTCTTTGATCCTATACAGAGTTCCATAGTTGACCAGACCACCTTTGAACCTTTTCAGGACTGCATTGGCTGGACTGGTTACTCTGCTGCATGCATGTCTTGATATGAAGGCCATTATCTTGGGGAAATATCACTATATTCTTTATTTCCTAACCTTAGCTATGCAGGTTTGCTGTCCGTTGAACAAAGCATCTCTTTTTTTCTTTTTTTTTTGGGGTCATTTCTGGCTTTCCTGCTATCAGCTCCTAAATTTATGTCCTTTTTCTCTTGCTTCACAGCCAAGAATGCTGCTTACTGTGGATGAAAATTTGAAACCCTTGTCGGTTCCTGTCCGTGTTGGCCAAGCTGTTGATGTTGTAGGTCAGGCAGGTCGACCCAAGACCATTACTGGTTTCCAGACCCATTCTACCCCGGTTCTACTTGCTGCTGGCGATCGAGCTGAGCTCGCAACTGAGAAGTATACTTATGCTTTGGCTTTGATATTTATTCTGAAGACATTTTTTAAAAAAGAAGTTGCCTTTTGCCTTTCTTTTTTTTTTAACAATGTCGTTCGTGTAGCTTGTCTTGCTCACATTTGTTGTCGATGCTCAGGTACATTCCTCTCTCGCCCATTCTTGAAGGCTTTGTCATCTTGAAGGAGAATCCTGACTACAGAGATGATCAATAGTGACCTCAAAAAGGTATATGAATGGACGAGTCGGAAGAAGTTTTTTAGATGGTTTACGATATTTGTTCAAGGAAGAATGGCTGGAGTTATTGATAACACTGTCTAATATGCTGAAGTTGCTTTGCGATGAGATCCATTTAAGTAACATGCTATCAGGGCCATCTTCGCTTAGAAGTGTCTGAGTTTTCAACTTTGTTTTTCACCGGCACTGTCTTTCATGATGTGTTCTTTACTTTTGCCCCATTGATGTACTCTGTATAAAACTCCAGATAGTTATTTATTTCAGAAGTTAAAACCGAAATCGTTGTTACAGATTTCTCTTCACGTTCACGGGATTTGTTTTATTTCAGGCATAGTTTAATGATACTGCTTTATGCTTTGTGAGAACTGAGTAATGTAAAAGATGAAAATGACGATATTTTTTATCATGATATTAGTTTCTGCATATATGATTAGTTATTCTAGTGTTGTAATATATGAATCGATAATGTAGAGATTAATAATGCACCGTTATAAAGCAGAGATTAGTAAAACATTTTAGTTCTAATATGGGATCACATCTTGCATTATGTTTCCTTTTAATGTATGAAATTGTTTGATCATTTTAGATCGTTTGAACAACTAATCTCGAAAGCTTTTTTTCAAAACAAAAATAAAAAACGGTAAGAAGCATTGAGGGTAATCAATTTTGAAGAGCGTTCTTCGAATAACAATTAGTGTTTGATCAAATTTTTAGTAAGTGTTTTTAGGTGAATTTTCTAAGATATAACTTTTGCTTTTTCTAAAAGTTTGATCAAATATTCTCAATTTTGGAAAAGAAAAGTATTTCTTTCCATCCAATTTGATTGGACATGAATTTTAAGAAAATAAAGATTTTTTTTTTAATTTTGTCAACTTAAATTAAATATTTATGAATATGCTAAAAATATGATTTGGTTTTCTAGTTTTAAATATGCTAGCTAGAATATTAGGATTAATAAATTACCAAAAAAAAATGTTTTAAAAGGTTATAGACAAATTATTTGCCAAATTCCTAAGTTAAAATATTATTGATCCACATAATTTTTTTTTATAATGAATACTACTTCATAATTTCTTTTTAAATTATAAATAGAAATAAAAAAATTGAGAGTAACTCAAATAATAAGTCACGATACAACTAGTTTAGGAATAATATATTTCAGAAAATTGTAATTCTTTTCATATTAGATTAATTATATAGAGTAATATTTAAAGGAAAAAATTGACTTATAGAAAAGACATCTGAACCCTAAACCCTCAACGGCTTGCCGAAGTTACACCTAGCTTCAAATTTCCCTTGCCGGAGTTCTTCTTCGGATAAGTCTGCTGAAGAACCACCACTCTCCCGCCGGATAATTTCTTACACCTTCCTCCGTCATTACCGGTAAGCTCCGGCGCTATATGCTATTTATTTAGCCATTTTATTGAGAATTGCGGCGTCGTTGCTTCATTTTTTTTGTTCAAGGAATTTACCAAATTCGTTTGAATTATCAAAATAATCTGTTTCAGTTTTATAATTTATTCAATTTTAATCTAACTGCGCGTAATGATGTCATTTTATTTAAATTGAGGTTGATTATTGTGTTTATGGTTGGTATATTAGTTAATCAATTCTGCTTACGCTGAAGTTGAAGATATCAATATGAGGTTGAAAGTTATATCTCGGTCTACGGATGATTTTACTCGTGAACGCAGTCAGGACCTTCAGGTTTGGCCACTCTTACTTGTGTTGGGGAAATGTGCTTTCATACTATGTATCACACATGTCCTTGTTTTTTGATAATATTAACTGGCATAATGATTTATGCTTGATTAGAGAGTTTTTCGGAACTTCGATCCCAGCCTTCGACATCAAGAGAAGGCAGTGGAATATGTTCGTGCTCTGAATGCAGTAAAACTGGAGAAGGTTATTCCTGTTTCCTTATATAATTTATATTGTTTTATTTTGTTTAGAGTGTGTCAAATTTAAGTTTTTTGTTTTTGTTTTATAAAGATATTTGCAAGGCCATTCGTTGGAGCAATGGATGGGCACATTGATGCTGTCTCTTGCATGGCAAAGAATCCTAATCACTTGAAAGGAATTTTTTCTGGCTCCATGGACGGTGGTACGTTTTTTTCGAAGTCTATTTTGTTTATAAGTTTTTTCCCTAGCTTCAAATCCTGTTACATTTTGATAAATATTAAACTTTAAAAGTATAGAAGATATTACAAGTTTTTCTCTGTCTCAAAAAATAATAATTAAAATTTTAACCTTGACAAGTAATGCATCGAGGTTTTGCTGGCTGAGAATATTAAAATTATATTTGTTAATTACTCTGAACTCAGAAAATCTTTTGTGTTCTTGCAGATGTTCGCCTATGGGATTTGGCTACCAGGTAGATATGCAACACAATTGTTTTAGTTATTACTTGGCTTGGCATTTTATTATAATAAGTGTGATCTTGTATAACCTTATATGCATATTCTAGTGTAAGAATCTCTTAGATCAATAGCATCATTTTCAGTTAAAAAGCATTTGGAACTCAAAAATATGCTTTATTACATTACCATTAAGTATGGATGTGGTTTACTTGAAGTTCGGATCTTGAGACCTGAGGTTAATTATTTTGGAGTACTTCTACAAATTCACAGTGCACTAGGGATTTTTATTTCAGTATTACTGCTTGTATGTATATGACACAAGCTGTATGTGATATCTTTATCTCCAATTTTGGCATGTTTTTGGACTTCTTTTAGATGTTTCATTTTAGTTGTATAAGGGGTTGAAATGTGAAAACTCTCTTTTGGCATTAGATCAATCTGGTGTGTGTGTGTGTGGGGGGGGGGGGGGGGGGGGGGCATCTCCGTTTGCATTTTCTTTATCTCTGAGGAGTGAGGGGTATGTAAGTGGCCTATTTGAATTCTTAACTTGAACTTATATGCAGTTTTTTATCTGTAACAAGCATATAGAGAACATGTTAGTCATTTTTAAAAGGCTATGTTTTTTCAATTCCCATTAGTTGTTGAACACTCGTGAGTGTTCTTTTGATTATTTATTTTTTATCTCAGTCATGTACCTTATAATGAATGTGGGCCCATTTTTTTGTGCAAAACCATAGGCGGACAGTACGTCAGTTTCCTGGTCACCAGGGTGCAGTACGTGGTTTGACAGTGTCCACGGATGGCCGAATTCTTGTATCATGTGGAACTGATTGCACGTAAGGCTTCAAGGGAACTATTGCATGCATGGATACACAATTAATATTGAAAAACATTCCTGTACTATATCTGATCCATTGTGCTTTTGGCTACTTTGCTACAGTGTTAGGCTCTGGAAAGTTCCTGTTGCTACTCTAATGGAGTCTGATGACGGATCTGATAACTCGTCCCAGGTAAATGCATTTCAAGCTTTCTGTTTTTTTCCATGCATGAACTTGGTGCCAGATTGTCTAACAAACTGAGTTCTTTTATTCTCAGCCATTGGCTGTTCATGTTTGGAAGAATGCATTCTGGTATGTTATTTGGCATCATTGTACTTGCAAGATGATCAACTTAACGATATCATGATATCTTTATTTGTTTTTCTCTAGAATAACTTAAAACTGCAATTGATGTTGTCCGTTTTTCAGGGGTGTTGACCACCAATGGGATGGTGATCTCTTTGCCACAGCTGGTGCTCAAGTTGACATTTGGAACCATAACAGGTTTTGTCACCCATTTCTTGTACCTTTTTTGCTGCCAGGTATGTGCAGTTTTTAACACATTTTAATCATCTTGTGAACCAGGTCTCAGCCGGTTAATAGTTTTGAATGGGGAAAAGACACAGTTACATCTGTTCGGTTTAATCCAGGGGAACCTAATCTTTTGGCTACATCAGCAAGGTTTTCATTCCTTAAGACTCTAGAGCCTTCTTTTTTCTATTTTTTTTTGAGAAGGATTCGAGGCCTTCTTATAAGTTTCCTGTCCAGATGCATAACTGACTCTTTTGTTTTAAGTTAGTGCAAATTACTTTTTACTCGAGGTAATCAATTCATTGTTGTTCCTTATCAAAAAAATTAATCCTAGTTCATATTTTCATATGTGATGCTCCTTTTCTTTAAGAAGATTAGAGCTTAGCTGGTTTCTGTCATCCTTTTTTCTTCTTCCGATACTTGCGTGGGTATTTGCATTTTCCAATCATGTAGTATACATGTTTAAATATACCCTCATTTGTATAATCTTTGTCAAATTAAATATCTCTTAGCCTTTTGAAAAATCACTATTATGTGCATCTGGGTTGCTAATGTCTTGGACAAACATTTACGCAGCAGTTGCGGCTTCTTTTATTGTCAAATCAAACTTAAAAATAATATTTAGTAAAAATTCACGAAATTTTCCCAATTTTTATGGAAAAATCAATAAAATATTGCACCTGTAAAGTTGTTTTCAATAATAATTTTGTGTTAGATGGTTTTGCTTCAAACACTTGATTAGTTCGTCCCTTTTGCTCTTTTGATAGTATTCGTGAATGGTCTTTTAGAATAGCAGATGCCATGCATGTTAATTGTAATTCGGTAGCGGCTCAGTTACTACATTAGATTGATGCTTGCAAATTTCAAAGTGTAATCCGGTTTTCCCCTGCAGCTACTGATATGTGGTATTTGATCTTTCTTTCAGTGATCGAAGCATAAGCATCTATGATTTACGGCTTTCTACACCAGCTAGAAAGGTTATTATGTCGGTAAGCGGCATGATTGTCTCTGAAAATTACTGCTAATGGTTGCATGGTCTTGTTTTGGTTAAATGCTGGCCCATAAGCTACATATTTTTATAATGTATGAGTTTTGTGGCCTTCCATTTCTTTTAGGCTTTGAACATCTTTTGAGTGATTGACTTGTTCTTAGGTTCAGTGGTCATGTTAAAAGAACCGCTGGGTCCTCTCTTGAGTAATTCAGCTGATGTTACAAATAAGCCCATGTTACAAATCAATAAGCAAACTAACAAGTTTGCACTTACCTCGTCCCTTATCACTGCAGTGACCTTGCCATTTTTCTTGTTTTTCTCATTTTAGGACAGTTGTACTGACAACATCTTTTATAGAGAAAAGATATAAAATCTCCTATATTAGGGATGGGAAGAGGGAAGCCTCAGTATCTTTGATAACAACTTTTGATATTTAGCTGCTTTGTATTCTTTCAAAAAAGTCATTTCTGAGTTAATATCTCTTTTTGCAGACAAAAACTAATTCTATAGCATGGAATCCGATGGAGCCAATGAATTTTACTGCCGTGAGTGCAACATGATTACTTTGTTCTCCTTTCCTGTATCTTGTGTTGTTCTCTCATAATTGTAGTCATGATATTTTTGTTTTCAGTTCCTTTATCACCCTTCCTAACTCCTGCTACCAAGAAATGGTTTTGTTATGATGTTATGTTGTTACCTGTAACTTCAATGTAGATTATAGATGGCAGGTCACATCCACTTAAATGTGATTTTGATTTTTTTAATCTGTTTTTGGTTAAGGTACTATGAGATCTGATTCATGGGTGGGTGGGGGGATTAGGTTCCTTTTGTGAAAAATTTAGTCCTGATTTTTCTTTGTCCAAAATACAACCTATACCTTTATAATATTCAGAAATTTTGGTTAAGGTAACTAAAAGAAATTAGAGAGTCCTTCTACTTCTCTAGTGAATTCGGTGAGAACTTGAAGCATAAATCTTAAATTGAAATGTATATATCCAAATTTTGATGATGGTTTTAATTTTAACATGGAGTAAGGTGGATGATAGTAGCCTTTTGATTGTAATAATTTGAATGTAGAATTTAATCATCTTAAATATGGATGGAAACTTGCAAACTTGGATAGGACCAAAAGGTGACTGGTTCCTTGGAAGGTCTTTTCTTAGTGAGAGTTGCCTAGTTATGCTTCTAACACCACCCTAACATTGTTGCTAGAAGCTTGTGAAGCTCAAGTAGAGTAGTGTAGCTCTATCATGGACTCTCTGCCTCAGTGTAAAATGTTGCTATGCGAGAGTGTCACATGGTGTTAATTTTTAATCGTTAATGGTTGTTTTCACTTTCCAGCATGAATTTATATGTTAGGTGCTTTCTTTGCTATTACTCACATGTCTCGTTGGTATAGGCTAATGATGATGGCAGATGCTACAGTTATGATGTTAGAAAGTTAAATGAAGCCAAATGTGTGCATATAGATCATACCTCTTCAGTGTAAGGCATCAACTCTTTCATTTGCTGCAGTTCATGTATTGTATTCGACAAGCAGAGTTTGTTGCTAATATTAGGGGTTTATTTGCAGGATGGATATAGATTATTCACCAACCGGTCGAGAATTCGTTACTGGATCTTATGATAGATCTGTAAGTTCCTGTCATGTTTATTTGTTCACCTAGTGTCTCAGCACTTTGACTGAATTACCATCCTTTGTAGGTGAGAATTTTCAAATATAATGGTGGTCACAGCAGGGAAATTTATCACACTAAGAGGATGCAGAGGTTTCACTCCATATCTTGATGAAGAAGCATCTTTTCTGTTTATTTTAGTTATCCCCAACAATAATATACCGTCTTGACTGCTTATAGTACTTGCACTATCACAAGGACTTAAAGGGGTGGGGGCGATATAAGGAAAATTCTTGGCGGGGAGTGAACGGTAGGTCAGGGTGGTTGGGGGTTGGTAGATGCAAGAGGGGTGCTAGTAATAGTCGGTGTAGTGGGGTGGTTGTGATAGGGGTCGAGGGGGGAAGGGTCTGCAGAAAAGGGTAAATGAGTGTTTTTCCGACATCCTGTCATCAACTCAGGGTATTCTGTGTCAAGTTCAGTTGCGATGCAAGTTATATTATCTCAGGAAGTGATGATACCAACCTACGTCTATGGAAAGCAAAAGCATCTGAGCAAATGGGAGTTGTATGTACCTTCACTACTTGATTCTTTTGGTTTATATCTATTTAGTGGGAACTTGTATACATGTTCCCTTTCTGTTTTTAGATGCATTATGGGTTTGAATCTTTCTGTTTTTTTCTTAATGTATTGATCCCTTGTTCCTCTTTAATTGTGGATTTGGTTTCAACACGTCGTTAAGATTATAAAAAGATGACGGTCAAGAGGTTGTAAGTTTTTTATACCCCATCCATTTTAGTTTCTTGGGATGCTTAGCATGGTGAGATTTCTGGTTTTAGTACTGGAATAAAGGAAAGATTTACATTTCTTCAGTAGAACTCTTGGACACGAGATTCCGAACATGAAAAACTTTCTCGTTTTTCATTAAATTTGTTACACAAGTTAAAGAGTGTGATGAGTATTAAAAAAGGAAAGAAGTGACAGAGAGAGAGAGGTAAACCCCTGTCAGATAAACAAAATGTTTGGAAAGGAACGGGGAGAAAGATATAACATATGGAATGATTAACATTTGATTGTGCAGGAACTGTTGTGCAAAAGAAAAAAATAGTATGATTTTCTTAGAACTTTTCTTGCAAGAATGACTATGATATTTGTGTTGCCGTTATATTGAGTTCTTTAGGTATTTTTTTCTGGTCATCCAAAAAAACTCTTGAAAGTTTGGCTTGCGACGATATTTAGAACAACTAACAATTGTCTCCACCTTCTTAACTTTGAAGCTTCTTTATGTGCATCACAATACTATTGCCTTCAATAATGAACAAAATAATCCGTTCCTAACTTTTTCCGGAGGGCGAATGTTGTACTGTTGTTTGGGAAGAAAATGGGAAAGAAAGCTATTTCATGTTAGCTTCCTTGATTGTTCTGTAATTCTGTGTCTGTTTTCCTTCACATCCATCTGAATATGAAATCTGAAAATTATGTTCTTGCAGGTTTTGCCAAGAGAGCGGAAAAGACATGAATATATGGAGGCTGTCAAGAATCGTTACAAGCATCTTAAAGAAGTCAGGCGCATTGACAGGTAACATTACATCTATGTCTAAGATTCTTGTCTTAGGGCCTTAGGCCATTGGTACCAAATCGTAATTGGTCATCTTGTTAACTGGCCTGTAAGATCATGCCATGTCCATCCATTGCAAAAAGCTTGTTACACTGGACCTTTACCATTGTCAATTCTGTGTGCATATATTTGTTACTTTGCATTCCTGTTGAATATCTCAAAAGATTTCCAGTGAGCCCAAAGGAGATTAATCTTCAACTCTCCTTTATTGTGATTTTACAGACATAGACACTTGCCAAAACCAATCTACAAGGCAAGTAGACAAATACGTGAGATGACAGAATCTGCGAGGCGGAAAGAGGAGAGGAGGAAAGCTCACAGTGCCCCTGGAAGCATTAAGAATAAGCAACTGCGAACAAAAAGAATTGTCCGAGAAGTCGAATGAAAAGTGTGGCTGTCTTGATCTGCTGCTGATGTTAACCGTGCCAGTTTGATCTGCTTAGAAAATTATTACCTATTCTTACAGTTGTTAGCAGGCCTATAAGATCGTATACTTTTTTTTGATCAGAGGGAAGAATTGGAAGCTTCATCATTTCATGTCGTTTTCGAGATATAGTGGTGGTTACTTGTGTTAAAATTATGTTGCTGCCTACTCTTTTTCTGTCATCATCTTACGGATTAACAGCATAGATTTTCCGTGTGGTTTCTCTTAGAAGTAATTACGTCTGGTATGAATTTTTAAATCATGAAGTTGTATACATTTTAACATATTCATTTGTTAAAATTATGTTGCTGCTTACTCCTTTCAAATAGTGATCATTTTTATTTTTGTTTCTATCTTATGAAGAAAAACATGTTTAAAGACTCTGGTTAAGCTTTACATGAATGCATTTGCCTACTAGATGGATGAGCTAAATTGTGAGTATTTTCTTTTGGAACGTTTGCTGAAAATCTGATAAGTTTGTTCATTTTAGCACCATCTGAAAAATGTTGAAGGCAATTAGTTTCTATGGTTTGTAAATCATATACTTAGACGATTAGCTCCAAGTTAGATTTGATAGTTCAAACTTTAGATATACAAAATATTAAAATTTGAGATGGTCAAGCTAAACAAAAATACCTAAAATTTGCTTACTTTCAAATTGTTAGAATCGGGGAATTTAGTGAGTCTAAATTGATAACATGGTTAAATAAGTGTGCATTTAACTATGTTTTATTATGAGATTTCAAAATTATATTTGAAGTTGGCTAATAAATTGAGATTGTTTTTTTACTCTTTTATGAGTAATTTGAAAATCCTATTTGGCTATACCTTAAATAGGATCCTTCAATTTGGCTATTTTTGCACTCCTCCAAAGTAAAGCCGACTCGAAGGTGCAGCCAAGCAAAGCATTCCGCTAGGGTTTAGCCCAAAACCCTCTAATTTCATTTCAACAGTAAATCTTTTCTCCATTAGCAATACATCCTGAACGCTTGCTTCTACTTTCCCATGGCCATCGCCGCCGCTAGATCCATTTTCCGGTCACCGTCCCTGCGTAATGCCGCATCAAGGATCGCATCGGAGGCTAAAGCCGCTCGATCTCCCTTGCGCACGCCTTCTAAAAGTCCTCTTTCTCATCGCATCTTCAGGTATTCTTTTCTTACTAGTAATTTCTAGAATATTCAGTATTATAATATGTGACTGAACAATTTATGCAATTCAAAAAGGTGTCCTTCTGAGATGAGCGCTTGTTTGGAGTCACTGCAACCATACCACACGGTCACTGCTTCGGCTTTGATGACTTCTATGCTTACTGACTCTCTCCGTAGTTACAGTTGGCTCTCAGAAGGTGATTTTTCACTCTGTTATTCTCTTATTGAGCTATGTTATTGATTAGTTTGATTTCTGTTGGTATTTAGATAATTAATTAGAACTGATAATTTTATTGTTAAGCGAATCATCTATAGAATGCATTCTGCCTCATTAGTAGTTCATGCAAATGTTTGAGAATTGTGCAAAATTAGTCATCAACTGATCCAGACTGGAGTACTCAATCAAATAAGTATTAACTATGCTTTAATTCCAAAATCAGTTTTATGAATCTTTTGTTTTGTTCTGTTTGATTTGTAGAATCAATATTCAGTGATAAATTGTAGTCAGACTGTTATTTTTTCTTTGACAATCGAGAAATTTCTGAGGACATGGTCGAAACACTATGGATAATGGCCTCTGCTCCTGTACTTTTCACTTGAAAACCATCCTTTTTCTGTCGAATTGATGTGTGCGCGGCCTGTGTCTTTTACTTAAAGACCAAAGCCCTGGAGACCAATTATTATTATGTTAGTTGTCTTACCACAGTACTCTTTTATTTGGGTTTAGATCTGCCATGTCTTTGCGAGACTTATATATCAAGAGTCACTAAGGATATAAAATGTATGTAGAAATTCAAATGACATCTTTTCCTCTCTCACGGGGAACAAAGTTGTAGTTGTCAGCTTTGCTGTGATTGCATGTGATCAATTTTTACGACAAGTGGTTCTGAAAGGATCAAATTTAACTGTACTTTTGGGTTTCACGCTTTTTATCTTTAGCTCTCTGTATTTGCTCTTTTAATTTTGTCATTGCTGGGGGAGTGAGTGGTGTTAATTTGGAAGCAGGAATATTAGAATATATAAGCTGTAACTCACCTGTGAGTATCAATCTAGTAATTAGCTGAAGATGTTCATATAACTGTTTTTAGTCCAGGAGGAGTTATAGCTCTCTTCTTCATTGAAACGTCCTGTACTGGCTGAATTTTCCATGATTTTAAGGTGCTTGAAACTATTAACTAGGTGACTAGCACCTCTGCTGACAACCTTCAATATTGCGGATGATTCGATTTCAACTAGACTTGACATCATTTTGTTCCACCTGAATGAATAAGCCAATATAAGTTGAGTGACCTATCGCGTAATACATCATTGCATATACTTTCTCCTCTTGATGTCTAGCTCCCTTTTCCTTCTTTTCCTAAAAACCGTAACCATTTGGCAAGAGTTTTGTGGTGTCTCTGTATCCATCTTTTATATTTCTCTGACCGACGAGTTTTCGTTTTTGATATAGGTATCTAGCAAGACCTGTAGGACCCTCATTTGATGTCCTTTCCTCATTTACTACTTTGGTAAGTCAATCAAGTATTTCTCTTTAGTGTGTCTTGGACATTTCCGAAGTTTAACATGGACCTTCTATTTATAGTTTGAATAAATATTTTGCTACTGAGCATGACATATGGAGCCTCCTTTGAAATATCTCTGAAACATTTTTTTCCGTAGTTTAGTTATGTCAAAGGCAGAGTAATTGTCAATAGTCTCTTGCATTCTCTTCATTTTTAGTGTTGCCCATCACGTACTTTCCGGTTCCTTGTCACTTTGATTAAGTTTTGGATGCTTCATTCTTCCTGTTGTAGGCGTTGACAAGACTAGATGAAGAAGGAGAAGCTTAGAGGACTGAATTGGATTCATTTATGTTTGGAAGCTTTCAATTTAGAAATCGTTACTTGCATAAAATTTTTGTTGACTGTTTTTGCTGGATCAGAAATAATGTATGATGGTTGTTAGGGGTGTATAATGACAGAATATCTGTAGATTTTGCTGATGAATCTTGCAATGAGATGTTTATTTCATATTTTTTGTGCATCTCTGGCGCATTTTCATGTATGTCTGTTGCAAAAGTTGTCATTGAATTTAATAATATGGACAATCAGAATCATGTTCTCTTTGTTTGGTCACTAAAGTAGTTTCAGGATGTCTTTCTAGACACACCTGGTAGAATTGGTGCTTACCATTTTAAATTTTTATTCGATCAGCCCAAAATGAAGACGTGTGATGATTTTTGGAGAGCTGGAGCAATAATGTACTTTCTCACACTGGCGCGCTAAGTAAAGATGGCTCCTATATTTTTGAACTTGGTAATGCTATATAGAATGCAAGTTAGTGTTGCCATTTGCTTACTTCTGACTTGTGTGCCTCTCTTTATTTGTTATTTGACGGTTTATCTTTCTGTTCATTGATGTTTCTTCAGATAAGTTGAGCTTTATAGTAACACTTAACTTCTTGTTAATCATGAAGAAGCTACACTTTCATGAGTATTTAGTGATGAACTTAGTCGTGTAATATAAAACTACATACACTTAATATTTTACTTTTTAGTCAACGGTTGAAGAAAGTAAAATTTGATTTAATAGATGTATGAAGTTGATTGCGTAGACAAAACAAAAAGGAAATAAAGGTACGATATACATTATATTACAAGGTAAGAAAAATTGAGAGTATATTGATTGATAAATTTTATATTACAATGTCTGTATTTTCTAGATTGATATTAGCTTATGGATGTTCTTCTAAGCATTCTACATTAGGATCTCCATCATCTTCCTTGTCCAAAATAGTAAGTACTTCATCCCCAACATCGTCTTCCTCTACATTAATGTCGTCTTCTAATTGCAAAGATGAATCAATAAGTTCTTCAACGTCGTTCATATTCTCATCGCTAACTCCATTTTCGTTATCATTGGGGTTTCTCTTCTTCTTTATCTTACAAATTACATAACCCTTGTTCTTAATTTCTCTAGCATCCAAATAACCATCATTCAAGTAGTATTCCGTCATCAGCCACTCCCCATTAGCATTCTTGTTATCACTTTTGCCATAGGTGTACTTCAAACTTTTCACGTATCCCATGAGTCTACCTTTATTGTCAAAAACTTCTTTTCCCTTTCCTTGTGGTTTCCACGTACCCTTCCCCACAGTACGCGAAACTCTCTGTGAATTTTGTTTCTTTTGGGGCGTTATGAAGTAACGTGTGTAGCTCTTAGCCCCTTCAAAAATTTGCCACGGTTCGTTGTCCGCGTAAAGACTAGTGACCTCCATATATTGATTTTGGTTGGGCAGTGGTTCATCTCTCGTAAACCCTACTAAATACTTCATGACTTCTATATTCTTAGGTGAAAAAATATATCCCAAACGACTTCCCTTACTTCGAGCCATTATTTTAGTGATTGATGAATTCAAGAAACAATAATATATTCACTCCTAGTATAATAATTGTTTAAACAAAAAGAGGGAACTAACTGATAGAGATTAAGGGGAGTATGATATGATAATTTATTTATAGAAAAAGAGAGAACTGATCCTACAGAATTAAGGAAATATGATGCTAATGAGGAAAAAGAATAAAATTGGAAACCAATTAATTTCAACTATGGTTTAAGAGTTATTTTAGTTTAATGAATATTGACCTTTAGATAAAAGAAAAATTGCCACATGGCATCAAATTAAGTTTCTTTTCTCCAGATAGAAATAATTTTTTATGTTAATCTTAATTAAAATAAATTATCACTTCTAATTATATCACCTTCAAAAATATATATATATATTTATCTTTGCAAAGTTTTAGAAGCTTCTTTTTTATTCCATAGTCGAGAAAGTTGATGTTAATTATTCAACAAAATGTATTTTATTTTAATAATAAAGGAATAATAAAATCCATATATACTAACACAAAACAATCACTATATTCTCAATCCTAATGATTTTATAATATACCCAACTTTTGTTATTTCTTTACTTTTAATCGCTATTAGAAATATATATTTTTACCCATTTTCACTAAATCAACTCACGACTATAAAGAAATTGATGGAAATATTGAAAAAAATTCTAATTTTATTTTTTTATAAAAATACTATTATTTGTTCTTCTTTTTTCACCGGTTTAATTTTATTATATTGACTAAAAGTTGTCAACTTATCAGAAAGAGGTGTAGTCAAGCTTTTAAGCGGCACGACCTAGTAATTACTAACTTAACTTTTTGTTTAAGTGTGAACATGTTGTCTAACGTGTTCAAATAAAATAGTAACAGTAAGTAAAAGTACACATTTTTTTACGTGAGAAACATTCAGCTCAAAATATGTAAAAAAAATCGCCACCTGTAGGTTTATAAGTTTTAACTCTAACTTCACTGAATCAATGCGCCTCAACGTTTTAACTTTTAAGATTTCAAACTTTGTAACCTAAAGAACTAACTCTAATACCTAAACTTCAAGTTATAAATTTAGATTACAACTTTTACAATCCTAGGAACTAGGATCTAATCCCTAAACTTCAACTCAGACTTTTCAAGGTATATGTTCCCAAATCTTCTAGTTATCCCAAATTGAAGATAATACTCTTAATTCAGCTTATAACTCACTGAACTAAGATTACGTCAAGACTCGCTAGAAGCTATGTCCCTGGTATTTTAAATAATAATAAAAGAAGATTCCAATAAACATTTAATTTGAGTCTAGGTATCAATGATGACTTGTATGCTTACTGACTCTCTCTGTAGTTAAAGTTGGCTCTCACAAGGTAATTTTTCACAGTGTTATTGTCTTATTAAGCTATGTTATTTGATTAGTTTGATTTATGTTGGTATTTAGAGCTGATAAATTTATTTGCTAAGCGTATCACCTATGAAAAATGGTTTTTTTATATTGTTTATTTTTTTTCTCTATGAATATTTGTATGTTTTTTTTTTTCCCACAATGACTCCCTGTTCATAACACGAATAAAAATTCCAAAACAATGTCAAATGTGCCAATCAGAAAAATGCAAATTAAGAGGTAATTCAGAGTAAATTAGCAAACTAGAGTAGTAAAGGTGTTCATGACATTATCCAAATTATGAGATAGCAACAAAAATTTTGAATTTTACATTTGATTCGAGAAATTAAAATTTTGATTTTCCAAAACTAGCAATTTATTCCTTTTTTGGCGTTGTTCCGATATCGATGAGCGCTTTAGTAGGCTATAGACACGAATATTAGTTATTATCATCGTTTATCTCGAAGCTCCCATTCAAAGCTTATAACACTTCTCTTTCTGAATTTTAGTATCGAGTATGTGCTAGATTCTATATATCGTGTTACCACTTATAGTATTATATAAGCTCTGAATTTCAAATGAAAAAAACAACTATATCAACGTGTTAGATTCATAGAGCTAATAAGATGCCTAAAGAACAAAAAATGTTAAGTACAAAAAAAAATCACTTTATATACTTTTCGGATAAAATTTTATTACGTAATTTTTATTTTAAACGTTGACGTAAGATATTTATTTAGCTTTGAAAGTTTAATTAAATTACGAATGATTAAATTGACTATCAAAAGTATCAACATAACATCAAAAATAAACAAAATACCAACGTAAAACTTATCTCAATCTCCCAAATAACCAGATTTTAAACAATAAAATATATATTTTCCTATCCAAATTTACTATGATAGTCAGGCATTATCATTATTTCAATTTAATTTCATTTGCACAAAGGTTGTTATGTATCGGACATAAAGTCCACTCTGTTCCAAAATTGAATTCACAATGCAATACATTTTGACAAAACACAATACACTGCATTTTTTCAAATATTATTTTCACAAAACAAAAGAATAAAAACTTATCATTTTCATCAAGGCAACTGCAATTCACGATGATTTAGACATATATTATAATTAAATATAGTATGAAATATAATACAACTAGAAAATGATATTCTATTTGGTGTACTCAGGTGAAATGTTAAAATTTATTTTTAAATACTTTTAGAATATTTTTAATAAGTTTATGTAATAATTAGATCACGGGAAAAAGTTTTAAACTATAATCCAAAAGACCTTATTTAAATATTTGTAGCGTTAGATAATGTATAATAACTTATATATGTCTATTTATATTTTATGAAATATACAATAATGTCATCATCATATTCTCATCGCTAATAGATTTTCTCTTCTTCTTTTTTATCTTACATATTACGTAACTCTTGTTCTTAATTTCTTTTGCATCCAAATAATCCTCTGAGCATTCTGTCATTACTCACTCAGTTATTAGTATTCACTTTTGCCGTAAGTGTACTCCAAATAACTATTATACAAAGAGTATTCCGTCATTAGCATTCTCGGGATGTTATGAAGTAACATGTGTAACCGTTTTCAAAAATTTGTTGCCTTAATAATTACTTTGTTATTGAAAATGAACAAGTTAATTAATATATAAAAAAGAATTAATTCGAAAACTGAAGTCCTAAATCAAACTATTTTTTGGGAAATGTCATTTTTGTTAACTTTTGTTTTTTCTGCTTTTTTGAATTAGTTGTTTGGAGTTATTTGTTAAACGAATTGCCATGTACTGTTCTAGGAAATTTTTAGAAGCTTTTTTCACATATAATTGTTCAACAAAACAATTAGTACTGTATTTTTAATCCTAATGATTTTTATTGAGTACGTGATCAGTATTAATATATAAATATATATATATAGGTCTGTCTTACTAATAATCGATCTGATATTCATGTGAGAATTTGATTTGTTTTGAGAATTGTCTAAAATTAGCTATTAACTAATATAGATTGAATTAATCAACTTCGAAAAAAAACTAAGGTTTATTGCGTGAAAACAACTGCAAAGGAAAAATTCAAAGTCATTACATTAACTTTTGCAATGACTATCCCACTTATAACTCATATAAGGAAATTTATGGCTTTAAAAAATCCCAACATGGTAAAAGAAAAATTAAGGGTATATTAATTGATTAAATCTATATTAGAATGTTTATTTTCTATATCAATATTATCTGATGGATGTCCTTCTAACTATTCTACATTGGTTATTAATTTATTATTGCAAAGTGGTTCATCTCTCGTAAACCCTACTATATAATTCATATTTTAAGTTGATTCATATTGGGAAGTGGTTCATCTCTCGTAAACCCTACTATATAATTCATATTTTAAGATGATTCATATTGGGAAGTGGTTCATCTCTCGTAAACCCTACTACATAATTCATATTTTAAGATGTTGATTTACTTGCTAAGAATATTATATTTTTTTGGTACGTTCTTAAAATTGATAGATTTGATCTAGTTTTGACTTTTGACCGAATCTAATGTAAATATTTACATATGGAATGTTGTTTATAAAATTTCAAACACTATTTTGTAAGAACATTCCACGCCAACTATAAATATCTTTCTTTTGGTCCTTAATATTTCACCCCTCCATTGCTTTCTCTAATGCAAAATTGAGAACTAGAGATTTTCAAGCACAACTTCTTTCTCTCTATTTTTCACACATAACAGTGAGCTCCAACGTATAAGCACAGGTATGACATTTTTTCATATGTATAAATTGGATCTAAAAATTTCACAAACTTTCTAATAGATGATTTTCAAAAATAGAATTGGTTCAAGTAATTCAACATATCGGTGGCGTCAAGGCACAAAATTCCATTACAACTTCCCATTACACTAGTAGAATCGTTACTTCACTCAAATGAAAAATCAAAATGATTATCTTGATCCAGAATTTCATTGTTACTATAAGCATAAAATATCTATTTCAGTATTCTCACAGTATATTTGAGATACATAGATAGATTATTCATTTGAGTAAGATAACGATTCTCTTAGTATTGTGGACAGTGGTAATTGAATGTAGTGCACTTGAATTACTCGAACAATTTCTATTTTTGGGATTTCATTTATCAAAAAAATTGTAAAGTTCTGAAAACCAATTTATAGGTGTGAGAAATAATACGATATCGTTGCTTATATGTTGGGGGTTTGACTTGTATTATAAGTGTATTAAAATGTGTTATCCATCGGTAAAACTTGTATTATATGTAAATAATAAATTATTTTTTGTAATATGAGTTAAAAGTATATTATAAATGTACAAAAGTAATAAAGTGAAAAAAAAATATTATTTGCTACAAATAGTAAATAATTTTTTATTTAAAGTATATTTGTATTGCTTCTTCCCGTGCTTAACTAGAGATTACAGAGTTCAAATTTACTATTTCTTTCATTTTTTATGATTAGCTCGAAATTTAAATTTTTTGAAAATTGTATTTTTTTGAATAGCTTCTTTTCGAGTGAGTATTGCTACAAACAATTAGATACTTATTAAGGAACCTAGGTTTGAAATTTAGAGTGATTTGGTGTAAGTTTTTTTTTTAGGTGTTTGGGATGAATCTAGTGCTAAAATTCAAGAAAGAAGACGAAGCAGATTTTGTACAGTAGTACAATATTGTATATTACTGTATATGCGTGTATAAACAGCTTTTAGAATTTTATATATCGTTGTATATTAAGTGTATAATATTGTATATCAAATTTATAAACATTGTTATAAAACAAAGTGGTATATATTGTATATCTATGTATAATGTTGTAGATCGGAAATTTTAAAGGGAAAATTGTATATAATGCAAACTACTAATCATTAATTGCTAAACCACCCCTTTGGATTTATTATGGCCCCCTAATCAAACTTTTGTGATTACTCTCTTCCTCTACTCGCGCTCCAATCTCTCGCTCGCTACTCTCCTCTCTCACTCCACATGTTTCTCTATGTATAAGCAGAGGAAATTGTATACATACATATATTTTTTGTTCCCCTCTCTCCTCAACCTTCCCAGATCTCGCTCGCCCCCTTCCCTAATCTCGCTCGCCACCCGCGCTCCCGCTTATACAATAGAAAAAATATATAGATATTGGTGTTTCCTTGTATAAAACTAGAGAAAATTGTATATACACATGCAATACATATATTTTTTCGTCCTATCAACTTATAATTATACATAAAAATACGCTCATGTCTATTTTCTTTTTCCTTTCTCTCTTTCTCATTT
The DNA here is from genome assembly GCA_027704765.1 of Solanum habrochaites. NCBI lineage: Eukaryota > Viridiplantae > Streptophyta > Magnoliopsida > Solanales > Solanaceae > Solanum > Solanum habrochaites. The sequence continues at coordinate 64,751,361 of JAKWJA010002495.1, forward strand.
TATACAAATTCAAGTTGTATAATTTCCTCATTCTCGTTTTATACAATTCAATTTCAATTGTCATTCCCTGCCGAAGTCTTTTTTACCTTTCTCCTCTTTCTCATTTTATACAAATTCAATTGGCATAAATGTTCTATACCTTATAATTATAACGATCGTTTTTTACACTTCTTTCCACAATTCTCTACCAAGTCCGTTTTCTCTTTTCTCGTTTTATACACTTTTTTGTACAATTCAGCCTTAATTGTAGAGTATAGCGAATTATACATATATATGTTTGTTATGTAGTGCAATTATGCAAACTTTGTTATAGTATACAAATATATATTTTATGTTTGCTATATGTAAAAGTTGTCCATTTTTAAATGCCGTTATAAGAAAATAGTAAAATAGTGGTAGGATGATTACTAGAAATGTGGTTTTGTGCAAACTATTATTACGACAAAAATGTTTTCCTATTGGGAATGAGCTAAAAAAAAATTGGGCTAAAGAATTGTTATGTAAGTTGTGAGCTATATTTTTACAAAATAAGTTAGAAAATTGTGTTTCAGAATTTCCGTAAATAAAGATGGCCACTCAACTATATTTTACTCTTTTTAACAAAAAATACGTTATTTTTATGCTACAGTGGGAGCATACTCAACAGAACAAAAAATTTCGAAATGGCATGATACGAAACCTATTAAGACAAGCTCAAAGTCCACAAATCCCCCAATTGACACCACTGAATAAATTACTTGCAACAACCACAAAATCACATCAAATAATTCAAAGCATGACAAACTCGACTTAGCTTATAATGCTTCTAAGATGAACTTTATGGTAACACCAACTTCTTGTTGATCAATCAGCTTGGGACAATGACATATGATCAGTGTTAACCACATGAAATTTTGGAAATTGACAAATGAAATTGCACATATAGTTGATACATAATAGTCAGCTTCTTTTATAGCACAAGTTATGTGTAACAAAAAAGTTAGAAATACAAAGACATAATAGATATCCATTCTTAGCAAGTTGTTTTTACCTCATACAACACGTGGAAATGGCTGAAAAGTAAAAATCCCACGCTTTAAAACTAGTTAACCAACCAAGTGAACAAAACAACACCATCATATGATGTTGATGCCATTGGATCATCATGAGCTAAAAAATATGGGCATCTTTGCTCGTTAATCCAAGGAAATTCCAGAGATGCATAATAATAATTCACATTGAGAACAAGAATTCGACGGTAACTTCAAACTATCATTTCCCATGAGCCAGTCTACTCTTCCACGTTAACCAGTTCATACTCGACTAAAGAAAGGTTGTTCTCCTGGTTAACATCAAAATCAGCTGGTTCAGTAACCTCAACACGACCCCATTTGTCTACTGCAAGTCGCATGGCACCCTTGAACATGTCTATCTTTGCATTTCGTAGAATGACAGTCGACCCAGGCTTCATCATATCAACTGAATATGAAAGGAAATACGTGAATATCCAGAACATAAAACCATCACAATTTACTGGGAAAAAAAAAGTAAGTACTCTGGTTTGGGCACAGAACCACATCAAACAGTTCAAGGCATGACAAACTCCAATGGCCAATAGATATGTAATATTTTACAGGCAGCCTCAGATCTCAATAAACAATGAATCATCAATGTAGTCAAATAGACATGTCAAACACATCAATAGCATAAAGCAACATTTCTTCAACAACAACATAACTCATGTAATCATAGGGTAAGATGTAATAAACCAACATTTCTCCATGAAAAGAAAATGTTTTAAGTATTTGTTATCTTAAAAAGAGGGGTTAATAGCTACTCATTTGTTCCCATTTGTTTGTCTGAGTTACTATTTCAACCATTAATCGCATATTTTCTTTGATCATAACGTTTTCAAATACTTTCTAGATATTTTTGAATTATAACTATAGTGACTATAATACTTTTTGTGTAGTTTCTAAAAATGTAAATGTTATTTCAAAATATTGAAGATTCTATGTCCAAATTCACACCGATCATTAGTTAGTTTGACCCTTGTACTCCGTATCAAGCCAAACCAATTGAAACAGACGGAGCAGTACATTGACAAGTGAGGGATTGTCTAGCGGAAACGACTCTTCACCTCAAACAAATAAGTTTGAGGTCGTCACAACTCACGAAGATATCAAAGCAGGAAAATGACACTGCTGGCTCCTAAGCAAGGAGGTCCAGGGGCATTTTAAACTAACCGGTTCAAGCTCCATTCAAAACCGATGCCTTGTTTACTGTAGGTTAGAAAGATGGTCAGAAAAGTCCAGATAATGGAATGCATTCCTATCCATTAAACAGAAAGTTCAACAGAAGGTGGCGCAGTAGGGTAAGCTAAAATGCTTTTAGATACGAGTTTCCGATCCACCTATTGCTTCCTAACAAGACGAGCTGAATAGGTCGATTCTAAAGCACAATGTTATAGAGTATAACCCTACAAATCGAAACATCCTCTTCACCATAATTATGATACTCTATGAAAATATAGACAGAGCAAACAAGCTTATTGTTTAGAGTTCTGAGCAAGCCAGATTAAGACACAAGTTAGATTTCCCAATTACACAATTACTCAACTCAGTTATATGTATATACTAATATAAAACATGAAATTAGATCGACATCCTTCCCAAAATATAAAATGCACTCATTTGTATTAGATTTCTCCAGATATAACTGTCATTTGCAGGTTTTATCAAACAATTGTAATCACCACACTCGGTGCATAAAAAGGTCAAAATTTCGAAAAATTGAAACAAATACAAACGAAAGCTAGCAAATTATACGACAAATAAAATTGTGCATACCCTGTTCATTACGAGCAGTGAAGAGGATGCACCCGGTTTCATCACCGACAAGGCACTCGGCGAGACGCACTGGACCACGAGTATTTAACGACGCCGATGATCTACCACCTCGGTTGGCACCGCCGGTGGCTTTGACGGCATTCGAATCAACAACCTTAACAGTCAAGTTGTGTCCATGTGTCCCTGGCTTTAAGCTTTCCGCTTTGACGAAAACAGGCTTCTTCTTCTCGGAAGTAGCTGCCGTACTTGGTGCCGCCGCCGCCGCTGCTGGTGTTGCCATTTCCGGTACGAAACCTTAAACCCTAATTTCAAAAAAAATTTGGAAGAACAATTCGGTGGTGTGTGAAGAAAAAACAGAAGTGATTTTCGGGTCTTTAAGTGGGCCTCTTGTATTGACTTGGTTCCACGTCTTCGCGTGTGCCCAAAAAAACAATTTAATTCATTATTGGGGAAAAAAGCAAATGCAAAATAATTGGTAGTATCAATTATCTTATTTTTATGTCTCTTTTCACAAAATATTTTCACTTTTATCGAGATGAAAAAAATTATTTTCTTCCATTCAAATTATAAGAAGATAATAAATTTTATTCTTCTCTTATAAATTTGTGTATAAGCACACATCGTGAAATGAAATCGCTCGCCAGCTAAATTAGATTGGAGCAAAATTTTATGTCGTAGTATTATACACTCTTTGACAAGATTGACACATTAGGTATATGTTTCCCATTTAGGTATAATATTGTATAATGTCATATAATATTATATAATTGTGACGTAATTTATTATTGGAGAAAAAGGCATAAAGGAAGTAATAGTTATCTTATTTCTATGTCTTTTTTCGTTAAAGATCTTTACTTTTACGTATGATATATCAGAAAAAGTTATTTTATTCTATTTAAATTATAAGAGGTTAATAAATTTCATTTTTCTCTCATATGATAAGCACTTCTTATATATTGTTATACACTCTTATACAAGGTTGACACATTATATAGTAATATTTGTGAGGTATAATTTTGTATGATATTGTATAATGTCATATAATATTGTATATTAGCTACGAGCTAATATCTTATGTTGGCATGTATATCTTTAAAAATTCTCAAAAACTTTTGCATAAAATATGTTATCATTTTTTTAACCTTAATTAGAACGAGCGTGAGGTTTGACAACTTTACTATGATTAATGTCTATAATTAGAGGATTGACATATTAGAGTGGTTGACCTACCTATGACAACTTTACTATGATTAATGTCTATAATTAAAGGATCGACATATTAAAGTGGTTGACCTACTTATGTAATGAGTGCTCTAGAATGTGTGTAAAAACTTTTTTGAAATTGAACAGAAAAACGTTTTAATAATTACATTGTATCATATATTTAGGTGTTCAAATACAAAATACTGGAGGAAAATGACATTTCTCAAAAATTTTATGTGTAAAAATGAAAATCCCTCGTAAAAACATTATAGAACTTAAAAAATAATTGTGAATGGCTAAGAATTATTTTTTGCTTTAAAATTTCGAGTATATAAATAAAATTTAGTGACAAATTTAAGTAATTTGTAAAGTATGTAACTGTTCTATTTATTTATGGATCTAAGTATAAATTTGAACAAATATATGGATCAAGTAACACATGCTTAAAGCACTAAAACATCCTTGCATCTCATTTTTAGTACAAATAACACACACATTGTATCATGTTGTAAGTAATATCATCCCTACCTTTTTTATTCCTTGAGTCAATGAAAATGCCCAAAAAACATATACATAACAATAATCTACGCCTCAATTCCAAATAAGTTAAAGATCGGGAAAACAAATGCTCACTTCTATCATCAAGAAAATACATAAATAGAACAGTGGAAAAGAAAAGAAAAGATTTCTTTATTTCCAGAAGAGCACCATAGTTCTTCTTCCTTGTTTTGTTTGGATATACAAAAGTACAAGGACATACAACAAGGTTTTCTTCTTACTTGATAGATTGAGAAAAATAACAAGATGGGGTTATTATGTTAGTATTATAGAAGTGATACATTTTGTATAGTGTACAATTATGACTCTTTTTTGACAGGTTCTAACACAACCAGTGCCTGCTGCTGCTCTTCTTCGTCTTCTTCCACTTCAGCCATTTCTTCGTCGACCTTTACCTCTTGTTGTTTACAGTATCTGAATATTACTAGACATATAAATGCTGCCAAAAAACAGAAACAAACACTCTTTAGTTCAGTCTGAAAGTTCAATCTAAGGTAAGTAACTTTCATTTGCTAGAAAGATGGTGACACTCTTTAGTTCAGTGTGAAAGTTCAATCCAAGGTAAGTAACTTCCGTTTGATAGAAAGATGGTTTATATCAATGGCTTATGAATGATGCCAAGAACCGAAAAGAAAAACACTTTTTTAAAGTTAGTGTGGAAGTTCAATCCAAGGCAAGTAACTTTCATTTGTTAAAAAGATGGTACTTATATCAATGGCTTATGAATGATGCCAAGAACCGGAAAGAAAAACACTTTCTAAGTTCAGTTTAGAAGTTCAATCCAAGGTAAGTAACTTTCATTTGTAAAAAAGGTGGTAATTATATAAATGGCTTACAAAATGATGCCAAGAACCGAAAGAAACACTACTTAAGTTCAGTGTGGAAATGAAACTTCCATTTGGTAGAAAGATGTTAATTGTATAAATGGCTTATAAATGATGCCAAGAACCGAAAGAAACACTACTTAAGTTCAGTGTGGAAATGAAACTTCCATTTGGTAGAAAGATGTTAATTGTATAAATGGCTTATAAATGATGCCAAGAACCGAAAGAAACACTACTTAAGTTCAGTGTGGAAATGAAACTTCCATTTGGTAGAAAGATGGTAATTGTATAAATGACTTGTGAGCGATGCCAAGGAACGGAAAAAAAAACACTTTTTAGTTCAGTGTGAAAGTTCAATCTAAGGTTGGTAGCTTCCACTTGTATTAGAAAGGTGCTAAATTGTACAAATGATGATCTTATGAATGCTTCCAAGAACCACGAAAGTACCTTTTAGTTCAATGTGAAAGTTCAATCCAAGGTAACAACCATTTGTTAGAAGATGCTACTTTGTAAACATGGCTTGGAGAATTGGTTCAATCAAAGGTATCAAAATAATAAACGAATAGCTTCGTGAATTACCTGTAAAGATTCGTGTTCTGACAGTGGTAAGGTTCCAAAATGCTGTCAATACTGATGCAGCTATCATCTTCTTGTGAGAGCAATTACCCCAAGTTTCCAGCAACCGATATTTCATATACTTGGCTGTATCACAAAAATACACGCACTCTCATTCAATTAATGCAAAAAGTAGATGCAGCCATCACTCAGGAAATAATCTAAGAATCTCCATATCAAGCTGAAACACTTATTTACCTTTACTATATATCTGATGAGAATACGAGGAATAAAGTTTCGGGGCAGTAAAACTGATGAAAAAACCTGTCACGAGATTGAAGAACACCAACAAGTATTTAGTGTCTATTGTTTAGAGATTTCAAACTAATAGTCTGTACTTGGGACAACTGAGTGATCTTTCTTACCAAGGGCACAAAGCCTCCATACAGTTATCAAATGTCCATACTCAGCTCCAATTATCAAGACTGGTACTAGCTGAAACAACAGACAAGCACATTTCCAATCAATTACAAAAATTCAAAAATAGTCAAGTTCAATAAACTTAAGGTTAAGATAACATACTTTGAGGGTCATAGCAGGTTCGCCTGAAAAAAGATCTCGTGTTTTTGAAATTGCAAGATTTGCAGCTGGAAGTATCAATCTTCCCATTCTCAAAATGTCATCTTCAGTCAGCTGAAATTCGCGCTTCATTTCTCTACCCTCTCTGCAACTCAATAATTGATCAACACTCAGCAACAACAGTAGGAACTAAATAATTTACTAGTACAAGGAATTTAAGCCTTTACCTTTGGCGAATCGAATGTGAGAAGAATGAAACAACTAAAAACAGTAACCCCAATTGCGATACGATAGAGAAAATGCTGCAATGAAGAATAAACAAAAATGTCATATGGATAACACTTGCTAAATAAAAAGTGATATATTTGGAAAATGAGAAGAAAATATACCTAAAAGTAACTCCTTTGGCAAAACAAGAAGATAAGAAACAGAGAGACCCCAAACCAAACCAAAGACTTGATCTTGCCACATCTCTCCACATCACCAAATCACTTACAAGTATCTCAATTCTGTTTATTAAATCACACCCTTCTCCTTCTTTTGATTCTATAACTCGAAAAAACATAACACCCATTAAGCATAAGAGATGAAAGATGTATTTAAAACAATAAAGATTAGATTTTGATGATACATACTTGTTGGATTTGAAAGAACCAAGCTAAGCTTATCCTTCTTAGATTTACCACTATTCCTCTTCTTTCTTGGTTTAACCACTTCTTCAACTAACCCCAAATCCCTCTCTTCTCTCATTTCTTGCTCTAACCTTCTTCTCGATCTTCGATTATTACGCGGGGAAGCACCAATTGCAGAATTTCTACTCCTTCGCCTCCTTCTAACCCCATTAGGCTCAACCCCATCATCAACTAACTCAAGCTTATCAGCAAGACGAGTCTTGGATCTTCGAAGAGGAGAAGGAGAAAGAAGGAGAAGCTCGTGGAGCGGTAGAGCATTACCATAAGGAGAAACTTCTATTCTTGGTGAAGGGACAATTTCAAGAGAGACTCTTGGAGTGGGAGATTCACTTTCTTCATCATAACGACGGAGTCTTGAGAGTCTTGAAGCTGATTTTGTTCGGCTTCGAGTCTCGGATCGATGAGATGGAGGAGTTGTATCCATAGTTGAGATTCAGAAGTTTCAAAATTTTCAATGTATTTTTGTTTTGTTCTTGATTTTTTGGTTGAAGATTGTTCTTGGTGGGATTTTGAATAAAATGTAAACAAGAAAAAGAGCCGTTGGAGGAAATATACAACAATAATTTATCTTTTCGGCATTTGAATATATTTTAGCGGCGGAATTTGGGCTTTTTGGTTTAACGGTAGGGAAGAGGAGGCAAGTCCGTTATGTTGCTTTTGACATTTGTGGGCTTTTTGTGCTCTTGGCTTTTAACAGCCGCAATTTTTAGTAAGAAAAATTATGTGATATCACAAGACTTAAACCAACTAGTAATTATCTATTTTAATACTCCATTCGTCTTAGTTTATACTCTTTCTATAATAGTTATATACTATACTATTTTGAGATGTATAACAATACTTATCTTGGTTCCAAATTGATCTTTTTCATTAATTATAGTTAATTTATTATTATATTTTTCTAGATATTGTTTTTATTATATTCAAAGGATGATATAATAAAATCAGTCTTCTATTTATAGTTTCGTAAGAAGACTGTACAATCAATAGTGGATAAGTATTGTTAGACAAAAAGAAATATGGTATAGTAAGTTGATTTCAAATTGAGTTTAAAAATAGACTTTTAAAACTTGTAATCTAAAATAAATCATTAATGTTTGTGCGGGTATAATTCATTTTATTAAGGGTAAAATACATATATTAAAGTTCAACTATTCCTAAATATAGAAATGAGTCAGTCTTTTTTTGTACGGATTAAAAAGGAAAGTGAATCACATAAATTTAAATTGAACAAAGAGAGTAATTCTTTTTAAGTTTGTTGCAAAAATAGCTAGATTTTATTTTGTGGTACATTTTGCGGTATGTATGTTTGTCGATGTAGGTACATATGTATGATTATACGTAGGCATAACACATACATATATCTTTTAATTTGATAAATTTTAAAGTTGTATAAAATTGAACTAGTAGACAAATCCATCTTATAACGCGAATTGTCACGTAGAAATCATCATATCAAACTCTTACAACTTTTATTAGTATTTGTTGTGTTAGACTTGGACAAAGTTTGGCAGAAGAAAAATGGCTTATTGTTGTTTGGCATTTCTGAAACAAAAGGCTTTGATCCTGCTAAGGCCATCCTCAAGAGCTGAAATTTCCACAGCAAATGTAACTCTTACCCAATTCTTCAATCCAAGTGCTTCTCCTGTAATGCATTGAATTATCAACAATGCTCGTAAAATTTCCTCTACATATCGATAATGTTGTAGAGTAATGCAACTTTAAGAAATTACCAGGTAGAACAATTACAGATTCCTCTCTAGCAAGCCTAGTGCAGAATTCCATATCATTGTAGATGCCTTCCAGCAATGACATGTTTAGTTTTGCCTGATAGAAATGATCGCTAATAAGACTATATATTCAGATTTGTTTTCAAACTAAATCTTAAAAAATACTTATATTAAGACTAAAGTGTGTATAGCAATACCATAAGAAACATGGATCCCTGTGACTTGTATGGAGTAAAGCACGGAATCTCCCTTAGACCAGCATAGCAAATGTCTGCTGCTTTTCTCAGTAGGTTTATGATATTTGAGTAGAAATCTTCAGGTGTTTCAACAAGAATACGAGGAATAGCACCCTCGAGAATGAAAGAGAACAAGGTTAGATACTTGGATTTAGTTTCAATTGTTAGAAAGCAATATAATACAAATAGCACAAAAATACTTCATGAAAAATAATGTGAGAAACACCACGTGATAATTCAGAAATATGGGAAAAGATATTTGTCTGTATAATTTGAATGCTGATGCAACCCGAGTATCTGGAATCATGCATTCGTTGTTGGCACGAAAAATGTTTTGGCAAGATATCATCATAACATTGTTAAACTACTGTTAGCAGAGTAGTTTTCCATGTTTTTAAGGTGATAACATTGTGCTTAATTGGTTTAACATTTCAGTTAATATTGCACCCCATAATCAAACGTGTGTTTGCTCAAAGCTTGTATTTATACAGAGGTGAGTGTAGGAGGACCAACACCGATGTTGAGGTAGTTCTTGATAGACTCTGCAACCTGAGATCAAGAGACAAAAAGTATGATATTTAACTCAGCATATGGATGTTGTATTTGTGAAGTAATATGAAGCGCAAGTAGAAATGTGTGGTTTCACGGTGTAAGTGATAGGCATAAATGGAAATCTAATACTTGTTATTTTGTTCCAAGATTCATATATATTTGTCACTTAAAACAAGAAAGAAAAGGTAAATTTGTTCCATAAGAATTTCCGAGAGAGAGAGAACCCCATGTTTTTGAAGGATGCCATTGGGATCACACATCACGATCCATCCAAATCGCCAACCAGGAACCATCCATCTCTTTGATATGGAGCCAATTGTCAGAATAGGTGCAATTTCTCCATAGACGCCCATTGGCACAAACGGATTACTACCGAACACTAGATGACTGTAGGCTTCATCTGATATTACTAGCATTCCAAGCTTACTTGCTGCCTCTGCAATCTGTTACTCTCATTCAAGAAACCAACAATTAATGAGCATATCCAAAACCACATTTAACAAAATAAACACGTCTAATGCAACGATGAAACTACCTTCTTCAAATGCTCTCGCTCGTACACATTCCCACATGGATTACCGGGGTTTATAACAACCATGGCAACAGTTTTATCATCTGCTAGAGCTTCAAGCCCATCGATGTCCACCTCCCAATCCTGCTCAGGGAGAAGATCATAGTGCCTCATTTCAAGACTGTTAAATGTGGCAAGTGCTTCATACGCTGGATACCCTGGTCTAGGAAGCAAAATATTAGCACCAGGAACAGCAAGAGCTGTAATTAGGACATCTATTCCATGCTTTGCCCCAGCTGTGACAAGAACATCATTTGGCGACAATTTATATGGATAGTCACGAGACAGATATTCTGCAATTGACCTGGTAAATGTTTGAAACATCAACATTACTCCTCGAAAAAAAAGATAAAACAAAAGCGATCGAAAAACAAACTAAAAAAAAAACTCAAAAAAAATACAAAAAAATAATTACAAAAATACAAATAAAAAAAAAAAAAAAAAACTGAACCACTTATAAAATAATAAATAATCTAAAAAATAACAACAAGAAAAAAACAGAAAAAAAACAATAATAAGCTTCTAAAAAAAAAGAAAAAAAACTATCAAAAAACTAAACTAAAAATAAAAAAAAAAGAAAAACAAAAAAATTAACTAAACAAAAAAAAAACCTAAAAAGAAAAAAAACTAAAAACAAAAGAAAAACAAAAACAAAAAACAAAAAAAACAGACAAACAAGATAAACAAATCAAAAACAAAAAAACAACACAAAACAATAAAAAACAATACAAAAGAACTCTAAAAATTAAAAAAATAAAAAAAAACAAGAATCTATAATCAACAAACCCACAAACACCGATAAAAAAAAAAACAAACAAAACCTACCAACAACCCCCCTCCCCCCCAAACCCCACCTCCCCCACCCCCACTCGAAATAATCTTTTCTTTCTTGCCATTGCAGAGTACGATTACAAAGTTCAATGCACTTACCGTGCAACACAATCAAATCATAACTATAACCATTACTATCACGGTTTAATCCTTTTAAATGGAGAGTAATTAATACTAGGGTGCAGTTTCCTTATCCTACAACCTAAGATGATAGTCTGACATTGATTAACAACGTCAATTATACTAGTTGAGGCTAATCTCATATTTTCTGTTGAGATCTTCCCCGAAAAGGGCTATTTAAGCGCAATGTCAACTCAATAACAAACCAAATCATCATGACACATCCAAATACCCTATACGGATGGCCTTGTCCAAAGGGCTCAAAACACAAAAGAAAATGCTAAATAATTACAGTTACGACAGAAACTCAACCATATACATGGTTAAAATTACTTTTTATCGTATATATATTTTAGAGAGAGTAGATGTTGATACCCTTCAACTTCTTCATTTTTCCAAAACATCTAAATGAATAAGAGAGCCTCAGGCCTCATTATAAAAGCCCCAATCCCTACCCTCCATACCAATTATACGACACTCTTCCCATTTTTTGGTACCCTAACCCCCGAAAACGAATCTCAGTTGGTTGACTACTCGAACTTTGAACTAGTAATTTCAGTCACCCACTTCTCCTTCCCCTAAAAGTTACAAAAAGAGTTTAGGATTACCTACTGGCGTGGAAAATATCAGGGTTTCCATGATATCCGTTGTATTTCGCAGATTGAAGTGCATCAACAAGAGCATCCTCTGATACTTTACTTGTTCGAAAACTTGGAAAACCACTAGGATCTCCATGGCTAAGAGGGATTACACTTTTTGTAGTATCGTTTTTGTTAATGTTTTCATTTAAGGAATTGAGATAACTTCTAATAGTGCAAGCTGATGCTGTCTTTGCTTCTTCTTTTCCTTCAAAATTCCATCTCCATTTTGAGCTAACTTCCATTTCTACTATGATTGTTTAGCAGTAGCACAATTTTACTTACACTTAAGAGTTACTCTGTCTCCCTGGCTCTTTTTGTCTTTCAATAATGGAGTGTTTGCTAACTGTAGTAGTAGAGGAAATTAATCTAAATTTAGGTGTGTTTGGTACCTTAAAAAATATGTGTGAAAAATGATTTTATATATTTTTGGAAGGAGTGAAGGTCGTGTATAAGGGTAGAAGATTATTAGGGATAAGGTATTGCTTTGCTATGCGTAAGATTATGCTTGTAAGTATTTTGTAGTTTTTGTCTATTATTGAAGATGGTGTTTTCGATTATCATTCTATTTGTTCTCTTTTTTATTGAATTTTGTATTATTTTTCTTATTAACGATTATGCTTCTTACATTTTTTTTTCTTCTTTATTTGTATCGATTCACTTGAATCGAGAGTCTTTTGGAAATAACACTTTTACTACTTTGAAATTGTTGTAATATTTGTATATATCTATCTTTCCAAGATCCTACTTAGTGAAATTTCACTAAGTATTATTGTTATTGTTGTCATCGGTATGTAAATTTTAAATATTAATATTTGAAAAACATTTGTATAATATAACGTGGGGTGATGGATTGGTATAGTTTCTCCGTTAAGCATGATCTTATATACAAGTGAGGAAGACATACTTAATATAGAATATTACTTTTGAAATTTGATTTTTTTTAATAGAGAAGTTATTTGTCATATAATATCGAACCTTAGTTATTAATCAAAAAGGTAAATGCTTCTCTCAAAAAAAATATATTTAAAAGGGGTTCCTTATGCTTCGTAGTAGGTTAACAGTTAAATTTAGCAGAGCGAACAACATCAGTAATAGCATCTTCAGCGATTGGTGTAGTACGGAAACAAGGGAAAGCAGAGGGATAACAGGTCGGTATCCGCAGTGTTGATACAAGACATCAACTTTTCAAGTACACTTCTTATGGTGAGATTTGATGCACTCACTAATTTCTCAGTCTCCTTAAAGTTCCATATTTTTCTTCTTCTTGTGAATTCGCAGATATGGAGTTAAAGAAGGAGGAGGTACAAATATAACTTGCAATTTTAGTAAAACGTATGAAACCAAAATATAGATAACAGATGAAAACCACTAATAGAAAGTAGTGGTTCAAAATAGACAATCAAATACTAAAACGGTTTAATGTAAAAGAATGACATTCACAATTTAATAGAGATACAAAAAATATTGGGCGATTTCTTTTATTATCATAGTTATAATGAATAGAATTATCGAATAGTCGTTGCTAGTGAGAGGTTGATGATAGGTCTTTTAAGCCTTTTGGATCCAAGTCAATGCAATCGTTCATCACAACGAATTACTAGACTCCGTGTCACTGTTACATAAAAAAATTAATAAAATATAATTTTACATGACTTCCTTTTAATTAAAAAAATTATAAAATTAATTTTTCACTTTCGTTGTAGAAAATAGGATATATGTGGGCCAATTAGGAACATATGAGTCACTTTTATAATGAAGGTATATTAGCTCTAAATGCAAAGTTGAAGTATATATCAAACTATTTTCTCAAAATATTTAGATGTAATCTGGATAAATATTATAACATCACATTCGGACCCCTACTCTTTGACACGAACCCGAACCCTTTATCACATTCCAAAATAAATTCATTCAAGCAAACCAAATATAAAAAACATAAAACGTTCCAAGAGTTTGTAGAGGATTAGGAGGTGAATTTTAGACATATTATATACTTACAAGGCAAAGAATGGAAATCTAGAATTCTAGAATGAAGTAGTTAGTAAACAATTAGTCTAACATCATCACCTATGAAGGTAAGTGGTTGATTTGAGTTATTTATGCTCTAAGTAGAGATTGAGTTTGCAAGTACTTATCAAACGAATTAAATTACAAGAGTATAAGTGCAAAAGCAATTGAGTATACGAATTGTAAGATCGAAGATGATCCTTACTTGGCAATAATAAAGTTAAAAGTTGTGAGAAACCAATTGCGCCCAACAATATTCAACAATCTGCACATTTCACAAACACTTGTTCTAGCTTAGCTAGTAAAAGGTTATCTTTACAAACACATTCACTAGTGATGGTGCATTGTTGATAATAACATATAACATTCCTCAAATTGTTGAAAATCTAGCCAACTTATGTATGAGCTATTGTACATAGACCACACCGAGGGTCAACGAGTAGTTGAAGATCAATTGCCACTCCGTGTAGCAGAGATATCCACCAATATTATTTTAAAGTTACTTGAATTCAATGAAGACAAAAAGGAGGCAGAATTTTTTTTCAGTTTTTGAGTACTCCAAACTCAATATTGCAGGTTGTCTCTTGACGAACTAGTACCATAGGTCATTGGAAGAAAACATCTGATTTCATCTTGCAGCGTCCTCCATATCAGGGGACCATAAAAGATATCAAAGGTTGTTTCTCAGACAGGAGCTTATTGTTTCTTAGCATGCCTTTTATAGAAAGCATTTAGTCTCTGGAAGCCATCTTCCAGATATGATGGCTCACATGCAAAGGTTATCCTGAGCCAATTCTTGAGTCCTACAGCAACACCTGCACCAAGAGTTATTGTCAGATATCTGTACACAGCATAGCAACACAAAACTTCGTATTCATATGCTAGCTCTTACGAGTGAGTCTACATGCAGTGAATTAATGCATTAATACGAGAAGTACACGAATTTTACATACATAAAACATGGTTACATCTATGGAGACTAATAAAATTTGACGAATTTCTGCTTGTGTATCAGTTACATTGATAATCAAACATGTATATAACCCAAGAAAATGATCACTAGCATGGCAGATCTTACGTATATGGATGAATTCTATTTGTCCTGTAGGAACTTTCTAAATTGGACGCGATTAAAGGTGTGTCTGGCGTAATAAAAGAATTGAATGACATTATGACCCATGATTACAAGAGCTATAACGACTAAACACGAATGAGAAGCATTCCAAGACATTGAGAAAAATAAAGGAATTTGAAAAGATAGTCCTCCTAGAAAGGGACATTTGTTCAAGTAAGAAAATCTATCTACTGTTCTCGACAGAGTTTGATTAGCTTTCTAAGAGATTTGTTTTCTTTTACCTGGTAAAATTATCAAAGATTCTTCCTTAGCCAGCTTCGCGCAAAAGTCCAGGTCATCTTCAATGTCTTCTAGAAGATTCAAATGAAGTTGAACCTACAAGAGGGAAAAGACCTATATTAGACAATTGATTACAACACAACTCCTAACTAATTAAGCTTCCATTTTTCTCATACCATCAAAAACATAGATCCTTGAGGTTTACTTGGACAAGTGATGCAAGGAATATCCTTGATTCTCTCATAACAAATATCTGCATCTTCTCTTAGCATATTTACTATTTTAGAGAAGAAATCGTCTTTTGTTTCCTGAAGGATCTGAGGAATTGCCCCCTGTCAAAGTAAGAACAAAATGAAACTAGATACATCAGTAAGGGATGTGGAAAATTACACCTACACTACTAAGTTCTTAGTTTTACATAATACAAAGAGCTGCTAGACCAAAACAAAATTCAATTATAAAGAGCGAACCTGGATAAATGTTGCAGGATCAGTAGATATATTGAGATATCCCATGATGGAATCTATGACCTGAAAATAAGAAAACACAAGATAACAACATACATATCATTTCGCTAGAAAATAATCTTATCCTCCTTTGAAAGAACGCTAGTCAGTCTCAATCAAAAACTTTACATGACATATGTAACAAAGCCGCCAATGACATACTATCAGTGTTCCAAATTTCTTTAATTTACTGTGACGTGCTCTTCAACACCAAAATTTGGCTTTATAAGTGAAATCTAAATTATATGTGGAAGCAGTAGAGGAAGTACCCCATGTTCTTTAAGTATGCCGTTTGGATCATTTGTAACAAGCCAACCAAGTCGCCAGCCTGGGACAATCCACCTCTTTGATATGGATCCGAGTGTAACAACAGGAGCAATCGATCCAAAGATTCCCATGGGCACAAATGGTTTACTTCCAAAAGCGAGATGAGCATAAACTTCATCAGAAATAACTAAAATTCCAAGCTTCCTTGCCATCTCTGCCACCTGATAGAAATTAAAACACCTCTTTATATTTATAATGACTTAGGATATCAAAATCATAACGAAAAAGAGGAGGTACACGTACCTTCTTCAAGTGTTCTTCTGAATAGACATTGCCACAAGGATTCCCAGGATTAATAATGACCATAGCCACAGTATTTTCATCGGACAAAGACTCAACCGCATTAAGGTCCACCTCCCACTCCTTCTCTGGGAGAAGATTAAAGTGGCGCATTTCCATTTGATTAAATCCACCCCAAGCTTCATAATAAGGGAATCCAGGAGTTGGAAGTAGAATATTTGCGTTTGGACGTGCAAGAGCATTCAAAAGTATTTCAATTGCTTGACCACATCCACTTGTTAAGTAAATATCATCAGTAGACAACTTGTATGGGAGATCTTGAGAAAGGTATTCTGCCACAGCCCTTTTTCAGAGAACAAAACTAAATAAATTATTCTGAATTTGAAGATCATGAATGATGTATCCAACAAATAGCTCTAAAACTGCTTCAAATTCGTCTACGCCATAAATGTAAACACAATTCTATGTAGTTAAGATTAATGTTCACAACGGTAACAAAGTTCAATAACTATTTGACAAACAAAAGTTGAAGGTTATTTCAAAAACCCTGGGGAATCAGCAAAAACCAATCAAGGAAAATAAAGACAATGGACCACTTACATTTAATAACACATAGAGTATACAGTTTAAGTTATGGCCCTCAAAAGCACTTTTACCATAATTGTGGAGGATATTTTTTTAAATAACTATTTTTGTACCATACATGTCATTTTAATACACCAAACCAAACAATGCATAAGAAATAATCTATGTACAACTACTGCAAGCATAACTAACACAAACAATACTAACGCAAAATTGTTAATACATTTTATCAAACGACCCTAAAACTGTACAGTAGGAATAAAAAAGGCCCTACCCAGTACTGTTAAGTATAAGCAAAGGTGACCATTAATTATTGGAACTTCAGACTAGATAAAGGTGCACTTATAAAAGTTGAGACAGAACATTAACTTTACCCTCATTTAAAACGGAGCCAGAAATTTTATCAAGAAATGTCAAAATACCGAAAAGTTGACATGCGTTAAAGAAAAGCTAAAATTTTAATCTAGCTAAACAGTGTGATTTTCTGAAAAAAAAATAAGATGGCTCTCCATAGGGGGGAAAAAAAAAAGTGGAGCTAGAGTATTAATCCAGGTTTCAACTAACAAAGCTTTCAGTTTCGCCAACCTCTATATTAGTATGCATAAAAATAACTTGTCTAGATCTAGTAAAGTCTCTTTCTTAGGGCCTATTTGGATGGACTTATAAAAAAATTACAAAACTGTTAAAAACAAATGCGAGTCACAACTAAACAATAAGCAATCTAGACGATGACTTTAACTAAAACTCAAAAACTGACAACAATAATTCGCAAGATAATATCAGATTTCAAACTCTTAACAAAATGAAATCAATATTGTTCGATTAAAAAATGTGTACCGTCTAGCAGGAAGGATGCCGACGGTGGATGAATAACCGTTGAACTTAGCAGAACGAACGGCATCAGAAATAGCATCTTCGGCGATTGTTGTAGTCCGAAAACAGGGGAAAGCAGAAGGATCGCCATGGCCAAGAGGGATAGTGGGTCGAGTATCAGCAGGGTCAACACAACACATCAACTTGTTAAGAACACTTCTTACTGTGAGATCCGATACACTTCCCAATTTTTCATTCTCCTTAAAGTTCCATCTTCTCCTCCCTGTAGTCGTACCGTTCTCCATGCTTTTTGTGGCAATGAATTTGCAGATATGGAGTACAAGTAGCAGTGGAAATAGAATTAGAAAGTAGTGGTTGAAAAATGTGTCCACCACTATATTAACATAATAAAAATATATTAATTTAACTTTAAATATAAAAATTATGAGAATTTAAAATAAACTAATAAAATGGCCACAATTATTTGTGCAGAAATATACGAACACCATATTAATTTTTTTTCCTCCAAAGCAAAATTAAATTTCTATGGTGGTATTTACGTGGAGAACTTGCATTTGACTTCGTTAGTTAAATCCTCCTAATTGTTATTTTGCCAATGAATATTCTATTTCTATCTTTTTATCTCATCTGATCATTAGGTGTATAACACAATCAACTTCCTGAAATTTTATAGTCTCTCCGTTTCAAAAGGAATTTGATTTAAAACAGATTTTAAGAAGAAAAAAAAAATTAATTTTGTGGTTTAAAATTAAAATTATGTCAAATGTATCGAAATATCCTTTAATCTTGTGGTCTTAAACATATCACATGGAAATTTAAAGTTAATGTATTGCCAAAAATGAAAAAGAGTAATTTTTTTTAAAAAATAGACAAAAGAAAATAAAGTCATTCTTTTATAGACGGAGAAAGTATATTTTTTAAATGACATATCATTATTATTTATTATTTTATCTAAATTTATATGAGTTAAACAATTTAAGTTGGTCAGAAGTTGGTGTAAAAATTTTAATTTTTTGAAATGAGATTTACTATATGTGTAAACTAGTAAAAGTATTATAAGTTATCATAAATGATCTTCAAAATATTTCAAATAATATATGAAAATTTATCGTCAAAAATAAACTTGTTTAAATTTTAAAATTCAAAATATATCATATAAATTTGAACAGAAAAAATATTATTTGCGATGACAGATCCAAAATTAAGTACATTAAAAGATGAACAAATAAGTGTCAAAAACACATCCTAACTATTCAAACTAAAAAGTGATAGTCTAGGTGTGAAACTCAAACTTTCAATGGTTAAAGTATGAAACTCAAAAAAAAAATGTATAGCTTAAGTGTGTTTTGACATTTATCTCTGCAAAATAAACAAAATGTCATTTCTCTCTCTGACTGTCCACTCATTTCTCACATCATTGTCTTCTTTTATGGGTTGGTTGGTGTGAGATAGATTTAAATTTAAGATATTTATCTTCGTAAGATGAGTGTGGGCTAAAAATTTTTAAAAATTGCTATCATGGGACGGGTCAAGTCTCAACCTGCACCACAACCACCTCGTTCCATTGCCATCCTATCCCCTTTCACACAAATTCTATTGATGCATAACTCTCGTGCCTATTCCACACATAGGATTGCAATGGAGCGGGTAGAATATTTTTAAGAGAAAAGACATAAAAGCATCACTAAAGTTATTTCAAATTTTTAAAAAGACACTTTTAACTTTGCGGATATTCTATTATTCCCTAACTAATTTTAAAGTGTTGTTAAATATCCCATTTTTTTAAACCTCTCACTTGTAAAGAAAGAGTCAATAAGCACCAATCATAATCTGCCACGTAATTAATTTTTTATTTTTATCTTTCTTATTTATCACTTCTTTCTTGCTTCTTCGTCGTCGTTACCCCTCCCTCTGTTGCTCTTTCCTTCTTCTTACTTCATAACCAAATCTCCACGTACTGTCATTTTCGGTCAATTCACTTTTGATTATCAACGGAGATCTAAACTTGAATATTACTAGTTTGAATTTTTTTGAGATGTTCCAATTTAACAACGATTTATTTTTTTTTGTTTAAAGCAGATATTATAAATAGTTTTTGTGAGCTATTTGTCAATAATAATTTTTTCGCAAACTCCCAATTAATATATTAAAGCATATTGAGGAGAATGATGTAAATTTTTTTAATGATATTTGATATGCCATTAATAATTAAGTTTAACACATTTAAGGAATTGTAACCCAATTTGGAGGAAGATGGTGAAATCAAAATTGCATGAAGAAATGATAAAACTGGCACTTTTTCAATTGATTTTAACAGAAAAGTGGAACTTTCATTTCACGCGCCGTCATGTGCGTGTTCACAAATATGGCGAGAAAATAAATCAGAATGATCCTTTTACAAAGATATTCAATATTTTTGTGGGATAATAGAATGTCCCACAAAATTAAAATATCTTTTAAAAATTCAAAACAACTTTAATGATACTTTTATTTCTTTTCTCTATTTTTAACCCACAAAAATTTAATCCGTTCCGCACTGCCATCTTAACATTTTTTTCTATTTCTAACCAGCCTCGCCCGCCCCATTCCCCCTCCACTTATGTTATATTGATTCTTTTTCTTTTCTTTATTATGTTATTTGTTGAAGCAGTACACAAATTTTATTTTTTTTATTATGTTTTCTTTAACGGTGAAGATCTAGTTTAATTATTTTCTTAGTTATTGTTTTGTTAAAACACACAATTTTGTTAAAACAGTACATAAATTCTATTATGTTTACAAATCATTTCAATTAAATTTCATGAACTAAATCCCATTACCAAATTTGAGTACTTTAAAAACTATAGAGAAAGAGTGAAGATGGTACTCTACAGTTAAGACAGGTTAAAATTTATTAAGATAATAAATAGGTCAAGATCCAAATCAATTTAAATTTGATTGGGCCAAAATGGGTTGAATTAAAACGGAATAGATAACGAGTTAGTAATGGATCATAATTCAACCCGCGCAATTTTTGTTAAGTTTTGATAGTTTTATTTGTCATAACGGTATATAACATATAAAATAAAATAAAAAGTTTTTTATAAATATTTAACAAGATTTCTCAAAAATCAATTTAGGTTACATATAAATTTAACTTTTAACAGATTGAGATGGAGTGTATTGAGCTATTAAATGGGTGGGTCAATAACCAACCCAAACCTAAATGCATTGGTTGGGTAAGGTTGGATTTGATTTCGTCACCCCTACATATGAGCGCATACATTTTCAAAGAAACAATAAATTAACATTTTTCGAGAGTTAAATAGTACCTTCTAGCTGAAAGTATACCTATGTTGAAAATGATCAAAGGAAGTAGTGATTTAAAAATATAACCCCTTGTTATGAATGAGATAGACTATATCTTTATATTAATTACCAGGTAATTCGCCCCTATGAAATTGCATTGAACTTGAAAATAATTTTTTACTAATTTTTCATGCTTTAACAATAATGAAATATAGTTTTAAACTTGTATTGAATTTTCAATTGATAAGTGGAAATTTCCTTCATGTAAAAAAAAATAAAAATACTATGTAACTTATTATATTAGTACTTTTAAGTTATGAATTTAAATAGAAATAACAAACGGAATCTTGAACTGAGTACAATAATTATTTCTAAACATGAATGAGACATATTATATGTGTATAATGTTTCAATATAACTGGAGACAATAACGTTGCGAAAGGATAAACACATGTATAAAATATTACTCAAAAAGAACAATTAATAGAATATGCATAAATTAATGCGTGGTAGAAGACATACCAGATATATACAATAGAAAGAATAGAAAGAAATAGATTGAGTCCACTGGATGCACAATGTCTAAACTATTCCTCTCCAATACCGAAGGTTTAAAAAATTACATTATCTCGGGATGAAACAATTTATTCACCAACTTATTCATACAAAAACAGTGGTGAGTGTCACTCAACAGGAGCAAGACACACGAATATTTAATTTTACAGAATTAGAAGAAGAAGATTAAAATTTTGTTGTTTTAAAATGAGAGAATATTTATAGACAACAAAGGGTATATTTATAGACAACAAAGGATAGTGTGAGCAAATGTTTATTGTGCCTTATCAGAAAGGTTATAATTATTTGAAAAAGTTGCAACCCTTCGAAAAGTTCACAATCTTTCATAAAAGTCAAAACTTTTCATAAAGTCACAACTCTTCATTAAAGTCGCAATTTTTCATAAAAGTCGCAACTTTTTAAAAAAGTCGCAACACTTTCATTAATTGAAAGTTGTGACTCTCCATTAAAGTCGAAATTTTTCATAAAAATCATATATTCTCATGAAAAAGGGAGACAAATTTAAAAAAAAATTAAAAAAAATTCTTGTATATGATGGTGACACCATATAAACGGGCTTAAGATTTTCTTTTATATAATTATATAATAATAATAACATGAATTTTGTAAAATCACGAAAACTAATTAAAATAGAATACATACTAATCTTATCGGTATCTCTTTGTACATAATAACATGAATTTCGTAAAATCGTGCAAACTAATGAAAATAGAATACATACTAATTTTATCGATATCTCTTTGAGGTACAAACTAGAAAAGGTAGATCATTTATTAAAAAAACCATATTAATATAACTCATAAGTTTTAATACATATTTTAATATTTAATTAATGTATTGAAATTCGACATATTGTGAACAAAAGTTTCCACTATAATTTCATTATTCTTAAAAAAAAATCATCCTAAAATAATAATAATTAAAATCTTTGATTCTCAAATGTCATTAAAAGAAATGGATAAATATGAGATAAAAAAGAGTGAGATCCTTGTTTTCTGGAAGAAAAACTAATTAGGACAGTATAAATCTGGCGATGAGACATAATCTGCCCTTCTTCACTTTTACAAACGGAATGACTGAAGTTGAACTTCACCTTATATAAAATCAAAATATAGTTAGGTAGAAATTTTTTTTGGAATAATCTACACTCAAATATTTAATCTTAATATAAAAATAAATAAGATCTAATGTAATTTAACTTTTCAAAATCTTTGGCCAAATCACACACTTAAAAAGACACAAACAAGCAATGGTCCAATTTTATTTTTACGACAGCAACTTGATGCCCACCACTGCTACCTATTTTCGAAAAAATGACAAAAAAAATTGGGCTAAATTTAAACTTTTGAGATAGTTTTAGCTTTTTATATTTTGTCAAATTTAAATAAGTATTTTTTATTATTATGTATCACTTTTAAATAGTAAGGAAAAAATAAAAATTTTGCCATTTCTCTTTTTTCCTTCCTTCCATAATTAAGGGAAAATTGTCTAGAATAGCAAATTAATAACCTAAAATAAATAATAGTAGTTAGGTTTGATTTAACTTGTCTCCATAGCAGAACTTTGCAAAAAAATTGTCCAGGCGCCTCTCTCCCAATATCTCGCTCGCCCCTCTCCTCGCCTGCCCTCCAATTCTCTCGCTCCGCTTCATCACTTTTTATGACAAGACAAGTGTAAAAAATTGTTCTAATTGTATAAAGCAGAGTAACTTATATAAATACATATATTTTTGTTCCCCTCTCTCTCCTCTTCCAGAGCTGCCGCCACTCTCCCAATCTCGCTCACCCCCTCACCTTTTCTTTCTCACTTATACAAACCGAACGAATTATAAATTGTGTGTCTGATTGTAATAAAACGTGAGAAAATTATGTATATACACTGCAAAATTAATCATACAATAAGATACTTCCCGCTGCCCATTTCCTTTTTGCAACTTTCCTCTTTCTCGTTTTAATAGAATTTTTAAATTGTATCTAATTCCTCTTTCCTCCGTTTTATACAATTTCGATTCAATTGTATATTCCTTGTCAATGTCCTCTTTTCTTTCTCTCTCTTTCCCTCATTTTATATACAAATTCAAATTGTTAAAAAAAATATCGTTCTATACACTTATAATAATAGACAATTCGTTTTATACAGTTTTCAATGGCCCATGTGTCTTGTCTCTTTTTTCTTATTTTATACACTTTTTCATTTTAGAAAATTTGCTTCAAATTGTATATGTATAGCGAATTAATTCAGTTTCTATGTTTTTAGGGAGTACAAACATGCAACTTTGCTATAAGCATAAATACTGAATTTTTTATTTGCTATATGCGAAAGTTGTCCTTAATTAAATTCCCCAAACTACTTTTAAGGTCTAATATTAAGCATCAATTAATATGGGTAACGTGATAAAAAAATTATGTCAATCACGGTCTACTACACTGCTTTCGTGAAGAGAAAAAATATTTTTCAGAAAATGATTATCAATTTTCCGGTGTTTGAAAAATATGTTCTCTATTTGCCGATGTGCTTTTTTTATGCTCATTGTTACTTTGCGTTGCCCTCTCAATAATTGAATATACTTTTTAATAATGAAATTAAGGGGTAAAATTATCCTCATTGCATATTATAATTATTAAGTTAAATTTTAGATACTTAATAAAAAAATATTTTTCTAACAACTTTGGTGTATAAATAAAAATAAAAATAAAGCCAATGTTGTAATTTGTGAAATAGGAATAAGAATTTAACCAACTTCTTCTATCACGAGTTGAGTCCCTGTAGTCTTGTTTTTTGTTTAATCAAGTCCTATGAGTTGTCTTTATTATAGCACAGGTGGCAGTAACTTGTCATTTTCAATACTCCCTCCCAATTTATCCGACTTCCTAACCTTTTTAGTCGATCTTAAAAAATTATATATTTCTATATTAAATAACAGTTGAACTATAAAATATTCATTTTAAAGTTAATGAAATGATTTAAACCATACAAATTTTTATTTTTTTCTTTCTTAAATTTCATGCTGAGTCAAACTACCTCACGTGAGACAAAAGGGAGAAGTAACTAGTAAGTATCGATTAGTTATGGTTATTAATAAAGACTATTGCCTTTGTAGAGTTCAATTGTACAAAAATCAATGATTAAAACATAACAAAAGTATAATATTATATGAACAAATAGTTAACAAGGCAGCAAAACACAGCTGCATCTCAAACTCAAACTTAAATACTTAAAAATCCGTCGTCTTGTGTTGCCATAACAAAACTGCAACAGGTTGAGTCTTGACATGTTTCGTATATCATATGTTAAGGTAAAATAAAAATTAAGTTCCAAAATTGCACAACAGAGAGCCCAAAATAAGCTGAGGTGAATTGGCATTCCAACAAAGGTTTTTTTTTTTTTGTATGTCCTTCCATCCAAAATTTTGAAACAAAAAGCATCTTGATACATCAGCAAATTCCATGACCACCAATAAAGAAGGTGATAATTGTAGTCTTGCACTCTCGAAAGCATACAAAACACATCTATGAAGACGACAACAAAATAAGACTTTTCTTAAAAGGCAAGAACGTTATAGTAAAGCCATATTCCTATCCTAAGACTCTGTCATCACGGAATGGCTTAGAAGGTGTGTGTAAGCAAGATATACTGGTGACTCGACCCGCCTGTCAGTTTTTGCCACTTGAGTCGCTTCCAGAAGAGATGTTTTGGTTTCACACAGGTAGGAATGACTCGATCAGACTCTCCCCGTCAGCAATCCTTGCCGTGTTTCCCCTCTTTGCAGAATTCTTAAACATCTTTATAGCCTTTTCCTTCTGGGGTTTGTCCTTGAAGCCCTCCCCTGGAACAAATTCACTTCGAGGTCGTGACATTGACCTTGATCTTGACATGGAAAGTGATCTAGATCTACGTTGCTTCTTGCTAGGAGTAATCTCGTCTACATCCATTGCATCATTACCAATGTCATCTCCACGTTCAGCTGATCTCTCTCGCTTACGACCCCTTGATTTACTTCGGGCTCGATTGATAGCTAGAGTTGGATCCAATCCCAAAGCAGATAACTGTCTTCCCATTCTTTTTGAAGTAAACTCCTTGTCTTTATCAAACTTTCTAGGTACAGTGGGTCGGCTCTCTGCAGTGCTCTTCTTCATTCTATGTTGTTGAATGAGCAAACTTTTCTTTTTCCGGATTTCAGCTAATGCTGCTTTTTCTTCAGGGGTAAGCTCTGCACCGTCCATCTCAAAATCATCATCTCCTTCTTCTTCCTGACGAAGACCTTCTTCTCTCTCTAATTCTTCAAGCCTTTGTAAGATATCAGGGTCAACAAAGTCATAGACATTGTGCCCATCTAAAATTTCAGGCATTATATCTTCCTTCCACTCTTCATTTGCTAATAGATAGTGCTTCCTCAAGCTCGCGGAATAAACACCAGCACCTCCATTCTCATTCTCGTTTCTCAGCATCTGCCTCGGCCTGCTCGCTCTGGCTTCCACACTGCCTCAGGTATGCATGGTGGCTCTCTTTCTGGTCAAGCTGGTTGACATAAGCAACATGAACGGTTCAAGCAGTCATTAACTTTTCGACTCATTTTCAAATCCACCATTTGATTCAATAACCTCTCACAAGCGCATTCTTTACGAAATCACCATCTTCGGTCAAATTGCTCATAGTTAAAAGCACACCTGCTGCATCTGTTGCCTCGCACCGGACCTATCAACTGTCTTCATAGCTTCATTTATTATGGACCTAACTTCTTATCTTCCTCAGGAAATCCCATCTAACTGGCTGCAAGTCCGTTTGTTGATACGATCATCAAGGTTATGGTCATACAAAGGATTTGATATGATGTGAAAAGAGCAGCCCTGTTGCGCATGTCATAGCACAAAACCCAGAATACAAGAACAAAATAAAACACAGAGGCACTAGATGTGAAGAGCTGTAATACTGCACATTTCTATGATATTACGATCTTCAAATGGCCTATCCAAGATCCCTGGAGTGTCGATCACTTGATACCTCAAATATTTGTAGTCAGTATGGCCGACAAACACGGGAATGTGCGTAGTGAAGCGCTAATGTGCCAAATCCACATCTGTTCTAGTATCTTGTTTATTTTTTGAGGAATGAGCTCTTTCCAACATTTGGATATCCACAAATCAAGATGGTTCGAGTATTGGGATCATTGAGGAAAAGTCTGACTTGCTGCCTAATCTGCTCCAAATAAGCTAAACTTGGGCCAATGCGCTTTATAACAGTGCACATACGTCCAAGAGCCGCAACTTTCAGGGACTTGCACCGATAGAGTGAGTCACCATATTTCAACAATTTCACATAATCTTTAGCTACTTTAGAAATCAAATTTCTAGCAGTATTAATTTGGCCAAGGGCAAGCTTGTAATGGTCTTTGTTGTAGAGAACATGAAGAAGGTCCCCATAGAAAGGATGGATGTCATCAAGCCTAGGGAACTCATCAATGATGGTGGAGAGCTTGTCATAGAAATTCTGCTGCGTATATTTCACTTTGCGCATGTAAAATTGACGTATACGAGAGATAGCATATCCTTTGTGCACAACAGTAGGAGTTTGACGTTGTGTGCGAGACAGAATGATATCAACAAAGTCCTTCCCATTAGGAACCACTGTAATCTTCTTAAAATTGTACTGCACCATCGTTTATAATCTCGATTTGCACTATACGGTTGAGACTGCATTGGTATACACACAAAAACAAAAATAAAAACCATCAACCAACTGAATCTCTCTCAACCAACCAAACTCAACAATTCAAATTACATAAAATATCTCCCATTGAAAAGCTTACCAAATGTGTCTTAAAATCCTTAGCCTATGAAAACATATACAATCAAGAAAAAGAACTTTTTCAGCCTCTAGGCCCAAATTAACAGCTAGACTATACCATTATGTTTGTCCAGTCAATGCCCTTGGGCACATTTGGTCAGGGAACAAGTTATCCCGCAATAAATTATCGCAAAATTAGTTATTCCGGATTGTTATTTCAACCTCAATGACTACGTATAAGTTATACCTAGATTACTTTTCCACCCCCGATTTGAGATAAGTTATTCCACCATCTTATCCCAACCAAACATAAAGATAAATTCATACTAAAAATAATCGCCAGATTCGAAACTCCATTATTTATCCCTCATACCTAATGAGCCTTGGTACCATAATATAAATACACATACACATACACTATTATGATATGCATTACAGATGAAAATACCAGATTACAACACATAGATAAGTTGTCCACGCTCAATCTGGGATAAGTTATCCTGCAATTTTATCCCAATTAAACATGAGATAAATTCATCCCAAAATTAATCACGAGAAACGAGAACGAGCCTTAGTATCTTCAAATACTATTATGACATGCATTACGAATCAAAATGCCATATGACAACACATAAATTCTAGCCTAAAACCTGCCCAGATAGAACCAGCCAGCTCACCTATTACTTCATTGCAAGTAAGTAACTACTGTTAGAGGTTTTTCATACATGGAATCAAATTCAATGGCAGCTCAACCCTAAATTCAGTTCGCTCAAATACAAAAACATACCGAAAGCGGCTAGATAAAACGAATAATCAAAAAGAAGATGAAGGAGATACATACATAAAAGAGAAGCAGCTCTGAAGGCGATTTTAGTATTGATTGTGAGAAGCGCCGTATTAACCCATAGCACACATTGAAGAAACGAAATACCTAGTAGTAGTGAGTTATTTGAAAAAAAAAAGAATTGCGACTTTAGTCCTTGCATTCTTGATAATCTACTTTAATCTTTTATTACGTTGGATTAGGGGAAGCTTGTTGCAAACCGAAACGATAAAATGTTATTGGTATTGTTATTGGGTACGGTTTCTATTGGGTTTTAATGGGTTTAGGAAAAACTAATCATGGGGTATAGGGTCGATTTCGGTTTTTCCATTGGGTTATGTGTTAAACCGATAACCCAATAAACGATAATGATTTACTACTTACCCTTCCTAATATAAATATACATAATTTAATACATAAATAGATTCAATATTATCTTTTCAGGCTATGCGATTTTTTGGCTAACGAAATGGGAGAAACTTCATTGATTATCTGGTGGATCAAGCCAATGTTCACAAGATTGTCTATTGAAACTATTTTATTTCGTTTTAATTCTAGTTCGTAATTGTAGGAGATAGTTTTGCAAGTTGTGAATGTTAGTAATTGATCAACATAAAGTTTTCTATTATGTTTTTGGCGAAGTGGTAAAATGTAATTATAAAACATTACGTACTATTATATATTATTTGATCGACATTTCTTATGGGTTAACCGAAACCCGAACCGATAACATTCAAAAATCGATAAACCGCATAAAGAATTCTATATGGTTTGTTATTGGGTTAGCATATAAAAAACCGAAAACCGAGAAAACACCGGAACAGATTATATGGTAAACCGAACCGAAAGCGACCGAGCACACCCTGTATACATTTAACCTTTAATATACGTAAAATAATTGACAATGAAATGCACATAGTCAAATAGCACATGAACTAAAACTAGAATTATGCAATAAACAAGGACTAAAACTGTTGTTTACGCATAAAAAAAATATATCTATTTATTGTTGTTATCTCTTTGCCCAACACTATTTCTCCATTATTGACAATTAATACAGAAAAATTATTTATGTAATTATAATTAAAAATGTTGATGGTTAAATTAATAATAATTTATCTTAATTATCTGTTTGCATCTTCAATTTGAAATCAATCATGTTTTTTATTTATATATAAATTGTCTCATTCTAATGAGATGTGTATTAAATATAAGCTCAAACTGATTAAATTATTAAATATTAAAAAATATTATCTTAACAATAGACTCTTTAAGGTAACAAATTAACAATCACTATAACAATGATTTTTATAATTAAAATTATTACAAAATATTATATATGTAAAAAATTATACTACTATTGGTTCATACAATGAAACAATTTACATTTTAAACACTTTTGAGGATAATTTTGATAGTTATGTAAAAATTAATATATTAAAAAAGTTTTTAAAATTATAATCTAACAATAGGTCTTTAAATATTTGTATTGTTCTATGACATATAATAATTTATATATGTTTATTCTTATCTAACAAAATATTACAAGAAAAAATATTGTTCATCAAATCAAAAAAATAATTAAATCATAATCAACAACAATGATTTTTTAGAATTCAATAGAACAAAATATAAAAAAATGTTAAACAAAAGTAAATCTTTTTTCTAAATTTTGGCTTTAGATTACCTATACCACCAAGATACCCTCAAATTTAAAATAAAAAAGAACAAAATTGTGAAAATTTAGATAAAGTTAATAAATTGAATGAGGTTATCTGAGAGATCTAATAAAATCGGTGGTTACTATGCATGTTGTTACCTCTTGTCCGTTTTCAAACATGCAATATTTAATAAATACAGTTATTCTTATTTGTGAATATAATAATAAAATAAAACTGTTTGTTTAACTATATAAAATTATAACTTTTTATTTAGTTTATATAAAATTTGTAGTTTTATACGTAAAATTCTTAAATATAATATGAAATTATATTTAAAATGTGGAAACACTTATTTTCTAATTTTATTAATTATATTTTTGTTACAAATTATATTTCATATATTTTAGGAAAAATAAGTTTAAACAATCAAATATTATTTGTAAAATTATGATTAAACACAACTCGGTTTTTTAGTCCAACTTCAATTGTTTTAAAATACAATAAAACAAAATTCTTACAAATATGCTAATCTAAGACGATATTATGTCACTCTATTTTGAGATATTGATCTTTCAAGAAAAAAAATTATTATAAAAAAAATTTATCCGCATCAAATATTTATATCAAAATATATTATTATTATTATATGATTAAATAAAATAAAACACGGGTTAATTAATTAAAATTAAATAAAATAAATTGTAACATTAAACACAAGAACATGATCAAAGAATGAGATTCCATTTTAAAAGAAATTAAATAAAGTGAATAATTTCAGATTTTTATGAGAAAATTTTAATAACTCTAATTAATTGACTACATAAACTTCCAATTAATAATTTATTTTTTTAAAAAAAAAACTTTCAATTTATTTAGTGGCGATCCTTCTCAAATCTTTATTAGTTTAGACATAAGTTGTTTGAGGAATACAGATATATTATAATAGATATACAACTACTAGTTTACCAATTAAGCAATAATAGTTCAACATTAATTAACATTTGCAAATAAAAAATAAAACAAAATGACCCAAATAAATTAATGACATTTTCTAGTTTCTGTTTTATTTTTCTCGTATAACAAAATCACTCAAAACACAAAAATAACGAAAACATGACAAAATTCATAATGACAATACGTAAAACACCCTAAAAATTGTTACATTATGAATTTTGATATATTTTAGGAAAAATTAATTAACTATACTCCTTTAATATATCCTAAGACCAATTTTCCACTACGTATTATAAAATTTCAAAATCCCTTATTCCCCCAATTAAAAAAATTGAAAGCATACTACAGATTTCCACCCTTTACCAATTGACAAGTTACTTTAATAAACCACAATCTATTCTTCAAGCTACCACGTCCCCATTAACAGTACCCAATTAAAATTTACCATATAATTTGTATCCTTTTTTATTTCCCTACGTTTTAGGTGTATAATTGTCTAATTTGAATTTCCCATTCCCACAAATATGCAGTTTAACAAAATTTGAATTCAAGTACAAATGCGCCCATCTATTTGATCTTTTGTAGTGAGTCTTCTTCGTCTAACCAGATTTTCAAGTTTTAAAAGGGTAAACATTTTAGGCTACTCTTTCTCTTCATCGTTCCGCCTGTTGTGAGTGTACAAAATATATGGAGAGTTGTAAATCTGGAGATGTTACTCAAAACACCAAATGAGATGACATGTTCACTAGATTAGTAATTAGCTGAGACAGAGAACAGTTTTTAGGTTATTTTGGTTGAAGGCACCCAATTATCTATTTATGTTTGTTTATAAAAGCTATTGGTATTACAATAGTTGTTAGTTATTAAGTTATGTGTTTTTCAAGTATGTTTTAGACACAGTGTTGCTTTATAAGTTAGGTACACAAATTTTATTGTTCGTTTAAGTAATTTTGACAGTAATTTACAAACATGAAGTATGATGACACTTAAGATCTAATGTGTATGATGATTACATTATTGTTTGAGTTTTAAGTATTTTTCACTTATAAAAATGATGATATGATATATAGTTAAATATATACAGACTAATTTGACAGTAATTTAGCAACTCTGAATTATACCAAATGTATAGGATACATCATATACATAAACAAAACTAATCACAGAGTAATATACAGTGCAAAGCACACAGAATGTAATATATCAAAATTTAGTCATACGGCAGTCACACACGACACATGTAGTACACATTTGAACAAGTCAAGTGCTTGGACACTAGAATAACTCCATAAGGAGTAACACGAAAAATATAACATATTTCCAATCATATGAATGTATCTGATACATAATATACATAAATAAACTCATCTTTAATTACGTTACATTAAACCCAAAACTGTTGAATATAAATATTCAAAATTCATAATTAATAAGGCTGTATACACGAATCATATAGTAAACAATTGAACAAGTCAATTTTTTTGCTCACTTGAATAATAAAAGACCCAATATACACAGTAACATATTAACATATTTTCAATAATGCATGTTGATAATACACATTACACAAACAAACTCATAGCATTACTGTTACAGGAAAACGCTACCACTGGTGCATCTATTATTATAAAATTTTATCAGTGTATCAATACAAAGCTGTATACATGCGATTCCAGAGCCATTCTTTAATTCGAAATAAAGATTCAACCCCATGTCGTTTTTCTATTCAATGGACATGAGCTTCCCTCGGACAATGTATCGAATTCAATATCCTTGTCAACAAGGCGATCTCAAGATTCTGATAAAACTCAATTTTTCAGATTCACAAAATGAAATGGAATGGCCAACAACAATACCATAAACTTTTAACCTTCCATAATTAAACATCGCTATCCAAATTCCAGAATGCCGCAGAAGAATTGAGAGATTCATCTTCAAACCTTTTTTTTATCTTAGTAGTGTAGATCAACTTTTACAAGAATAATTTGATTTATGACGATCATTCTGATTTAAATTTTGAATTTACATCAGTTACACAAGCTGTATAACATTAATTAAGTGATTTCAGTTACAAATATAGAAAATCACGTTTTTATTACTTCTAATTGAATGCAGCAGAGGCAAATATGATTATCAGGATCATGTATCCCAGTGCCATTTGAAGGATCCCGCTCCTGAATGTAAGGAATTTTTAGTAATTTTAATTCCTAAAAGGGGATAAAAAGGTCATTTTGGATTTTATAATATGTGTTCCTATAATTATACTATTTGTATACGATTCTTGATAATAACCAAATTAAACGGATACTTTGATATATATACGAGAATGATGACATTCATTCACTAGTATTATATACAGTTATAGCTATGACTATCGCCGTTCCAATGTTTATACATATTAAAAAATTAAAACATTGATGTATTCATTCACTCTGTATGTATATACTGCATTGATGCTTTTTAATCAGAAAGATCATTGGATGTATTTGATTCATGGATGCATATCCGGGTAGTCATTCTCTAGAAAATTGTATACATTTCCAAAGTATTACTTAGAAAATGAGGATTGCCCAATTAAATAAAATGCTCAATGAAAAACAACCAATTGGATCGAATAACAAGAAGAACTAAATGACGATAAAATTTAGAGGTATTGATGGAGAATCCACAAAATTCAGAAGCAGAATCCCAATTTATAAATATTTATGATAAGTTCTTAAAACATGACATTGAACCCACAATTTATTAATATTACCTATTTTTACTAAATTAAATATAACCTTCCTTTAAAATAAAAACATTAAAAAAAGTTGAACGACAATACAAGAAAGGTCAACATAGGATAACAAGGTAAGAAATGGGAGAAAAATTAACAAACCATTCAAAAATGTGAAAACCGCTCGAGACCAAATAAACTATAAAAAGAAGTTTATAGTTAATATATAAAACTAATAAACAAGAAAACAAATCATCTTTTATTCAAAGTAATGAAGAAGATAATTAATAAAGAAACATGATTTTAAAGAACCGTGTATGTATGGCATAGAAGAGAAAAAAATGGAAAAAAACAATAATTTTCCAATAAAAAAGGACATCATGCTATCATTTTTTAAAATTATCAATTTAATTTTAAAAAACTTCTCAATATGTGAGATACTAATTGGTAAATTAATTTTAATACAACAAGAAAAGGGTTAATAGTAAACAATTAGTAATAGGAAAATTGTATATAATAGCAAACTAATAAACTAAAAGAAATGCTAGATGAGGGTTTGATTTATTGTGACCATAGCAAAAGTTTGCAAAAAAAAAAAATTTTCAGGCGCTATCTCAAATATCTGCTGTCACTCTCTCCATCTCCGCTCGTTTCCTCACCTTTTTTTTATACAACACAAGTGTATAAAAATGTTTCTATCTGTATAAAGCAGAGAAATTGTATAAATACACATATTTTTCCCTCTCCCCTAGTCCGAATCTCGCTCGCCACTCTTCACAAATCTCGTCGCCACCCTCTCCTTTCTACTAATACAATAGAGCGTAAACCGTATAAATGTGGTTCTCATTTGTTATAAAGCGTGAGCAAATTGTATACATACATGCAGTGACTATATTTTGTTCCCCATACACTATAATAATTATACAATAAAACTACTCCTCTGCCCAGTTTGTTTTGCTTTTTCTCTTTTCTCGGGTTTATATAATTTTCAAATGGTATCTATTTCTCGCTTTCGTTGGTACAATTTGATTCAAATTGTATATTCCTTGTCAAGTCTCTTTTGTCTTTCTCTTTCTCATTTATACAAGTAAATTGTATATATCGTTTTATACACTTATAATAATACAATTCGTTTTATACATTAGTTTTATACAGTTCTCTGACAAGTGTCTTTCTGTTCTCGTTTTAACATCAAACTTCGTTTATACATTTGCTTCAACTGTATTTGTATAGCGGGAATTATACAGTTTTTTTTAGGTGATATGAAACGCTATTATGCAAACTTTACTATAACATACAAATATAAATTTTTTATTTGCTATCTAAATGTTTCCTAGAGTAAAATGGAATGTCATACTATATGCCCTTTTTTCGTTTAGAATAGGGCTTATTAATTGTGTTTGGGAAAAGCCCATATACGGTAAACTACATCCTCGAACCCAACAAATCATGTAAATGGCTCATCGACCCGTAGTTTGTCAAAGTCCAATATTTTCCCAACTATTTTCACCATTTCTTTTTAGAAAAAATTACTTTGATAAATATTTTTTAATAAGTAATTACTTATTTAAGTGATATTTTTATTTATCACCATTTATAACAACACATAATAATCTTATGATAAATTTGCAATCTATATTACAATTGAAGACTACAAATCACATAAATTTTACAATTCTGAATTGTAAACATTATTTTCAATTTAGAAAAAACGCAAAACTTACACCAATAATTAAAATTTATATATATTTCATCCTTTTCAATTTTACTACTTTAAAATAGTAAGAGTTGATGTTGTAGGGTAAAGCGCAGGAGATGTCACGGAAACGTGCCTACGAGTAGAATATTCAACTAACTCAACAACAACAGCTGTTTACTTCACTATGAATTAATAAAAAACAAATAAAAACAAGAGTTTACTTTGTCAAGCCGCATAGAGACATGAGGGACCTTCTTTTATAAAAGACGCGTAGAGCGCGGAAAAAGGACGCGTGTCTGCTGAACGTAGTGCCTCATCAATCAGAACAAATTTTCGATCACATCTAATTCAATTTCAAAAGTTAATTTAAAAAAAAATTTATTTAAATTTATATAAAATGACAATTAATGTGAGACGATTTGTACAGGTTTACTATTTTTATAAATAAATTATGAGAAAATATACCTTTCTTTTCTTTTAGTGAAAAAAATAATAATATTTCTATTAAATTAAAAAATATTATTCCAACCGTCAAAAAATTCGAAAGTGTGTTCGATACTTTCTTATCTAAAATTATTCCTATATTAGGACAGCTGTGTATTATTTGATTAGTTAGCGGCGATTGGCACGTGAAATATGGCGCTGCCGTATATGTATTTTTATACTATGCTGTACTAGACGCTCTCTTTTTGAACTGGTCGTCATCTAATCCCCACTTACAAAACAAATTTACTCTCTTACCCTTTTGCATTTGTCATCCACGCTCCAATAATTGTTCATTTTTCATCCAAAAAAAGAAGAAGAAAATATAGCAATTTTTTTTTAATCTAAATCTTTATTTTACCTATCCATGATTTCTTTTAACAAGTATCAAATACAGCAGAAACAACTTTTTTTAAATCATTCAAGCGTGGAGTAATAGTAAAAAATAAAATTATTAATGATAAATTCTCAAACACATATAAAAGCAGGTGCTTGTGTATCCAATAATACATCAAACGAAGTAAAAAAAAGAAGAAGGATAAATTTACCGACAAAATAACGGTAAGTATATAATAATACAAAAGAGTAGGTTACACGTGTCCATGACAAGCGTGGAGTAGAAAATAAACAAAAAGAGTGACACACCATGAGCACAACAACAATAACATATAAACCTCACTCCTAATAAAACGGCCGTCTAAATTAATAATTAAAAATATAAAAAAAAACAATGCCGGCAGGGCCGGGCAATCAACAATCTCTAAACTTCATTTGTGTACGTAAACGCCCGCGTGCCACGTAACGTTCAACATTTCTCAATTATTACACACACTCTACATACCCTGCTTGGGCGGCGCCTTCTCACCTCCAGTCAAATCCCTCGTTGACCGCGCCCCACTTTTTTTTTTCATCATCATCTTTCTCTTTCTTCCAATTATATAAACCGCATACTCTTCATTCATATTTTTAACACTTAACTTAATTCAAAAAATATTATCAGCACATATGGCTGTCAAAGATAAGGCTGTGAAAGGAGGTAATGTGAAAGTGACTAATGGAGTTAAGGAAGTTCACTACAGAGGTGTAAGGAAGAGGCCATGGGGTCGTTACGCTGCTGAGATTCGTGACCCGGGTAAGAAGAGTCGGGTCTGGTTGGGTACTTTTGATACGGCGGAGGAAGCTGCTAAGGCTTACGATGCCGCTGCCAGAGAGTTTCGTGGACCTAAAGCGAAGACCAATTTCCCCTTTCCGGCGGAGATCAATAATGTTAGTAACAATAACAATCAGAGCCCGTGTGGGAGCAGTACCGTGGAGTCATCCAGCGGAGAAACGGCTGTTCACGCGCCTAATACGCGACACGCGCCGCTGGAGTTGGATCTCACGCGCCGTCTTGGTGCCGTTGCTGAAGGTGGACGTGGAGGTGTCGGCTACCCGATCTTACACCAGCAGCCGACGGTGGCGGTTCTGCCGAACGGTCAGCCGGTTTTGTTGTTTGATTCTATGTGGAGACCGGGAGTTGTTAGCAGGCCGTATCAGGTTGTACCGGCGACGATGGAGTTTGCCGGTGTCGGTGCCGGAGTGTACTAGTTGGGGTTCGGGAATTTTTGCGGGTTTCTCCCCCCGGGTTTTTTTTTGTGAGAGAAACATTATGTGAAAAAGGGACTTGATCTTGATCTTAACCTTGCGCCACCTATGGAAGTTTAAATTAATGACGACCATAATCTAATTTTGTGAGAAAGAGATTAAGAGAGTGACAGAGCTAATGGCTGATTTTTGTATATAAGTTTAAAAGAACTGATTGCTTTTTTTTTTTTGGCAGCTGAAACTTTCTCTTGTTTCTACCATTTGTAACTCTAAATCCTTTTAATTAATGAGAAAATTCCATATTTTCTCCTTTATTATTTCATTTTCATTTTCATTAGCATAACTTTCTTATCCAATTTCAACAACGTATTGTTATGAGTTTGTAATATTGAAGTTCATTTTCTCCAAGTTCTGAGATCTTTTAATTAATTAATTAATTGGAGGCGATTAATGATGGATAAGATTACTCATTTCTCAGAGATTTCTAATTGCCGGCCAAATCTAGAATAAAATCAAAGAGTCGTAATCTATAGTTTTGTAACAGAGTAAAATTGGAAAAATAATTCAACTTAGATCTAGATTCATTGTTTTTTGGTTGCAATGTCAAAGTAAATGTGATTCTTTTTTAGGTGGTGTTTGGCCAGATGTAAGACTGAGAAAAAAAACTAAAAATAAATGTAAAAAATACTTCCTTATTTTTTATTTTAAAGATATATATGAAAGCGCCGTTGTATAACAGGTGTCAATTCGCTCCACAAATCCACCAACAAGAATTTAACAAAAAAACCAACAACTCATCTGATGCATCTTTAATATTTGATATAAAAAATCAGGCCCAAATAAAAGTGGATCGGTAGAAATAAATAAATAGTATATAAAGTGATTAATAATAGTTATATAAAGACCCAGCCGTGCAGAAGAGTCTATTGCGCCCCTCCCCATCGAATCTGACTCGGGGACGCATTCCGTCCACGTGGCCACACGAAGGGTACAGTACGTCCCCCCCCTTGTAAAGTTGGCCGGCCCGTGTCCTTATTTGTGCTGCCGTCCCTCTTTTTTTTCCTTTAATTTTAAAATCGGCGCTAATTTGGGTGGGAGGCGGATACTTCCTCCCTTCGTCGATCTATTGGCTGTGTTTTCGTTCCCCCCATTCCTTGTCCCTTTTACCTTGTCTCTTTTCCCGCCAACTCGTTCCCTCTGTCCATCTACTTGCCCCAACTTATCCCTTCTCCTTCTTCTATCTTACTCTGCTGCCCCCCCATTAATTTCCTTGTATCGCCACCATTTTCTCCCTGATTTCCCCGGGCCCCCCATCCCCTCCCATTTGTCCTTCGAGCGATCTATCCTTTTCTGCAGTGACTCGTACTCCCATACTTTCCCCCCCCGCTCCTCCTCTCCCTTTTTTCCGGCCCTGCCCTCCTCGTCCTTTTCTTTTTCTCCCCTTCCTCCCTGTTTCCTTTCCTCTCTTTTTTTCCTTTTTTTGGTTTCCTCGTCTTCTCATTCTCTTTTGCTCCCCCTCTCTCAATGATACTCCCCCCCATCCAATATCACCGTCACAACACTTAAACCAGATGATCCAGAATACGACCCAACATCGTTATTCTTATGCCTCCACCCTTCCCAGAAAACAACATCCCCAACCCCCCCCTAGTCTTCATTTTTTTCAGCACTGGGACCGCAAACAACCTCCCCCACACCCACCACCACACCGCCTCACGCACACCTTCCACCCTCAACTCAACGTACATAGACAAAACAAAAAACAAAACCAAAAAAAAAATCAAAGGTTAAAAATTTCAAACACAAATAAACACAAAAAAACTTTTAAAAAAGAACTTTCCAAAACATTCAACACCAAAAACACATAAAAAAAACATTACAAAACAATACAAAACACAAAATAATACCAAAACGAACAACAAAAAAAAAGTAGTTGTTGGAGACGCATAAAGACAAAAAAAACAAACGGAAAAAAAAAAAAAATACAAAAACACTAAACACAGCAATAAAAAAAGAAAAAGACTATCCCATATGTCCTAACCCCGCAACACCACACAAAAAAATTATGCAGACAAAAAATACTACATCAAAACAAACACAAAACAAAACAAAATACACAACACCCACCCATATGTTGATCAACACAAAACAAAAAGAATAACAACAACAAATTCGTTCACGAACGGGTCTCTGTGGTCATTTT
This sequence comes from Solanum habrochaites, assembly GCA_027704765.1. Taxonomy (NCBI): domain Eukaryota; kingdom Viridiplantae; phylum Streptophyta; class Magnoliopsida; order Solanales; family Solanaceae; genus Solanum; species Solanum habrochaites. The sequence continues at coordinate 64,790,905 of JAKWJA010002495.1, forward strand.
TCCGACAGAGCATCTGTGGTTGTCTCCCGGTCCGGGCCTTGCGAGTCCCTTTAACGCGCCTCTATTATCTCCCCGCCCACCTGCCACTCTCTCCGCCTTTTTTTCCTTTTCCCCCCTTCCCACTCTGCCCATGATACCGGACGCCCGCCGTCTTTGGTCGCCGCAAGCCCGCCGCCGGCGACCAGCCGGCTCTCGGTCCAACAAAAAGCGCACCAAGAATAGTCCACCATGCGGATTGGAAACAACCCTATCCCCCCTGGCAACAAAAAACCGGAAAAACATCAACAGGCACTTCCAAAATATAACATCTCAAATAATAAACAATGATACCAAATTCGCTAGATGAATAACTAAAATTCGTATATAGCGGGTGCGCATTGCGGCGGCCATGGGCGTTTTTTTTAGTATGTAACTTTGTAGTCGAACTCGTTTTCAGATAATTCGTGGACAGTCAAAAAAAGGCTGGTGAGGAAATGTATTTGTGATTGGATTTAAGTTTTATATTAGTTGGAAACTGTTTATAATATTTGTTCATGTAACCGCCTGAAGAAAAACCCCAATAATACAGATTGTTTGTATTTTTAATTAAAATAACTTATATTTATCATTTAGTTTTCATTGTATGTTAATTTCTTAGAAGTCAATTTAATCAATTTTAATAGTAAATTAGATATTGAATTAATATTTTAATAAAAAAATTAAGTATAAATTGAAAATTTTTTTTATATTTAGTAGCTGAAAAAAACCCAGAAAAGTATTAATCAAACTATGATTTTGAGTAACAAAAAGAATTTATAACAATTAAAAATAGACAAAGATAAACGGAAGTCACTTTATCCTATTGATAACTCTTGTCAAAATCATTATCTTGAATTTTTATTATTATTTCCTCTTCATCTCTCAAATTTTATAAAATTGACATGCCAAACTTAATGACGTGAATTATTACTCTCTTTATCTGCCCATGCCTAATATTACTCTTATTAGTAGTTAATATTGTTTCTTCCCTTTATATTTTGTGGGGTTTCTGTAATTTATTGCGAGACCTCATAGTGTTAAAAAAAGGCGAAAATCCCCTAAACAAGACAGCAATGAGCAATTTATCCATAAACCATAGTATACCCCACACACGAACATACGAAATCTAAACCTCGTTCGGAGCGAAAACACTACCAAAATGCAACTTGAATAACTTGTGTCGACTACAAAAAAAGCCCCAAGCTGTAACACAAACAAAACAATATATGAGCCAACAACAGAACACCACAAACTCACTGCGGAAGAGAAGTCACGACGCCATGTAACACCACAAACACACAACAAACAAAACAAACAAGAAGACCTAAGACGCTCAACTGAAAACAAACCAAACCAACACACAGATTTCCAAGGACAACCGCTCCCGTGAGTATTAACGGGCCATATTAACTCTGCGTTATGAATTGTTGAATGCTAGTATTTATATAGTTGCCTAACTGGCTAAACATTTGGTTTAACACTTTTAAAAATAAATTATTTTCTGATAAAAATCCAATTTTTATTGTTAATTAAAAATATTAAAATTTTTAAAAAATAAAATAATAAAATAAGAAAATATTATTCTGATTGAAATCCAATAAAAAGTTTTTTCTAAAAAAATTATATTTATTACGTGATATCTAAAGAAAATCTGTGTTAAAATTGATATTCTCAGTCATTGTCTCCTGCAATCCAAACATGAACATTATTCGGTCGGCAAAAAGATGCTTTTTGCAAAATTCGAAGTTCTTGAAGGGAAACTTGTCGCCACTAGTATTTCTTAGTACGTCTCGAATCAATTATTAATATTTCAAAATTTACGTAAACTATTTTTCTTTTTGAAGTTCAACTATAATTTAAATTTAAATATCTTAAAACATAGTAAAAATATGACTGCAATCTTTTCTAGGAAAAACGTCAAATATATCACGAATTATCGTAAATGATATGTAGATATTTTTATCGTATTTTTAGAATATTGGTGTCTTTGTCGTCCTATTACATATACCTTTATATTAACGGATATACACGTGTCATGATCTGATATTTATCGACAAATAAAATTATATGCATTATATCAAAAGACATATATACTTTAATTTTTTAGCGACATAATTATAACGAAAGATATATGCATACTATTTATGATAATTCAGAAATACACTCGTCATTCTTTCCATCTTTTGCTATTACAATTAATCAAAATCTTGATGATTTGGAGCTGAAAAAATATGATCGGGATATTTTTGCTACATCTGAAATTTCATTTTTTACTTTAGCAATTTCTAGAAACTTAACTTTTTAATCTAGAATATAAAACGTGTGAGAGCACGCGCGTTCATGTGCGTGTGAGGAAGGAAGTGAGGGGTAGGGACAAAAAGAGGTACAACTAAGCACGTGGGAGGCGTGGGGGCATAACGGCGACGTGTCGGCACAATCGAGATTCATCGCCGCCTCGCCACCTTTGGTTATACACATAAATGAACGCCGTACGTGGGCCCAACTGTAAAAGCCAGTTTTGCTCGCGATTTCTATTAACTTTTGATTATATTTTATATTAAAAAATAAATAAATATATGCTTTTTACTTAGAGGTGTGAGTATGAATCGTTCTTTTTAAATTTAAAATTCTCAAAATTCTTAATTTTAATTTTATCTATGAATTTATCAATCAATTTTACTTGAAAATTCATATATTTACTAAGTTTTTTCTAAATATAAATACATGGTTTGTAAAAAATACGAATCCACACTAATCTCCATCTAGCTTGTTTTATTGTTGGTCCGGAGATAATGGATAAATGTTTAGTTTGGTTAGAAATCATAATTTTACTGTAATTCTCTCCTGCTCCCTCTAAACAATATCGTTCTTATGCTCTTCAAATAATACTCACTTTTACCCTTTCACCAGCCAAACGTGACAAACCAACGTGATTATGCCTCTCCCTTAGCTCCTTGCCTCCTTGACTTTTAGTTTGCTGCCCTCCTCTCTTTCTTAGCCAACTTGAACAATCTAATTCCCACTCCCCCCGACAACTTGCTTTTCTCCCCATACACCCCACAACCTCTATCCAATTTTTTCCTCACTCTTCCCACTTTTTTTTTTCAACACCCATCAACCCCAAGTGAAACCGAGCGTAGAACGCCACACCCCATCCCCTCTCAAATGTACCTCTACCCCCCTGGGGGTGAGGCAGGGAGAAGGAGGTACTGAGCAAGCGATCGAAACAAACGTCTACACGCGGCCGACCTCACAATACAGCTATGTCTGCACTGACGGGAACCCGGACCAGCCGTGTAAACCTCGCGCATTGCATCGCCGGGGGTCGGTGCCCCGTTTTCCCACACTTGTCACCACACAACCGCAACACCTTGTAACTGCAACACCCCCCCACACAGCACAAAAACTATGAAGACACAGGTACGAATTTAACAAAAGACGCGAACCATAAAACATCACTACTGAAGCCGATGCATAACCTCCCCCCTCCAGCCATTCCCTTATGAGAACAACCCACCACAATGATTTGTTTCTAAATCTAACAAAACATTTCCCTTCACCCAAACGCGCTCACCCACGCAATAAGGGCTGGAGAACCACCTACACACCACGCAACACCTTTAGACAAATATACCATCCCTGACTGAACTTTTACTCTTTGTTCGTGCTTTTAAATTTTAACTCACGGCTTATCATCAGCTACGCACTTGTCAAGGCATAATATATACCTTTTCGAATAGTGTGTCTGGAATACCAGATCAAGTATTTGTAAAAATGATGATTTGCTGTAATCGGTATTTGCTTAAACAACGAGCACCAACTCCTTGTATATTATAAATACCTCTTAATATAGAAATAATAATCTAAACTACATAACTATTAATTACATATAGATATTATAATTGTAAAATAAAAAATTAACAGTTAAAAAGACGATTTGATATGAACTCGTTGTTAACCCAAATAAAGCTGACCCATCAAACAAAAAATTGTAAAAACATCGACAGTAAAACGCTACCCAACTAAGCAGGCCCTTAAAAAATCGAAATAATAAAAACCTGAAAACCGACCGAAAATTCGATTTGGTGTAAGTCTGTACACATTTACAAACCAAAAATCAAAAAAAAATCCGGAAAACCGAATCGAATACCGAATGATCCAACTATCCCCACGAAATATAGTTATCAAGTTTATATTTTCAAAGGGTATTACTATTTCAAAATTATAATGTATAATATTCTGTGAATATTATTCCCATTTTATACAACAAATCTAATTAATATAAGCAATTTAAAAGTGAACCTCACACACTTATTCAAATTGAATTTGAATAACGGTAATATGAAGATAAAAATACAATGAATGGCGTACAATCCTATCAGTATATCTTTCAATCTTAATCAAGATTAGGGGAACCTGATATGAAAAAAAAAATTGAAGCGTCACTTTTGAATGAACGTATCGAAGCGCAATTGAATTGCTAGACTTTAATGTCGATTTCAACATCAAGTTGGCAAAAAAAAACAACTACCTCCGTCTCACTATATGTGCCACCCCCCGGCCCCAACTTGGTAGTAGATCACGTAATTAAGACTTTTAATACAGTAGAAGAATTCAACTAGCTCCAATTCTAGAGCCTAACATTAACAAAGTCTTAATGATTCTATGCTAGAGGAGTAGTTTCATGTCACGATGCTCACCGTTATCCCCCATCGAACATATATTGTCTACGTTATCAGACTATAAATAAATTATATATCGGTAGTCTTGGTCATGCGAGAAACTAACGACTGACCATTTTCTCTATTCTAATTGTCACTTATTTTTAACATTTGTAGGATTATCTTAACCTTTAGTTCACTAAAGCTATTGTTCGGAGCCTCATTTTAGAAAAATAATTACTCGTGAGGTTATGTTTCTAAAAAAAACATTATATTCCTATGATTGTCGCATTAATAGTGGATTGTAATGAGAGCATATAAATCTGAAAATTCGAAAAAAAAAATAATGTGACACAAATATGGAAAAACGAAAATTACAATTCATTGAAAAATATCTTTTAGGGTGAGTTACTTTATATATAAAGAGAACATCAAACTATTTTTCATTTCAAAATGATTGACACCAATTTAAAGTAGATGAATAAGATTTTGATTTTTATATAAGGTAGTAAATATTGCGATTTTCAGATGAGAGGATTTAAAAAAAATATTCGTGTTAACTTGAACTTCTTTAACACATAACTAGTTATTCTGATATTGATGGTTTAATTTATTTTTTTAATTAAAGTGTGTTAAGAGAAAATAGAAGGAAAAGGTAATGATCTACTACTCAATCAAATAAATTTTTTTGAGGTTTTTCAAAAAACATGGGCGCTACTAGAATAATACTAACATCTTTGTAACTGTTCCTCATCCGAAAGAAGTTGTTTTTTTCGAAATTAAAATCGCGTGATCTTCTTAAGATCAAAATATTTCAAACTATCAAAGGAGATTGAATGGCATTAGTTAATTTTATATTTGAAAAATAAATTATCAAAATAAATTAATTATAAATAATACATAAGGACTTTACATCTAAAATAGCTAAAAAAATACATTTAAATAAAAACATATATGACAAAATAATATAATAATGCTCTTTTCTTAAGTTTCACTTTAGACCCCTAATGTTATTGAGTCGGCCTAAACTTTTTGGTATGTTAATGTCTAGCAATGACATTTCATATCTTATTATTATTTATTGGTAAATAAATTTCACTTGTTTCATTTCTATCATGTTTTTGATAGGTGAAGTGATAAAGAGGATAAGCACTGAAGTTGGGTTAATGGATACTTAAATTGGATGGACCGGATTTTATATAAGTGGGTTGGTAAAATAAAAATATGAAGCAAGATTTTAATTATATTAAGAATATATTCACGTAGGAGCCAGGCATAATCATCATATATAACATAATAAAAATTGTGACATAATATTAACTGTTAAATTGAATGGCAAGTATAAATCTATAAATATATAAAAAGCTAAACTTCAAAAAATGATTTACTAGTCAAACTTTTCAGAAAAATATGTCGAAGTTCGTTGAAATTTGTGACCATCTCATCGAAAAGATTAAATTATTAAAACTAAAATTCTATTTCATTAAGATGGCGATGAGATTCCAATCCTAGAACCTCTGCTTGGGTTGGTATCATGTCAAGGTGACTGACTATTCATCTAAAAAAAAAATTAGTACTTAAAATATTTTTATTAATTAATAATATCTTCAACACAGTTCATTTAGAGTCGAGCTAATGCCCAAAATTCTGAAACTTCTTGCTTTCAAATTATCTGAAATTAAGGTAAACTTTACCCACTTCAATATCTTGGTTCTCTTAGCCCATATTCGACCACCTAGTAATGGGCCTGCTTTAACAGCAACTAGGCCCAATATAATACCTATCCATATTTGGGCTTAGACTTTGATACGTGTTTACCCTGAAGGCCCATGCAATATTTTCTAGACTTTTTGCATTAACTACCAAATACATTCATTTTGTTTTCAAAATAAGTTCTATATACAATATCATTACAAAATTTAATAAGGGAAACAAATCTGTCTGGTAACAAAAATCAATTATAACAGGATTGGTCCTTAGCTTCAAATTAATTTACTTGTTACTAAGACAATTAGATATTTTTATCAAGAAAAAGAAATAATGTGATGTGCTATAAACATAAATGTACACGTTTTTTTTAAAACAAGAAAGTACAAGTGATGGTCTAATTATTAATGTTATTATGAAAAGAAAATTCTACACATAGTAAAAATAAAATGTCAAGGTTTGCCCCACAATTATACATAAGTAATGATGAAGGGGTGTTAGTCATGTAAGCAGAGACAGATTTAGGATTTTCAGTAAAAGAATTTTAAATGTACTTCTAAAGATTAAAAATTTAAATTCCTAAGAAAAATTTTGAATTTCCTAATTCACTATGCCAATATCTTGGTAGTCTTGTATTTAAGAGATTCAAAATTAATATAGATACAAAATATATTTTATTTACCGTGTATAGACAATGTAGTTTTTGTCGATTTAGATCTCTACGTATATTAAAGGATGATCAGTCGAACATTCTTTGTTAGAAAATTATAAAGTATCTATATATATAGGTAAACTATATAGGCCTAGTTATATGTACAAATTCTAGAACACTAGTTTTTTTAACTCCACCATATATAGCTCTAGGTAAACATTTCTTGTCTAATATTTTGCATACACCACCACTATACATGAGAAAACAAGTGTGAAAACTAAGGCAAACTCATGTAAGGAATATTATTGAGCCATGCCCCAACACAAAATTAAAAAGTTACTTGAGTGGTATAGTATGGGCCTATTGTCCCATTATTAGCATAGCATAGAATTCATTTCATAAAACCAACAAAAGAGAAACATATCTATAGGAAGTGAATATGTATATGGGTGAGTAGGTCATAGAAAAAATATGGCATGTGGGGGACCTCTTCATGAATTAGAAAGCATAGGTCACTTTTAGTGTTAGGCTGGCTATTCCCCACTTCACATACCATTTCTTGTGAATCTATGACAACAATATATCATTCACCTAACCCTAGCAAGAATATTGGCAAGCAAACTCTACCCCATATGGATATAGATAGTCTTTAATGCCCTACCTTCCTTGCTGTATTAGTACCCTCCTAGGAAACATACAATATGAACATATATACAATGTGCAATCATATATGCAATACCACCTTGTTTACTCATGCCATGTTTGGTACTTTTACTTGTAATAATCGCAGTGTGTGGATTAGTTTGTGCATATATATTCATGAATTGATTTCATGAGATATTTACTATTTAATATTTTTTTGCATGCACACGTAACGAGTAACTCTCTTTCTATCATAATTTAAACATATGAAAAGAAATTACTCAATATTTTTTATCTGTATTGAAATTTGAACATGAGAGTAGAAATTTTTTAATTTAGTTTATTAATTATTAGCCACACCCTTAAGTGCCACATGTCATGTTTAATATTACTCCACTTGTCCTTAACCATGGTGAGAGCATGTGCATAGTTAGGTCAAGTTTCAAGATTTTATCCAAGAACCTAATAATATATCTCCCTCCTAGTAGCTTAATTATAGAGAGAAAAATAAAAAAAGATAGCTAGCTAGGTCTGGGTAATTGCACTTAATTATGGGTTTTGGCCTTTAGGTAGCTACAAAAAAATTGAAGTACATTAAAGTGCTTTTGGTATTGCCTGAATTCACTTTCTATGGCAAAAAGTATTTTCTAGAAAATTTCTTATATTATTAGTTGGAGAAGTTAGATACTATTATTTAATAGGGAAAATTATGCGGTAAAGTAAACTTATACTATTTAATTTGTTATAATTATCTTTTCTGATTAAAATTATACATTAATTATGTGGTTGACTTTAAATTTGTATATTTAGTCATTTTGTATATGTATAATTCGTCAAAATATACAAATACATATGTATAATATATAATTATTTAACTTATATACATATACAATTCACCCTTCTTCCACTCTCTGTTATTTTTGGCTCGCCTCTCTCCTCCCTCTCCCAATCTCGCTTGCTGATATACAAAATGTTATGTATAATATACAATGAATTACATATGACAATTCACCTATCTCGCTCTCTTCTCTCAGTCCACTCTCACTCTCCCTCTCCTGCCATCTCGATTCTCGCTAGCCTCTCTCCTCCTTTCTCCAATAGCGATTCGCTCTCTAACCCCTCTATCAATCTCTGTCTCCGTCTATATACAAATAAATAAATGTATCAATATACAATATCTAACCAATATAAATTCACCCTTGCTTCCCATCTTTCCCCTCTCTCTCACATCTCTCCTCTGTTTCCTAGTCTCTCGCGAATCTCTGCCCTCATATAAAAAAATGTAGCTCAAAGGGGACAACTATCAACCTAAGTATAGAGAATGATTAATTATTTTTCAAGATGACTATATGTGAACTTTCCTTATTAAATTTATTATTTAAAGTTAAATATTCAATGTATAATTGCAGACACTATTTGCGATGATTATCTAAAGATAAAAGATTACTTATAAGAGTTGAGTTACCAACACATTTTTTCTCTCTTGAGGGAAATTATTTTGAATTTTTATTAAGCAAACATAAAATAAATTACGTCGTAAAAGTATATTCTTTTACAATAACTTCACTGATATTGACCACACCACCTCGAATAAATTTTTCATTTTTTTTATTTGATTGGTCTAAATTTTTTAAAGTTCTTTTTGAAGAAGAAGATTTTTCTTAAAAATTAAAGAAAATGATTTTCGTTTATAAAGTAGAAAATACAAAATGCTTCAGGTTAACTCGAGTGATATTTATATTAATTATATCGTCCCATCCTTCAACATACGCTTTATCTTCACTCCATTCTCACCATCTATGACACTATCTTCACGAGTCAAGTCGATCTCTCATAGTATTTATCTATATTAAATATAAATATTTTTTTAAATAATAATAGTGAGAAAATAAGCTCTATTTTGTATCCATTTCTTCTTTTACCACTTGTCAATATAATTTTTTTTACCACTTATGTTCTCAAGTCACCACCATATGTGAGTGACAAAAATGACAAATAATATGTTTGTCTAAAACCCGCAATACCTCAAACTTTGTGCATTAATAATGTAGTTTTCTTTTTATTATTATATATTAAATTAACCTACTGCAACAATTAAAAGTTTATTGCACCCAACAATTAAAAAAAAGCATTTTTCTTTCTCATGATGTCATATGAAAATAAAAATTTACTATCACTATGAAATAAATATGAAAAAAACCGCACAAAACGAATCAATTATGTTTACCAAAAAGGGTTGTAAGGAGTTTTATTCTTTCTTTCTAATCAGATGTTTATAATTTGAGTTTTTTGTGTATAATTATTAATTTTGGTTCAGAGTTTTCTGTAAATAAAGTTGTCAAATTTCAATATACCACCAAATGAAAAAATAAAAGATTCAAAGATATTTATTGCAACTAAAGATTAATTTTGTTAACCTTCTCCATTTTCTCAAAATTATTTTATCCAAAATTAATTTTAAAAAAACTCGGAAGTTGTTTCTACACCCAAACAAAAAATACCAAAAAAACAAAACAAAAACATAAAAAGATGTCATGATGATACCCATAAGATCCAAAATAACAAAAATACAAACTATATTCCATCATAAAGTTTTCAAAATAATCCTATTTTCTGTACAATCTGCATGGATGCCACATGTCTCACCTTCAAGCTTTGATACGCCACCGCAACTTTAATTAATTTGTCTCATAATTACTCTCATAGTTTTAAGGCCTATACACTGGCGCATCCAAAATTTTGGCGGAAGTTTAAAAAATAAAAATATAAACGTATAAATAATTTTTTTAAAAAGGATTTTTTGAATTTAAAAGCATATTTTAAAATAAAAAGTACTTGAAAAACAAAACAGAGGGATTCACCAACTTAATATTCGGGGTTTTACCATTGAGTCATCTATTTTTATTTGTTATGAAAGATGTTCAAAATATATACATCTATAAAAATATAAAAAATTTACTTTATATATATCGTATCGTGTATTTTTTTTTACACTGTGTGTGCGGGTGAACACCCTAGACCAAAATTGGTCCGTCCGTGCCTCTATATATCAAAAATATTTTTTCCATTTTAACTTTGTCTATTTATGTCTCAAAAGAGTTAAATTGCTTCTCAATTTTCCAAACTCAACAACAACAAAAAAAAAAAAAAAAGTAAAAATGAACAACTATTTATATATATCGTTAATTACTCTGTCTTTATATTAAATAAATGTTTTTCAGTTTATACAAATAATTAAGAAATTATTGATAAATGAGTTGATTTTATTATTCTTTTCATATAGTAATTAATTGGTTTTATTGTAATTTTCTTATAGATTAGCTTCTTTTAAAAAATATTTTAATTCCTAGAAGTATATAAATTATAGATATAAAAATTTTAAAAATGTCATTCTTTATTATTTCTATTTGTATAACATCATTTTATTTTTATATTTTTTAAAAATTTTCATTTATTGAAACCGAGTTTTTAACAAATATACATAAATAATTTATTTAATTATATGTTACCATTTTAGATTAAGAAAAATATCAGTAGATTAGTCATTCAAGAATGCAACTCTCAAGCAAAGCATAATATTTAATTTTAATTATTCACATTCTATTTTAAATACATAAGCATTAGTAATTTATTTAAGTAAACTATCATTATCTCATTTCTCTTTGAAGTTAAATTTTTCATAAATAAACATAAATAATTTATTTTAATTAATAAAATTGATCAATAATTATAAATGAATTATTCAATTATCTTATATTTATTAAATTTACATTTTTAAAACTAATAATTTTCAGAATTAAAATAAAAATTATGTGAGTTATATATACGATATGACAAAATATTAAAGTAATGTAATCCGATATAACGAGATTAGAGGCATAAGAGCATACAGAATGGACTAAATATGAAACAAATATTTTATTAAAGCAAAAACCTTTTAGTAATATGATGGAATATCTCACTAATAGAAATATCACACGAATTATATCGATACTCCTTTTTCAGCAACTGCACGGAATTGTACGAAGTTCAAGAATTTTATCTTGAATAAAGCATTAACAAATCCACATTTTATTTCTTCAAAAAATACTATAAATAGCATTGAAGAAAATCCCCAGAAACAACTTACTCCATTGATTTTAATGCAAAAGAAAGATGTAATTTAACATATATTAGTTCAATTTAAACATTAATACAACATTATCATAATACTCTTCACAACTCACACGAACAAAACGGAAATTGAAATTGCAAATTACAGCTTCATAATCAACAGACCCGACCCAGAAATCTTACATTCATTAAAAATTAAGGCAACAAAAAAAATCTAATAAGCTTCCAGAATTAGTTGAAATAATAACAGTAACACCTCTTCTTCGTCGTCGTCATCCTCCATCTCTTCCATCTCATATATACACACACAGTTTGTTCTTGTTTGTACTTGTTGATTATATATGGATGGTGCAGTAGCAGCAGCTAGTAAATTAAAACAATACACTTAAAAACTTGTATATACAAGAATCATCTCTCAATAATATCTTCTGTCGTCATCATCAACAATTGTTTAATTTGTAGGACCACAAAAAAGCGAGCTCCATCAACGGACCATGAGCTCTCCATAAGTTCTTTTTTTTTCCTTTTCAAGTCAGTAGGTCATTGACCCATCCCAGATCTGGTCCTCCACTTAATCCATTGTCACTGTAAAATCTGTTCGTACCACTGTTATTGTTCAGTTCTTCTACAAAGCTCAACCTCGAGCTCGAAACAGGGCTAGCAGATGGAAATTCCCTTGCGTAAAATTTGGTTCTGGAGTTAGAAATTGGACTTGGAGACGGAGTCGAAGGCGAAAGAAGGAACTGCTGCTGATCATCGTAACTAGTGTTGTTAAAATTCACATCCAGCCATGGTAAATTCCCATCAAAATTAACAGAATGAGAATGAGTAGCAGCTGGTGCTGAAGAATTGGGTTCATGATTCACATTCATAGCTTCCAATGAGCTAACCAATTCAGTAAGTGCATCTTTGTAACTCACCAGCCCAGATGGATCCAGCTGACACATTCCAGAGGACGACGACTCAACACTACCAAAACGATCACTGTAACGCGAGATAGGAGAAGAAAACTGGTTTCGATTTGCAGGGGAAAGAGGCGGTGAGAGGGATGGGGACATAGGGGGAGAGATATGTGACATACCGATTAAAGTAGAAGTTGGGGAAGCAGAAACAGAATGGCAAAAAACACAACAATGGTTCAGATTTCTGTATTTTTTCTCGGAATTCAAATTCTTAGGTGATAAGCCACTTTCGTAACAACCAGGTGGAAGTACACGAAGCTGCCTTGGTGTATGTGCAAAGAAACAAATCTTCCGTTTGCAGTTTTTCCCATCTTTGCACGCTTCAGTTCTATAACGAGTAGGATGAAGCCAACACTCGAACACTCCATGTGCAAACTCACAATTATCACCCCTGCTACAATTTCCTTTTCGAAATTCAGAACAGACCGTACCGGAATAATGAAACCTCCTCGGATCCCTCCGTCTCGCCTTCTCTCCCGGATGAGCAAAAGGACAATCAGTCCAATCGTGGCTCCGGCTACGAGTACACCGCCTTACTTTAAACTCATACATACGAAAATGATCAGATGAATACGGATCAGCATCGTCATCATCGTCTAAACTGTTATACGGTAAAAACTTCTGAAATTGAGCGTCTGATTCAGACTTTGGTGAATCCATAAACTGGACATCAGAAACAACATGGTCGATTGATGAAAGAGTAGCACGACGGCTTAGTAATTTTCTCGGCGGAATATCAATGTCGCGAAGAGATTTCTTGTAGAGTTGATGTGAGGGATGAAACTTATGGTGGTGCAATTCAGCACAAAGGCCTTCCATGATTTCCAATTCAAAATGTAGAAATGTTTATAAGAGAATATGGGGGACATGAAAAAAAGATGTGAACAAAGGGATGATTATATAGTAAACAAAAAATAAAATGAAATGAATATATTTGATAAAACATATTATTTTTTTTAGAGTGACGAGGATGGTGTGAGTGATGGGCAAGCAAGTGCGTGGCTGAATAGTATTAGGGATTGACATGCAAAGAGAGATATGTGGCAGCTCCATACATACTTCTTCTGCATGCAATATTAGTTTTTTTTGGGTATGAAAAGACAATATTCTCCTTATTGTTTGTTGTTTTTATACGCTCTCTTGTTTTAATTCGTGTGACACTTAACTTTTATATTATTTATTTAAATATCATAAGATTAAAAATCCTTATATTTTATTATATTATTAATTTAAATCGTTTTTTGTTTTCTTTTTTATATGTGCCACATTTGGTCTCTAATTTTTTTTAAACCTTTTACGTGATAGCGTTTAAAAATTATAAGATAAAAAGGACGTTACGTTTGTCATATTATTAACTTAATATGACAAATAAATTAAAATGATGAAAAAGTATGGGTTTTTTTTTAGTTTGATTTTCTTTTAAGATAGGTTATGTCGTCACATGGGGGTAGCTAGGAATCTTACTTCCGTTAATCTAATATCATCTCTTTTCTAATTTTTTTAAATCTATATTAGGAAATCTATATATTCGATTGAGAGTTAAAAGCTTCAGCCTAATTAAGGGTTTTTAGGTCGGACAACTTCAGGATCGAAGATAATATTATGAAAAGGAGACCGGAGATGTAATGTTAGTCGAAATATTATAAATTTAAATATTATAAAAATAATTTTAAAATCAACTGTTATTGTGTTTATCGAATTAAAATTTGAAGGATAGATTTTATGTAGGCGTAGATTCAAAACGAACCATAACATAATAGTTGAAGTAGAGTTTCTACACAATTTGATTAAAAAAAAGTATTTTTCAAAAATTTGTGAAGTTTTTTTTTTTTTTTTAATATTATTTTTTAAAACTACTATTGTACAAATTTCTTTTCCGATAATTTGACTTCTACCGTCGTGACTATCCTGTTGGCATCCTCTTCGGGAATTATTTTTTCACCTCTGTTGAGGACACCTGTGAATACGTATTATTAATTATATTATATAATATAATAAATTGGATAGAAGGTTTTCAATTAATTTTTTGGACAATCGCCGCGAGATCCACATACTCAGTCATTGTCGCTGCCATGCGACGGATCGCTCGTTTAAATCCCCCTCTTATTTGGCTCGCAGCCTCAGGGAGCATCGAACCCGTGACCTATGGCTCCTTTTACAGGAACCAGCGATCTGCCTTGGGAGGGCATGTAAGGAGCCTAGGGTCATCGGTTCGATTCTCCGCTCCTGAGCTGCGAGCCAATAAGAGGGGATTAAAAGAGCGAATTTCCGCCCATTGCAGAGACAATACCCGGAGTTAGTGGATCCTCGAGGAGAGGTTTTGTCACATTTTTTTCATTGAAAATTCAGTAATTTATATTTATACTATACGAATATAATTTATTAAATCTTTGACATTAATAAAACCTTCTGATAATAATAGAGGAGGCTAAAAGAAATGTTTGGAATCATGCGTTATTAGCGCCATTGTTATGAATTTTAGGTCTAACACTTTTTTTGAGCTTATGTCTTCCATTACTAATGTTGTAAAGGATTTTTAATTATTTTATTCCTGTTTTATTAATATAATATAAATATATTATGTGTCTCAAAATGTATCGAAATTATATATCGCTTTTTTTTTTGAGTTTAGTCTTTTTTATTGATCGTGTAGAGACTTTTAACTAGTAACATATAAAATTTTGAAAGGACATGAAAAATAATATAATTCGATGATAGATTATCCTCTTAATATGTCGAATATTGTTGGTTCAAGCTTTGATTATCTCTAAGTTACTTCTGTTTTGTCTATTAGAGAAGACTTTTTTCTTATTATTACTGTAACACATAAATACGTCTTAAAAGGACACTGAAAATATATAACTCAATAATAAATTACTATTTTAATTGATATTATGAAAATTACTGGAGTACTTAAATCTTTGATTATCTCTATACTGCTTTCTTCTTGCTTAAAAGAAAGATTTTCATTTACCAACGAAAATTAAAAGTATTCTTCAATGCCTGACTAATCATCCATCACATGACATTAAAACTATTTTTTTTTAAATTGCAATTATTATTATTGCGAAAGGTGCCTATTTGATATATTTTGTACTGCTTAATAATGCTAAAAATTCTTTTTATGAGTTAAAAAAATCTTTTTTTTTTTTCAAAGTCAACCTTTTGACCAGGTGTTTTAACTCACCAACTATTGCCCCTGAGCACGATGTTTGCCCCCGTTGCACTTTAATTTGTGAACTCTTACTTTACCCTTTTGTAACTTTTTCTTTTTCTTTTCTCTAAAAGCTACATGAGGAAACATTTTAAGATCCCACAAAGTGTATAGATGAAGAGTCCACCTCATAGGTGGGTAGATGATTTTTTGAATTTTTTTCGTGTCTTAGAATATTTGTATTTTGCTTAGTTTTAGAATTCTAATGAAATTTCAATTTCATGTAATAATGATTGATCAAACATTCAATATTTAATTCACTATTTCGTTTTGTTCTGAAATCTGTGTGATGAATGAAGAATCCCACATCGAAATGGATGAGTTCTTTCCTTGAACTCTTATAAGCGAGATCAGCTGGCTCTTTGAATGTCCTTGCCCTAATTCTCGCATTATATATATAATTTCTCTAATTAATGATTAAAGTGACAATCGCTTTTAATCGAAGATGCTGTAAAAACCTGAAATCAATTTTATATTATTTTGACCTAAATTTCTAAATTGAGTTAAATTTTAAAAGCATTAGCATTAAATAGACAAGGTCTTTTTATTTCCCCTTAAAATACCAGCAAGATTTTGTACTGTATCTTGAACGATTTTGTTATGTTTGTTAGTATTCAAATTATTTTTTTTTGTTTTTGCTCTTTAATGCTGTTATTTCTCACATTCTATTTACATTAAAACACCCAAGTGCTGCCCGTTGGACCCAACCTACTATAGCAATAAATTAAGCAAATGCAATTTGGTCTACTGTTCTAAATGTATCGGTTAGCAACACATTTTATTGGTTTTAGAGTTAGCCTTTTAGGGTAAACAAGAAATGACTCAACTCCTTCATTTCGGGATATTTTTGTTTACTTTTAAAAAAATCTTTATTAGTTTTATAAAAATACTTACCTTTCATACCACCCACCCATTTTTTTCCTATTATATTTTTTTTTTACTAACTGCCACACACAAAATTCAAATGATCAGTCTGATACAAATATTCTAACATACTTATTCCAAAAGAAAAAATGCCTTCACTATTCACATCCAATCTCTTTGTAAAAATTTCAGAGATAACTTATACTATATTCAGATCCTATCATCTTGATTTATTTTATAGAGTATTTTTTAAAACCCACCATTTTTCGACCTACGTACACTACTGAAAAAAATCATCATCATTGAGTCTAGCACATAGATTTTGCAAGAAATAAAATTTATTAAAAATAACTTCAACAAATAAGTAAAATTTTCATATAATATAAGTATATTCTTTAAAATTACGAACATATATCGAGAGATACCTCCTGCCATTTGTTTTAAAATCAAATAATTAAATTTTTTAGCCAAACATTTTGGTGTACGGTAATGAGGGTGTACTTGGTTAGTTAATTATTTTTGTAACGAAAGTTAGTGCCAATTTTGTCGATTTTGTAAGTGATGTAATCAAAATTTGTATGGTCAAGTAAATGTTAAAAAAATACAGAGTTTGGTTTCTCGTTTTGAGCAAATCGTTTTTGAATAAAGTTACCCTTTAAATAATGCCACCTGTTTTATTATCATATGGACCTCACGTGGAGAATCGAATACGGCTATTCCCATTGTTACCTGCACGTATCAATGCGAACAGCAAGTTCGTCTCATGCTGGCAGCAACCACCCTCCACCCCACCGCAAGGGGAAGGTGGTAGAAGGGATAGGGCGCCGTTTATATTCGGGAAAAGTTCCGCCTCAAACGTCGTCGCGTAGGCAGGTGAGCAGAATAATGTTTTTTAGAGGATTATTAGGAGATGAGGGAAGTTGGGAGAGAGATTGTAAGAAAGGAAGAAAGATGCTGAATGGGATGGGTTCCAATAGTTTTATAAAAATTTATATAGATGGTAAATCAGGTTAGTAAAGGAATAGAAATTTTGAAATTAAATGTATTTAATATAAAAATGTCATTCTTTTTTAGATAATTAAAATAAATATCATATAAATTGAAATAGAGAAAATATTATTTAACTTTTTTCTATATTATCTTTGTAATTAAGGATTTTTTGAAAGCATTTATATTTCTTTGTATAATTATGAAGAAGTTTGTTTAAGGATTAAATTAGTAAAAATCATTTTTTAATTATTCCTTTTTAAAAGCCCGGGTAAAAATGAAAATTGAAGTCGAACTAATTTTAGTCATTTTTTTTTGATCATCTAATTTAAAATATTTTATTTCATATTAGTTGTCCACCATACGAAATTAAGAAATCTTTACTTAAATTTTTCGTATCCTACTTGCAATTAATTCGTATTGAAAAATGTTCACATTTGTTTATAAAATTTTTGAAGAATTTTTTTACGAATTGAGATAGTAAAATTATCTTTTTATTTTTAATTTCTTTTAACATATATGTGAAAAAGTGATTAATTAATATAAAAAGAAAGAAAGTAACGAATATGTAGACTCTAAGTGAAATCTTAAAAGAATGGTGAAATCGTTTAGTGATGATTCACTAAGCTTTTATTTTTGTGAAATCGGCAAATATCATATACATATATAGAATGTTTTGAGTCGGGTTAATTATGGTGGACATGTGGAATAAAAAGAAGGGAAATTATACGAATAAGTAAGTATATATTAGTTATTTAATTAATATAGTTAAAAATTTGAATTATTTATTATTCGTTATAATTTTAGATAAAATTATGTCGTGATTTTCTATTGTCTGAATGGCCGTTATTACACTTTCTTTAAAATATTTATATAACTATTAATAGTTTAAATGGTGTTGTTTTTGTAAACTTTTACTTTGACTTTAATACACAAAAGTTAAAGTTAGGTGTTTTTAGACAGTTTTACTTTGAGTTTATACAAAATTAAAGTACAAACTCAACTTGAGATTATTTATACAGTACACAACCTTTTGCATACTGCAATTTATATAATATAATTTTTGTATAGTTATTTAAAGCTCAAATGTTTATATTTGTATAAATTTATTATTCTGAATTTATTCTAAGATAAAGCTCAAATGTTTATATTTGTATAAATTTATTATTTTGAATTTATACTAAAATAAATATAATCAATGAAACGAAACCAGTTTATACACTACAATAAAACATACCTAAATATACATATATATATGCAAATTATACAAATATACCTAAAATATATAAAAAAAACACACAACTTAGACGAAGAGTGCCCCATCCTTACGCTATAATTTAACAGTCCGTTAAATATAAAATATGGGGGGTGAGAAGTGGAAATTTATTATAAAAAGCTTAATAATTAAAAATTATTATATGTTCTATTTACGAGAAATTGTCATTCTTTTCATACTTTGGAATCTTACGTTTTGAACTCTCGGCCCAACAAAAATGAGGGTTGGACTCCCCGTAGATGAGCTCATAATTTCCATCGTTTGTTTCTTTTTAGACACTATTTAAAAAATAATCAATTATAGCGATAATAAATTTAGTATAATAATATAATTATATATGTGTTGGAGAGGATAAAATTTTCAATAATAGCGATAACAAATTTAGTGTCAAAATATTATTATATATATGATGAAAAGGATAAAATATAGACATAACTTACTCATATCTTTTAAGATAAAATTACAAATGATAAAATGTATGTAAACTTTTTAAATTTCCCTGATATGATAAATTATGAATCTTTTAAATTACAATTACCTTTTCTTTTGGCGAACAAAAAGTTTTATAAGAGAACGTTAGACCGTCATTTTGCATGTTATTACAAACAATAAAATATTTTTAAAATATGACTAAAAAATCTAAATAGGTGGCCAAAAAGGATATTTACGCCAGATGAATTGGGTTTGTGTTTACAGAGTGGCCCATGTGGTTGGAAAGGCCCATCTTAAGTGACAATAGTAGGACTTGTTTGGTTGAGAAACAAATTAATTTGAAATTAGTTATGGGGAAACTAAACAAATATTTCATAAAAGTAAAATAAGTACAAATATGTACCTTTTTATATTTATACCCTACTAAATAATTATAATATTTATCTCCACTAATTTCGCTTAATTAATACCGATTCAGTATTATATATTGTATTGGTATTATTAAAGCGAATAATTTCACTTAATTGATACTATATCAGTATATATACTGTATTGATTAAGCATAATTATCAACTTTAATGATACACATATACAGTATCAGTTAATGGAAAATCACCAGTCTTAACAAATGTACGGTATGGACCATAGTTTTTTTTTGAATATCACTTTAGTTACTTTGAACTAAGGTATGAGCATGTAATTATTTTGAGTTTTTTTTTTTTGGAACCATTTTATGTATGTTTTTTCCACCCGTGTTATCCCCATGTGTTCCTCAGGTTTTCAATGTAGGATAAAAATAACACATCCACATCGATCAGGATACAGCTCATCCTTAAAACACTGATCCTGGAATTAATTCTCTTATCCCTCGTACCGAACGAGCCCGTATATTATCATAGTATACACTTTGCTAAGTAAGTCATCAAGCAAACCAAACTCAAAAGATGAAATAGCTCAGAACTCTTCATCATCTGTATTTCTAAGTACTTATTTGAACGAATACAGACTTCTGCTTACAGTAAACGTAACATATCTGCCTAAGAAAATGAATATACAGTACACAACAATGAATTCATTATACAACAATTTCTTATAACAAAATGAAAAGTCTGTATGCCACTGATCTTTGATGCACTGGAAATATTTTCAACTTAACAAATTCAGCAGAAAAGTGTTTTTTCATTGCCAAAAATAATTTGTACAGCCAATGTTTACTTGAAAAGGGACTTGCTTTCAGTGAAACTTAACAACTATGCAGGAAATATCATCCTTGCTTTTACGCGAAATTGCCACTTCTGATAAATGTTTAGCTGCTGCTTTCGCGTCTTTCATGTTCTTAATGCAGTCCACTGCCTCTTGGTTGGACATTACCTACAAATACGCGAGGCAAATGTTTAACAAGAGCGAATACAACATCCTCCTTGAGATATTTTAGCTCTTATTTTGAGGGAACAGCTTACCTTCCACAGACCATCGCTTGCCAAAATAATGAGATCTACATCGTTATCTATCAGCTCAATTGCCACGTCTGGATCTGAACTAAGATGTCTTTTCAAGCTCTTGTCTCCAAATGCCCTTGCAACGGCAAGCTGTCCATCAACACGAGGTACATCACCTACAGAATTCGAAAACTTTACCAACTTATGGCTAGACAATGAATTACATCAATGAAAAGTATATTTTAGTTGGTACAACGATGCAACAAACAGAGAATTCTAAATCATTAAGACCAACAATTGAGATGAATGATTGACGTTGGAGACCTTAAGAACGTTAGAATTTGAGCATGAAGAGTAGAGAATCCATTCAAAACAGTCCAATGTAATCGTGAGAGAGTGAAATCGCCTATAGACCACTTAAACTAAAACTTGAATCATTAAGACGTAAGCTACCTGGAATGTTTGAAACAAATCCGCCTTTGCTTTCAATTATCTCCTCCCTTTTTCTCTGGTGTTGGGCTCATGATCAACTATCGCTGCTCGCAACCCCTTTCGTTGTTATGGACAGCCTCGAAATCTCCCCTTTGCTACTATAAGTGTTAGACTATTTATCAGCATTGCAGTAACTGCAGTTGACCCTCCTTTTCCCAATTCGAATGCTTTTGCCAGAATTTCTTTGTCTGTACTATGATAAGCTCTACGAGTTGCATTCACAGTATCCGTCCAAACGTCATGCTGAATAAGAAGAATGGGAGTAACAGAATAGCGAAAATGAGAGCAAAGACCAGTAGGACTTTGTGGGAATGTAACAAAAAGCGAGTTATCAGAACAGAGTTATGACAACACGGAACTCTTCTCGTGAATTATGCATTACCTCTTTCAAAATATTGTTAAACAAATGTGTCTGCAAGTAGTTTGCTACATCATGGCCCATATGTCCATCATAGATTGCGAATAGTCCCAAATCGTTGTTATGGACTTGCTTAAACTCACAAACTAAACAATCTTCCATCGCGTGATTAGACTTTCCCTTCACCAGGTGGGAACCATGAGTGATCCGCTTTGATGCTCCGCCCTTGCCTCTTGTATCTGGTGAGTCTGGCATGGAAGCCATAAAACATGCCTTTTCCTATCAAAGACATGTAGCAAATGCATTAGTGTGAGAACAATGACGCCTTGATCAGTACACCAATTAACCTTCTGCATGAGAGACAATTTACAGATACACATGAAGATCGATCTTGAAATTAGAGAACAAGTCCAGTGACAACTAAAATTTTGCGTGAAATCACATTTCCAGTTATAGCAGCAGTATGGCAATATCAATCTTCTCGTAAGGTGTAGGGATCGATTATTCAATTGCTATTATAATCATCAAAGGAAAGCACGAGAACAAAAAGTAAAAATTTAAACAGCAAGCATTACCGATTATTTTTCATATAGGTGTTAGTATTAATAATTGTTGTGTAATGCATAATTAGAAGATGATCTATCTGTTAACTACTCGTGGCCAGGATATATATAAATTCAATTTGCAGCTGCATAATGACAGATACATTATGTACACTTAGAATACCTGCTAACACATAAACACACAACATCGAGGGAAACTTCTGTAGCCTCTCTATCGAATAATTATGATAATCATCCCGCTCCCACTATGGCGGGGTGGCGAAATCACAGGGGTCTATTGTGTGCACAAATAACGAGAGACTGTTTTCACAACTCAAACCTAAAATCCGTGACCTGCTTGTTACATGACAACAATCTTACCAAGCCGAAACTCCCCAATCACAATTTGGCTGAAATTGAGTGTATTCCCTCACTCCCCAAATCAGTTAAGCCAAATCTCTGATCTAATAAACTATTAGCTAAAATTTTACACAGCCTATTATCAAATTCCCTAAATTAACTTAGACAATACAACTTGCTTGCCTAAATTTAATGTTCCATCCAAAAACAATTACTACGACTGAGTCTCAAACAAGTTACGAAATCAAAACTTCTTAAACCCAAAATAAAAAAAACAAAGTTATTTCTATTCTTGTGATTGCAGAAACCACAACCTTCCTGTTCTGATTTGCCACTATAATCTATTATTTTCGATAAAAATACCACAAATTACAGTTTGAAAAAAAATAAATGGAAGACAGAAAGAAATAGAATAAATATAACGCCTTGCAGAAACCTGATTGCATATATCTTCTACGGCATCAACAGTATAACTTTTAACGTATACAAGCTGATTTTGATTTCTTATAAATATAACAAACACTTGAAAATTAACACAAAAAATTGAGATAACAAACCTTCATCTTGTGCAGGATTTCTCTTCCTCCAGTCATGATTTTGAAATAGTTTTACACAGAAAAAAAGTAAAATTTGTAATTATGTATGTTAGTATGATGATATATAAAGCATGATGATTATTGAAACAGTAGAGAGTGGGGTATAATGTTATGTGCAAGTATAAATCACATCGACTTAAGAGACCATGTGAATAATTATGAAAGTTGAGACTTAGACTTTATTTTTTAAATTTTTTTAAATTCAAAACCGTGTTATTATTTATTTTGTATATTTATAATACCTATTTTTTTTATTCACTTTATAATAATGTATCTTTTCTATAAAGCAACGCGTTTTCGCCAACTTGTACCCCCACTTCCCCACCCTCTTTTCTCGTTGATACAACGTTATCGAGTTAATTTTATTTTTTTTTAAAATTATTAAAATGAATTTTAGTGTATTTTGATATTTTCAAAGTTGATTTTATTAATTTATAGATTTACATATTAATGATTATAACTTTTTTCGAATTTAATTTATATAGAAAATTATGATATGAAATATTCAAAAGAAAATACAATCAGTCTTCGTTAACAAGTTTGAGTTTTTTTTAACAACCATATATAATAGATTTTTTAATTTAAGTCAATCTTATTTCAACTAAAAAAACTCGTATCATTTTAATTTCTTTTTTTTTTTAAAACAAACATGCAATAACCCTTGTTGTCTTTGTACACAATCTATTTATTGAATTTGTATCCATTTATAATTATAAATCAGTATTTAGAAATGAAAACCATCAATTGGCTCCATAGTTTAACCCTATAATATGCACACACAAATTAATTATCTTGAAAAGAAGTTACAACTAGCTATTTCCTTCGTTTCAAAAATAATGACTATGTTTTCTTTTTGTCTGTGTAAAAAAGAATGACCTTTTTTTGGCAACATTTAACTAACTTTTCACGTGTGACATGTTTAAAATCACAAGATTAAATGACATTTTGATAATTTTGTTATAATTTTAATTTAATATTATAAAATAAAAAAGTCTTTTTTCTTTTCTTAAATTCTGTTCCAAGTCAAACTAGATCTTTCTATTAAACGGAGGGAGGGAGTATCCTTTATTCTTATTAGAAAATTGATTCCTCTCTTGTGTACTAATGAATAATTATCTTTTGGTTTAATAATATTAGATTTACTGTTTATTTTCTAATAATTCATTGTCCCTTGTTTTAATAGTACTTTCGATGATGTAATTTATTCAGTATTTTAACAAGTGGAGCCTTCAAAAGGCTAATTATAATTTGGTCCAAAAAGTAATGCTACTAATTGGTGCTAGGAGGTCCCATATTTATTTACATTTATCTATATTGTTATTTATTTTATAATCAAATAAATTCTGATCCAAATTAAACTAGGTCTTTATATGTTTATGTTACGGGGATTTCAAAAATGACAAAAACGAACACATAATCACTAACATTTAGGTACAAAATGCAAAAAATATTAATTAGATATATTGTGTTTCGTTGATAATAATTTTAAATGATACTTTCAAGTAATTATGAAAATTAAACACATGTTTTTCTAATAGAATTATATCTTTGGTCGGCGCTTTGTCCTCTATTATATCTAGCAATTGACATTTTGTCCATCATAATTTGCGGTCGACATTTGTACATATACTTCATGCCTGGCAATTTTATTATAATAATGTATTTAGTATAATTTTATATTTAAAAAATAATATATGCATATGATAGAAAAAATATTTTTAATGGTATTCTCAATTCAAATAAATCCTATTAAAATAGTATGTATAAAGAAAATACAATAATAAAAAAGCTATATCAAATATAATTAAAAGGTATAAAATAAAATTCATTAGATTAAAAGGAAGAGATATAAGAATACTAATATTGATAAAAATTGTGAAGAAAATGAGATAACGTTCAACTATCTACTTAACTTGATTTCTATTCTTAAATATTTATGTACTCTATTTAGAGTGATATCCTCGATATATTATATTTTATTTTATATTATAAAAAATTATGAAAGATAATGATTCATGACCGACACTTTCTAGCTATGAAGGGATAAAAAGAAATAGTTTGTGTAATGGAATTAATTTCCTAACAAACACAAAATTTGGCACAATTTCAACTTATAATTATACGTAATTTTTGATAAAAATATGTGAAAGGTAACAATTAAATTAAGAATTAAATAGATTAGTCAAATGTTATGGCGCTATATGTTGGAGAGGTAGATGGCTAGCCTCCTTCTTCTTCACACAACCAATAGTATTATTTAGTAATTTCATAGATTTCACCGTACTATGTTATCATTATATTGTTTTGATAATTTTTTTATTAAAGTCCGAGATTTTATAATTTTATCGAAAATAATTGTTACTCTAGTAAATAAAATAATAAAATTATATCTATCAATTTTACTTTTTAGTTTTTAGCGTAATTATAATATATACTGACTTATATTATCGGTGAATAAAAATTGCTAGAAATTTAACATCAATGTACGTGTGCATTCCATTGTATATTTTTCTTATATTATTTTTATATATGCCAAAATGTCAATCATTGTCTTATCTATTATTAGAAAATACAATGATGATACACCAAAATAAAAATGCTTACATAACTCAAATGTTTTCTTAAAGGAAACTTCTCTTGTTCTCACACCTAGCACAATAATAAATATTGAAGGCACCTACTTTTGGAAGGTAAAATTAAAAGAAATACGTAATATTAAAATATATTATCCATACTATACTCTGCGTAAAAAACATTTGATGGTATAGTTTAATTAACTTTTATAATTAACCTACTTTTGATTTGTTATTTTTTTCTTATTGAGTTTGGATTTATCGTAAACAATTATAGTAAGTTTTTTTACAATGATTATGTATACACTATTTTTTTCAAATCTAGCTCGTGAAATTAAATGTGTTATTGTTATTTTTATTATTCTTTTTGCCATTTGTCAATAAAAAATAATGAATATTTATAAGCGCCACATTTGATTGAAAATAACAGGATT
This sequence comes from Solanum habrochaites, assembly GCA_027704765.1. NCBI lineage: Eukaryota > Viridiplantae > Streptophyta > Magnoliopsida > Solanales > Solanaceae > Solanum > Solanum habrochaites. Next base: position 64,817,227 of record JAKWJA010002495.1, read on the forward strand.
TGGACAGGTCTAAGTTGGGGGTCCTGATAAAATGAATTTATTTAATTTTAATGTATATGTTCCACCTACTTTCATGCATGAATTATGCAATTTGAATTTATTGTCAACGCTAAATTTAAAAGTTGGACAGCGAAATGTACTTTTAATAATTACTCCATTGTAATTAATTATTACGTGATTTTGACTTGATATAAGATTTAATAAAATAAATAAAATTTTCTAATTTTTGATACTAAAATATGTTGAAAATATCAAATATTGTTAAATGTTGATCTTTACTGATATAAACTCGCTGAAACTAAAGATTAAAAATACACAAAAAACCACAAATTACTTTAACTGATTAAAGTAAATATAGCATAATAAACGAACAAATTTTACACAAAAAGTGATGATCCCGGATTCAAAAGATGGTATCTGATTCACTAGTATGATATTTAACCAAATCATGTAGAACAATAGATTTTTGTTAAATCTCATCAATCGACACATGCATCCTTTCTATTTCATAAGATTTTTAAAATTACAAATAGTATAGGGGAACATTTGGTCAAATGTAGTACTTTCTTGAAATGAATAAATTGTAACAATGCAAAGTATGGTTTGGTTCTACACTTGAGGCTCCATTTATTTATATACACATATTTAGATATTAGTGACGGACATCTAGATCTAAATACTGATGATATTTTAAAAGTATTTATTTTTTTAGTCATCGTATTTAAATATATCTTTTATTTTTAATTAATAATAATTTCTAAATGTTTACGTTTGGATTTGTGTATACATCTTTTTTTTATATGCATGTATAAATTATTTTTTGACAAAGACTATTGACCATCTTTAAATAAATGTTATTACGCCATTAGTGGTGGTTGCGAGATGGTGGTAAAAAATAATGAATGTGTGACCGTGGCTAGCAATGAAATGATAGTGATAAAAAATGATGGACATATTTTACGTGGCATAATTTACGTAAAATATCATGTTTAATATAAATTGTCATATAAATAGCCGTAGCCTTAGGTTGTTTGGAAATGTTCTTGACAGTTTCAAACCCGAATTCAGGTACTTTGTTCTTTAGATGATATAATATATTTGCAAGAAAACATGATATATTCTCTCAATTCAAAATCCCTTTTAGTCTAAATTTTGAATAAGCCACTAGTTTAAACACAAAGCTACATATATATTCAAACTTAACCTTGTCGAAATAACTTAGTGGAATTAATTGGAATAGTCTACAGTAAATTATGTTCCCTCTCAAAAGCAAGTTTGATACGAGGCTGAGCTATGTAAGTTTCAAGAGGTTCATCTAAACTTTCTTCAACATAAAATAAAAACATACACATAAAATTAAAATATACATTTTGGAGAAACTCAACTCAAAATCTACTAAATCTAAATTTGAATGATCTATCATTAATTTGAATCTTGAAGTTACATATATTCATTATATACTTCGAATATACTAGAAGCAAGAAGCAAAATAATCGCAGACATATGTATCACGATGTATATTGGATGTATAACATTGACTTTTGTAATACAAATGTAACAAAAATAGTAGATTTTTCTTGACTGACATATTACTGTCCTGTTTAATTGGAAAGACACAATATTGGTAGCATAGTATTATAGATTATTGTGAGGAGATTTATAAATTATAGATGTCCCTGAATTGTGGTTTGTAGTTAGTGATCATTCAAATTGGATGAGATTATTATAGTTTGTGATGTATGGTAAAAACAAGAGATTTCCTTCTTAATGGCTAACTCAACTAAATTTTAGCTCGTGTATCTGACGGTTTCATTTAATTAGATTTTGAAATTTATTAGTTCGACTTTCAATTATCAATTTGTAGGCATGCTAAACTGTTAGAGAATCATTAAGACTTTGGCTTATTAGTTATTGATTTATCGATTATTGATCATTATCGATCAATGGTCTATTAATCATGAGAATTTTTGTAAAAACATCACTTAGCAAACAAGTGACAAACCAATGATCCATCACATCAGTTTGACACAGAGGCACGCCTTCAAATATTATAGACAACCAAGAGTTTGAGATAATAAAAAATAAAAGTATGAAACTATAAACTCTAAGTCAGAATGCTTACGTACAAAAAATGGTATATTAGATATTGCTCTGTATACACACCATAACTGGAGGTAGCCACGACATCAAAATTGGTACCAAAAGCCCCATATAGTTCCGTGAATTGTATTAAATCTAAAAACAAAGAATCTAATGAGAAATCTATCGCGCAAATACCACCATCCAGTTTCCAACATATTAATAGTGAAATATAGACTCTTTATTGAATCGTATGACATTGAAAACATATAAAAAAATCATTTTGGTGAATGGTTTCTTTTCCATAATTACAGCTGTGGAGGTTTCGTGACAGACACATTGATGTCTGGCAATTCACAGATGGTTTTGTCGTTCTATCTGCATTTCAAGCTCACCGTACACAATGCGGCATCATGGTACATCCTCCTTGCCATGGCTTCTCGCTTGTACTACCAACATAACAAACAATTGTTGATCGATTCAGTGACGTATCCTAGAATATTTTATTAACAACGTCAACATTGAAAAAGTGAACAAATGAATAATTAGCATCATAATTTCCTTGCCTATTCCTACCAATGTGGACAACATTGTGACAAAGCGTGACGGTACAGAAGATTTTTTATAAACGACAATCAACAGTTTAAAAAGTGAACAAACGAAAGAGTACCCATAATTGTGTGTTGTTCAAATGACCCTAAACCCTAAGCAAAATCGACATACCAATTGACAGACGTTCAGTGGATATACTAAAAAGATTTTTTCATAAACGATAAATCACATTTGAAAAGTGAAGAATAAGTATCATATAGATCTATCTAGAGTATAAGGTTTGCGATAGATGAAAATTGTGCTTACCGAGACAACATAGCAAAATGAGATCAAGAAAAACGCTTAAGAAATGTAGCCGTCGCAGGTTCTTTCTCTTCCAATTTGTGGTAAACACAGAGTAATTATTAACTATATATTGTGGATGGATTGATGTGATTTCACGCTTTAGCATGTATTTAATAGGTAAACCGCAAAGACACTGGTTGATGAGAATAGTACAATATTAAATAAGATAAATTTGAATTTGACTGAATCAAATATTATTTATGTCCTCCAACTAATTAAGGAAAATATATTAAAGATTGAGTATGGTAACAAAATCTTTTCTTAAAGGACTACTTAGGAAAGTGAGTAACTTAATTTCCTTTTGATAAGTAATTTGAGATCAATACAAATAAACTGGAAAACAATTACAAAATAGTCTTTTATTTTTGGATTAATACTTAAGTTATCATTGAGTTTTCACATGTAACAATAATAGTCCCTCTTGTAATATTGATGTAGTTTTGATCCTTCTATAAACTTTGTCCATTTTTAACGTTGATTTTGTCTACGATTTTATGTAAAGCCGTCCAAATGGACTTAGCCCATTAAGCGAAATCCCGGCCCACCCAACACCGCGTTATCTGAAGATAGGATTAAGAGTAGATTTCAAGCCATTTAAAACTAATGACTTATAACCTATCCTTTCAAATTTATTGCCTTGAAGGCTTTTGACAAAACAGATTATTAAACAAAAATGATAAACGGAGAAAAGTGTTGTATTTATATATTTGGGAGATACGTTTCGTATAAATTAAAGATCTTTTCATAAATATGGATTTTTGGGAAGGATATTATCTTGAATAAATTCACTTTTGCTTCTATTTTATGACAAGATGCGAAGAAACTTTTGCTTCCTCGCGCATCGCGTAAAATATTTTTCATAATTACTCAAACGCAACCATAAAAAAAAACATATCCATCTCTCCAACAAAAATATTTTTAACTTCTCAAAAGCTTGCCTAGGAAATATTACAAGTGCAAAAAAATGAGGTGTTAGCCACAATTTGTTACTCTCTCGTCCATATTTACTTGTGCACAATACAATTTCAAGAGGTAATTTATTTTTTGAGCCTGTTTTACCTTTAGTAATAAATATTAATCAACACTAACAAATTTTTCAAAATATTACATTTAATATACTAAAAGGGTAATGTAGTAATATTACTTCTATTTTTTTTAATGTGTGTGTCAAGTTAATAGTGAACAACTATTGTTATTCAGAAGATATACCAATAATACCTATGAAATTTATAAATCAAATAATCTTATATAATTTACAATTATCATAAATAATAATGAACCATGATGAGAGTGAAATTAATCGAATCGAAGTGACAAAAATATGATACAAATAAATGGCTATTCAGTAGTTACATTCGTAGCTTGCCCATCAATTTTATTTAGGAAATATAATTTGGGATCTTGATTTATTATTCCTTTTAAATGTACACATAAATTATACATAAGTATACACTAATTAAAACATAGGTCTCCAAAGCCTACAAGCACAAAATTTCAAAAACAAAACACCAATGAAGAAAGTTCAAAATAATATGTTAGTTTTCATTGACTAGAAGGTAACGTTGGAAAATAAAATGCTTTCATTATAATTTGATTCAGGCGTTAGGAATTTTTTAATTGAAAAATCGGCTTTTTTATTATCGATAAGTCTATTAATAAGAAAAGTTATCTTTAGAGAAAATTGATTTGAAAGAAACTGATTTTCAGTTTAAAATTTTAAGGTGTCATGTGTTTTAGTTATAGCTTTGAATAATATTTTATTTCTCATAAATTATATATTCTGTTTTGCAATATTAAAAAAAAATTCTAACCATAGCATGATTTTACTAATAGACTACTTAATGTGTTTACATCTCTCCTACGGGTATAATCCGCTGTTTTGCTATCATTAGTCTCTCGATTAAAACAGGAGCTAGTTTTGGGCCTTTTGAATAGATATAGGACCTTCTTCAATTAGATGTATTGAATTTAAATTTTGTGGTTGATCAGAAATTAAAATGGCAGAGACTCTCCCGAGCTGTGATCTTTTCAAGACCAAAAATTTAAAAGCGTTTGAGAATTAATAATATGTCGTAGTCCTATGTTACAAAAAACAAATCAAAACAATTCAGACCACAGGCAACAAAACAACAACCACTCTTCGACAAATTAAGGTGACCTTGCACCGCCTTAAAGGAGAGTGTTTTAAAACTTATAACCATTGGGGTTTTTTATCAATCATAGATCAACAAAGCCAATGTCTAATCTTTTTTATAGACTCTGAAGTTATTGCATGAACTTGCACAACATTAGTTCTACGAGAAAAATTAATAGTAAGCTTTGGTTGTCATTTTTTTTTGTTTATTAATTGGTAATGGTAATTAGTAATTAATTAGCTAAAGTTTCTATGATTCTTATAATAAGGTAGATTCCTTTTTTTTGTTAATTAAGTGACGATGATTGTTAGATGGCAATTGTATCATTCAATTTTTGTATGAGACTACACCAAATTGGAGGGAAAATTAATGGTCGTACGTCGATTTTTTTTAATTAAAAACTTATACTTCGTTCCTTCTATTTTGTGTGATTATTTTTTCGCATTTCGAAATTTAAAAAAGTCATTTTTTGATTTTTTATTTTTGTTTCATATATTATCCTTATAATCTTTTGAAATTCAATTTATTGTGACTTCTAGTACTTCCTCTGTACGTAGTTTTACAAATATGAAATTTTATTTTAAAAATTTTTTGAGATTCCATAACGCAAATGTCCGTCAAAGTTAAAACTATTTTGACTCTTACAACGAAAAATGTCACATAAATGGTGAATATGAGGGAGTTCTTTTTTAAAGAAAATTGATACGAATCCCTTATATATATATGAATACAAACTAACTACATTAATTTATTAATTTTTCTTATAGGTACGATGGTCAGACTCGACATGAAACAAATAATTAAGACGAGGAATCATATTTTTGCTCTTTTTGGCTAGACACATCATATATATGTTAGGAGAAGGCAAATCATCAATACTAATTGTATGAACCACAAATTAAAGCTAATTAAAAAAAAAAGTCAGCGGGCATCACCTATAGAATAGATCTCACCAAATTGAATTATCACAATCTATTAATGTAATATAACAATCTCACTATACATAACAAAATCTATAAAAACTAAAACTATGTTAATTACTTTACTAATCCAAATTAATTAGCCAAAAAAAAAACAACAAATGACAACAAAATATCTACTAGCTTTTGTTACACTTATTATTGTGTTAGTAATTCTAATAAATCCATGCAATGCATGCAATAAAGATCCAATTTGTAAAGATGTGAATAGTCGTTTTAAAACTTGTGAAATATTTGTAGTTGGGATTACTCCATTTCCATCCCATACGTGTTGTAACAACTTAATCATAATGAATGATAACGTAAAATGCGAATATGATGGAGTTCGTAGATATTGTTCATGTATCGTAAATTTCAGCAATAGTCATGATCATCTACCTTATTTACAAGATCGAATCGAACAACTTTATATATTTTGCGATATTCATCTTAGCTTCCCTATCTCTGAACGCATGGATTGCTCTAAGTACTTTTATAAACTCTCTCTTCAATTCTTTTTTGTGCTTATTTTAATATTATATATATATATATATATATACTTGGTAACTAACATTTTTTTGTAAAATTCTTTTTGATTTTGTGCTTGCAGGCTTTAATAAGAACTTGAATTTGTTGAAAACGAGCTGTTCTCTGGGATCTAATGTTGTATTAGTTGAAATATGTAATAAATGTAGCATTAATTAGAGTAATAATAAATTAAAATAACAATAACATAACTCATTCGGATATTAGTAGCTCAGCAGATTACTTTCCATGTTCCCCACCCTATCGTGTCAACTATACACCTTTTCTCTTTTCGTTATTTTATTTTTGGGTACTTACAATAAGTGTCTACGCTTGTATTATAGGAAAAAAAACTACTAATCCTCTCACTAAGATTAAAAAATTAAGATGATATACGCATTATTAAAATATTAGAATTGTAATAGAAGTGGTAAAGTATTTATCATTCTAGATCAACGATCCTCTGATACCTCCTAGAGCGCATGAACCAAAGAAACGACAAATTAAAAACAAAATATGCAAAATAAATTAAAGCGATTCATTACTCAAATTTCATGCAAACCCAACGTGCTGTTTCTTTCTCTTCGGGTTCAAAATTCAATGAGAAGATGTCGTTTTTTTTTTTTTTTATTTCTAGATAAATATTTATATCAAATTATAAAAGCAATAGATTTAATAAGTCAAATACAATAATATGCTTATCACATGTAAATTTCAATTAAAGAATCATAAGTCACAAGCACAAGTCATAATCATAGAACAAGAAACTTATTAATTAAAAAAAAAAAAGAATCATGAAAATATACAGTATGTGGTTAGACTATAGCAACATGTTCACAATCTCCTTCATTCACAGACATATTGTACATAAAAAAAAAAACACTATTTACAACTAACTAAGATTTATTTATACCCTAGCATTGAGTTAAGAAATTTGATTTGATACGATATTTTTTTGTAATCTGTGCTTCTTTTTTTTGCTTAGAGTACATTCAAAATATCTCCCCCATACTCAATAGATATCTCCCACACTCCCAATGCTCCCCAATATCTCCCACGGACCCACTTTTCAAATAGTCTCCCACGCCACGCGCCCTCAATATGTGCGTGAGTCGTTGAATATATCCACTAAGACAAAAAGGGTGCATAAAATAACATAAAAATTAAGTTTTAAAAATATAATAATGAGGAACTTCTAATTTAATTAAATGTGTCTCTTGAAATTTTTCAATCATGGTCTAAGAAAATCCTTAACTATTTCCTCAAAGATTCCATCCAACACAATTGAAAGAAGAATTATTTAGAGACAACAAACCGATAAGATATCCTTAAAAATAAAAATAACAAAAATAGGGTCAAATATCAAATCTAAACGTCTACGTAGTACGAACGGACTGTCACATCGAATCCAACTTTGTAAAAGAATTTTAGATATAGTAAAAAAACACATTGTTATTAAAAGATTGACCATAGAATCAAAATTTTCCATTTGAATTTAATTTATGTTTAGCATCCGTAAAAGGAAAAAAATAAAAATATTTAGCATCCAAAACGACCAATCGTTTTTCTTGTCTGTCGTGTTTCGCTGAAGGTGGTGGATATGATAAAGGCTTTATATAGAGATTAAATTATAGGCCGGTTATGTACAGTGTAGCAGGTCAACAAGAATCATATCAGTTCAAAGGACCAAATAAATAATTCGTAACCGTTTTTTTTATACCATATTACCTCTCCTCTCGCTATATACCGCCACCTCTCCCGCTTCCGACAAACTACAAAAAAGCTTCGGTCTTTTTCTTCTTTTCTGTTTAGTTTTTAATTATAAATAATATAAGATGCTTTAGAAAAAAAAATGGGCTGGACTGGAAAAAAGATCGATCCCATGATCCCGAGTTTATTGATGATTGATGAAATTTACGAATTTTCAGCACCACGATTCTATGATTTCATCGATGGAGAGACGGAGGATGATATGCGCAATGCAGAGCTTTGGTTTGATATTACTAGTAGCTATGCCCCTTCTCGTACGTATTTTTTCTTCTTGTTGGATCGGCCTGCTTGCTTTGTTGGTTTCAATTAACAAGATTTTGAGAAGTTTATAGCCAAGTTATTCTGACTTTCGTCTTATTGGCGAAGGTTCAGTTCTAACAACCAACGTGTCATCTGCGCTTACTAGTTTTCTTCTCTTCTCAACTATTCCAATTTTTCTTCTTCTCAAACTCCACCCTTACCCCAATTCCATTCGCCAATATTCCACCGGAATAGTTGTGTGCATATTGTACTTACTACTCGGGTGGATAACAACCTACTTACTTGACTTTTTGAGATATGTACTAGTTTTATTGTGAATATATTACAATTCATTTATTAATTAGGGATTTATCCTGAAATAATTGGGGATTAGCTTTGAAATTATTGATAAATACATTCCTGGTGGAGAACAGAAACGAGAGTTACTGTGAAAAAATTAGGGTTTCAAGGCTAAGGTCAATTTTGGGAATGGTTAGATTGGTAAGGAATGTATATTCATGTCACGCGCAGCGCGCCCGAGCAGCGGCGCGGGTTCTAGTAGTTGTTGTGGGGAATGTTTAGTATTGAATTGATTGGCCTATGTCTCAACCTTAACTTTCATCAGGTTGTTATACGTAAAACTGATGGTTTTCGATTTCCACATTGGTAATCTCAATTCTCTCGTCCGCTCTACTCCTATATAAGTTTTAAAACAAAAAGTATTTTGGATGATTGCCTATTCTTTCATTAAAATATTATTGGAGGTACATTGGCAATGGATCCACTCTGATTGTGGTGGTTTTTGTAGATTCTGGTGATTGTTGATTTTGTTATAGAATGTAATTTTGAAATGAGAAGTTGATGTTTAGTTGCGTTTGTTGTTGGATTTTTGCAGCTTGTATGCCAAGAATCAAGACCAATAGATCAGTACAAGTTGAGATCCCGTGTGATTTCACTGAAGGCGAGAAGTTGGAGAGTAATACAAGTCTTTTGGTATTCAAAAGAACTTGTCAGATTCGATAGACACACTGTTCATTTCAAATAATAAGCAGGATTAACCATCATGTTCTTACTCTTTTCAATGCACTGAACAGGCCTCAGCTAGGTGTTAGGAAAGGTTACACAATGAGAAGCCAACGAACCTAAACCTGCCGCCTTGAGGTTTTTCTGTGAGTTAAGGAAGAGGTGATATCAGATGAGAAAAACAAACCTGCAGCTAAGGTTTTGTCTTGTGAGGTTAAGGAAGAGGCAACACCAGATGATGCGATCGGAGTGGAACTTCATAGCAGTCTTGCCAATCCGGTACTTCCGCTTATCCTGTGGTAACTGAAGCACCATTTAGGATCCTATTTTGATTTTCATATCTCATTGTACTCGTTAAATTTTACAGGAATCTGTTAAGAAACAGCCAACTCTCAGGTTAGTTTACCAAGGGCTTTCCTCAATTTTTCTTGTGGCTTTAGTGTTGCCCATGCGAGGGTCTTTTGGAAACAGTCTCTCTAATCTCCAAGGGTAAGGTGCGTACCTCGTAACTTCTACCCTCGCCATAAAAACCCATTTACGAATATATTTATTGTTGTTGGCTTTAGAGTAGTGGTTTAAACACCATGTTGTGGAGACAATTTTAAAAAAAAACCGCTAAAGCATCTGTCATAAGTACCCTTCTTTTGATTAAGAAATTTGCACCCCAAGACCACTACCAACAATGTCTAAGAAGATTGACCCTATGAAAACTGATTCCACCAATCAGAAAACTGCGAAGAAAATTCCAAGCATGCTTAGAAATCCTTCACGGTGAGGGCAAACACAGGCCCTTGCCTCCGAAAGAGCGCTAATCCTATCCTGCCATTCCATACCACAAACCCGTGAGAAAGTAAGTGATGTGCTGTTGTGTAGCTTCTTGGCACTTCAATTTTTCATTTTCTCATTGTTCTTTCCACCTTCTTGTTTGATTTACTTCATTGCACAGGCAAGCAATCATGAGAAGTGCTGTTAGAATGCCCAATTTTGGCCAAGAAAACCAAGCTATAAAGAGACAAAAATTAGAAAGTGGAAAAGCCAAGCAGGTAGTTCATCTTCTCTGGAAAATGCAGAATTTTTCAAGTTGTTTCATCTGCCTCAATGAGACTTTGCTTTTATTTTTCTGTCTCTCGAATTGCTAGATTCTGGATGTCAAACCCCAACATTTGCCGCACAAATCAAAACCTGGAGCCAATGGCTCCACCTTCTCTTCGGTTGCTAAAACTCGTAAAGAGGACAGAAAGGTTTTCCATTGACTTCATCTTTCTCATCTTGCATGCTATTTGAATACTCAAAATGTATCTAACTTGGAGTTTATACTGTCTAAGATGTACGTCCGGGAACCAGTACCACAGTTTATTTCAACAGCAGAAATGATGAAGAAATTCCAATGTAGCACAAGGGGAATGTCTCTGTCCTGCATGAGCAGTTCCACTTCGCATGTAACAACTGAAACTATTCACTAATTCTATTTTTTCAAAACCTTTAAATACATTTTAAAATGTTATATTCATCACTATGGATGATTGATGCAGAGGAAGCCTAATAAACTAACATTAACTGCACCTAAAGAACCTGAATTTGAGACTGCACAACGCGTCCGTCCAACTACAGTGAAGAGTTCAGCTGAGCTTGAGGAGGAAATGATGGCTAAAATTCCCAAGTTTAAGGCTCGCCCACTGAACAAAAAGGTGATCATTTTACAGATAGTTTTGTGTCCTTTACCTACTCACTTTGAATATTTTCTATCAATCTTATCGTAATTAACATTTGAGAACAGATACTGGAAGCTCCAAAGTTACCAACACTACCTAAAAGTACACCGCAACTTCCAGAATTTAAGGTACGGTTACCTGGATTATGAAGAGCTAGGAGTAATTCAAGTAAAATTCACTGAGATTTGTTACACTTCTGCAGGAATTTCATTTAGAGACTATGGCCAGGGCCAATCAGAATGTTGAAACCAGATCTCAGTCCTTCCCATGAGAATCTCCCTAGGTTCCGAATCTACAAGTGTGGTTCCGTAATACTTGGAATGAAACTATCAACTTGCTTTCATGTTGACTAATTTAAACTTTTGCACCAGAGTCATCAATGGAAGACACATCTTACAGCTCCTAAATCACCTGTTCTACAAACGTCACTTAGAGCACGGCCTCCACAGATCAAAAGCTCTGAAGAACTTGAAAAAGAAGAACTTGAAAAAGTTCCAACGTTCAAGGCTAGACCTTTCAATAAGAAGGTAACACAATCCCCAACACCTTCTAGACTCTCAAAATTTTGGTTGTGTTGCTGACTTTATCGAATTGTTGCAGATATTTGAAAGTAAAGGAGACCTAGGAATGTTCTGCAACACAAAGAAGCATGTGACGGTGCCTGAAGAATTTCATTTTGCCACAGATGAAAGGATTCTACCTCCTTCTAACGTTACTGATCTCTTTGATAAGGTTCCATCAGAATATCATCCTTCTTACTACCTTAGCGCACCTTCTACTATAACATTTTCCTAACTTTACTTTCTCCAATTTTCAGCTTTCTCTGTATTCCGAACCTAGAAATGAAAAGATTATACCAAGAAACACCAGACCAAATCCTTTCCATCTCTACACAGAGGTGTGTATATTTTCTGTATGTTTGTGTTTATGTTCCTTCTTATCGAAATGATGTAGCTCCTCATGGCTTAGCTTTTTCCTGAATCCAGGAAAGAGGAGCAGAGAAAGAGAGGAGACTATTCACCGAACTCCTGCAGAAACAGATTGAAGAAGAGAGGTCAAGAGTTCCTAAAGCAACCCCATATCCTTACACAACTGATTACCCGGTGGTATGTAACAACACACCAACTATTATAATATCTGTTTTGCAGTACACTTCTCCTTTTCATGTGAACTCATTTCTTATGTATTCATTGGCAGATTCCACCAAAACCAGAACCAAAGCATTGTACAAAACCAGAACCTTTCCAACTGGAGAGTCTGGTCAGAAGCGAGGTGGGCAGAAGAGAATTCAGAGGGTAAATGAAGGTAACCAGGTGAAAAAAAAGGGGGGAGCGAAGATGGAGAAGGAAGAAGCAATGATGAGGACTTTTATAGCGCAACCAATCTTGATCGAGTAAGACCCCTCAAAGAATGACTATTTATGAACTATATCTTTTCTGCTAGTGAATCTGAAAGATAAATCATGTTTCTTAAATGTATAGGGATCCAATTCCAGTTCCTGAGAAAGTACGTAAGCCCCTCACTCAAGTTCAGGAATTTAATCTACACGTAGATCATCGTGCACCAGATAGAGCTGAGTTTGATAAGAAGGTAAAACTTTTTGTCATTGGCGTACCACTTTCTCTGAGAGGCCTATTATAGCCACACTCACTCATATTATAAGCTGTTGTGCAGATTAAGGAGAAAGAAATGATGTATCAAAAATACAGAGAGGAGGCAGAAGCTGCAAGAATGGTATGCATATTATAAACTATGGTGTTATTTCGAGCACCGCTAATGATATGATTAGACTAATTCTCTTAATGGTGGTTAGATGGAAGAAGAGATGGCCCTGAAACAACTACGGAAAACCTTGGTGCCTCATGCAAGACCTTTGCCTAAATTTGATCATCCTTTCCTGCCACAAAAGTAAGAATAATTCTTTGTTTTTCTTTTACATATTGGAATTTGGAACAACTACTGAAACTTTTTTTCACACACAGGTCATCCAAACAAGTGACAAAACCAAGATCCCCCAAGTTGTTGGTTCTTAAAAGGCAAGAACGGAGAAGAATGGTGTGTCCCTATGCTGCAGTTTCTACAGCTGCCTCCCAGATGAGGTGAAGATACGAACATTTAATCGGTCCAAGAATCTGGGAGGAAGGAATGTTCAAGAATCCTTGAACTCCATGGACAGTGTTCGACAAACGGTTGGAGTTACAATGTGTTTCATCCGTAAAATGTGCATTGTATACATTGAAAATTCATCTGTAAGAATGTGGCACTTTGTACCTAAAGAATTCATCAAGTATATTCAATATATTAAGTTAAAAATTACTCCCTTAGTCCCAAAACATTCTATATTTAGTAAGATTTCCAATTTCCAATGGATGCTCAAACCACCCATTACTCAACTCTGAGCACACAATCTCAGTAGCAATGTTCATATTAAATATATGATTATTTTATCCCGCGTTACTAGATATTCCTTGAATTATTTATCCCACCATTTATGGGATAAGTTCATTTATCCCACCATTTATGGGATAGGGACAACTTATCCTCGGTAGTGAAAGTTGTAAACCTTGGAGAAAAAACAGGGAGAACAATTGGAAAAAGTACAAACATTTTTATGTTTCTGTGAGGAGATATAAAACAAACATGTCAAGGCTTGTAAACAAACCAAAAGTTGCGAAATAAGATAAATTCCTTTCATAGGACAGAACTGAAAACTAGCAGACTATACTATAAACTAAAGAAAGTTCCTAACTGTTGCCCTCCATATGAACGTTGTTCCCCTGTCCTCGTTTCTCCCCTGCACTCATCTTCTACAAAGCCGCCATATCAGCTGAATGATCATCATACCGCAGAATTCTTGTGCACGTACACAAGGATCTGAAAGAACAGAGAAAAGATTGTTCAGGTGGGACACTAATGGAAACATCAACAAACATTTTTTAAAAAGTAATCGAAATTGGACTTGATTAAGTAATCATTGTTGCTCCAACTCACCAGATTCTTGTTTAAAAACTACAATAACCTGGAACGATTCCTCCCCCTAATCGTGCCTTCTAAAGCTTCCAGAGTAACATTGTACCATCGACGCTTTTTGAGTACATTTTGATGCATCCATTAAGATTGAATGGTTGATTATGGAGTAGCCAGCAACAGTGTTGACTTTTACAGCCAGTAATTCAACATCTATGGCTTGTGATTTCGTCTCCTGAGCAACAAACTGCACTCAAAATATCATTACAAAAGTGGTAACCTGAGGCAAAAAAATGGAAAAATTGGGGAAAACACCAGCAATTTTATGGAACATTCATAATTGGACGATATTTAAAGCCCTACCATAAAAACAACATGCAGTCAATCCTTAGACATCAACGTTAAATGAGAAATGCAAATCCATGTGATCAGCAATAATTGTACAGCACCAAAAATATCAAAATTTGAGGCAGAAAGTTTCTGATCACTTATGCTAATTAGGTCACTGAGGCCTACATATAACTATGTTTCATATCTACTTTTGACAAGGATAGTAGAAATTATTACTTTTTGCTCTTAATGTATGACAAGGAACTCTTACTTCACAGAGATGTCCGACTGATGTCTTTGGCATGCAGCAGAGATGGGGCTTTTTCAGACCTGGTATCGCTTGTTTGTCTAATGGAATAATCACAAGATGGACATTTAACTGCAAAATAAGAAGAGTGAATTACGGACAAATGATCATTCTTGAATAAGATGAATATGCATGTTAAGAGAATCTATTACCTCATCATCCCTTGCTCGCACACTGTCAAGATAATCAACTAACTTGGTTGCTCGAGTATTACGAGCATTCCTGCTACCACCACTGCCATGTCGAATGTGGCTTCGAACTCCACCTCTTCCCCAAGCAAGTGTTTCAGGCTTCACTGCAGGTCCAGGAGAATTACTTGGGGTGACTCTGGGTAGCTGTACTGCAGTTTCAATGTGTCCACCATCTGGACTCGCGGCTGAAGGAGAAGTTTGGGTGGTCAGAGCTCCTTTGCGCCTCCTATGTTTCCTGAACTTGGTTTGTGTTCCTCGCTCATCCTTAAGGGGTGAATCTTTGATCTCATCATGATCATCATTTTCACTCTCATTTGGATCAGATCGCTCAGGTTCTGTCCCCTGACTGTTTCTTTTTCTTCTTGAATAAGCATGATAGTTGCGAGATGTTCTTTGTGAGGAGGGAGAAGCTATGTCTTTGCCTTTGCGCCTCTTAATTAATGCTTCAGATTGGCGTTGAGATATTTTGGCAATGGATGCTTGAATCTGTCCAACGAAACAAAAAAACATAAGCCATGTACCAAGGTCTGTGTCTCACCCCCAATATATACAGAAGTGACAATCAGAAAATAAAAAATAATATGTACATCTATTTTAATTAACAGATTATTTGCCACAGTTATATTCTACCGGGTAAAGCATAAAAGTTAATTGGACTATCGGATATGCATATAAGAACACCTGAAAAGACTTGTTTCACTTAACAATGGTTAGAGAAGCTTCCATTTCATTTTCAGATTCTCTGAACACAAGACTTTTTAAAGTTGATTTAACGTGTTAGAAGAGCATTTGGAGTCAGTCACCAGCAAGTTTAGACCGACACAATGAGATCTTCATTTTCTGAGAATGCAAGATGTGCTTTGGCCACAGCACAGTGCGTCTTAGTTTCAACTACGAGTTTTTTATAGGAAAAATAAAAAAAAAAATGGCTATCTTTTAATCTTAGTGATAATGGGGGAAAAACAGATTTATTACTTGCAAAGAAACATTCATCAACAACTAAATCTAGTTAATTTCATACACTACTTCAACATGCATGGACCTGTAATGACTAATAGAACACCTCTATATCTGTGCTCTCTTCCAGTAACAACCTTGAGATATGTATGCTCACTGTACGCAAAAGAGGATGCACACAAACAAGAAGTACAAACATGCAAACAAATGCACACATTCAAGTATGAGGATTTCAGGTGCTTCTTTAACTAACCTGGTCATTGATTGCTCGTTCCTCTTCAAGAAAGACAAGTTCCTAAAACAATATATTCCACAAATTAGCAGGAGACAAGTTTCATCAAAGGGAAGAGGAAAGGGATACATGCCTCTAGTGGTTTTGTATTTCTCTTTTTTCCCTTAGTGCCCTTCTTTTTCTCATTATACAGGCAAGGGAAGGGGATTTTATTTAATCTGCATAGAATTAAAATTAAGGAAATACCTCTTCTTCATACTTCTCAACATCTGGATATATTGCCTCAATTAAGGTATCAAATCCAGGATCATCTCTCAATGATCGTCGACTAGCACAATGTATGCGACAAGCAGGGCATTCATTATTCCTGTATAAGGGCGATTACAACAAAATTTATAGTAGTCTTCAGGATATACTTGAGTTCTAAAGACACGTTAAATCACAAAATTAATTTAATGCATTACATACCCTAGTCTCATTGATTTATCAATGCATTCCCTGCAAAAACGGTGTTGGCATCCCATCACAACCCGAGTTCTCTTGATAATACCTGTGCATGAAGTGCAGACACCCAATGGTTAAGAACTGTTGGACTCTCTTATCTTCAACCAACACATACCAAATTAGAAATCAACTCTAGTATTAAGCAGCTGAGATCTACTCTCAAACATGAAAGGCATAAAATGGCCTGCAAGTCTGAACGTGAACTAACGCTTGATAGAACGACACGGGGGGGGGGGGGGGGGTGGGGGGGGGGTGGTTGGGGTGTGGTGGTTTCGGGTGTTTGGGTGTGGGTGTGATGTGGGGCGTTGTGTTTTGGTTGTTGGGGTGAGGGGGTTGGGTGGTGGGTGTGGGGGGGGGGGGGGGGGGGTCTGACAGGCAGAAAAAATAGTGGCAAGTTATCCCAGCTTGCAAATGGAGGGACCATTTGGAAGGAAAGGTGTGCAAGATTTTTTGAAGACATGTCTAGTAATGTGCAGAAAAACAAGAAATACTACTTATTTTTATTTCATGTTTGGTGTAAAGAAGAACTGGTAAAAGATGTGGATATGCTGATAGGTGTCATAGAACTATGGTAAGAAGAAGAAGGATATAATTTTTGCTTTCTGTACATTTGGTTTACAGCACAATTTTTTTTCAGTTTTTCTATAATACTTGTTACCATTCTCCCCCCAAAAAAAACTTTGGTGCAGCTGTGATTGATTGATGTAAGAGCACACCATAGAGACTAAGCAAGAACGCAAAACAAAAACAATTGGCTCCTCATGGTGTATAGGAAAAGGTAAGACCGGGAATACAACTTGGTTATAGAGAAGATTATGGTCATTTTAGTTGTTCGTGAAGTCAATCAAGTCCAAAGGGTAACCAGCTAATACTGACGAAACAAACAAAACCAATTGAAACCTGTGTTTGGTGTTAATACTTTTTTTTTTTTTTGAGATGTAGTGTTAATACTTTTTCTACTAAGGTATTTGGTAGTTTTGCTGTCCCATTCTTGAGCAAAAATCATGAAACACTATCACTTGCTGTTTGAAGAGAAAAAAGAAATACTTTTTAAGATACTGCTGATTAGAGAAGTTCTTATAATGCTCTAACTGGAACACATGGAAAGGATAAGAAATGTGATTTCTCCCGCGAACTTGCTGAATAATCGAAATGAACTTGCTGAATAATCAAGTAGTATCCAACATTATGACCATTGCATGCACAAAAAAATATATTTAGGAGTTTATCCCTCTGATTAGAACTGAGGTGGAAGACAACTGAACAAGTCACCATGATAAAACTCAGGGGAGGAGGCATAGAAGCATCATAATGAGAAGTTCCCTCGTCATATTATCAGGTTCTTATACATATAATTTACCATAATCGTGAAACTTCAGGGAAACATCAATTGTTTTCCATAATCCTGAATTAAGCTAAAGTCCCCCGCATGGATGCCAACGAATAAAAATAAAATGGGGATATTTTAGGAGAAAACTCTTGAAAAACGAACTTTTGCATAAAGAGTGAAGTTAAATGGTAAAATCCACAAATATCACAATAATTTTGGATTGAATAACAAAATATAGAACATTTAACAATAGAATGATGTGAAAGCAAATATACCTAGACATATAGGACATTCTAGATCTTTACGAGCTTGAAATAATTGTGCGAGAAAACTTCTCTCATCGAAATCCTAGCAAAAAACTCGAAGCTGTAATTATTCAAATATAATAAAAAAAGAGAATAAAGAATACCTAAGCATATAGGACATTGTACATTGGTGCGAATCTCAGATCGTGACACAGCGATTAACCTGCAGGCAGACAAAGACTATAAAGTTACAAAACCGCATCAAATATCCAGAAAAATGGAGATGATGCATCATGCAGATCATTTTACCAAGAGGGTGAATAGAAAGATATTGTCTCGGGAAATAAATCAGTAAGATCAAAAAGATCTGAATTCTGCAGAATAACTTCTAGAAATTTGTACAGTTCTAATTTTCAGTTCAGCATGCAAGATGACAACCTAATTGAGCATCATGTAATTCATTCTCATAAATTTTACAGTATGGCAAAACCTGCATGTTAAGTAGTGACTTTATATTGGTGAAAGGTAAAGCCTGCATAACTTGGATCTGTTATGGAACCATCTTGGATTGAGAATCGTGTACTCTGTAGAAGCTTTTCCTTTTCCCTTTCAGATTTTATACATTTTCCTTTTCCCTTTCAGATTTTATACATTTTAATCTGACGATTGAAAAGCATAGGAAAATGGAGTTGCCACCAGGAGAACCCAGGGCCAGGCAAAATCCCTACCCGACCATTATCAATTTCACAACCAGCTAAACTACTGATCCTGAATATTTCTATAGCAAGAGACTGAAGAATTTTTTAGAATGGTGATTCAAGTTTAAAGAAAATGCACACCAATATATGAGATCAGACTTGAGAAAAAGACAAAAAGAATGATGCAATCAAATAGTCTCCCACACCTCAAAGATAACAAACCAAGAAAGTTGGAAATTCATTAAGTACACTTCTTAATAACTGTAGAAAAGGTTCCATTGAGCTAAAAATTGCCAAAAGTTACTTCTTTTAATCCTTTGCAGCAACAACTGCTTAAAGGGATCTTCCAGGGTCAAGGGCCAAAAGGTGATGCTGCTAACCACGGGCCAATGGAAACACTCACAGGAAATGTTAACAATAAAATAATGTGCTACCTTATACTTTATAGTAATCATCTAGCATCACTGGTTTTTCATTACTAAGTTGACATGACAAAAGTTAACAAGTTAAAATACAAGGAATCTTGAACTAGTAACTTCCACTACAAAACTAAAAGACTTCTGTTAAGTCCGATTGCAGTTATCAAGGATGTTGAGACAGTTAATTCCCGTCACTACAAGACATATATACTTTTCAATAAGATAGCTTACATATACTTGATACAACTTTGTTGGTCATGTTGACATCACGATAGCACAAACCTGACCATATATTTCATGAATAACTCTATCATTAAGCATTATGTAAGTCATACTCACAACTCACAAGTCTTACAGCAAGGAAAAATGATTCCCTGCATGTATGGGCGAAAATTCTATCCTGCATGGGCTTATCCAGAGATATAATAGGATAACAACTATACCGACCTGGAAGATCAAGACTAACCTTAAAATATAGTACTTACATTCTTATAGTCTTTAAGGTAGTCTTTATATTTGAAAGAAGTTTGGTTAAACGAAAATTTCTGGTTTACACCACCGCATGCCCTCACTCTTTGGGCAAGTTCTAGATATATGAATGGAGAATACAAGTAAATGAGAATTTAGAGCATCATGCAATGCAATGCATATCAAAAAAGGGTAAAACGTAAGTTATAAAAATGGATTCTTTATAACTCAAACGCAATACCCCAATAGCATTTCCAAATTCACAATCAATCTACTTATAGAAAAAAGTCCTCCGAGAAGCTCAGATATTAAAACTAACGACCGCATGCAGAAATGATCACTTGCGCATTAAATCAAGCAGCATGAGTGCATTCGAAACTTGGCCAAACTCCAAAATCCAAACTCCAAAGCAAGAATCCAATCACTCAAACAAAGTTTAAAAGTAGAAATTCTGCATACATCAATCTGCCGTTACTCAAAAGAAGAACTATTTGGGTCGACCCAGAAAACGAAAACACGCCATCTGAACTCAAACCCATTAAAGAAAAAGATCAAAAAGTAGCAAACCCAGAAGTAAAAAAGCACGAAATTAAACATGCAGATGAAAAAAAAACAGAGAAATTACTCATCAAAGGCTTCTGGGTCAGTGCCACTTCCATCAGAATCTGCAAAAATCAAACCAATCAAATCATTAAACATCAAAAAAAAGAAAAAAATCAATGCACCATAACAGAACAAACACACATTCATTCATATAACAGAGATTTGGAATTTCGGGTACACATATAAAGTGTTTAGATACGTAACCATCATCAGAAGATTGCTTTTTCCCCTCTCGATCATCCCCATCCCCATCACCATCATCATCCTGGGTTTGTTCTTGCTCATCTTCCTCCTCTTCCTCAACTTGTTGTTGTTCCTCTTCCATAGCTCGCCTGGATTGTTTCCGGCGACGGTGCTGCTGCTGCTGCTGCTGTTGCTGTTGCTCCGGTGAGTTCTCATCATCCTCATCGTTGTTGTCATCATCTTGATAATTCGATAAAAATCGTTTCTGGGCTGGCATTTTTCCTTGAGCACCGCTACAGAAAAAAAGGCAAAGCTTTTACTGAATGTGTTGGCTTTATTTGTTGTTTACAATTGAGAGAAGCATAAAGAGTTGTAAATTTGATGAAAGCAATAAGCTTTTTGTTCACTTTGTACCAAAAAAAAGAGAGAGAAAGAGAAAGAGGGCTCAGTGAAGAAGAGAAGTGGACTTGATGAGAAATATTCAGCTATACCTTTGTAATTAAATACACAAATTTCTTACAATTTTGTAACACTTCTTCTTCCTTACCTCATTATTATTTTTCCTTTTGCTATTCCAGGTCGGAACAACCGTGGAGTCGAGATTTAAAGCTTATGAATACAGAATATGCTAATCACTTGGTGCTATATATAGGATTTGAGTAAAGCTTATTGGATTTATCGAATAGTATATATAAATGTTTGAATCTACGTCAAGAAAGTCTATTTTTATAAACGGTTTGTTTGTCTTTCGAACAATGTCAGAAATAATTTTAATATTTTACGAAAAGAAAAAATAGTTTGCGTGTGTTAAACAGTATATAGAGAGTGTTAGGTGGGCTTTAACTCTCGAAACGCTCACCTTTTTTGTTCTTTTTTATAATTTGAAAACGACGTCGTCATGAGTATTTGTATTCACACGAGAAGATGCTACTGTTTTTAATATATTTTAATGACAGATGTTAGTAGTTAATTCGGATTTGACGTCAATATATAAATTATACATTTCTCATAAATGGATTGACCGAATTTGAAAAAAGGGGTAGGCGCATTCACTATGTTCACACTTTTATTTTTTGACAATAATTTTGAATAAGATACATGTAACGACCTGACCCGATCGCTATGAATAAGGCAATAGTGAAAGAATTTTGGCCAGAAATTTTTTTAGGTAGTGACTTAAAATATTCGGCCAGGCCAGCCTTAAACGGAATCTAGGTTAGGTTGTGATTGCATATTTTTTATTTATATATGTATGCATGTCTACTGCTTTGTAGTATTATTTGTGCAATGCGTGGTAGGGAGACATATACAATGACATCGTGTAGGTAATCTCATGCAATTAACTTGTTATTGTGACTTATGATTTTCAAGTGGTATTGTTCATTGTGCTATGTGATTGTGCATGATTGTTTCTGATTGTTGGTGATTGTTGGTTGTTTCGGGTACCATGTCGGTACACTAACTATGAATGGCTCGAGGTACACGTCAGTACACTAACATTTTGGGTTTGGATTTTGATTCCATAAGAGGATCATGCATGTGATTGTGGTTCCATTAAAGAATCAAGAGTTTGCATTTGTGATTATGTGGGACATGCATCAAGTATATTATTGTTCCATGACATTTGATTGAGAGCCTGCGTAGTTTGATATTTGTTATATCTTTTGTTCTGTGTCACTGCTTTGTAGTGAACCGTTTGCTTTCATATTTTGGACTAGTCACGTGATCCTATCAATACAATGTGGTTTGTGTAATGACATTGCATGTGTTCTTTTCCTTGTTGAGTTCCTCCAACGGCTGACCTAAGTTGAGGGGTATTTGATTCTGAATCTAAGGATGAGCTACATCTTTCAGGTTGCTATAAATTCTTCTAGCTTTCTTGTCCATCTTGTCGGACACACTTTAGACTTTAGTTATGTTTAGTTTCGGGGTTGCATACCCCGATCAGTTGACTGATTAGAGTTTTGGTATGGTGACTTTCAGCTCTTATGGGTTATTCATGAGTTAAATGTTTCTGGCTATTGGGTTGGATTTGTGGCGATTCATTTTTTTTAGTTAACTAAATTGTTTCTTTTATTTTATGACAATAAAAGTTGGTTATAAGAATAGTGTTGGGTTGGTTTGGGTTGGTCTTTGATTCTCCCGTCAGGTAATTCAGTGTGGACGTCACTCACGACTATTGGAGACAAGACAGTCTGTGTGTATTCTATCATTTTCATATCCCACTTGTGAAATTATACATTATTATTGTAGAGTAGTCATAGTGAAGTCATATTTTAAAGTTTACAGGTTACTTGCTGAGTTAAACATTTATATATATATATGATCGATCTCTTAATATAAGCGTAATTTTTAAAGTAAAAATTATTGGGTTCATTGGAATCAATATTTGATATTGTAATTCATCTCGAAACATAGATATTTGAAAATCTACGGCAAAAAATTCTCCTTTTTTTCTAAAGACTTATTTTTTTTAGAAATCTTTTGAACAATGTCATAAGTAATTCAAACGTTCTCTAAAGATATAAGATGAAATTTATTCTCGAGACACTCTTTTATTTTGTTTTTTAATCAACTTGAAAAACACATCATTTAAAGGGGAAAATGCATAAGTACCCTCCCACCCCAACTTATGCCCGAATTCCCAGATACACACTTATACTATACTAAGGTTTTATTATCCCCCTCCCCCGGAACTTATTTTATAAATAATATTCTATTCCTTTTTGGCCTACGTGACACTAGTTTGAAAAAAAATATCAACACGCGCTGGGCCCACAAGATAGTGTCATGTAGACCGAAAAGGATTATAAATTATTTATAAAATAAGTTCAGGAGGATAATAAAATCTTAGTATAGTATAAATATATCTCTGAGATTTCGAACATAGATTGAGGGGTACTTAAACATTATCCCTCGTTTAAAGTATATTATGTTCACACGAAAAAATATAGTTACTTTCAATATTTTTCAATAATAGGTATACTAGTTAGAATTTTGTGTCAAACACATGCACAAAATTATGTCTCTTTTTTATAAATGGATAAAACGAATCTAAAACATAAATAGACACATTCACTATTTTCACACTTTTTGACAATTGACACATATAAACATATTGGGTTTTAAAATCTTGAATTTCACATCATATATACACTTCATTTTAAAAAAATAAATTTCATGAAATCAAAATAATTTCATATTGTGGGCAAGCATATAGCTAGAGCCTAGGAATATTACTTTAAAATTGAATTACGTGATCATATACACAATATTATCTACTTGGAAATTTTTTAATTAAGCTTTTGATATATGATATCATCTATTAATTGCATGCATCACAAATATTACTTTTTGTTTAAATTAGTCAACTTTGATAGTAAAATTAGTTCATTTGTCCTCTGTTATTTTCCATGCAAATCTAAAAGTATGGAGAAAATATAGTCAACCTATATACTTATATAATAATGTTGTTATTGTCTCTACAATTTTTTTGTTGCTATAATAAACTATTGTTCTAAAGAAAATACACATGTATATTATAATCACCTTCTAACCGTATCAAAACATATTCGGAATTTAAATTTGTGAGTTTTGAATTTGTTATTAAATTCATAATTTGTATTTTTTTTAAAAATCCTTTATCATATTAAAATTGAGATGCCATTAAACTTCAAAGCTAATTTTTTTTAAATGTTCTTTTAATAATTTATTCTTATATTAATAATAACAATAGTAATTAAATACAAATCTAAAAAAATTATTGATAAAAGGTGCCATCCATTATTAAGGGATGCATTTATTTTTGGGATAATGTCCAAGTATCCCTCAACCTATGTCCGAAATCTCAGAGACACACTTATACTATACTAAGGTCCTATTACCCTCCTGAACTTATTTTATTAATAATTTTTTACTCCTTTTTTACCTACGTGGCACTATCTTGTGGGCCCAACGATAGTTTACTTTTTTTTCCAAACTAGTGCCACGTAGGCTAAAAAGGTGTAAAAAATTACTTATAAAATAAGTTCAGAGGTAATAGGACCTTAATATAGTATAAGTGTGTCTCTGAGATTTCGGGCATAGATTGAGGAGGTACTTGTGCATTATCCCTTTTAAAAAGGTGTGGTGATTTATTTTTTTTCCGTTGCTTATAAATATCAAATCATAGGCAATTTTTCAAGAACATTGAAAATAATTCCAGCGTCAACTTTTTCTTTTAGTAATAATTTGTTCCTTTGTAGTACTTTTTTTCCTTTCTTCACGACATCAAACACAATATTTTGTAGTAAAAAAAATACTTTTGTTACTTAATCTAAATCATGTCTATTAGTTACTTTTATCCATGAGCGAAGCTACCGTAGTAAAAAGGGATTCGAATGAATTCATTTGTTTTTTTGCAGATTTTACATTCGTATTAAAATATCAAATAAAATGTACATATAAATATTTTGTGACCTTTAGCATAATGAGACGCGTGGCCCAGTGGTCTTCAAGCACCTAGTGAAGTCTTTAATTAAATACGTGCTTTGTCTGTTCAAATTCCACTCTCGACGCTATGTTTTTGGAATTAATTTTTAAAAAAAAATTTGTTCTACTCAAACATTCAAAAAAATTTAATCCAACTATATATTCATTGATTTTTACTCAGTTATTCAAAAGCTTTAACCCAAATTTATTTTCAAAAGAGGTTTAACTTTTACTGTTGATTTGATTGCTATCATTCGATCTTTATCCCTCGATATGTACTATGTACTCTCGCCTCTCCTTTTTCATTTTTTTCTTATTTGTTTGCTTTTACACGGTAGAATTACCTATTCAAAATTAATTTTTAATATTTTTCAGGGTTATCTCATGTATCGATAATTAATTATAGTGAATAATTATAATTTGCTTTTCAAAATTTATCTTTTGAAGGTAGTAACGGTCACAATAAAACTAATAAAATATATATTTTAGGTGCTCACTTAAAATAGTATTCTAGATTATAATAAAAATGTTTAAAATTTATATTTTAAAAATTATTATCTTTTATCTAACAATATTTTAGAACTTTAAAATCAGTTTAACTAACTATTCATATTATTAAAATAAGTTTTAGAATGACAATATCTAAGGTAATGTTTTCAAACATGACAAACATCTCATTAACATAATTTGTGTTTTACGATTCCTCTATCAATTTTAGAACCCACAAGCCTGAATTCTGGCTCGCCTCTGCTTTTATCCCTCTCACTTTTTCATCTTTTTGTTCTCTTGGTGATCGAGATTTATACTTTTGACTTTAAATAATAATTTACATTTCCGATTCCACTTATAAAACTATGCATTGTTGTTGTTGTTGTTGTTGGGTAGTCATACCGGAGTCACATTTTGTGCTTTTTATGAAGTAAAGAGAAGAGTTAAGAGAGAGTAAGAAAAGAGAGAGGAAAAGAAGCGATAAGAGGAAGAAGAAGAAGTTGCAGAGAGAGAAGATCCGCAGTGATTTATTATAGAATGATGCTATATTTAGATACAATGATGTATTTAATTGAAGATCAAGATAGAATCTTGTGGAATAACTATCTTCTTGAATGTAAACTAACTGAACTACTTAACTAAATAGTTTTTTTCAAAACACTCCCCCTCAGCTAGTAGTGTGAAATGTTACAAGTTCCTAGCTTGGAATTGAGATCAATGGTGTATGTACTAACCTTGTAAGTAAATCAGTTGGTTGATCTTTTGTTGATATGTACCTTGTTGCTACCAACCCTTGTTTATTTTTTTCCCGTATAAAGTGGCAATAACTATTCAATATGTTTGTTCTTCATGGTTACACTGGATTAGCTGCAATTTGTATAGCAGGCTTTTGCTGTCTTAATCAATATCTATAGGTGTTTCAAGTTCACTTCCTAACCCCACTTTCATCAGACATAGATCATTATTAATTTGTGAAAACGTGGCAGTCATGCTCCTGTTTCTGCTTTCTGCCAGAGCCTCTTGATCTGGTTGTTTGTTTCTTTGACTTCCAAGTAATAGAGAATCTACAAATTGTAACCATGTAACCTGTTACTGACCTTTTTTGTGGACAAGAAGCCCCGCTGGTCACAGGCGCGTAAGGTGTATTCTTGTACTAGAAATTAGAACTCCTAAACTGGTTGATTCTGCACAAACATTACAATCCTAATAGCAGCGTCCATATGAGAACTTTGGTTATTGGAGAAATTGACGTTAAAAGTATTGACCCCAAGCTATATCAGGTCTTGTCACATTTAGCTTATAACAACTTCCTATCAGCCTTGGTATGCTCCTTGATTACTAGGGATCATTTTGTGTTGGACCTTTTCTGATTCCTGATCTGATGTACCATAAAGCTGTTTAGTGTTAACTTAACATTTGTATCCATTGGTGTTGAAGCTGTGGTTTAGAATTGTTGAGTCCTGTCCTCGATAGAAGCTGCAATGGGTACTTTCTTTGGTGCATAAAGTTATACTTGGTCAGACCTGGCAAACTCAATACTAAGACGTTATCTTAGTTTCTCCAAGATCCTTCATTTTAAACACCTTTTTAACTTCTCTTTGTCTCTTTCACAACTTGAGACTATCGCCTGGACTAATAGATCTCCACTATACACAAGAATAATCACCATTCCAGATTCAATTTCTTGATGAACATGGACTGTATACTCACTTTGTTTAACTTAAGTTCCACTAATGCCTTAGACAGTTTAGCTTCCACTGTCTAGGCAGCTGTTTCAAACCCATAGAATGAACTTCACAAAATCTAACATACTTGTGTTCTCCCCGTGACTGGGAAACATTGTTGGCATTTTCATATATATTTCATCAAACAAATCTCCTTGAAAAATTTTGGTATTGAACAAATCCCTTGGTTGTACACACATCCATTTTTTGCATGCTAGTGCCAAACACAGTCCTAACAGTTTTCAGTTTACTACATGAGAGAATGTCTCTTGGTAGTCAATTCCTCTTGCCTGGTGTACCCTTAGGCCACTAGTCTGGCTTTTAGTACATGCTACCTCTCTGGGATTTATATTTGACTTTTGAATTATCCACTTGCAGCCTATTGCGAGTCTTCCTTCAGGAAGAGGTTACTAAGTCCGAAGTATGGTTGCTTTGCAATGCTTCAATTAAGATTCATAGCTTCTTATACATCTTGGTCTTTAGCAGCTTCTGTATAAGACTTTGGGTCAATATGATTTGAAAACTGCAGCTATGTGACTCTATTGTCAGATATATTCGATAACTTAGGTTTTGAATGTCATGAGCCTGATTCCTTATTGAATGTTGAGAGATACAAATCTTTTAACCAAATAGTGGTGTACTGCTTCTTCCTGACTTCGATTCGGTTTGAATCATCCATAGTAGTAGATGGTTGTAAAGGAATATGTATTGTTATCTTCATTTAACCATTGTCCTAATTCCTCATTCTGGGAAATTGTCCCTAACTTCATCATGTGTATGTTGTTGACCTGATGAGTAGGTGTATGAAGCAATAGGAAACGGGACATTGAGCAGAGGAATGACTAATGTTGAATGGGTACTTGTCTTAACAAAGGTTCTAACTTGTTTCCCTTAAACAAATGGAAATATTGTTTCATTGAATATGACATCCCTGTTAACAAAAACAACTTATCAGTTAGATCTATAAATATATCCTTTTTGCACCCTGAATATCCCATTATGAACAGATATTATAGACATTGATGTAAGTTATATGTCTGATTTGGAATTCTAACAAAGGCAAAACACCCTTAGAATTCTTAGATGAGCTTTGAAGGTTCTTTTCCATAGAGTTTGTTAAAGAGTTTTCTTTTAACACTGAAAATAGGTAGCCTGTTTATAAGTAGCGGCAGTTAAGACACAATGGCCCCCAGAATTTATAAGTATATTAGCCTGCAACATGTGGGCTCTAGTTATATCTAAATATGTCTATATTTTCTTAGCACCACTTTGTCGGGTTTGGTGTATATACACTATGTTGTTGTGAATAATCCTAATTGTTAAACTAAATGTTCAAGTTAGAACTCAGTTCCATTACAGTTCTAACAATTTTAATGTTTATCAAACTGATTCCAGTTATAACTAATAAAATATTGAGAGATACACAAAACATTCAGTTTCTGTCTCAAAAAAATATCAATGTATATCTTGAATAGTCATCTACAATTGTTAAGAAATATTTGTGCCATCATATGTATTGGTTTTTTATAAGGACCCCTAGATCTAAGTGAATCACTTCAAAAACAACTACTACTTTTTTTTATACGCTATTCTGAAATGGTAAATATACACTGCTTAGCACAAGGACATACTACACAAATCTCCTATTGATTTCAATAGAAGTAAGTTTCATTATCAAACAATTTAGGGTAATATGAAGTAGATGTGTGTCCTAATCTTTTGTGCCACGAGATTCATATTATCTTGGGTCTGTTGACACCACTCTAGATTCTTGAGCAGCTAGACTGATGATCTTCTTGCATCTTTATTTAGTAGCCAATATGGCCATTCTCATCCTACCAATCTCATTCACCTTCCCAGTGAAGAGATCCTTGCAAACAAAAAAGATCAGGGAAGAAAGAAGCAAACATTGTATTCTTTTGTTAGTTATGAAACTGATAACAGATTAAATGTAAACTCTGGTAACATACAAACATAGATATAGTACTACCATCAGATTACTACTTAAACCAGTATGTGTAATTGTGTTTCATCTCCATTAGGCAATTGTACAGTTCTATGATAGCCTAAATTTTAACTGATAACTGTTTAGTAACTCAAGTTTTGAAGCCATATGATTTGTGCTCCTGGTCACAATCCAAGTAGGTTGTGAGACACGTCATAGCCATGAGGTTAGTCATACCTGCAGTGTTTTGCAGCTTGTTAGCCAGGGAACCTGTTTGAATTGAGGACGAGTTAGTGAGCAGCTTTGGTTTTGTACTATTAATTGTATGTTCTTGTGTTAAAATGATTAGCATTAGCATCAAACTGACCTTGGCTGGCTTGAACTGATCCTAGGCTACTTGAATTTTTGCTTGACTATTACACAAGTCGTTATCAGAACCATACTTGAATTCAGATTGGGTCCACTTCCAGATAAGTACTTTTCTTTTTAGTATATTGTGTGCTCTCTTTTGTACTCAACATTGTAAGTGCACTCCCACCTTCAGAGGGGTTTTTTTTTTATTGGAAAAAATCGGGGGATATCACACTATTTTCCAACAATTATCATTGTGTGTCCTCTTTATATTACAAACCTCACAATACCGATGAAGAGTTCCTTGAAACTTTTGATTCCACTGTTCTGTTGATACATACAGCTTCATAATGCTTGTAATTATGTGACATTGGATTTGCACCCCAAAACTCCATTCATAGCTGACACAGACTTTGACTCTCTCACCATTACCATAGCATAGGCTTTGATTGATTGAAGTAATGGAACTCATGAGCAGTATTTGACTTTTGCGTGATTATATGAGTCATTTAGCCCATCAGGAAAACTGGACACTTTCGTTTTTGTAGGATGCAATATGAATTCCTTGATTTTGTTACAGTTACAACCTTGGTGGTGGTACCAACAAGCCTCAATTTCTCCCAAAGAAGTCTTAAGTGGAAAATAGATGTTACAGAATTTACTCCTTGAGTTTAGAGTGGCTATCTCTATGCAGTTGAAGGTTCCTTGATCCATCTATCTTGGGTGAACCTTTATTAGTAGATCTTGCCACAACTGCTTTGCCGTGGCTGCCATACGTAATGCCACCTAGTAAACTCTTAGAAACAGGAGTTCATACCAGATGAAAATGGCATTCAACTCGATCCCCGTGATCCACAAATTCACTATAACTTATGTTATCACAGAACCATCTTAACATTCCCAGGTTATTTCTACCCAGCAAGAGCAATACCACATAGATCGAAAAAACCAGCTTGCTAATTTTTCATACCTGTTAGCGAAATGAAATGAAATGATTTCCAACTAACATCTAATGGAGATAAGAACAATGCGATGATTGTAGTCAATTTTTTGACCAATGTTGGCAGCTCGATTGGACATTTTCTTGAGACAAATTACTGGTTCATCATGTGAAAACTCTATATCCCCGCCATTTTCCAGAGATTTTTCTTCAACTTCTTCACTTAACACATTGAAAACGGAAGCAATAGTACTGATTTGAAACCCAAATTTCACAGAGTCAGATCATCTGCTCTGATACCATGTGTTTTTTATGAAGTAAAGAGAAGAGTAAGAAGAGAGTAATAAGAGAGAAGAGGAAGAAGAGATAAGAGGAAGAAGAAGAAGTTGCAGAGAGAATGTCTCAGTGATTGTATTATTAGAATGATGCTCTAATTTAGATACAATGATGTATTTATATTGAAGATCAATATAGAATCTTTTTGAGTAACTAACTTCTTGAATTGTAACTAACTTAATACTTGTAACTAACTTAACTACTATAACTAGTTTCTTTCAACACATTTTAAAGTTTTAGGATATAGTTTGTTAGTATTGAGATCGTAATTAGATATTTTTATATATTTGATGAATTTTCATAATATAAATATAATATTTAAAGCAAAATAATATTAGATTTGTTCGTTTGATACTGTAATTGTAGCCCAAAGTGTAGATATTGAAAATCTACGGTAAAAAAAATAAAAATTTATGGACCTTTTTCTTTTAAACAATGTCATTAGTATTTCTAATATTTTCCAAATATATAAGATGGGATTTTTATTTTTGTTATTATTCATCAACTGACGTGGTTGCTTAGAGTAAATTTGTTCACACAAAAAAATTTAAATTTATCTTTTAATGATGAATGTATTTATTAATTAGATGTTGTATACAAAATTATGCATTTTTGTTATAAATGGATAAAATAAATCTAAGGCGGGAACAAATACATTTACTATTTTCACTCTTTTGATAATTAACACATAAAAAACGTTAAGGTGTTTAAGTAAAATTTTGAAATTTATATGTGTATTCAACCTTTGAAGAAAATCAAATTATATTTTCATATTTAATTATCTTCCCAAAATTATATTTAATAATATTTATGTTATTTTTTAATATTACATAATACATTTTGACAGCCACGTGTAATATATGTGCTAAAAAAATAGTTACTATATATAATCATAATCAGTGAAGAATAGGAGAGAAAAAAAAAAAGAGAAGTGATTTTGGGATAATAAAATATTTCACTGTTTTTTTAGTAAATACACAATTCTTACAATTTTGCAACACTTCATCTTTCTTTTCTCATTTTTATTTTTACTTTGCTATGAAAGGGCCATAGCTGCTTGTTAGAATCGAAATTTAAAGTTTATAGATACAAAATATGATAGTCACTAATTAAGTTTTATATATAAAGTTTAGTAAGTTTATTGAATTCATCACTGTATATAATGATCCATCTCTATGTAGATGTCTTTTTTTTACAAAGTCTTTTGTCTTTTGAACAATGTAAAAGTCAGTTTAGGTCGTTTGGATGAGTTTATAAAAAATTAGCTTTAAAAAAATAATTTTGAAAAGTGCTGAAACTTATTTTTAAATAAGCAGTTATTGATTTTGAGAATAAAATGTGAGTTTGTTATGCCACGGTTAAAAGGGAAAAATGAAAGAAAGAGATGTTGGGTTATGTGCGGTAATTTGGAGATTCGATAAAAATATTAAGGGCAAAAAGATAAAAATGTGATCACTATTAAAACCATATAAGCTAAAAAAAGAAAAAGTATCCCTTATCAGCGTTAAAAATCTTTTGGCTAAAATAAGTTTTTTTTTAACTAAAAATAAGTTATTTTGAGTATGTCAAACAGCTAATAAGACAAAAATAAGTTTTAAGTCAGTTTGACCAGCTTTACGCTGAGCCAAAACAGGCTCTTAGGGCCGTTGAATAGTAGGGCTTAAAAAGCAGGCTTTCAAAACGTACTTTTGAAAGTGATGGATCTGGCAATTATGGTAAAATAAGCGTGATGCGTTGGAATCAGAAACGTGATTGAAGTTAAAAAAAAAATTGGTGATGTGTTTGGCACAAATACGTGCTGATAAAAAACTTTTTAAAATCAAAAATGTCTGAATACCCTTATTAAAAAGCTGTAACATAATAAAAGTTAATTAATTTATATTTTACCCATTAAATAATTAGATTTTGCTATCATTCACATATTTCTTTTCTCATCAAAATTATTTATAAGAGAAATATAAACTTATTAAAGATTTTAAAGAATATAATTTGAATAGATCAAAGACCGATTTAAGTTTATTTAGTTTCATCCATAGATAATAATAAGTGTCTAAAAAATATTAAGGCAAAAATATAAGGGTTATGAAGAAAGAGATGTCTAGGGTTATGTGTGGTAATTTGGAGAGATTATATAAAAATATAAGGGCAAAAAGGTTAAAACATGTGGTCAAACTTTAAAACAGTTATAAGCTAAAAACTCACAAACACCCCTACCCCAGCTTTTAACTTTTGGCTTAAATAAGTTTTTTTTTAACTTAAAATAAGTTATTTTGAGTATTGTCAAACAGCTAAATAAGTCAAAAACCAGGTTTTAAGTCAGTTTGACCAGCTTTTAAGCTGAGCCAAACAGACTCATGTTTTCCAAAAAGAGAATATATTTTGGGTGTGTTAAACAGTGGTATAAGATGGATTTAACTCTGAAAACGCTCACCCTTTTTGTTCTTTTTTTATAATTTAAAAACGATATCGCTTTGAATATTTGTATTCACACGAAAAAATATTATTATTTTTAATTAATACCTTTTTATTATATGTTGATAGTATTAGTATTGTTTTGTAATATTTCATACCACATAACTCTGAGATTAACGTGCAATATATGTGTCAAAAAAAAATAGTGTTATATATAATTACAATTTTTAAAATTAACATGTTCACCATTAATCTATATGTATTCAATGAATCATCTAATACAAATGTTTAACATAAGTAAAATTTAATGAATTCATTTGAACTCATATTTAATTTTAATATTACTTTGTCCTCGTGGGTGAGGGCATGGTGATGGTGGAGCATCCATGAAGGCATGAGGTATTATAACCATCGATTTTCAAATACTTTTTGACAAATATTATTTGAGTAAATATTTGGGTGAAATTTTACTATGTATTTTGTTATAGTATTTGGAAAACTTAATTCACGTTTTAAAAAAAATATGATTTATACACATAAGTTTTTTAAATTGTCAAAATTAACCTTAAGTTTATAATACAGGTCAATTGACTCTTCGTTGCAACAAGTAACAAGTAGTGTTCATGACACTAAAACAATGTGGTAGTTTGGAGTGAGTGCAATAAGTATAATTTCATTTATCGTGAAGTAGTCAAAACATATGATTTTGTTACCCTGAGTTGATTTTTCATCATTTTCATCAACAACCATATCATCACGAATATTTCATCACTACTTTGTTGTTCATGTAAGAAAATATGTAATGGAACGCAAATAACTACAATATAGGGTGTTTTTGCAAAACATAAAAGTTTGGGATAAAATTTCAATTTTTAAAAAGTCCCAAAAAATGAATTTTATCCCAAATACTAGAAAAAACTAGAATTTGGAATTTTGAGATATTTGTCAATAATTGACAAAATTGTAGGGACAAGCTAGTGCCAATTGTAGTGAAAACTTACAAGAAATAAAATGGCAAGATTAACAATTGAAAATAACATGAAGAAAGTAATCTCTTAGGCTGAGGCGCGGATATCTCGCTTTCTTTTTAAGGAGATCAAGCCCACTGCAGCAAATGTTTCACGTTCAAGCAGTAGTCTTTTGACTGTCCCCTCCAGGATACAACAGCATTCCACAAATAGTATAACTAAATAACTCTGGAACAGAGTGAGTCCAAAGCCCACAAAAAGAACCACCTTCTTCAACAATAAGAACCTCTTGTAGATCAGCTCTTTCAATCTTGTTTTCTCTTATGATTGGGTGGTTTTTAAAACCAATGAAGACTACCACGATTTATATACAAGAAGTCTCCTAGCAATGAATAGGAAGATAATGGAGGTAGTAAATCGTGAAGATATATGGCCTTAGGAGGTTACATAGGTGACAATGGGAGGTACATAGGTAATAAGTTAAAATGGGAGTTACATATGTTACATATGTTACAAGGGAGTTAATATGTTACAAGGTTACAAAGGGAGTAATGGAGGAATTAAGAATGAAATCCATTGATGGATAACCAATGCTAATGGATGATGTGGAAGTATCCATTCTATAACTCCAACATAAAGCAATTAAGATGTTAAATATTATATACAATGATAATAACCTAACACCAATTTTTTCTCAAATATTATTTGGGAAATCTTAGGCCAAAATGGGTTCCGAAATGGACCAGGAATTTAATGTGAATTTTTAAAAAAATAGTAATATTTTTTATTTTAAAATAAATTGATCTTACTTTATTTTTTAATTAAAAGGTATTAAAGGTAAAAAAGTAAAAATGTTCAAAAAGGTAAAATACTATTCTAGCCAAATTCTAACCTAATTTTCGAATTTTTCCAATCTTTTTTCTCATAATTTATTTTATATTCACGTGTCTTTATTTAATTCGTTATTTGCACATGTCATTGATGATAATGTTCTATACATTACATATTTGTTCGAGTGAGCGAAAAGTGTTAAAACAACACAACCAAGCCCTACTACAAATGTTTAAATGATACGTCTCTAAATTGAGATATCTAAAGTGACACTTCGTATCAATTTTTAAATATATGTTTATGTGTTTTGCATTCAATCTTGAATTTTGCCTCATAATTTGATATACTCGAGTTTCATGATTATATAAAAATGTAATTTTACAAAATTCTAAGAACTTATTGATTATATTGGAGCAGAATGAACCTACACATTTGTCTAATAAGAATCAATTGAGACACTCTTCATCGAAAAATTATTAATTAACACTCTTTCATTATTTTTAATATATATCAAACTCTATTCTAAAGTGAATAAAGAAATTAAAGCATGGATATCTAATGGTCACCAATTCCAATAAAATAGTCCATATAGTTAATATGATTATATATTACTCCCATAAAACTTACAAACACAAATTAACTTAACAATTATAGGAGCATATCTTCTTAAAACTTCTTACAATACATCTACAAAAACACAATATAAAATTAAAGTCCATAGTTCATCATTCCCCACCTCTCTAACCTTGCATATAACATTTATATATACTAATAACTTCAGAGTTATCGCGTTCATAATAAGTCATATGTCCTATTACAAGTACATGTAATATAACAACTTTAAAAGTACTTTATTGTACTTAATTATCACCGGATGGTAAGTGAATTATTTTAGAAACAGATTTATGACAGAAGAGAGAGAGCAAATTACTATATAAAATATGCTTTTTTTTCAACGTAAGTGAAAGGTTTTATGAGTTGGATTTTCTTGGATAGATATATGAATTCGATCTGCAGATGATGATGAAGATGATGATGATGATGTACTCTTTCTTCGCCTTTCATTGTGTCCAGCCAAACGTCTCCGACAACTCCTTTTCGATTCATCAAATTCCATCAGCTCATGAAATCTGTATAGAATTAATTTTACAAAAAATGGTCAAAAATACCCCTCAACTTTTGTTATATTGGTTAGACTCTACTTTTACATTTGACCAAACAATAGCTAGTTAAGAGGAGTACTATGTGTGTTCAAACTTTAATATGACCAAACAAAGTTCACATTTTACAAAAGGTTGAGAAATAGTGAGTCACGTTCATCTGGTTCTACTACTATATTACGAGCCCAATCACACTAGTTATATATGTATGTATGTATAACACACGCAAATTATTATTTTCGAAAAAACCAGTCAGAAGGTAAATAATGAGTTTTTAATAGTTTGTCTCGTCATGAAGTTACTACAGATTTTCAATAGGACAAATTATAGGATTATTTTTTTTTGCTTTACATGTTGGAGATGTAAAATAGTTAGATCAACTAACAAATTAGCCTCTTTGGACCTAAATTTGTTTAATATATTTATTAATTAAGAAGAAAATATCAATCAAAAGAATATCACCAAATCAGATATCTGTAGTAATGAGTACGTGGCCAGATCTGATTTTGTTTACAGCAATTATAACGTGATAAATTAATTTTAAAAATGGAAGAAAAAATCGAGATTAGGAACGTTAACTAATTATTCATTAATTAACTAAATTGTCTTCTTAATACACGATCCAAAAATATGCTTGTCCATCCAAGTATGAAGAATACGAACGAGATTGCTCATTTTTTATCCGAGATCTCGAGTTTAAACTATCAGTATAGAGAAATTCTTGATAGAGAGTGCTTCTCCAATTAAGGCCCTATCCGTCCATACTCGATTGGGAGATGGAAAATATTTTTAAAAATTAAATGAAGAACGTAGTTAAGTGGAATTTTAGTAGGTACATAATTACTTCACCAATTTATGGTAGTATATGTTAGTTTTTAAAAAAAATAGAAAAACATTCACGTGCAAAAAAAAAAAATATTGACTCTTTATTTTGACATCAGTTGATTAACAAATTTTTGAAAGGCCATTTAATGTATGTGGAAAAACGAAAAGGCTAGGATCCACAAAAGTATAAAATAAATTAAACTAGTAGGACAAAATATAAAAAGGCAAAGGCAAAAAGAAAAATAATTTTTATCGCATCATAAATTTGAATTAGTATACATCTCAGATATATCTCTATATGTATCACAACAAAATACACGCGCAAAAAAAAAAAAGTCTTCGATCTATCCTATTATAAATTTGAATTAATCAAAACGTATCGTAAATTTGGAATAAAAATATAGAAATAATTAATACCATATATTATAAAACATAGTGATGTAAGATGTCTTTTTGGTTCGAATCCACTTTAAAATGAAGCTTTAATTTTTATATTTCTATGCTATTTTTAACATCTACCTCAACCACTTTTTCTTTTTTAACAACATACAAAAAAAAAACATCAATAATATGATATTAAAGTAACTGAACTAGTCAACCACTTAAAATTATGAAGTCAATCTACACATAATCTAATTAATTAAACCATGCTAAACTAAATTAGTCAATGACTAAGATACGATCTTTAATAGTACTATACTATATATGGTTATTATTATTATTATTATGTTTATACTATATAGTCACTTTCAAATTACCAGCTTTTCAACTACTTATATAAACATAGACTAGTACGTTTCATTTTTATCAATATGACAGTATTTAACTGGACATAAATAAAGTACTTTTAGAGTTTGTAAACTTAAAATTAAACTGTCACATAAAACGAGATAGAGATATATGTTCTAACCGGCTGCATTGTTGACAGAAACGTTGTCGGAGTCCAGCGACAACGACGACTTGAGATTTAGCATGAAATTCACAGACTTTATGCCTCTTATGGTATTGCTTAGCATCACTTAAATCAACATTACATTTCTCAGCTTGACAACTTCTTATTAATGAAGAAGAAGAAGAATTTGATAATAATTTCTTGTTATTATTTGTTGTGATGATTTTTTTGTTAGTATTTTCACTAGTGGAAATTACTAATAAATCATCATTTTTCTCCATGTATTTTAACTGATTATTAGCTGTTTCCATAGAGAGAAAAAAAAATGATTTACTAAAGTTGATGTGTGAAGAAAATAAGAAGAAAACAAAGATATATATATGTGTGTGTAATAATATTAAAGTGGGAATTTTTTATTGGAAAAAAAAGGTAGAGAGTGATGTTTATTTAGGACCACGTCCTTTGTGTACGCGTTTTTGTTTTTTTATGAATCTATTTATAAGCTTGGAGGTCTAATGCGAGCACAGCTATATAAGATCGAGGGGTTCATTCGAATTACTTTTAAAAGAAATTTATATTCGTATACTTGATTAAAATTATTGATATACATATGTTTCATCCGTTTGAATTGTTTGTATGTTGCATTTATTGAAAGTCAATTGGACTAGCTTTCAAAGGTAAAGTAGATCACATAATCGATATTTTAAATAAAAAAAAATAGATATTCTAAACATATGAAAAGTATATAAATTACAATTTTTTTAATAGTAAATGATGAAAAAAATACTTCTTAAAATGTTTAGTCAAAATTTTATAATTTGACTCTAAAAATAGAAATCATGATAAATAATATCGGATTGAGAAAGTAATAGATATGAAATCTCCTTTCACTTTTTCATATGTTTATAATTTTTTATATTTTAAATTATTTAATAAAATTTTTAACTCAAACACTATGATCGATGATTGCTTAAAAAGGATCGATAAAGTAGAAATATCAATTTGATAAAGGGGGAATACAAATTAGTGTTAGTACATGTGTCGGTATGAGAAGCCAAAGAATGATCAAAAGAATTATTATAGGTTAGTCGACATTTTCATTAAGTGGAATAAAAATATTATCTTCGTATAGTTAAAAAAAATTCAATATATAACCCTTTCCCTTCTACAGAGAGATTGCCCGTTGTGAATCTCACCAAGATATTTATATGATTTTAACGGTGAAAATATATAGAAATTATAAAAATCTAATATATATTATAGATAAATAAAATTATTTATATTTAATATTATATAACTTTTAGTCTAAATTTGAACTAGGTGGCTCCGTTATTATGGAAGACAGCATCAAATAATAGTATGGTCCAAACTCTAATATAACAATAATAATAATAATAATATTACTATTATTATTATTATTATCTTTTCCTGTGATTTTATTTTTTTCTGCATCAACAGTTCTACACTAATTTAAGTATCATAATATTTGAAATCGGTCTGACGTATAATATCTTCAATTGCTTCCAGCTATAGTTGACCTGCTTTATTCCCCAAAATATCAGTTTTAACTTTTTTTCCACTTAAAAAAAACGAATTTATTTATTTTTAAGATACTTTGAGGAATATTAACAATTGAAAATCACTATGTGACAAAAACTAATTTGAATCAAAATAGACACCATAAATTATAGCCTAATGTTTGTAAACGCTCAAGTGTAAGCTAGCTAGTTCAATACATCGTTTTTTCGAGATATCTAATAAAATTAGAATAATATATAGAACAGATAGTTTTTAATCCCGTTAAATATCGTTTCCTTTTCAAATTTCTTTTATTTAGTATTTACTAAGCTTACTTTTCGTTGATGAATCAAAAGAAAAAAATTACATAAATAAGAATATGTTCTAACGAGTGACAACTCATCGCTGATAATTTTATGATTGAATAAAAGATCATGAGGATAGTACTTTAATTTCATGTTTCATAATTACCGTTTAAAATTATGAAATTGTTTTTAAAATGTATAATTTATACAATTATCATCAACAGTTGTGTTAAGATGAATAAAAATATTTCTTCCTTAGAACATGTTTTGATTGACTTAAAAGTTCTTCAACCTTGTTTTTAAGTCATCGATAGCTTTTGAAAGTGTCTGACAACATTAAAAATAAAAAATAGGTCCCCTCTACTTCTTTATTTATTTAAAAGATTTAAATTTGACTTCTTTTTAATTTAAAAGCTACTTTTTCAAATCAATTCAAACGGGCTCTTACTGAGAGGTCTTATTGATTTTTCATTATGTAACACGATATCAAACTAGTTGAGATTCTGATACAAATATCTAACACTAAATGAGAAGAAAAAAAGAGAGGTATAAATCATATAGTTAAATCAAATTTGTTTAGGAGTGTGGAACATTAACACTTTCTTTGGATCATTGTTACCCATTGTTTCATAATGTATTGTATTGGACCTATTTTATTGACTGTGTTTATAGGATAGAATACAATGTTGGGGTTAGCTGGATTGTTTGTGTTTGTTTAATAACATTTTAATTGTTTGGTTGATCATTAGAGTACTATATTGTAATTGTAAATATACAAAAATATTGCAATCTTCTAGAATAGGAGGTTGACTAGATTTAGAATTAGATAAAAGGAGTTAAAATAATATTTGAAATCTTATGTAACAATATATGTTTTGAAAAAGAAATTAAGTAAATCAATGGGGAACAGGACCAAATTTGTTGTTCTCTAAAAATAAGGATTTTCATTTTTTAAACAACGAATTTTACAATACATTTTACAGTAACAATTTTTCAAAAAAACATTGTAGGTATAAGAATTATTAGACAATACAATACAAATAAATAACAATGATCCCAATAGATGTAAGAGTTGATCACCAATAGCGAGGTAGGGTGAATTTACCATTTCAATGGTAAATTCAGGCATAACTCTATATATAGTCAGACTGGTAGATAAAAATACATATGTAGACGAATCAGGTTTTTTTTTTTTTGAAAGGACATAGTGTTGATGATTTCATTGTGGGCATAAAAAAAAATTATTTAAAGATAAAGAAGTACATGGTTGGCATTGGGTTGTCTTAGCTACTCGTGAGTGGTGGCCCCCTACTCATCAGTTAAATAAAAATATGTTAAAATTGCACTATCGAGCAGACAGGTTGCGAATGGGAACGATTCTTTGGTTGGGTCATTCCTCTAACGTTGCGAAAATACGATAATACAATGATTTAATGAGATTTTATTACGTCAAATCTTCGTTATAAAATAAAAAGAATATTTCACTATAAAAGAATAAAACTGTATATAATATTTCGAATTTTCAACTGCAACATTTTATGTAGATCTCTAAATAGTTTCAAATTTATGTAAGAACAATGAGTTTTTTTTTTAAATAAAATTTTACCTTTGCTATTATTAATTTTTTATATAATAATTTGCCGGATATATTTCAAGGCAAATCAAAATTGAAAAGTCCGGATTATTGGTGCTTGATGAAGTCTTAAAATTCATGGACTTGTGTCTTTTCAATTGGTTGAGGTACGATTCCTATTGCAGTGGTGGGGATGGGTTTGTCTGGCCCAACAACCCAATTAAAACATTTGGGCCCATTTGTGTACTTTGTAATTTGTACATGTGAATTCTTATAGATAATTGCAAAATATAGCTAGATTTTATGATTTTTTCGAAATGTATTACAATTTTTTTTTTAAAAAAAATGTAGCAAATTATGTGTATACACAAAACCTAATCCTAATTGAAATCGAGTGGATAAGTGTGTGTGGGTGGGGGGGGGGGGGTTAATTGTATGTGTATAAATGTCAGTTGTCAAAAAACTGGACTTGTCTGTAGTAGTATGAATTAACTTATATGTTTATATGTGATGTAGTCTTTAAATTATTGAGCACAAATTACCAAGGGAAAAAATCGAAAATGAACACGTGATGGACAGGGTGAATAATGACGGGATATAAACGCCGGATTGAGCAGTGAGGTGTAGGATGGAAAGAACGTATGAATATTTTAGATACGTGAATTTAATACTATATATATATATATTGTAAATCTTATATTTGCAATGGTTAGAGATGACCAAACAAAGAGTAATAAGTGAATAAAATACGTTACATTCCTAATTCTAAAGCTTGCACTATATTACAGGTCGGACCCACTAGTCACTTATCATTTTTTAATTTCTTTTGTTAATTGAAAGTAAAGGAAGGGATTACCAAAAAAAAAAAAAAAAGATTAATAGAGATTGTTGTATTGGGTTGGGGTGTGCATCGGTCAGTTCGATTCGATTTTATGTATTATCAATTTCGTTTATCGAATTTCGGTTTTCAAATATGCTAAACCAATAAGATATTCTTTATCGATTTTTGATCATTATCAATTTAGTTTTTGGTTTATCTTTACCCAATAAAAATGTCCGTAAAATATTATGTCTTT
Source organism: Solanum habrochaites (assembly GCA_027704765.1). Classification (NCBI taxonomy): domain Eukaryota; kingdom Viridiplantae; phylum Streptophyta; class Magnoliopsida; order Solanales; family Solanaceae; genus Solanum; species Solanum habrochaites. Next base: position 64,859,816 of record JAKWJA010002495.1, read on the forward strand.
TCACTTCTCTAAATGCTTTGATATAGTGAAACAAGAAAGATAATGAGAAATGCATCAATAAAAGAAAATATAATATGAATGCTACAATTACATGTTACCACCAAAATATAGTATGAATTTTTTTTTATGTTAATCAGTTTACGGACCTTTACAAACTTGTAAATTGCTACAACCTACGATTACAAACTAAAACTAAAAATATTCTAACAAGACTAAAACTAAAATCAAATAGTTACAATTGTGAACCCCTTACTTTAATATTTAGATTTGCGTGGTGATTAGTAAAGGGCGTAAACAGTTAAAAACTAGTAAAAATGGTTAGCGTTGAAGTGGTTAAAAAAATACTAATAATTGGATTATTAATTAGAGTTGTCTAAGTATATATTAATAATTAGGAATGGTAGTGTAAAGTAGGCGGGTACCCCAATAAACCCAATAGTAAACACTAATATCAAATCAATAAACAATAAGTTCTTTTAAATAAACCCATTAAAAACTCAATAACCCAATTACTCAATAACATTTTTTTCAATTCAATTTATCCATCGATTTTTTCAACATCCCTAATATTTTTAATATTGGGTTTCATGTTGCTGATATAGTGGTATATGAGTTTACATAATTTAACGATAATTGATACAAATCAAATTAATGGATCATTGTTGAAACAAAGCCACATGTACATTAAAGCATCGTTTTCTTGAGGATAGAATATTAATTAATTAATTATGAAGTTATAACTAACATAGTGTGATTTGATTAATTTTATACACACATCACATAGGGGAATTTTTTTAGCTAAAATCATTCCTGAAGTATGACTAAAATCTAAAGTACATTCTTATGTTATATAAGTGAATAAAAAACATCCTTGAACTATTTAAAGAGTTACAAGATTCATCCTTTTGTCTGTTTTTTTTAAGAAATTGACGTCGCCACAAAAATGTATCAAGTCGAATAAAATTTATGTGCAAGGTTATGCTAGTCAAATTAGGTGATTTTTTATTTTAAAATTTGAGGGTTTAAATCATATTTAGACAAAATACATTCAAATTCTAAACATTCTTTGTAAAAATATGGGCAAATACAACTCTAACTTCAAAATTTTTGAATAAAGTATTTTTTTTTATTTTCATAACAAAATGCCTATGTAATTTTACTTAATTTTCAGCATTTTTGTACATTATTTAAAATGTAAATTGGTATTTGATTATAGATATATTAGATACGTTCTAAATAGTTATACTTTTTTTAAACAATAGTGGAGTAATATTTTGAATGATTTGCTTTTAACAAATATAATCTTTCTAACCATCAAAATCTGAGAGTATAAATATTTTAAAATTTATTATTGGGGCAAGTCAATTTACTTGATGATGCAAAAAAACATATAAACTAACAATACTCAAATTTAGATTCTGAGAATTGAAGATTCATTTTCTATCTATATTCTTATTTTTTTTAGCTAACTTTCATCTTCTCGTCGTCGTTAAAACATGACCAAATTAAATTATCTTTTTATTGATTTTATCATTTTCTTAGTAAAAATATTCCTGCTATTTTTTTTTGATATTATAAGAATATATTTTGTTCAGTTAGATAATATAAGAATGTATATTAGATTTGGGTAATAGTTGAGAAATATTTTAATCAAAAACTCACAACAAAATTCAAATACAGTGTATTTCCCGACCCGTTCTCATCTGACCTGAACCCAGAGGGGGGGGTGGGGGGGGACCCAATTGTTTCATTTTCGGAGTGTGAGGCTGAATCAGATGGCAATGGCCGTCATTTCAAAAAATCAAAGCAATAAAACTAGCTCCGAACTACAGTTATGACCTTGGTTTATGGGTACCGTGTTTTTATCTTATTTTATCAAACAATTGGCATTTGTACTAAGGTCAAATTGTTTTATGTTCTGCCTAATTTGTAGGTCAATTGAGAAATCACTGAAAGAGCGAACGTCAATTGATGGAAGAGATCTGCATAAGCTTTGCTCGAACTGTATCAGTACCTTTAAGAACAATCCTCGGTACCAAAACGACGTCAGATTTCTCAAGATTTGGTTTCTATATGTAATAAATCCTATCTCCCTTTATGTTTTCCTGTATTGATTTCTTTATGTATATGTTTAACCTAGTGATGTGAAGTGTTTGGGCAAAGGTATATTTGGGATTTTGAGTTAATTGGTGTAGAGTGTTCACTACTTCTGTGATAAAGATGCACTCTGTATACAAGTGATGTGAAATGTTTGTTTCTTTATCTGATCTAGTGGTCGCTTGTGTTTCAGATGGATAGCAGTTCGAATCACGAAAGCATATATAGAGAAATTGAGCAGAATAAGATTTGTCTGTTCAATTCTTTGCTTTATGAGACATATGCGTTATTCCTAGAGGCAAAAGGGAGGTTAATTGATGCATTTCTCATTTACCATTTGGGAATTTCAAGGTTACTCTCTTTTCAGAGGACATATTCTCTTTTGTAGGATCATAATTCTTTATGCATGTCAGCACATGTCTGCGTTTGTATTATATGACATTAAATTCATGAACTTGGGACTCTGGTTTTAGGAATGCTGAGCCTTTGGGCAGATTGAAGAAGGCACAAGTGTTGTTTCTTGAGAGAATGTCTGAGAAAGTAACAGCTGGTTCATTACAGAAGGTATATTTAGTTCTTTTTCAGAATCTGTGCCAACTGGGACAAGGTGTGGTAATGTTATAAGTGTAGAGTTAGGTCTTTGGAATTGGTGATGCTGGATTCAGTAATCAAGCTATTACCTAGAAAGAAACTGCTGAACTTCAATGAGATAAATCATTTATCTTGGCTTAAATGCATAAAGGACATTTTAAGGCCTCATGCTTGGATTTTCTTGTTATGCAGATTAGGGACCAAATCTCAGACATCTATTCAGCTATCTGCATTTCCAGCTTTCTTAGTTCTTGTTCAATCCATACTGCATAAATGAAACATAGATAGTGATGTGAATATCAGTTTTTTCTGCTTTCAGCCAAAAATATAATGCTAACTCTTAGTATTCCAGACAAGTAGATTTGGCCGGTTGATGAGTTCCATTTAGTTGATAGCTCATATGATATATCAAATGATCAATGAATGTGATATAACAATTAACCATCAGAGCTTTGACCTAAGATGCGAAGGGGATGATGTTTCATTATGCGTTCCTAGGCGCTATAAAATATCGGGTTTAGCTCAATAAATTGCACCATCACTATGCCATCTGATAAAGAAGGAACATTTAGGACCATCTGATAAATTGAAAACTCAGCTTGTAAAAAGTCTTAAGACTTAATAGACACCCTAAAGCTACTTAAAAGTATTGAGATATTAACCACCTTGTTGGAATCTTACCAGTATTGGTAAGTTGAGTATTTTTTGCTTGGTTTACATTTGAAATTTGAGCCCTAATGATTTTAAATTATATAATGTGTTTTCTGGTAACTTTAAGTATCTGCACACTTCTCAAATCTGCAATGTCATATGTTGTTAGAATATGTTCATTATCAGAGAGTCAACAAGTGCTGATAAAGCAAGTCAAGTGTTGACTTTTGTCACGATGAATATTTAGCATCCATTTTATGATTGTCTTGCTCTTTAGTAATTAGTCAAGTTTATTTGTCAAAGAATTTCTATGTTTGCTTTCAGACACCCTATTACGTCATACAACACATTCTAATTTCAGTGCCAAGAGTGTTATTAGTCATATTTAATCTATTCTTTACCCAAAGTTAACACCCTTTAGATCTGTCAAGTTTCTAACATCCAGATAAGCTGGCCTAAAATCTTTAAGTTGAATATCAAGTGGTAAGATTGTAGGATAGTCACTGTACTTCATTCCCGTTGGGAGCCTTCAAGTTCATTTGCCCATTTTGTTGATTCTATTTACATGCATAATTAGTTCCATCTTGCCTCTAGGCTATCTTTGTTGCTTATCACAGTCTTTTCTTTCAAACTGTGAGATTCTGATGTACCAGAGTTCTACAATCTCTTTTCATTTTCTCTTGTTTTGGAATACTTATGGACTATTTCTTATGTTGTCTGTTATTTCAATTCTTACTTTTTTATTCCATGTGTTTAGTTGACACAGGATTATATTATTGATTTATTTACGCATCATCATGTAGATGGACATTAAGAATCCTGAGATAATAAGATATGATGTGAGATTGCCCAGAAGCATTTAATGAAACTATTTTACATGTTAACAGCAATTCATGATAGCTACATGTGAACTTTCATCAGGGATACCATCCAAGCAAAAAGGCGTATTCAGGAAAGGTAGCACTGTCAACTTTGCAGAAATCTGCCAGGAATAAAACTATTGATATAGGTAAAAATTCTTGTTTCTTAGTCTATAATGGCTACATAGTATTCGATGCTCACTGACTGTTGCAGAGATTAAGATGACGGCAAAGTTGGGACTGGTCTTGGCCTTTGGGGCAACACATCTTCTAAATGTCCTGCAGTGACCATGGAGGACTAAGGTCTCTTGGGACTAGTACCTTGATACTTGGGTCCGACCCCCAATATATACACTAGTATTTTATGCCTTGGTTTGTTTAGCATGTATGCCCTTCACAATTACCCCTTGAATTGTTTTCTCTAGATGGTCTTGAAAATTTTAAACAAACATCACCTAATTCAGACACATCATAAGTTTAAATTGGATATACATATATTTTTCATAACTTTCCCCCATCTTTTCTTCCCTCACAATTTTTTGTGTGATTAAAGGTGGTATGGATATTATTAAGCTCTTTTAAATGAGATGCTTACTGGTATCTATTAGATAATAAAAAGAGAGCCAGAGGAGTGTTATCGAATGTTATCACTAGATGTAGAGAGCTCATTCATTCCTTAGGGTATCTGCTGTAGTTTGGTGGATATCAACTCCAGTAGGGAGAGGTGGCAGAGGCCTAAATCCACCCCCATCAACTTGAAGAGTGAAAGCATGGTGCCTAAGAGTTACTTATTGCACTTTCTGCCTTACAACAACAACAACATTCCCAGTGTAATCACACAAGTGGGGTCTGGGGAGGGTAGAGTGTATGCAGACCTTACCTCTACCTCGTGGAGGTAGAGAGACTGTTTTCGGAAGATCCTCGGCCCAATTGCACTTTCTGCCTTCAATTTTGGAAATGGAATTTTATGATAAAATCTGATGAATTCAGTTGTCTATAGACATGAACATGAACTTGGTGTGCTGTCAGCTAAATGTGTCTCATCGTGGAATGGCTTCAGGTGGATACAGCTATCAGATCAAGGGATGTGCAGGTCAGGGAGGATTTGCTCAAGTATTTAAAGCATGTTGTGATGGTAATCCAGATGAGGTTGTCGCACTTAAGGTGAAATAATAGTTTATCCTTATTTCCCTTCATGAGGAAATCTGACACTGGAAATGTCTTCACGTTTCTTTTTTATGTTATTGATCTCTGCAGATTCAAAAGCCAGCTTTCCCGTGGGAATTCTACATTTATCGTCAACTGGATATGAGAATTCCTGAAAAAGAAGTATGTAGTATGGAAAATAGACTATATATTGGTGTATGCTGGTTAGGAAAATGGTACTGATTTGTTTTATTCTTATTCATCAGAGATTAAGCTTTGGGTATGCCCACAGATTGCATCTATATTCGGACTACAGCATACTTGTTTCTGACTTCCTGGCTAATGGCACACTTCAGGTAGGTGTCTGTTGATCTTTCACCTTCAACTTGAATGATATGATTCCCTGACTTGAGCACCTTGCAGGATGCAATCAATTCCAATGTTGTGCTTGGTGGGACCATGGAGGAAGTATTATGCATTTATTACACCATTGAGATGCTCTGCATTTTAGAAATTTTGCATGATACCCGGATTATTCATGGCGACTTCAAACCAGATAATCTTCTGATTCGTTATGCAAGGTAACTGAAGCCTTCATTCCAATTATAAACATGAAAGATATTTACTCCTTCTAGTTCTATGCTAAAGCCTTACATGTTAATACTTGATCAATAGGGCATAGTTAACCAGAGAGTGTCTGCATCGTACAACTTCTACGGTTTTACTCACTTTTTGGTTCTCTTATCCTTCTGAAAATGTGTAATTGGTAGGACTGATACCTTTTGAATTCCATCGGACAGGATAAGATGTTACATACATTGGCATGAGGTTGCAAAATCTGTCCTTGTAGGTTGCTTACAGTTTCTGTTGTTTATATGGGTTAACGAAGAAAAAGAAATCCATGGTTCTAAATGTCTTCAAAGTTACCTTCAGGTCAAGTTTTCTATGGTTTCTTGATGTCAATTTTATGAGAGGGTTGCTGTTAATGTTTGCTTCTATATAGAGTTCTATTTTTCACTATAATTTCTTAAACAACAGATTAGAATGAAATATTTGAAATGCTTTTGAGCAATAGTTATTTTTGCATCTCAAGGTTTAAAGGGAGAGAACTCTTGATATCTATTAATGAACTCCCAGGAAGCCTTCCGAGTATCTCAGATGAAAACTTCTGCTGACCCAATTTAAGTGCCCTAATTTAATCTAAAAGTGGTTTTTTAAGGTGAGATATAAATTATATTTTATTAAATGGAGCAGAGTGTATATTGAGGGTTTATATTGCCAACTACAAATAGTTTGGGTTTGAGGCGTAGTAGTATTTAAATAAGGAAATACTTACTCTTTGCTTTGGGAAATTGGACCAAGTTTAGGACTATTCAAAATATCATTTTATTGTTGACTGTGAAAATAGAGTAGTTTAGGGGTATCTCTCTAATGAAGTATATGCTATCGTGCCTGTTCAGGGACGATCTGGCAGATGACGTGGAAAATTTTCGTCACCGTACTGGTTCATGGAGGGAACAGGTATTTCTACGCATTTTGTGTTGGTAATAATGAAACATTGGCAGACTATCACAGTTTTATTTTCCAGGGACTTAGCCTTGTCGACTGGGGACGGGGTATACGACCATGAGTCTTTCCCTGACGCAGCACCGAGTTTTAGGGACGTAAAAGAAAGAACTTCTGGTTTCGCCGGCTGCATAATCCATATGCAGAACAAAGAACCATGGAAGTAATGCAGGTAAATCGCTTTCCAGATCTAAGGCATACTTTATAGTCCAGTTGATGATTAAATCTGGTGGGCTTGAGTGGAAATTAGATTTTTCATATCTAATGTGGGATACGGGCTGGGTGGATGCATATGCCTCTGTGTTCTCTTGTAACAGCCTGATGGCTTCATGGCTTCCCAATTCATATATTGCATGGAGATTGAGAGTAAGGACTGCTTCATCCCCATGGTGGCCATAGTTATCAACCTAAGTTGCCTTTTAAGCGGTATGTCTTTGCTCCACTGCCTGTTTGCTGGTATAGCTTGTGTCCAAATAATTAATGCTTGCATCGTCTTCTAAGTTTGAAATTTCCGATGGTTTGGTATATACTAATATCAAGTCATTATGGTCCACACAAAATGGAAATTCCAGTTGCTTATTGTTATGTAATATGTTTCGTATTCTCCATTCTGCTCTTCAATCCTGGATATTTAGTTTGAAGCTCTGGGAAGTACCTATTCCACCAAGTTACTTAACGGTAGAGCCACACTGAATGTTATGCATAATACATGTTGATAACTGAGGGAATCATTCGTCAGATTATATGTCTCATAATCCTCGGATCTGATTGAAAAAAGCTTAGGCAGTTGCTGGCAAAGCAAAAAACTTCCTTATGTTCTTCATAGAGAATAGAGACGGATCTGTAGGAATAATGCGTCTGAAGTGGCATGTTCAGCTAGATGTATCAACGGCTCTCATTGGTTATTTACGAACTGTATACGTTCATGCTTATATATCAAGGCGTTGTGGGGATTGGCCTACAAAGCTTAATGATATTCATGAATCTGCAGAACTGTAGTTGCTGCTGTCCCCGTCTTTCCGAAATTATTTTTCAGGAAAGATAGGCTAGACTTGTATGTGTCATTTGTATCCAAAAACAACATATAACTGGTGTTGTTAACATTTTGAATTCCTCTGTGACTTGCAATTGAGTAGGAAGCAAACTTCTAGTGATCAGATATTGTAACTGTATTCGCTACAATGTGAAACTTCACTTGGAACTTCTCCAATAATTTATGTTAATTTTGGGACAACTCACAAGTGTTATCTTCATTTCAATTTATAAAAGGTTTCATCTGTTTTGGGCTGTTATATGTATCTAATTAATTTTTAAGTAGTATGTTAATATCTCCTTTCAATATCCTTAATATAATACATAAATATAAAAATTGTATTATATAATTTAAATTGTATCAAGTCAGATACGAGTTTATAACATCCACAAGTAATCTACCTATTTGTCAATAAAGTTAGATTTCAAAGATACAAATTTTATAAACAAAAACACTAGGTAATTTTTCCTCATATGTTCAAGCTTGATGAATCAAATTACCTTTGTCGATGAGAGATAACATGTTCTTGTAAAATAGGAATTATGAAATTTTAAATTTAATTTTTAACAAAAATCAAAATTATTAGGCGACATAATTTTTATGAATGAGTCATAGTACCACGTGAATTTAGTTAAAGCTATCCGTATGACATGATTATACTAAATATTAAAAAGAGAAAAATAATATAGCTATAGAACCTTAGTCTCAGCGCCACCATAATAGACTATGGATGACTATAAAAATAGTAGTGTTGAATGAAGCACGAAAATGGCAGTTGGTATAATATTGGCGGAGAAAGAGGGTCAGATGAGTCAATTATTTGGAAACCCTAGTCCTCTGTAGCTTCTAGAAACTCCATTTTGCTAAAATACTCACTCAGCTTCATTGAAAAAATATTACTTCCCTTTAACATCTTTCGGGCTCAGTAGGCTGGGACGAAACTGCAGGGCTCGCCCTCTCTCGGTACCGTTTTTTGCACTCTGCTCTACACGTAAAAAAAAGAAACACGCTATACTGTGTGTAATGTTTTTCTATTATGAATTTTGTTTAATTAGCTTGTACAATTAGCTTGTCAATTTTCGGATGGCTAGTAGATGCAGTTGATGGCTCCAAAGTTCCTGATTTTTGTTAGGAAAAGTTGATTACTGATGTCTTTACTATGCAATTGTGATTTGCTGTGTTGTTGTATGATTGACGGATACTTATCCCGTTGGCGATTGGTTGTTTATTGAGTGAGTTATGTAGTTTGGTTCAGCAGAGTCGAGATCATTTCTCATTTTGCTTTTTCTATGATTAGTTTTGAGGTTTGATACTTTCTGATTTGAGTTTGGATTTTGAAAATGAAATATATTTGTTTTTATCCATGGTATTGGTAAATATCTTGGTTGTTTATGTATAATCTGCATGTACAGGGATGTAGGCTAGCTATAGTCTTTAAGTATCACCGCTTCGTCGGTAATGGATGCGTCGGAAAATTATACATTGTAATACGAATGGTGAAATACGTATTCTTTAGACAGCCTGCAATTCACAACAAGGTGTGTGTAGTGGCTCTATTGTGTTTAGTGGCCCTTGAGAAGAGTCCTACAGTTTAAGTGTTTGTCAGCGCTTCAATCTCTCTCAATTTTTTTTTCATGTATATTATGTAGCGTTTTCCCTATTTTTTCATGTATATTACATATTTAATATATTTAAAATTTCCTTGTGCACGGCATTCATACCGACACTCTCATCGGCAAAAGAAAATATGTAGGCTGCGTGTACACTTTCATAGACACGCATCCTGCAAATTTCTGGCTATCGCTCGGAACGTCACTATCTGCATGTTGAGGTGACATTCTGGTGTTGAATTACTACATATCTATCTATTAAGATAGAAGGTTAGTAGGTAGCAGTATGTTGTAGTTGTAGTTTTGCTCTGTAGTATCTTGTCCTTAGATTTTTTTTTGCTCTATGTTGTTTCCATCTGTACTTGATCATTGTAAATTGTTTGGTTGTATTTTCGCATATTTGTTACACGATCTGGTTTTCTGGACTCGCATTATTCTCTTTTGGATTGTTTTTCTTGAGTTGAGGGTCTATCGGAAACAACCTCTCTACTTCTGAGTTAGAGGTAAGGTCTTCGTGCAATCTACTCTCTGCAGATCCCATTTTGTAGGACTACGCTGGGTATGTTGTTATTGTTGTAGTCCCTTGTTTCTCAGATCCAAAGTATTTACCTGATTCCTTTGTTGATTTCTGTCAATACACAGTAATTGTCAAGTATCTATTTCTAAGTGTGTTCTTGTTGAATTATTTAGTAAATATTCTATTGTGTTTGCTTAGAATTCATGCGAGGATGTGCTTTTATAGGTAAGGGTTTGACTGCTTAGTGATTAAATATCTGTATTCCAGTTTTGGAACTGAAAGCTCCACAGTGTAGCTTAATTATTTGGTTCCTTGCTTATAGGAAGCTTCCCTGCTCCACTATTTGTATTTTTAGGAATGCTTCAGTTACTGTTTTTTTCTTTCTTCTTTGTTTGCGGTCCTTGTGTTGTTATAATACAAACATGGGGATGGTTCATCGCGCCTTCCAACATGGCTTTCAGAAAAGTCATGGCATCTCAGCACCTCAATCTCTCTATATATCCCCGCCACGAACACGGGCATATCTAAGTATTCTGGTTTCATATAGCAACATGACTGGTGGATATGTCAATGAAATTCTACGGGGTGCTTGTATGACGAATTGCCAAGCCGCTAATCTGGAAGTCCGTCAATTGGGAAATCCTATTCTCATACATGCCCCATCTGAAGAGAAGAAAGCTAACAGTTTCGTCGTGGATTTTCTTATGGGAGGGGTTTCTGCTGCAGTGTCTAAGACAGCTGCAGCTCCAATTGAGAGAGTCAAGCTTTTGATTCAGAATCAGGATGAGATGATAAAGGCTGGTAGACTTTCTGAACCTTATAAAGGGATTTCAGACTGCTTTGGTAGAACTATCAAGGATGAAGGCGTTCTTGCTCTTTGGAGAGGCAATACCTGGCAATATGTGCATGTCAGATAGCTTCCGCCACTCAGGTGATTAACGGCTTACTTCTGTTGGCATGGCCGCCTATATATAGTCTATTGTTCCTACATATAGTAGGCCTGCTACTTAACTTTTTTATCACACTTGGGGAGCACTTCTCCGCTTTTTGATTTTTGTTCAAAGATTAGTTTGTTATTATACCTAGGCAAGCTGTTATTAAGTAATTATATAGCCTAAAGACCAATATAGAAACTATAGTGAACTCGGTTTTGGCCATCATTACTTCGAACATTTTACTTTTATTGTTGTAATGATTTAGAGACCCTGGTTGCTGGTAAACTTTATTGTGTCTAACAATGATAAGCCCTGGATTTGAATATACATTTTTCGCATGCATTCTAAATGGCTTTGATTGCATTTGTTTGACTGATAGTGGGGCTGAACTTGTATGGGCATCTCTCCAGATGTGTATATTGTTCACAAAAGGCTAACAGAGGTAAGACTTGGAGGGTATCATCATCGGTACTATTTGAGAGTTAACAAAACATTTATCATTAGCATGGTCATGCAGCTACATCCATCTTGTGTCCTTAGGGATCATTAATTTCTGCATTTCTTTCATTAGTAACATTTTCTTTATTGTAATATTGTTCAACTTTATAAATCTCTCTAGTGATGTGCACTGCCTAGTAAAGAAAACAAAGACGACTTGAAAGTAGCATAGGTACATTTGAGTAGTTAAAATTTGTGGTCACTTTTGCAACATTTTTCGTCCTTCAGATTTATTAATTCCTGAATATGTTTTTTGCAGGCCTTGAATTTCGCTTTCAAAGATTACTTTAAAAGACTCTTTAATTTCAAGAAAGACAAGGATGGCTACTGGAAGTGGTTTGCAGGAAACTTGGCATCTGGTGGTGCTGCTGGTGCCTCATCCCTTTTATTTGTGTATCTTTGATATGGCAAGAAGCACGGCCTTGCTATGATTAATAGGGGGCTGGCAAAAAGGGTGGGTGAGAGGGGCAGTTCAGAGGGTGGTTGACGTTTAGCCAGGAAACTCTAATGTCAGTATGGTCTGAGGGGCTTTACATTACGTGGATTCACCATCTCATGTGTGGGCATTATTGTTTACCGTGGTCTGTACTTTGGAATGTATGATTCACTTAAACCAGTACTTCTAGTCGGTGACATGCAGGTATCGGAAATCCCAATTCTGATTCAATTTCATTTTATTTTATAAATTCATACCTTAAGCGCACACATTTCATATGCGGATTCCTTTTTGGGGGGGTCGGTTCCACATCACACACTTGTAAAGTCCCTTTAAACCGGCGCACTCCCAGCGCAGCCCCTTTCGCTCTCTACAACTTCGGAGCCATAATATTTCTGTTGTTTCTCCTCCCTTTCGTCAATGATGTATTATCCATATTTAGAAGTTTATCATTTGAGATATCAGTACATATTTTTCATGATTTGGTGATTCAAACCATTTCACTACATGCATATGACTTATGTGTGATCAGTCCCTCATCTGCTCGGGTCATACCGTCAACATTTAGAACTGAAGGATGATCTCTATTTCTGGTAGCTTTAGTTTCCGTGCGATAGTGTGGCTGGTATAACACTACTGCAATATTCTGTTTTTTACAGGATAGTTTTTTTGCGAGTTTCTTGCTGGGATGGGGTATCACTATTGGTGCTGGTTTGGCTTCTTACCCAATTGATACAGTGCGTAGAAGAATGATGATGACTTCTGGAGAAGCAGTCAAGTACAAGGGTTCAATGGATGCATTTTCTCAGATTGTTAAGAATGAAGGCAGCTAAATTTCGGCTCTTTCAAAGGTGTCTGGAGCAACCTTCTAGCGTGCTGTTGTCTGGTGGCAGGTGTCCTAGGCCGGGGTAGCGATCAGCTGCAGCTTATATATGTTGGAACGACCTACGTGTCAGGTGGCGGTGGCTAATCTAATATGGTGATGAATGATAATGACGAAAACTGTCTTTGGTTGTGTAGATTTCCTTGATTGTCCAGTCCTTTTGAATAATTTTCCCAAACTATGTCACACTGGTTGGCGTTCTCTTGAAAGTTTATTCTGGAACAGTATTTTCTTGAAGTTTTTCTTGTTTCTATGGAGCTCTGAAGCTGCTTCTAGTTATAGTTGCCTTTTATGCAGAAATTGTTATAAAATTTTACTTTCTGCTACTTCTTAGCAACACCTACACACTCGTCGTAAGTAGTCATATCAGTCTAGAGTAAATTATCAGGTTTGATTCAAGTGTTCAAATCATCTAAAACATTTAAGAGGAATTAGATAATACAGCTACTGAACGACTAGTGCATACGGAGAGTTTAAGCAAGATCTGCTGTCCTAGAATAATTTGATCCTCCGATCTCAACTAGAGAATATAGTTGTAGTTGTACCAGTTAATGCTTTAATGAAAACTCCCCTAGCTGAGGGCTCTTATCACCTTAAAACTTTGTTGAAACAAAGTCATTTGCTTTAACTTCAAGTTAAGATCCTGTTCTTACCTATACTGTGTCCTTATACAATCCCACTTCAAACAACTGAGAAAGCTACCTGTAAGGAGGGAAGTCTATGTCATTCACATCCCCTTAACTCTAACTTTATCTGCAAATATCATGATCATTGTTAACGTTGAATTTGCCCATCTTGTTGATGGATCTAGAATCCAAGAAATTTCTTACGAACCATCTGAAAAAGATGTGAGAACATTGTAAAAAAGACATCATTATGTTGGCTGCTATTTCTTAGAGTAGTTAGGTTGCTGTTATTTCAGTTGTTGTGTAAAATGCACTGTGGATGTAGTAGTTATATCATTAGCCAAAGGACCTTAAAAAGTATTTGAAAATGAAAGGATATCTCACCTTATAAAAACCAAGTAGAGGCTGTTGAGTAATGCTTGCATTACTAGTCATCAACAAAAATGGCTTCATTTTCCTTTCCCATTACCACTACTGCCTTTGTTATCTTGCTTCTAAGTCTTACCTCCAATGTGTTCAACAACTCAGCTGCCAAACACAGCCATTCGCGTCAGGAGGGGTCCATTCTGCTCCGGTAAGGGGCATAAAATCACTCACGAGGCTGGGCGAAATAAGCACTACATTGCTCTCCAAGCTTGGAAACGTGTTATCTACTCTGATCCTAAGAACTTTACTTCTACTTGGGTTGGTCCTTCAGTCTGCAACTACACTGGCATATATTGCGCGCCATTCCCTAATAACACCAAAGTCCAAGTTGTTGCTGGCATTGATCTGAACCATGGTGATATAGCCGGTTTCCTACCTGAGGAACTCGGCCTTCTCAATGACTTGGCGTTGCTGCACCTAAACAGCAACCGCTTCTGTGGAATCCTCCCACTCTCTTTATCCAACCTCACTCTTTTGCATGAGCTTGATCTCAGTAACAACAGATTCGTAGGACCTTTTCCTAACGTTGTCCTCTCTCTCTGCTGCTGCCCTTCCTGAAATATCTGATCTTGGCGCTACAACATGAGTTTTGAAGGGTCATTCCGTCCTGCGGCACTCTTAGCAAAGAAATTCGCGATTGCATTTTCGTAAACATCATCAGTTTATCTAATGTAATCCCTTCAAATTTCGGATGCAAGCTTGCTGCTTCTGGGTGTGGTTTTTTGCTATAAGCTAATAAACTAGCTTTGGAGGATGGTCTTACCACCTTTAGTGGCATAGGCCATCTTGCAAACGACCTTGAGAGTTGGCTCGCTAATTAATACAAGCTTATCAGGTTGTTTGCCTCCTGAAGTGGGATTTTTATACAAGTTAAAAGTTCTTGATGTGAGCAACAACAAGTTAGCAGGGACAATACCTTATACTATTTCTGGTTTAGCTCACTTAGAGCTACTAAATTTAGCACATAACATGTTTACTGGAACTGTACCAGAGGGAATATGTGTATTACCTAAGCTCTCAAACTTCACATTCTCTTATAACTATTTTTGTGAGGAACAAGGGATTTGCAGCAACTTGACATCAAAGGGTATAGTTTACGATGATCGTCGAAACTGTTTGCCAGAAAAGCCTCTTCAGAGAAGCAAGAAGGAATGTGATGCTGTGGATGAGCATCCCATTGACTGTTTAGCATTTCATTGTGGCACTTGATATTGTTTTTCATGTGTTGGTTCTACTGAAAATATGACAAATTAGTACTAGCTTGAGTTTTCCTTGATTTCTTTTTTCTTTTTTTTTTTCAAATTTAGTAGCCAATGTGAAAAAGGAATAAAGTCAATAGTAAGTCTGTAAATATGGTGTGTGATGAAGTTTTTTTTATATATATATATGTTGGTAATTTAACTTTGATGCTGTTTATATGTGTTGTCCCAAACAATGATTCTCCTTGAAATTTCATATTTTTTCATTTTGGTTTCATTTTTATCTGTTACTACTTGCATATCAACTAGATGCAATTGTTTATTGCAAATGTGGATTTGTAACATGAAGTTTATTCCATGTTTGGTTGGGATAGAATCGTAGAGATAACTTGCTCCGAGATTAGTTACCCTAGGATTATATTATAGTGATATTTTGTCCCATCGAGGGTGAATAACAATTCTGAGATAACTTGTTCTCTAACAACCAATGGAGGCACATAGTTTTGGGGGTTCCACACACGTCACAAAAATTCTCCCTCAAAATATTCGGGGGAATGAGATCTCATTAGTAAATAAGCAAATGAAAAGCCTTAAATATTCCAAAGTACTACACATAATAATTCTAAATTCCAGGTCCTTTTTGACCAAAACTTGAATTTAGTTTACAATTTCATCATTTATTGGGCAAATTAAAACAAATTCTGTAGGAGGAACCATAGTATAGTACAACAAAATCAGAAAACTGTACACACAACTGTTCTGTGAAAAATTATCACTGCTATCTACCTGTAATTCAACTATGTAAAGGTGCTACAATGCCCAACTTGAAATTTACAACTTGCTTTCTATCTCAAAGAAAATGTAATGAAATACAAGAGAAAAGTAGAATGTTATCATCTTGAATAAAAACTAGAATGACCATAATGTACATCACAAGAATTGCACGCGGCAATCTGGTGTTTCTGCGTTAAAATTTTCATAAAACCTACATTAAGACTTCTCAAGAATGCTCTGATCCACTCCGACACCAACCTGAGGAAAAATACAAAAGCTCAGTCACACGTTTTTCGTTCTGGATCCAAGGGAAGAAGGAACCTTGATATCTATTAGAGGAATAACACAATGAATTATGGCAGTTATAGCCTAGTTGCATTAGCGGCAAGCTTCAAGAAGGTCTCAAAAATGATTCATTTTAAGAGTAATTAGGCGGCGTTTGGGGCCGAAAGGAAAAGAAGCTCTGAATAGCATAGGTTGTTTTCAAGAAGCTCAAAAAAAAGTTGATGTTCTCTGGTATCACTTGGGGAGGGTGGGACTTTGTGCAAGTGGGCTAAATTGTTGCTCTATACTATGTAAAAGTGATTTCAAAGTGCATAGCCTAACTATCAGAATGGGCTACTGTCTATTCGCTCCAAAGTATACTTTTTCTGAGAAAATATACTTTTAACAGGCTATT
This sequence comes from Solanum habrochaites, assembly GCA_027704765.1. Classification (NCBI taxonomy): domain Eukaryota; kingdom Viridiplantae; phylum Streptophyta; class Magnoliopsida; order Solanales; family Solanaceae; genus Solanum; species Solanum habrochaites. Next base: position 64,876,343 of record JAKWJA010002495.1, read on the forward strand.
AGTCAGACAACTTGTTTAACTTTTCAACAACTCATGGACACACTGAACTTCTTTGCATAACTTATGTACGGCGCTGTGTCCTTTTTTATCTTTCTTATGATGGTGGTTTTCGGACCAGGTAACATACATCGACTATACCACTAGGTATCTGCTCTTATCAACACTGATAACCTGGTTATAACTCTGTTCCACCACATGGCTTAGTAGATGAAAATCACGCTAGTATCCTGTTGTTCTGGCTACTAGGGGATTTATGACTGCGCTAGATCGTGGCTTATAAATAAATTCCATGACAATATTTACGTCTTCATTTGACAGGTTGGTGATGTCAGTTGCTCTATATTAACAGGAATTCAAAAAAAAAAAAAACATCTGTTCAGGCTGGAGGAAGATGAACTTGCGCATGTTGGGGCAGCTCCGATCTTATGTCCCATCCATCTTTGGGCAACACTCCCGATATGAAACAATGATCAAACAGGCGTCACCTGAACATTAGTTGGCACATTATACACATATGGAGTTTTCTTTCCATTAGTAAAATCAAATCATATTTGTTAGGAATTCCACATTATAGTGAGAAAAGTCCAATACATGTAGCATTACCATGCAATTATTTGAACGTTGAGTGAGATCAATAGCAGTCATGCAAATGACACAGTCAGTAGCATGATCTCCATTCTGATCAAATCTTCTGTAATAACTATATTTTTCAGGTAAAATCTGCAACACATCAGCAAAACTTACATAAGATAGGTCACTAGTCACTACAAAACTCATAGATGATTAATTTTATTTTTTTGTAAAGAGTATTTTTTTTGTCTAAACCATATACCTTGTATACAAAAATCCGAAAAGACAGGTCAGGGAAAACTTCATATTTGCAGTTGATTTCTCACTTCTAATAACATAATTTATATCATCGAAAAACAAAAGAGCAGAATAATACCTGTCGTGGAATGAACCACCATCCGAGATCCAATAGTGGCTGGCAATAAGGAAGTAATTAGATGCCTGCACTATCTCTATAACAATTCCAAACAAATGGGGCACCAACTTTGTCGGTTACTTTTTGTCGGGCTCTATGCGCATAAAATTATGAGGACAACCAAAGACATATAGTGGAATTGCTAGCCGAGTAACAGTCATTCCCAAGATGTAATGAGGATATCAAACGGGTTTCCTTCGAGTCACGAATAACTTAGTTAGCAAATTTGAGGTAATCCTCAAAAAGCGTGTACAAAAATGGAAAAGGAGTGCCTGGCCGAAACTATGAATTCATACATGATTAAAATTCCACCTAAAAGGATCCCATCTGCAAAACAATGTTGGAAAACAAAGAGATATGAGCAGGTTGTCCGTGACAATGATACTAATGTCTGACATAGATCAAGTTTGCACGAGACAGAGGGAGAGAAGAACTAATGAAAGCTTTTGTGTTTCCTTACAAAATCTGAGTGACTACATTCTCTTGTATTACTTCATAGTTCTTTGGCTCACTATGTCTAATGATGTTAGAATGACATAAAGAGAACGTCATAAAATCTCTTTTATCCTTGGGCCCTTGGCACCCATCTGAACCAAACCAAGCACTATGTAGTACGTTGAACACGAAAATATTAATTTGTTGCTAAATTTTGCAATTTAAAATACTGATTTTTATCTTAAAACCGTTATCTCAGATCAGAAATTACAAATTTTCTGAAGCCCAGTTGAGCCCTGAATGAATTATTGAAAATCAGATGTTACATCCTCCTATGCTAGGTATAGAAATGGAATAGATTCAGGATGTGTTATTACATTAACTATCAAAGCAAGTGCAATTATGTCAAAGAAAACTTTTAATGGAAAAACTCAAATGTGTTATTTACTCTTCAACATCTATTTTCCCCTTTCCCTTTACTTGAACCATGGGTCTATCGGATAACACTAGGTATGTTGTTGCATCTAATATGCCCTTTCACTAGAGCAATACCCTGCAGCCAGACACGTTCAAGGTACAGACACATATAGCTGATGATGAGTCAGTTTAATTCTATGCACATGTTCACATTTCAGCAAAGGATACTTACAGAAGCGGCTGTACAGAACTGACAGTTCGCGTCTCATTGCTTGCCAACCCTCTCCACTAGTCATAGGTCTATTTGCCTTCCATATAGCGAGAAGATATCTCATCTCAAATATTGAGAAGACAACGAACTTGAAAAATGCAGCGGTTGCAAAAGCATTGAACAGAGATTCTGTAAAGAATGACGGGGGAGGAGATTTTATTTACAGAGCGCAGAGCCGCTAGAAACAACAAAAATAGAATATTTTATAGAGTCTGTTAAGGGAAAATATACAAACTTTTAAGAGTTGGTTACGGGGAGGCAAAGCATGACATAGAAATGCCTTGATAAAAAGTTACTAACCAATACCATGTTAATCCCTAGAGGGGCTCCCTCATTGTTACCACTATACAACTTTTAGATAATAAAACCAGCTAAATGTGCTGGCTATAATGACTTAGATAATAGCTACCATCAAACTTACCAACAAGTATGCCTGCAGTCAGATGTAGAAGACAAAGATAAGCATCAATTATTCCCTGTTGCCCGATCATCAAAATTGAAACTTTGGCAGCTCCCTGTAAAAAAATTATCAGACACCATTCATTTGATTTGACACATTGCAACAGCAAGATAGTAACATGGGAAGACTTATGTCATCTATTGTAACAGAATGTCATATTCTTACTGATTGGGTATTGCTATGTTCCATTTGCCGAATGAGAAGGAGCACTTGAAGAAAAGAAACCTAGGTTTCAAGAAGTTAAGGAATCCACACAAATGCAGTTCATAGAAGAAAATAACATCAATGAATAACAACTCTTGGAGGATACAAAGGTGACCATCAACGTGTAGTTAACTGCTTTGTTGTAGTAAACCTCTACATTGATAGAAGTGGCATTCAATAGCATGGGGGAGAAACAGTCTCCATCATCATCCACTGAAGGGCTCTCCATCAATCCTTCTAGATGATAATGGTCTTGATCTCCATCTGGAAAAAGACAAGTAACTTAAAATATGTTCCCCAAGTATTTCCTCAAACTAAAGCATAAGTTTGAATTTCTAATGATACATGCTACTCGTAAAATCTCCCACGGGTTTGGACAAACTGCATTTTGGCTCATGTACAGCTGTATACTAATTAAAGATCATGGGTAGAAAAGCACAATGCATCAATATCTATTGTTTTGCATTATCAGGGCATACACGATGCTCCAAGGAAATGCAACAAAGGCAAAGTTAGAGCTTCTAAAAGGATATGATAAGAAGTTCTCAACTAACATCAATATGGAAGTTAAATCTACGTTAACTAATAATATCCAATATAAACATGAACTAGAGAAACAGAATTAGAGGAAGTTAACAAGCATATATCATCAGATGATAGAAAGGAGCAGCGTGAATACAGAATCCAGAGTTCAGTTCAAATGGTTTTACATAAATAAGGGAGAAAACCGGGCAAAGAGATGAACAAGTAAAGAAGAAAAATCAAGTACCATTAGTGGAAGATGACACTCGAGAAATTTGTGCTGCAATTTCAACATTACAATGTTTCTCCATCTCATAAATAGGCGCTGCAGTAACAGAGATACATAGTTTAAGCAATGGTTAAAAAAGCTAAATTGGATCAAGGTTGAGTAATCATTATTACAGTGTTTCTGTTTCCAAATCTTATCTCGTGGCGACTCTTGGAAGACCTGAGATGAGAAAGTTCCAAGCTGTGCAGGAAAGGTAAGATAAAGAAAGATATTTTATCATTTGATAAAAATTGACATTCAATATTTGATTAGAATTCTTTGAATAGAATGTAAATCAAAATTTGTTATCATAACTTATTATCTAGAATACAGATAATTTCTGAGCTAAAAAGAACATCTCCTTTTTTAATTGAAGTCTATTTAACTAAATGGCTCAGTCTCTTAGCTGCCATTATGAAACATAAAAAAGATTAAGAGCTTCCTGATTTTCTGTCCATTTTGATCACAAAGAAGCTAAATGTGACGACATGGGCATTGAAGTAGAAGTTGACCATTTGCAGACAATGAGCTTTTAAATTGTCAACTTTTTTCGGACAATGTCAGTCCCTTTTAAGGTTCTTTTTCTTAAGAAGGATGTCAGACCCTTTTAAGATGGGAAATAAAATTTATGAAGGAACAAATTGGTAGAGGGAGTGTGGTGTGTGAACGATACAACAAGTTGCCTCCAATATTTCTTGTTTTTTCATATGGAACAAAGAGTTCCCTCTATTAATCAACACTAGTAGTTTCTTTCATACTTTGTATAAAAACATGAGCAACAAATTTGCTTTATTATGTATGCATCGTCTCAATATTGTATACAAGAAAAATCATGTCATTCATGGATGAAAACGTTAAATTTGTCAGTGACAGTGACAGAACGTTATCAAATTCAAAATATAAACAGAAATACATAACAGCAATGGAGAAATTTAAAGTAATCATGCTCAGTGCTAGCAAAACCCACAAGTACAGATGTCATAAATTGTCACGTCAAAGGAAAATTAAACATGGTCATGATTAATACCAAATGATAAGGATTTGATAACAGATAATCATCTTCTCATGGCCCACCAATTCACTCTTTGCTGGAACAAAAGAAGCATAAAGTGCAGTTGATGAAGCATTTAAAAACTAATTACCATCTACGGATGTACTGCGGTGACTGAAACAATAGTTTAAATTTACATAGGTCGTAGACAAGAGCTTTTGGATGGATTTTTTAAGATCAGAGCCTAAGCATGACTAATCTCCTACTACCCAACTCGATGCCAGCTTGGACTAAAACAGAGAGAGAGAGAGAGAGAGAGCTTGCCTTTCAATTCACATCACACAATGGAGGTTTGTGAGTCACGTTAAAAAAGACCAAGGACACATGAACCACAAGTCTCCGTCTCAATTTGGTTATTTTAGTTAATAAGTCAGATGCCAAATTGAGCTCCTTCTGTTTGAAAGAGTCTCAACAATAAGAACTAACCCTGGCGAAATAAAGATGTTTTTTATATAGTTTGTTTTGTTATCTTACATTGTTTCTCAATGCAATACCTGACACCTGAGTTACAGTTCGGTTGCTACAAAAGCAAACAATAGTACCAAAAATTAAAAAAAATTCAGCATTTGTATGCAGGGAACTTATGGAAAAAGTTGGAGGGCCATTATGGAAAAAGTGACTAGAAACATTTCCAAAAGAAAGTATTTTTATAACAGTGGTGTCCGGACTGCGGACCAACATGCATGTGGCTCACTGCTATATTATATTCCAGCATTCTCCTATCAATACTAGTACCGGATGACTCTATCCACCAAGACTTGAGCAATAGAGACGAAGTCACCCAATTTTTCCCTCTCTGAGATTCAAACCTTAGTCTACAGAATCATTGGATCAATTAAATCAATCCAATCAACTAACTATGCCCAAACCCATGACATTAAGGTATAGTCTTAAAACAAATAGTTAGAAGGAAATTATTTTTTTTCCTTTACAACTTTACAGCTATTTTCCTAAGAAATACACTTTCTACTATCTTTCTCAACAACACTTCACAAAGCTAACCTGAGGTCATAATCCTTCACTATATCTTTTATGCCTATTCATAACCTGATATAACCAAACTCAACACTAAAATACCCAAGTCCTAAGCCTCTACATCTTATGTGTGATATTACTGTCATGAACTTCATAAAGACAATTTTCAGACTGCAATCTCTCAATAAGAAAGTGAAAATAGCTTTGAATTATTAAATATTAGTTGAGAGTACTTCTAATTTATAAAGCTCTTTTATTTTCGTTCTACTATAAACGCACCTTTCAACATCAATTTTCTGTTATAAAGCAAGATAGGTGGTTAGACGTATATATGCAAAGAATTTCCTTTCAGCCAAGTGACAAAATTAGTACCTGTGAGCTACCATCCGAAGTTGTCTGAATGGCCATACATATACACCTTCTACTCTGATTTGAGCACCCCCACGTTCATTGTCAAAAATATCATGGAAAATTATTACTCCCTGTTGTTGGCAACAGTAAATTATATGAAGATAATGTAATTGAAATAAGTGATGCCATCATAGAAAGTATTTCCAACTGAGGAAGATAAAGTGCTCCACTCGACATTACTACTAATTATAGCAGGCAAAAGAAAATTTTGAATTCACAAGAATTATAATACAGCTTTTGAAAAGCTCATCAAAGGAGCATAATACATCGCAAAAGCCTAGCAATAGGGCATAAGCACATATGACTTTTGCCTATCAGGTTCAGATTTTCGAGCTTAAAATGGCAATTGCTACGGTAACCACATAGATGTCAGGAATACTATCATACACCACCATGATTAAAGACTATCAATCACAGCAACAAATGGATGATACTCTGCTCGTAATTCTAGTGGGGATGTTAAATAAAAATTTGTTCTGGCTGAAAATTACATCCAACCAAAGTACAAGCTTCAAATTTGGGTAAATGACATAGGCTCTAGAATAATCATGATATAAGCAATCTTCTAAAGGGAATTTTTGGTCATCTCCAAAACTAAGACCAACATGGAATAGAGACTTCAAAGTTACAGGCTTACAGCAATACTAACAGTTTATGACTCCCCATTCTTTGTCAGATGAGAAAACAAGCGATGCAATCACTCATGGAATGCAATTTGTTGTGCAAGACTTCCTTTTTCCAAGATTTTAAAAAAAAGACAAATGAAGGTGTTGTATTTCATCCAATTTCAGTAAAGTAACTTTTTTCCTTTTTGGTGGCAACTTATATTCCAGTAATCATCATCTTGTATAAACTACAGAGATACAACATCTTTTTTTTTCATTCTTGATTACGGAGAGACAAGTGACGTTCGTTGAAAAAAAAGTCCCCGAGTGTGTGTAAAAACACAATTTGTATAAAAGAGTGATAATGTCGATGGGCAGAACTACTGAACATTAGTCGTACACCGTTATTTGTAGGAGTACTAATCAATTCCAGGACAGAGTTACCATTGGATTTCTTGAAATCAGGAAAAAGGGAAGAGTTATTCTTTGAATCTAGGAACCTCCAAGACCCTGCAGCTCAAATTGCAGAGGAAAATATTATTAGATTCAAGACAGTAGTAGCAAGGAAAGTTTATTTATTTAAGGAAGTATGATATTTTCTTTGATGTTTCTGCTCAACTCAATTAGCATTAGTGTATCTTCCTTAAGCCCAGTTGTTATTTAATAAAAACAGCATTAGGACTATATTATAAGTAAAAAGAACATAAAGAATATGTCCCAAAACTCAAATGCAACATAAGCACCAGAAAGCAAGTTAGCTTACGGACCTCTGAAGGTCCCTGTTATATTCCAAGCAGAAAATGGCCCAAATTCATTCTCATCCTTCCTTGCAGAAAGCCACTGCTACCAAAAACATGAAGAATGTGATCAGCAATTAGGCAGGAAAATCAAGCAGGCATACTATAATAAGAGTCACTTTTTCTTTTCTTCTTCTTTTCTCTTTTATTATGATGACTGTGAGATAGCATCTGTAGTCTAGACTCTGTGTGGGGGGGGGGGGGGGGGGGGGCGCATACTAAGATGGTTTGGACTTTAGTGGGTGAAGTCACCGCAAAATAAGAATCGTTTAGTTGGACCCATAGAAGAAGAAAGAGAAGACACTGGATGTTGCTCCACTAGCACTAATATTGACCCAAAAAAGATCGATTCTTGCAGCTTCAAAACTCGATGGACGATCGGTCCTCCCTCTACCCTTCTCCATCTAAAAAATAGATTGCTTTCAGTTCAGGTTTCAAACTCATGCATGCACCTGTACACATCCCGTGTTGTACTATCTTTATCGTTGAACAGAAATCCTGGGAGCAGTAAGGCCTAAGACAGTTAAGTAATAATGCCATGACCCTTATGCTAAGTTGCCCGGACTCTTCACTTTCGATGTTGCACCCGTGTCAGAGTCTCCAAAAGTACACTAATTTTGAAGAGTCCGACACTCATCCGTTGACATTTTTGAAGAGTTCGAGCTACATAGCCCTCATGTTAACCATGCACGAGTAGAATACCCTCCAGGCTTCAATATGCTTAATTTGCAAATGAGCTCCAAAAATATTACACTGAAATAGGATTTTTCACATTGATCCTATATCTCACAAAGGAAGCTAAATATAGCCAGACTGAAATGTCAATGGTATTTCTGCGCACACTCTTACATCCAATCTTACGTAAAGGAGTTAAACTAACTTCACAGCTCCTTGAAAAAATAAATCATGTCATTCCATCCTTCAGTGAGAAGGGTCAAAACTTTTTCTTTTCTTCTATCTAGAAGGGACAGGGTTGGGGGAGAAGAAGAGGGAATTGACGCTGTATAATCTCCATAACAAATCATTCCTTATGGATCTTCACCAATTATTAGACAAGTTCCTTTAGAGGCAAGTTATTTCCTTGCAAAATATATACTAAGAGCAAATGTTTCAACATTTAGCTAGCATATTGTTGTCTCCTTTAATTTTATTATATCTTATCATTGATATCATGTCAATCTTGGTTCCGACAAAGGTTGGACAAACTTGGCTTTCTTGGAGGACATACAATTTCAAGGCAAACATCTCCCAGAATAGGATTTATGAAAGCTTAGAAGGTGGAAAAATATTTGTAAAATTTGTAAAGCGAATCCAAAACAGTGCTGAAAATCTCCACAAGTGATTCTTGCATTAAACAAAGGGGAAGACTTTTAGTCTTATGTGGAGGTTGTGGGCCACTTGCTCATACATAACTATTCATGGGTACGTCTACTCTCCAAAGACCACAAATACTAATAACCTTTTCAACACAAGGCTTCTTCAAAGAGAGCCTTTGGCACTAATTCATGGTATTTTTGGTTCTCAAGATTGGCTTCCTCTCACAAGCCAAGTTTTGGAACACCTTGGGTGCATCTAGACATGCTATATCCTTAGGTCCATACCTCGCTCCTATATGTGATGTGATGTGAACTAAAGAAATGGCTAATGTTATATTATTTGAAAAACAACAACCATTACATGCAAGCATTGGTTCTCTTATAAGATAGTTCTCAACTAAACAAAAATAACTACACTGCAGATCTTTTGCTATCGTTCACGAGTCATTGAAGCTTAAAGAAGGTCAAACCTCCTACTGCTATTTGGTTTGCCATGTTTGAGTCCCCATTCCTATTCCTAATAAGAGTCCAACTTTTCATTTGTAGATCAAGGATTTCTCGGAATGGATGCCACCCTATAAGGCAAAACTCTGATACAAACTCAGACTTACCAGGGAAAAAAGAGTAAAAGTAGCTCCAAATGATCATTCTACAGAAAGATAACCATGATGATATTATTTATCACTTCAAATACAGTGAAATGACCTTCTATTAAGATGACAAGATGTAGCAGCACCATGTCTTTCCTTTTTTTAATTTTTCTCTCATTTTCTTTCTCTATCTTTGCTGCAGAAGTGCCATGATGCCTGCTGAACTTGGATCGAAGTCGATCAACTGTAAATATACTTAACTTTCATATCAGTTTCATCCCAGGTATACGGTGACCATTCTGATATAAAGCACTAACAAATAAGTACTACATGTAGGTAAAACCTCACCAAAGTCTCTTATTCTCTCTTTCCTATCAATCAAGTCCGAAACCCTTATGAGTTTGAGCTAAGCTAGGCTCTAAACATATGATAAAATCACATTTATCACAAACCCACTTCTATCACCTTTCTTTTTCTCAAATTCAATTGAAATTTCCAGATAGAAAAAGTCAAATGCATCAAACACCACAAGGATGCTCTCATTTCAGGCAACACACAGGAAGCTAAAATCCCCTTTCTTTTTCTTTCTCATACAGATCTATAAGCACCAATTCTCATAGCTATATACATAGTTGAAGGAGGAATCTGATCTAAATGTATCAGTCGGGAAAAATCTATTACGTTAACAAAGAAGAACAACAAATCATATAGTAACTGCTCTTTTTATATAAGCACCAATCACTCATATAACTTAAGACTTCATACGATGTTCAGAGGGTTAAAAATTCCAGCTAGCGAACAATAAGCTTTGGACTTCATAACTTAAGCAGTTGACTGAGTAAAGTTCCCATATTGATTGAAAATAAAAGTAAATCTTCACAATCAGATACTTTTGCAAGCGTTTTTATCAGATTTTGAACATGTATCTTCACATATATGTTTCACTTTCACTCACATAAGTTCAAATTTTTTTCGAAGTAAAATGCAGTCCAAACACAACTTCAAAAACTCAAACTTCAGGTCAAACCGTGACAATTGAGACCAGAATACAGCAATACAAAACATACACCAAATTGAAGTGATCCTAAAATCAACAACAAATATAACAAACAATTGCAAGTTACTAACCTCATCGCCCCACGAACGATACTTGTCTCTAAGAGGTCTGAGTCCCTTTACTTGGCAAAACCCTCCAAAGAAAAACCATAAATAAAACAGAACTCTAAGCCAAACCCCTGAATTCTTTCTTATAAAGATCAAATTTTTAGCCACACCCATTTCAAGATCAACTCCAATTCTTCTCCTTCAAGCAATTTAAGATCAACCCAGATGAAAAAATTAAGTCCATTACAGTTTAAAAGAAGAAATATTTAAGATATACAAACAAATGGGGTTGCTTCAAGTGAAGTCAAAATAAAAACAAAAACAAAAAATCTTAGAACTAACAACCCAACAACAAGCACCAAAACACCAGCAAATTTTTGAGAAAATGAGAGCTCAACGGCTAATCTACAACCTAAATAGATGAATTTTTTTAATTTTTTTTTTTTGGTTCCAACAAAAAGGGCCTTCACTGGTCAATTTTGGACAAGAAAATAGAATCCCACTAGTACTGTTTTTTTTTTCTTAATTTTATTTACTTAACAAAACATAAATTATTGGTACATAATTAAAATTAGAATATTCTGTTTGTCAATTAGGCTCTAAATAAACAACTAATATTCTTATATAATATTGATTAGTGATGAAAAAGTGGGGTGGATGTTTTCCTCTATTCGGTAGGCTGCTTCTATCGATGATTCGATTTTATATGCTATAGGTTTTTTATTTTTAAATATATTAAATTAATAGTTAAATAAATAAGATATTTCTTATTAATTTTTAATTTAATTGATAAGAAAATATTTTTGCACTTTTTTTTGGCAATTTTGCGCATAAATGTATACAAATATTATAAGTAAAAGCGTATTCAACTATATTATTATTATTAAAATAAGTTTTTGTTCAAAAATACAAAAAAACACATATGCGAAAAATTTTTTTAAAATATTCAAAAGATGTGACATATTACGGAGTGTGATAACTAATTTAGATTGAGGCATTTATTGAATTGGAAACTAGGTTACTTAATACTTAAATTAATAGAAGATAGTAGTATAATATTTCATAAAATTAATAAAAATATATGAGCTTATTCGAAAATTATGATTAAAAAAGAAACTAAGAAGAAATGTGTAATGATTTTATTTATATTTTGTAGTGAAATTCATGTCATAGATGCTACTTTCTAAGTTCCAAAATTATTTTCCTAAAACTTTTGAGTTCAAGTAGACAGTAGGTACTATATTTTAGTTTGAACTTTGTAGATAGTATTTGAACACTCTTTTCAGGTTGTTATCGCGATGATGTGGCTTGCAATTTATTTTTCGTATATCATTTCATTGGCGTAAAACCTAGTAGTTTGTGTATGGAATTAGTGACAACATACATTTTTGATTGACTACTAACTAAATTAAAGTCTTCAATTTGTCATATGATGTAGAAGTGGTCTCAAACTCTTGTAGGATTACGAGACTCTTAATGAAAAATCGAGAAAAATATTGAAAACACTAAATTTGATGAGAATTCAAAAATATATTCCACTCATATTACAAGATCGAAAATATATATGAGTTGAAAGCTAATCAGGTAAAACCAATATTTTAAAACTTACAATAAATTAAAAATGAAACCAATAATTCACACAAAATTTAAAAATATTTCCAAATACTTCTTTCTTTTATTTTCAAGGTTAATCAAATACTACATTATTTATCATCCAAAGAAGTGTATGTTTTATGTAGTTTGGTGTAAATATAATTTCAAGTAAAATTATTTGCATTGAAAATAAGTCATGTTGACTTGGATAAGTTCATTGATGATTGTTGTGATTGAGCTGTCATGAATGGAATCTCATTGAATTTGTCTCTATATTATCCTTTTGTACTTGACAGCTTTGCTTTAATAAATACTTTAATGGTTCCAAATTATATAATCAATTTAGTTTATATGAATTATAATTTGAAGGTTTTGATCTAAAATAAATTATAAGATATCTATGTATTATAAATTATTTTACTTAAAATAAAATAGATATTTTAATGTCAAAATATTATTAAGTCCCTCAAGACGATTAAGTACTTTCCATCTTTTAAAAAAAATTATGTTCTTTTAATATATTATTAAGTCCCTCAACAGATATTTGTTTGCAACAACTTTTAAATATATAAAAAAATAAATTCATTATAAATAAAATATGTATAAACAAGAATGTTATTAATAAAATAATATTCTTTAATATGATTCTTCTCTCTTAGTTTCTCTTTTTTTTCGTGATTCGAGTCTTCAAACTAAGATGATCTAGATTTCTTCGTGATTCAAGGGTCGTTAATGACATATTTTTCAAACTAGAAGGTCACATCTTAATCACTTTATGAACTCATGGATTTGCAAAATGCTCGAAATGTCTCTTATTTTACCCTTTATATAGGCATGAACTACGACTTAGGATTGACTAGTCTCTAAGAACCTAATGAGAATTGAACACGTCTTATAGTGTTCAATTAGAATCGAACACGTCTTGTAAAGACTTATCATGTTGGGAAAGGCAAGCACAAAATAAATGTGCACGACAAAGGCGACAGCAGAAGAAACTCAAGTCAAAACTTTTCCATTTCTATTTGAATCAAGAGAAGGCAAAATAATGCAAAAAATAAAACAGTTTGGGCAGCAAACTAATCAAACAAATAAGAAAGTAAATCAATACAAGAGACACTAAATTTAACGTGGAAAAATTCTTCGGTATGAAGAGTAAAAATTACAAGACTAAAATTCCACTATAATCAACAAGATTTACAAAAGTGTCCTCCAAAATGGTCATCAATAAAGTGTCAAAACAATCAGCAACAACTACTAGATAGCACCAAAAATTACAGAAATAAGAGAAACAAAAACACCAAACCACAACTACTATTCACAAGCTAAAATCTGGAGCTACAAGTCTCCAAATCACCCTCTGTCAGAGTTCCCAATCAAAGATTAAGTTGAAAGGAATACGCTATCCAAAAATCAGCTTAATCGGACAAGAAACAAAATGGGAATCGATATTTGAAAATAGTTGCTAGGGCTTGTGCGAAAATCTGCACTTTCTCACTTCTATCTCTATATTAGCTGCTCTCAAACACTTGAGATTCTTAAGATCTAAAAGAAAGTCTTACATATACACCATAATATTGAATTTATGGGCAAAAGTGATTTGTCAAATTTGGACTAATTTATCCACAAAGGAAAGGATGGAAGACCCAAAACCTTAAACTTTTATTCATCCATATAGGAAGGAAAAAATGCCCAAAATTCAACGTATCAGAGTGTAGACTTGATGAAATTTAAAGATGAAACTTGAAGTACTCATTCTTCCCCCTTGCGATATTGTGGCTTCAACTTTACATTTTTAATTTGTGAGAGAAGAGATTAAATATATGAAAGATATATCAACCATAAATAAAATATGAAGAAACAAAATTAATTTAATTATAAAACAACATGGTTACTATTCCTATCTAGAAGTTTATCCATGGTTTCTTTTCAAGCACTCTTATAATCCCTCTCGATCTTCAGCCTTATTCTTCTCAATCTTATGATTTCTTCGTAATTTGGATGATTTGAATTAGTCGTGATTTAGTACTTTGAATTTTGGGTAATGTAATACTATATTCTTTAGGTTTGGGCATTCAGTAATTCGATTTGATTTTGATTTTTCTTTTTTAGTTTTCGGTTCTTGCAATTGATGTACCGAACATCGAACTGAAATAATTCAATTTTTATTAATTTAGTTTGATTTTTGTTAGTTCGATTTGATTTTGGTTATTCATTTTTTTGTTAAAATAATCAAATACTTGGAGGGTGGTTGTTGGTTGCTGACCTACTTGTTGTCGCTGGTCGTTGGTCGCTGAAATGAAAAATCACTAGCTGCTGAGACTCTGACTGGTCGGCTGCAGCTGATCGCGGTGGCTGTTAGCGTTGCTACTCATTGTTGCCTGGTGGCTACTTTGAATGACAAGGCTGTGAAAGTTGAAGCATTGAAAATGAAAAGTGAAAAAGACCTAACCTCATTCTGCATTTGAACTTGATATATTTTAAATATTAATTAATTAAATATCGATATTTAAATATTGTGATTAATTGAAAAGTCGAAATACACAAAAAATACATAGTCCAAAAACGTCATTGCAAATATCTACAATAATACAAAAAAAAATAGAATCAAAATCAAAAAATAACTGCAAAAATCGAAATATCAAAAAAAAATTGATTCGGTTCGATATTTTAATTTTTTGGTATTTATGCTCAGCCCCACTATTTTTGATGATTTGATTTTCTCGTGGTTCAGTTCTTTGGATTTCTATTCAGTCATATTCTTAATTATTTGGATTTCTCTTGATTCGCTCTATTATTGATGTTTCTTGACCACTCTTTATGAATCCATGAATTTATGTAATTTTCCATTGATTACTACTTAAGTACCATCCCATAGCCATAATTGAAAATGAACACGTTTAGATTGAAATTCAACATATCTGGTATCATTTGTTGTTATTTAAGAATTTTATTATTTGATTTGATTGTAATTATAAATTTACTAAAATGTCCTTAGTTATATTAAATATCAAAATTTATCAATAATTACTAAAGATACACATATTGATCATGCAGATTTTTCTTAGGTCCATTTGTCACAAAACAGGGGCGGATTCAGGTGTACGGGGGTGGGGGTGACCACGTCACTTTCCAATGTTTTCGGGGAAAAAACCGTTGTATACACATCTAGATATGTATAATAATTAAATAATCTTACTTTGTTCACCCATTGACTATTACAACGGGAATAGCCAATTGGCAAAGGGAGAGGGTCTACATCATTCAATATGGTTCAAACCCAACACCAACATTTAATTGTTTGCCGACTCCATTTTTTTCTGTTCTTCATTCATTATTATTTTATTTATTATTTTATTAATTCAATGAACCCCTTTTTCAATTAATTCGTTTTTATGTTTTTTACGTGCCAGCACTAATTATTAAATCTATTATTTGAGGTAACATGTTCATTTATGTTATCAATAGTGTAGTACTTGTATATGAGATATTAAAAAGTATATTAAAATATGTTTTTAGCAAAAACATCAGTTCAAAATATTTTTTCTTTTAAATTAAAGTTTCTTTCGATCTTCACCGACGTATTTTGTAAGTAAGAGAATAGGCTTGGAGGGATGAAACTACAATTGATTATTTTACAAACTACATTCCCAAAGAACACATAAAGTAATGAAAATGAATCAGATATGTTAAATGATGATGGTTTATACAGCTCAAATTTTACATGATTTTTTTTTCCTCAAATTTCAGCGGAATAAGAAATTTAATTTAAAAAGAAAATAAAAAATGTGATTATTTAGTTATATCTGATCACATAATATTTAAAAAAATATTACAAGGCAAATTTGATGATTTGTTATAAAATAAAATAAAAAATTGAAGGATAACGACTTGTAACCCAAACTTAAAGACAGCAACCAGTCCTTTGTCTTCCTTTGAATGTTCTGTGGCACCTCCGACCTTCAAATCCGAGATCCGCCTCTGTGAAAATAAAAACATGTTTATATTATCCAAATAACTCACACGTTTGGTTATATGAATTTATTTAATTACTCCTTTTAAAAAATCTGTTTAAAGTAAGATAGACAAAGACAAAGTTTTTAAGTATGAAAAAACGGGAAGAACGTATGATAATTAAAAAGAAGAAAGAGGAAGAACAAACAACCAAACATAGGAGGAGACAAAATAACGTAGTAATTGTTAGGTAGAAGGTTTAAATGGAATTAAATAAGGGAAAATCACTTACATGTACGCTTTAAAAAAAATATTTACTACATTTGTCAACATTATTCTTTTAACCATATAAAACAATTTGGTTGAATAAATTCAGTTCAAAAAATAGTTGTGCTCTCTTTCTTATCCCAATTCTGTTTGCATTTCTTCACTAACGATTTTTATATCACCATTGCGATTTTTTTACGGCCATTTCTCACCTCGAAATTTATTTACAAATACAGTTATACTACCTTCTTAGATGTGTATTCAGTGATCAATTTTAAAATGAATCAAATTCAAGCACAGAGTTGAGTTTGAAAGGTAGAAGGATTAAATTTGATCGTGTGTCATTAGTTACTTGTATAATTTATGTTTAATTTTCTTTCTCGTACTAATTCACCTTCAATGATGTGTATTCAGTGATTAGTTTCAAATGGATTCCTGCCAGATGAAAGCACATAGAACACACCAACACGTGTTTTTGAAGAGGTTGTACTTCCACCATATCAAAAGAGACCTTCGGAAAGGCCAAAAAATAAAAATCATACACAATTTAGCGAAAATGAATTCAAAATGGTAAAAATAACATTGTATTTATTGTAACAATATAATACAATACAATACAATAGGTAACAATGATCCAAATATAGCATAAAGGTTTATTTGATAAGGTTTATAACAATATTGATAAATATAGTGTATTAATACTTCTTTTGTAAAAAAATATCCTTCACAAATACATAATGGTAAAGTTGTCACGATCGGATTCTAGACCCTAGAGGAGATCGGCGTCGTTGACCTCTCGGAGATCGCAGACAAGCCTACATACGTCATTGTTACATCATCTAGGTTAATTTTAGCGGAAAATTTGAAGTTTTTGTTACTTAACATCATGTAAGAAATTCTACTTAAAATCATAAAACATTCACAATCAACCATCTAAGATTTAAGATCATCAAATGAAAGAAATAGGTCAATACTGAATAGTTAAGGTATACTTGTCAAAAGGGCACCATAACCAAGTCTGAAATAAACTGAGAAAAAAACGACTAGAGAACATACTCAACTAAATCAAAATTATCTTAAGCTAGAATATATGGGGACAGGTGTCACAGAAAAGCATGAGGGGGTCTACCCAAGTCTGAATGAAATGCTCCACGTCCGATAGCTACAAAGTTGGATCGTAGCTCTAAGCGTGGAATCAGCCTGTGCCTGCACCTAAAAGATAGAGTTGTATGGGATAGTACACATTGTACTAATTATGGGTATATGCAGCACACATCAAGTACATGCATGTTAGAAAGAGCTCTCTCTAACGATTATATGAATTATGGAAATCAATCACTGGGGACCATGACAAATTGGATTAAGACAGTCATGCCATGAGAGTAACATGCATCATCATAACTTACATTTTGAAAAACACATAACAATTACACAATCACTATCTCATAATTCATATCATTCTTTCATATGCCATGGAGAACTTGGAATAATGGAATGACTTAGGGAATTTCACAAATGAGGGTCTCAACATATGGGACCTCAATAGGGAGTCTTCTTTAGGAAACACAGAGATCGGCTTCATGATTCATACGTACTCATTTTTATTATTTCATATATACTGCAAACACTAGTCATCACCTGGGATGTAAGTTAAGGACTCTCATCGAGTTCGCTCGATGCAATGACCAAAGAATAAAAATTAGGTCAACTTAAGTCTAGCTCACCTCTTGATTATCCATCCTAACACCTTTAGGTATCGTTCATTTCATTATGTGTATTCTTTAAGGTGACCTCATTCTTTCTTTGGAAACTTTAACTAAAAAACAGACATATATCTGTGAGCAGTATGAAATTCAATGTGTAATCCCCAAACCGAAAAGAGGTGAAATCATCCGGCCAAAGTGAACCAAAAAGATGCTATGCGTATATAGGAATTGAATCATGACTAGATCCATACATTGCGAGTAGTATACGTTCAAAGACTAGGAGATATAGGAGACCCATACCCGGGACATGTCGAAACAGTCTCATCTCATTGAGAGTACGTAAACTTCGTCCTTCCCAAGGAAAGCATGCCCCTCATAGCTAGCCTATCTGTTGCTCTAAGTATCAAGTTTAATACATTCAACTCATTACATCATGGAGCTGACTTCTAGCATCAGGAATCCTAGCCATTAAGATTGGTTCTCATCTAATCTTAGGATTAGAATGTATTAATCTTCAATTACTTTCATTAGAATGTTCATAGAGATAGTCTCCTCATTAGGCTTTACACTCTCATTAGGTGAGTACATTTTGCGTAACATACTTAGGGTCATTGGAGATTGCTTCATACTTTCAAATGGCTTTCTACCATATTGTCACCTCATCATTAACTTTACACATTGCCTTTCATAACTACTCACCCCTTCACTGAAGTTCATTTCATCATATCCAATGCACTTGACCAATTGGGGTTTTTCACACTCTTTATTTAACCCTTCTACGATTACATCATTTTTATCACAGACATCTAGGCTACGTACTTGTAATTAAAAACGATGCTAGACTTATGGTCTAACAATACAAGCCCATGAGCCTTCATTCATAGTTTTCTAAGTGATTACATGTGGTACCCAATATTATGTGGTTACAAGACTTCTGCCATTTGTTAGATATGCCCTCAGCAATTGATTCGATCTTTAGCGAAGCATTCATAAATATTTATAATAATTTTTTTAGGTATGACTTATGTGTCAATACGGATGGGCAAAGGGAACAATTCGAATCATTGAAACAACACGTAATTTTATTTTAAACTTAATAAGTGCATTTTCAGAATGGGAGGACCCTGGGCTAGTTCGATTCCCATCAACCCCATTACATAATATTTCTTTCTTGTTCTCCTCTCCTTTTTCGTTTTAAGGCAAGGAGGATTGTCGGTTCAATCCCCATTTAAACTAATGATTTTTCTTTTAATTTATCTCTAACTTTCTCACCTATCCAAAGGTTGTGGGTTCAATCCCACTCACCACAGTTATTTCTCTCACTCTGCTTTATCTATTAGACGGTGTTGGTTCATATCCCACACCATATTTATTTTTCTTCCTATTTATTTCTCCTAACTCTCTCATTATTCAAGAGGTTGGGGGTTCAAGCCCCACTCACAACATTGTGTTCTCTTAACTCTCTCATCATTAATCTTAGCTCTTTGTCATATTGTCACTTATTTTCGAGTAGCATCATAAGTATAATGTAAGTACTCACTCATTACATGACTGTTCATTTAATAATTCTTTTTACCGTACTCATGTTCTTACCCAATCGGATTACTCGTAATCTGACTAAGTGTTTCATTACATCTAAGTAATGTTATGTAAGACTAAGATTAACACTTGCGCCAAGGGACCCAAGTTCAATCCTTATGGATGCATTTTTTATTTCATTTTATGGTCCTAACAATTTCAGTCAAGGGACCCAAGTTCGATCGAATCCCTTAGGAAGCACTTTATTTTTTAATTATTTGCGAGTGCTAGATGGCTTCACTTCATCTCGGTCAAGAGGAATGGGATCGAATCCCAATGCCCTAAATTTTTATTATTTTATTTGGTGTGAGACTTTATGTATCTCCAAACACTTGGCTTAAGGAGCCGAGTTTGAATCCCCTTACCTCACTATTTCTTTTTCTTTTATTTCCAAGCTTCTTTAAACCGACCAAGTTCAGAATCCTCTCTCACCTATGTTCTTTCTTTGTTTTAACGCTTTATCCTTAGTATGAGGAACTATGGTATCAAGTTTCATCCTCAATAGTAGCATTATATTTATTTCATTAACTAAGAGAATAGTCGAAACTATACATCCATTAACATGTGCATTTAACTTCTTGCATTTAGTAGGCGGTTGTAGATAGAGTTTTACATACAACTTTGTAACCAATTATCAAAGAATGTACTTATTTTGTTTGTTCATGAAACATCACGAGTTCATCCTCATATGTAATTAACACAACAAACGTATCGAACCCATTCCACCACTTTCTTGAAAATTAATAGTATCTGCTTCCATGATAAATAGCGTTATTGTGTACATAAAATATACATAAAGTCGGGACACACATTAAAATGATCATACGTTGTCCGGTAAAAATTCACATCTACACACAATTAAAAATGCTTCCTAAGATTTGCCTACAGCAAAAAATACCAAACACATTGCCATTACTTTTCAGAGGATTCTAATGCAGGGCAAGATGAACAGGGGAAACCTTAGTTTTTTTATGGAATACGTATGGAACCTTAGGGAACCTCTTGTGAAAGGAACCCAAGAGAGAAGAAAATCCTATCTTATTTCACGTGTTAAACCCTTGAACATGCTAGCCAACGGACTTCTCCAAACTCACGTCCAAGTACTCCAAAACCTCAAATAAAACTCAACGGACAACCTTCCTGTTGCCTTACGTTTTTTGTAACGTGTTTGTATATGTTGTTAAGGTGGAAAGTTCTTCAAGTGTGACGACACTTTGGTTGCTTTTCAGTCTTGTGTGTTTGGTGAGGCAGAGCGAGAACGTCGAAAAGAAAGAGGAGAGATATTGACGAGAGAGGGAGTGTTAGACGTGCAAAGAGAGTGAAAGCGGTGAAGTAGTTTTAGACTTAGTCAAATAGGACTCTTAGGCAAGACTTAGTAAATAAATATCTTAATTAATAACTAATAATCATAGTTAAAATATTGATTTTCCTTTTTTCTAAATAAGCTATTAAATAGTAATTAATTAAATAATTACCATTTAACTTAAAAATAAATGGAAATCAGTGCTCCCACATAGTCGAAACCCAGGTGGAGCAAGATTTTGCTTAAAAGGGCAATTTCGGCCTCTTATCCAACAATATCCCTACCACCTAAATAGAATTACTTAATTACATAGGTTAGGGATTAATTACCGATACTCCCCTGGCCTGAAAAAAATACCATTTACCCGAGACCATTCAAACTTAAGATTTCTCCCTGTAGTTTGGTGAAGATCATCCGTAGTAAATCTTCATTATTGGGGCATTTACATAGCGGGATCCCAACCTTTGCCTAGCTCAAATAACTCCACAAGTTAGTTGGCTTGGATGTGCAAGGGTTCAGAGGTCGGTTTTTCTCCCGCGCATCATCCGTGTGAACCTGGTCAACGTAGGAATTCTAGACACATTAAGCATTAATTAGCATATCCATTTTTTCGGGTTGTTACAAAAGTTGTAGAAAAAACTTTGATGGACAAATGTATTTTTAACTATGTTAATACATGCAATAAAACTTATTGCACTGCTAATATCAATATACATAACATAATACCAAACAAAGTTAAACATTATTTATACATATATTAAAAAAGTATATCAGACAAAATATTAATAATACATCAAATTATACATCCACCATTTTTTCCTAACACTCCTTTAATTTTATATATATTATATATAAATAAAAATATAGAGAAAAGGGGCTAACATACCTTTCGATTTCGCCATTTGAAGTTGATATATCCGTCATTGTGAAAGTTACTCAGATATACCTTTACTATTATACAAATGAGTCACATATATCTTTTTTTCTCTAAGGAAATGAAAAAATTAATTCAAATTTACCTTTTCAATTATTTTGTTTGAAACAATATAATTCATATGGATGGGCATATTTCATCTTCCATACATGTTTTTTTGATTTTTTTGTTTCAACAACTTATTTAAATTTGTTATTTGATGGTCAAATGTACGTTAGCATTTCACTAATTTTCTGTAAAAATATTTTACAAAATACTATTTTTTATTGATGTTTACAAATACGAGAATGACTACATGTAGCCCGGAAAATTTTGTTTAAATTTTTGTAGAGCAAATACGTACTTCCACCACATCCCTCTAAACTTGACATCAAAACTTACTTTAATACTTTAATGATAGGCATTTATTTAATATCCCTCAAACAATATATGACTGATTTAATACCACCTCAGAGCTAACCGTGCGAAGTTGAGTGTATTCACTCTTATCAAATGCGCGGAATACTAATAAAAATTTAAAAAAAATTGAGGGTAAAATTCAACCATGGTAAATATAAACTAACAACTTTGTTTATTTGTTTAGAAGTGAAATGTAATTGTGGGATGCCATTTTGTTCAAAAAAAAATATTAAGATTTTGTTTCTATTTATTTTGGTTGTCTTCCAGAATTGGGTGTGTTTCTTTTCTCCATCTATTCGAAGCACTTCTATCCTTAATTTTTTTCATACTTTTAATTTTTCGTTCACTCTTCATCGCTCACCTCACCCCCCTTTACTAATCACAAAACTCAACACCTAATTCATATTATTGAATTTAAATTTTCTTGAATTTTATGTAACTCATTTTAAATTCTCTTAGTTGTGATGCAAAAATTGTGAGTCTATCAACTTTCTTACTCAATCTTCATTTTTTATTTGAGTTTTTAAGAAAAAATTAAAAAAATATTATCCTCCAAGAGGAATTTGTGGGAGAGAAGAGGATTCGAAGAAGAAAAAGGAAGTATGCTATTTTTTTAAAAAAAATTGATGAATGTTGAAGAATAAAACAACTAGAAGGGGTGGAAGAAGCTGGAGAAATTTTGATTTTAAAATGCATTTTTAATTAATTCATTAGTATAATAAATTTTAAGAAAAAAAGGTGAATGAGCAAACTAAAAATAAAAATTAACGACGTGGTGCTTACATGGTTTATTAGGGGTGTACAAAATCGAACTGAAAATCTAACCAAATCGCAAATTGAAAAAAAAAATTCGACTAGTGTTTGGTTTGACTAGGTTTGGTATTGGGAAAAAAAATCGATATCTTGAGTGATTGATTTTAATAAAAAAAACCACAGTAGACCAAACCCAATCCGAACCTTATATATGGAATTTTTAGAATTTTATTTTATACATGAAATATTTACTTCGTATTTATTTTAAAATATTTTTTATATATTTATAGTTTTATTTTTTAATATACATTTCTAGTTTCAAAACTTAGAATTCGGAGTGGGCAATAAAGATTGTGAGTTTATAGGAAATTGATAATTATAATAAACTTAAGTCAAATCAAAACTAATATATGCACAAAACAAGATAATAAATTCAACAATTTTTGAATGGACAATATATTGATAGTTTGTTCTTTAGTTACAGGGTTAGACGATTAAGATACATAATCTAATTTTAATTTTCCTTAAAATATTTAGTAATGTAACTAATACTATTAACTTATTGAGATTATTATTTATTTTCATTAGACACTTAAACAATCACTTCACCGACAATGCCCATACGAATCATTCACAGAGTATTTTGACCTATTGAATATTTGTCGCATACAGCACAACATAACTCATCTTATATTTTTATGTTTTTTTTTTGACAAACCTTTAGATAATGTATTTGGTGGGACTAAAGAAATATTTGGAGCATAACTTAATTATATGTTTGTATGTGACTTTACCGAAAAAATCCAAAAAATTAGAAAAACCCGAAGTTTATCAATTTGATTTGATTTATAATTTTAAAAGTTCGGCAAAATGTTTGATTTGGTATTTGAAAAACCCGAACCAACCCGAGGTTGAAAAATTCAAAAATTTTGAATTTTATTAATTTGGTTTGGTTTTAAATTTAAATTTTTTACACGAATGGTTTGGTTTGATATTTTTAAAAAGTCGAACCTAAACCGATCGTGTACAATCTTAATGCTTATACTTGCCAGGTGCGAGTAGCTCATTTATTCTCATTAGTGTATTTAACTTCACTTCAAAAATCTTGAGGCGATATCCAAATGTCCGTTTTGTTTAAATACTGAAGTAAGTTGTGGTACCAAGTATAATTTTTTATTTATTTATGTATTTATCTTTTTTTAGCCAAAAAGAGTGATAGAAAAAAAACTAACCCCGAATAATGATAATCAAATCTAATGAGTATGAAAAAAATTTAAATATTTGTTAAAATAAAGAGTGTATATATAAGCTTTTTTTGTAACGATAATGATATCCATGAGTTACGTCGCTATAACGCTGGAATATATGAATTATTATTTGAAATATCGAGATTTCAACTGATAAAAGAAGGGTTTCAACTATAAAAGATAAAAATTGAGAGGTATATTATACCTTTTGCCTAAAATATATCTCTTCAGCATTTTTTTTTTTTTTTTTACATATTTCCCCAAAATTATTTTATGTAAACTAATTTTCCAAAAAAGAAATTTGAAAGGCACCCTAATTTTCTTTCGCCGCGCGAAACACAGGCCGGAAAGAGGATTTTGTTGCCGCCGGTGTATGCCGGCAAGTGAAGTCATGGCAGAATCAGTGAAGGGAACGGTGACGTCACTATCTTCACTGTTTCCGGTGGAAGAAGCACAGAAAGCAGCGAAGCGTGTGGAGGAAATTATATCGGAGCGGCAGAAGCAGCTGGACCAGCTCCGAGATTTTGCCGACGACAATAATACTCTTATTAGGCTTGTTCAGCGACTTCCCGATGAGCTCCATCATGATATCATGGTGAATTTTTGTTTACTGTACCTTTTTCCCTTTGAATGGATAGTAAAGTGTTATATGTTTGTTGTATGTCTAGGCGATTAATGTGTTCGCGTTTTTGCAAATTTTCAGGTTCCGTTTGGTAAAGCTGCATTTTTTCCTGGTCGATTGATTCACACCAATGAATTTCTGGTAATTTATTCGTTAAGCGATTTCAGTAGTAGTAGTTGTAGTATTGCTCAGTTTCGATTTCTGTTATTACTTGTTGTTTTTTGTACTATGATAATCATATTATTTTGTTATAGTTACTGTTTGCTGTTTTTGTTACTATTTACTATTTCTTGTACTTCTATACTTTTTTTATCTTCTGGACTGTCACTATTTTTCCGTTGAGCCGAGGGTCTATCACAAATTACGTCTCTACCTTTGAGGTTGGGATAAGTTCTGCGTACCGTCTGCTCTCCCCAGAATCCACTTTGTGGGATTATATTAGGTCTGTTGTTGTTGTAAGCAATTTCAATAGTATGAGCCTTTTCCTTGTGTCGTTTCAGCAAACAAAAACAAAATATACCTAGTGTGTAATCCCATAAGTGGAGTCCGGAGAGTGATGTGTATGGAGCCTTGCCCCTATCTTGGGAAGGTTGTTAAGGTAGAGACATTGTTTCCGATTGATCTCGGATCAAGTAAATAGTATCAAATCAGTAAGAAAGGGAAGTACATTAGTGTAGAAAATATATAGAAAATAGTGGAGAAAAGAACATTCTAAGGAGAGGTTGTGTCCTGACTACAAGTCAACAACTACAAATTCTAAGGCCCTACACAGCAAAAGAGATAGAAGTAGCCATGTTCAGCATTGATATAAATAAGAGCCCTGGTCCAGATGGATTTGGGAGTGGTTTTTTCAAATCATCATGGAAAATTGTAGGTGAGGAGGTAACTACTGCTATACTTGAATTCTTAGCGAATGGAAAACTCCTTAATCAGATAAACGCAACTATGGTTGTTCTAATTCCAAAGGTAGAACATCCTCAGTTTGCAAGACAGTACAGACCTATAGCTTGCTGTAATGTTCTATACAAATGCATCTCAAAAGTGATATGTCAAAGGTTAAGAGAAGTACTTCCAATGTTAGTGTCGGAGAATCAAGGTGCTTTTGTAGAAGGGAGGTCTCTTATTCACAATGTATTGATCTGTCATACCTACTAAGACATTATAGTAGGAAAACAACTCCTAGATGCATAATGAAGATAGACCTCAAGAAAGCGTATGATATGGTAAGTTGGGAATTTTTAGAAGAAGCCCTGATAGGCTATGGTTTTCCCTTATCTTTTGTCAATCTGGTAATGAATTGTGTGACTTCAACGAAATACACTATCAAAGTAAATGGGGAAGGACATGGTTACTTTGAAGGGAGAAGGGGACTTAGACAAGGAGATTCAATGTCCCCCTTACTCTTTGTGCTTGTCATGGAATACTTAACAAGGGTCCTTCACAGAATGAATGAACAACCTGAGTTCCAATTTCATCCTATGTGCAAGGCAACAAAACTCACTCACTTAATATTTGCTGATGATTTGATGCTATTTGAAAGGGGATTTCATTCCATTAACAAAATAAATTGATGGCAATTACATCTTTAAGTGATGTGTTGTAACCGGGTGCGGTGGCGAATCAGGAGAAGTCCAGCATTTATCTAGCAGGGGTAGGAGAGGTACTTCAACAGAAGATTATTGACAGTACTGGATTCACTAAAGGATCCCTACCTATCAGATATTTAGGATTGCCTTTATCCTCAAAGAAATGGAGCAAATTGGATTGCCATCAACTAGTGGACAAGATAACAAGCAGAATAAGCAATGGATATGCGAAGCAACTATAATATGCTGGTAGACTATAGGTTATCAATGCTGTTTTATTTTCCATTTACAACTTTTGGGGGGCTGTCTTCATTCTTCCACAATGTGTAATCAAAGAGATTGATAGAAAATGTAGAGATTATCTATGAAGGTCATAGGAAAGTCTCCTTGGTAGCTTGGACAAGAGTTTGTATACCTAAGAAGTTTGGTCGTTTGAACATTAAAGGATGTGAAAACTGGAATGTAGCATCCATTGGGAAACTTTTATGGCAACTGGCAACAAAGAAGGACATGTTATGGGTAAAATGGGTGCATGAGAAATATATGAAAACATGTAGGAATATTTGGGATTATTGCCCCCCTCAGGATAGTAGCTGGTACTGGAGAAAATTGAATGGCTTGAAGGAGAAAATGGTAAATTGGTACAGAAGAGGCATATATAGATTAACGATAATGGTATCTACTCGGTGTTTAGCAGCTATATTGATATATTGGGTCCTTTGACTAGACTAAGGGAATCAGATCTAATCTGGAATTCTATTATGCTACCTAGTCAAAGGGTGATCATGTGGGTAGCATACCAGAATAAGCTTCTTACAAAGGAGAGGATGATGAGGCTACAGTTTCCAGATGTAGGAGATACTAATTGCTGCTTGTGTGCACTGGCTACGATAGAGAACCAACATCATCTTTTTGTAGATTGCACTTGGATCATTGAGTAGATGGGCTGGCATTCCAATCCCAGCAAAAAATGTAGAGGATTGTATGCGATGGATCAAGAATAGACAATGGAGACAATTTCGCAAGGAACTAGCAGCTGCATCATATGGAGCCCTTGATTTATTATGCCTGGGAGCAAGGAACTGGAGATGTGTACAGGGGTTTGAATGAGACACAAGGTATTATAAACGTCAACAGATTCCAAAAGGAAATCAGAGAAAGGTGAGCATGTTCACAGGGATACGAAAAGCAAGAAGGTGTCAAGTTTTGTTACAGAGGAATTTATATTATTAAATATAAGGTGTGTGTTTGATGTTTTGAGTGTTTTAGTAAGTGCGATGGAGGTCTAGACGAAAGATGATCTGCTAGAAAGGAATTCAGCTCATGATGCGATGATGGTAGAGTGTACAAAATTTTGAGTGGTTTGGTTTGTATGGTAATATTCAATTTTTTGCCCAAAAAAAATTTAGAAGAACGAGGTAATATGAGAGTACGAAAGACATTACTAACAAGCGATACTTGAGGTGCAATAAGAGGGGAGGAATCAGAGTTCTGATGAGGGGATTCAAAAATGTCACACTTGGGAGTTGAACCTGTTGAGGGGATTCAAAATTTTATATATGTTTAAAAAATCCTTTTTACCTTATTTAGGCAGTAAAACTTTCCGATGAATCCCCTCCATTGTATGTGGCTTTGCCACTGAGTGCAAGACTTATCTGTTGATTGTGCATGATGCACAAAATTTTGGTCTTCCTGCACAAAGTTTTTGTCTTCTTCTGGATTAAATGGAAACTTTTTTCCCTGTCAGAAGCTCTTCCTTGATCAAACTCCCGTTATGTGCAAAGTATTTCTTGTCGCAAGCCCAAATAAGGGAGGAGAATTGTGAAAAGTTGATGACTGTTATAAGAGTAGTATCACTATGATGAATCCTCTTAATGACCTAAGTAGAGCAGAATGAGTAGAGTGGAATCGGTATAGTCAACCCAACTAGTTTGGGAATGAGCTGTCGTTGATCTGTTGCTGGTTCTCTTCCTTGATCAAAATGAACCATTTCTTCAAAACTGTCCAATCGGATGGTTTATTGATTAATATATCAGTAAAACTGGAAAGGTTATTGTTCTCCGACGAGGCGTCTGATAGTGGTAGGATCTTCTTTGCCAAATCATGGAATATGCTTCATTTCTTCTTTCCTGAATTCTACATTAGTTTTTTTGCATCTGTTTGATAAGTCTAAGTCTGCTGTTTAGACAATCATTTCTAAGTTTAAAACCTAATATTTAACTTGCTATTTTGTCTGGCTAATTAGCAAGTGGTCTTTGGTTGATTATGAAAATACGCTTCATCTTTTTTTTTTACTGACAAATACATGAAATTTCGCTCTTAGATTCCTCAGCTAGTAACAACTTCTTGAATATAATTTTCTACTTCTCTGTCATGTATGCAGGTTCTTCTAGGAGAGGGTCATTATGCTGAGAGGACAGCAAAGCAAACAGTTGGGATACTGAACAGAAGAGGGAAGGCATTGGAGGTCCAAGTGGAGTCTGTAAAGGCTTTAATGCAAGACCTTAAGGCTGAGGCCTCATTTTTTGATGCTACAGCTTCTGAGGCAGCGGTATGCTTGTTAGTTCTATCATATGGTGCTTGAACATTTTGACATGGTATTGCTTTCCTAAGTGTTTGAGTTACTAATATGATATAATATAACTGCCGTGTTTAGAAGTGCTAGAAAGCTTATTTGGATGCAGCAGGTAATGATAATAGAACTACAGTGTTTCAAGTGATCCAGAAACTTATTTGGTGATATGACATGAGAGTGTGTTGGGACTTAAATTTGAGAAATGCAAAAACTTGAGTTAGGTTGAGATGACTTGATATTGACTTGCCTATTTGGTGTGAATTTTTTGATAGATACTTCTCACTGGTTCGCTTGTCATATGAATGCATGTGTGCACTGTAAGCATTAGTTGATAGTTGGGATGTTCACGTTTGATTTATTGTATTACTCCCTTTGTCCCAATTTAAATGTCTTGCTTTCCTATTTTATCTGTTCCAAAAAGAATGTCCTTTCTAAATTTAGTAAGTTCTCCAATTCCAACATTCTACATGGCAAGTTTAAGATCACAAGCTTTAAAGTACAACAAACATGTTTGATTTAAGATCGCAAGATTCAAAAGTCTCCCTTTATTTCTTAAACTCTGTGCTTGGTCAAACTAAGACACTAAAATTGGGTTAGAGGGAGTAATTTTTCTTTTTGCTTGTGCATATTCGTTTTTAGTTTCTGTAGTTTAGATAGTTATATCTATTTGATGATTCCAATCAATCTTTGACAGGAGGGTCTTGTGGAGATAAGAGAAGACTATGTTGAGGAAACTTCTCCTAAAGAGGCATCTGTGATAGGCATGTTATACCTGTTACTGGTTTATGTCTTACATATAATAGTTGAATTAATGTTGATGTTATCACTCTGCTAGTTATAATTTTTTTTATTAGTAGAAAGCATCTTTAAATGTTTCCACTATCAGAATCAGGGGCGGAACTAGAGTGTAGGAAGCGGATTCGGCAGAACCCAATCCTTTTTTGTTCAAGCCCTATATTTGTCTTATGAAATTTATCTACAAATTATTGATTTAGAACCAAGTAGCTCAAAAGACTCAAATTCTAAGCCCATAAGCTTCAAATTCTGTCTTTGCCTCTTATAGAATGTTATTGCTATAAATTTTGTAACATATCTAATTGAAGTTATAGGCTCATCTATGAGAGGTATTGTGTATGCTATTGTATTGGATAATTTTCTGATTTTATGTTGCTATGGAAAAGAACCTCTCCGAAGAAGTTGACGCATGCTTTTTGATTGTTAGTTGTTACACGGCTAACTTATATAAGGTTGGTGTTTTGATGGATCCTAAATTTTAATGGAGAATACATTGTTCAAATCTCAGTCTTGAAAGCGAGCAAAATGTTTGGCATGTTTTAGAATTTTTATTGTGCTCAAGTGGGAGTAATGATAGAACTGTAAAATATTGAAAACGTGTTTTTAATACAAGACCCATATTGTCAAACATAATATAAGTTCCTAAGGCCTGTAGGAACTTGAAAATCTAAACCACCATTATTTGGACTATCTTTATTGAGTTCATTCAACATTGACAAGTTAATCATCATCCACTTAGTTTAATTATTTCCATCCTTTTAATATTGGTAGAGACAGAAGCAGAGTTTCTAATGCGTCTGACTGATTTTATATCAACTATTGGTGTGTTAGAGGTAGCTTTTATAGTTTCTTTCCACATGTGAAAAGCAACTAAGGCATCAAGCTTTCTACTGTCATTTCATGGACCAATATCCTAAGTGTAACATGGGGATGCTTTTTTCATATATACTGCACACATGGATGGAGGGCCGAGAGGGATTTCTACTCCCTGTGTTGTGAAGATGTCTTTCTGAAGTAATCTTCCAGTGTTGTGATGAGAGTTTTACCTTCAGCAACATTCACTAGTCTTTGGTGGTTCTTTGATTTGTGATTCTATTTTTTTCTTTTTTTGATCGTTTTGATTTGTGGTTCTACTTGTAACCAAGCATCACTTAATTGCTCCGAATTGCATCTTATTTCATTCTCTAAACTATCTAAACTGCTTGAAACTCAGGTATTGTGGAACCCGAGCTTCCTATTTCTTCTCAAGCTGAAGATGTATCTCATGTCAAAGATGAGGAATATGATCGCATATTTTCCCGACTCGCTGAACTCGAAAAGGAAGAAGAAGAAGCTGAACATGCCAATCAAGAAGAGACAGGTAGTGATGACTCGGATGTCAGCCCAGGTCATGTTATCTTAGAAGAAGAAATGAAAAGTTTAGAGGTTAGTTGCATGTTGTTGAACTTAAATAGAAAGTTTGACTCTTGGAATACACAATTTATGCTTCTGTAATTTTTGCTAAATTGCATTGACATGTGGCTTGATGCATAACTTTGGCAAGCTCGAGGAAAGAGGTAAATCTTCAAGATTTCAGTCCACTGAAAAGTTTCCTGATCACTGGCATGTGAGTTACCTCAATTCTACTATGAATTTGTTTGTTATTTTTCAACTAATCTATTTGAAATTTTTATGTGCAGGTTGAAGGTTCAAAAGCAACATCTAAAGGTAAGCCTTGTCCCCAGAAGAAAGAATTGTGAACTATATATACTCCATTTGTCACTTGCCTATTGAATTTCTGAAATTACTTGTATAGTGTTATGTTAATCGATTTCATCATTCCAAAGCAACTGCCCAGACGGAGAGATTCAATTTAGGGTAATTCAGAACCTTCTTGGAGTTGCTTGTGCATGAACTATAAATAACTGATCAACCCAAAACAACTATCCGCTTGGAATTTTAGTTAGTCTCTCAACTACTTTTAGCTGATAAGGTACCCAATGCTGGTGCTTTATCTTTGACGTCATTCTTCTATGTAGAACTTTCTACTTTTTGTCAAACTTGTGTGTGGGGTCTACTCTTCTGAATTTCTGGTAGTATTCACTTACTGAAGACGGTTTCTGGTGCTTTGTTCAGTATTTTTAATTTAAAGTTCAGCTTCGAGGAAGATAGAATTAGAGGCAGCATCGACCTTTTCCTTTTTCACCTCCTATCTATAGTTATCAAAGTATGTTGTTTTCATGGACATCAAATCATTCAGAGGACGCTTGCAGCTTTCTTCGTTTTCTGTCATGGTTGATAAACTTTACCAGTTCTTTCTCAGTTTTGCTTTTCCTGAGATTATTCAATTTGCAAGTTCCTTTTTTCTTTAACTTATTTTTCTCTTAAAAGATTGCATTGTACCAGAAAAATGCTTACCTGAGAATCTAGCTTATGGAAAGTTCAATTTGACTGAGAATGCTCCCGTGGAACCTCAAGCGGAAGAGGATGTTAAGGCTCCTGTTATAGCGGAGGCCAAAGTACGATTCTTTGTTCTTACCTACTTTGTTCCATACACGGTTCCATGCATGTTTTGCTGCATTGCATCATTCCAGAGTTCAGAACTAAAGAAATATATCTAACTGCTTTATTACAGGCTGAGGCTCGTCCCTCTGAACCACAATTCGACAGCAGTAAGGTACGTTCAAGCATGATTTTAATATTATTTGATCTATTAAGAAGGGGATATATGATCTGACAATATGCTCTGCAGGCTTTTACTGGTAGTATCGTTGAACACAATAGTGATGTTAATTCGAAGGTGCAATCTGTCAGTCGCAGCTCGAAGCCCGTATCAAGGTTCAAGATGCAGAGAAAGTAGCTGCAATTAGTAGATTGTTAGCTCAGCTTCAAGATGTAGAGAAAGTAGAATTGGAAAGGGAACTGTTTATATTCCAAAACAATCTATACTCTATTGAGAGTGCTAATTGTTTGTTCACAAATACAATTTATACTTGTCACCATTGATCTAGTGCTGGCTATTTGGCTATACACCAGAATGAATTAAGATACAGACAATTAAGCTTTCCTGTACACATTTTTGAAAAAAATAAATAATGAAAAAGAGGCAACTGTACAGACTAAATGTTACAAGTCAATGAAAAAGTTTCAACCATTAGGAATCTTCTCCTTTCTCTTACGATAGTCTTTAAGTACTTTCTCGCGATCTGCAGGTGTTGCAGATAAGAGCCATTTGCTAAATTGAACTTCTTCCATACCCATGGAACGAGCAAGGAGGCTGTACTGGTTCTTTTTACGGATCGTTATAGGATTGACAGTTCCTGCGTTCTCCTTCCCAGTTATGGTGTCTAATTTCTTCTTCCCAGTTATGGTGTCTAATTTCTTCTTCCCAGCAGTTGAAGCCTTTGGCTGGCGCGGAGGGTAATCTAAATGCATGGTCTGTTCTTTCTTCTCTTTGATCTTTGCTGGTCCGAGGTTAACAATGTCTTCATACCGATGAGCATATACAATACCTACACATCAAAAGGATCAAATGAAATTGAGCAATAAAATAGAACATCATTGTATTTCTGTATACTACAACTTCAGTAGTTCTGCCAAAAAACAGCACGAAGCGGCACGAAAAAAGACTACAGATAGTCAACCACTCAAAGATCAGTGAATTTAAGGTACACAGGAAAACAGGTTTGTAAGAAACTTATCCATCCTGGTTCCCTCTTATTCAAATAACCAATTTTAAGGTGAGTAGTAATGAAGCGATAGAACACCTACTCTGCGTTCTAGAAATGCAGGTTCAACCTTTCAGGTATAACTTTCCCTTTCCCTGTGTCTTATCCAATCCCAAAAAGAACTAAAAATATCAAATTTGTTAAAGAATCACTTAGCTTTACTAAGAGGAAGGAGATCGATGGACAGGAGAGAGTGTAGCACGGGATCAGGAGGGATGATCTACTATTTCCATCTTCCAGTTGTGTACTTACCCCTTTGTGTATTTAGCAGCAGATTTTGACTAGGCATGAAGCTTAAAATGTTAATTTGACTTGTATTATATATCAGTAATAGTTTAAAAAAAAGTGAAGGTTGAAAAGTTAAATTGATAAAGAGACATGCTATACCAAATTTTAAAGTTAAATAATCTTTTATAGAAAAGGAATGATATCAAGAAAGTTTGTTGTATGATTAAGGACAGAGGAAGCTGTATTTAGTTCTATCCTTTCAGGGTGATCAATATTTAAGTTAGAACAATGTTGACACTCCTTTTCTTTTGAGAGAATTTTTACTTTGGGTGCCTCCATAGTCAGTAGTCACCGTTCTTTTCTTTCCCGTTGCTTCCAATAAAGGACCTTTAAAGCAATTATCATTTATCAGAAACCAATAAGAAATGGACTCACCAAGGTCTTCAAGCGCTGGAGCAACTGCTGTGCACTCCTCTTCTTTACGTTTACTGCTTTCAGCTCCTTCAAAAGAAGCTGTAGTTATATCTTCCTCAGGAACAAAATACATCCCACGTACATTCAAGTCCTCCTTTGAGTGAGTTCCATCATCTTTTTTTCTGTTCTTTTCATGCAATTCAATTATATTACTTGTGAAGAGCTTGTCAGATAAGTCTCTGAAAAGATTGCATATTCCAAATAGCTCCCCTTGAAATTCCTTGCTGTCCTGAAAGTTGCAGCATGAATAAGTAACCATTTCCAGCTCGAAGAATGACACAAACTTGACACGTAGGTCCTAGAAAGAAAATACAGAAAAGTGACTTTCAACCTGAACTCCCTCGAAATAGCGTTTTTCCATATTTCCAGAGACAGCAATGTTTGATAACTGCTGTTTGTAGACCTGACGAGTGTAGACAAGTTCTTCAAGAGAACCAGCAGCAAGTAGGCGGAAAACAATAACATGCCGCTTCTGTCCAAATCGAAATGACCTGTCCTGGGCCTGCAGATCGTGGGCAGGATTCCAGTTTGGATCAAATATCACTACACGATTCGCGCTAACAAGGTTAAGGCCAAGGCCACCAGCTTTTGTTGATAATAGGAATACCTAAGACGAGAAGGATATCAAAATACAGAAATGATAAAGAGGGGTAAAGTTCGATTGTGTTCTAAAATTGAATTTCCAATTTTCTATTCCACATAAATAAAGAGAACTGGGCCTAAATAGAGAAAAATTGGATACAAAGCAGATAACATAGCCAACCCCAACTAACTTTGGGTCGAAGAGCTAATTGATTGATTATTCTACTAATATCTACCTGTTTGCTTGGACTGGAGTTGAAGTCATCAACTAGAGACTGGCGCAGGCCAGTTGGGGTGGACCCATCAAGTCTTGAAAAACCATAGCCTTTGCGTATAATAAATTTCTCAAGTATGTCCAGCATCCTGCTCAGGACAAAATTATTATGTTAAAAAAGGGAAAATTTGGACTAAGGAAAGAATGGCACGTCTGAAAATTTTGCAATAAATACAACAGGTATATTTTATAAGCACAAAGCATCTCCTTGGCTGACTCTTGCTGTTTCCAGATTCCATTGGAACAGAGTTGCAAAAACAAGAGAAATAGAGAAAAATATCTGGTGAACCGAAGATGGGATCTTACTTATATGAAAAAGAAAAAAAGGATGGGGTTCCTCATTAAAACCATTTACAGCCCTCAGGTTGTCATGAGAGTGCACGACTACCAGAGATCTGAGAGGAATTTTTATTGTGATGTTGGAGTACATTTAATCCAAGATGGGGTTAGGAGTAGCAAAATCAAACAGCAACTTCTAAATAATTAGACAATGAAACTGGACCATTACTAATTTTAAGGATCTAGATAGAGACAAACACAGCTTAATAATCTTGAAAGAAAAGGAAAAGGAAGTGCACCCAAGGGTGTCATTTAGTGGTCAATCAAGTGGACTGCAAATCTTGGAGATTAGGGTTCAAAGCCCAACGGCGACCAAAAAGACTACGTGATTTCTTCCTATCTGCCTAAGTTTTGATGGGTAGAGTTATCTGATACTTATGTTGGCGGGAGTAGCCCGTACCTAGTGAAAACAGTCAAGGTGCGCACAAGCTGGTCCAAACACCACCATTATAAAAAAAAAGAGGAAAATGAAGTAATCCCTATATTAAGAAATATCAAATGAAATTGTAAGGGCTAAAAACTTTAACTTGGAGAGGTTTCATCTTTCAATTGGTTACAAGTACTATCATCAAGGAGATAGCCATTAGACTATCACAAAAAGTTCTTAGACTCAGTCAGCCCATCATTGGATTAATTTGACATATCTGAAAGAACAAAACCACCGTTGGTCTAATATCCGAATAAAGCAGAAAAAACATGTTACTCATGCAGTCTTTTGAATTAATAACATGTGACAGACAATAATAGAGAAGAGGAATCAATGGAGTAGTTAAAATATCACCATAAAAGATGAGTGTACGATTATCATTACTGATGACAACGACAAAAAGAACGGATTCAATGTATTAAACTACAAAATAATTGGACTTCTTAAATCTCGATCACAAAAGAAAGAAAAAATCATATTGTTAGCCAAGCACCTAGCTTTCTGCAACATTCACATATATTAGGAGTTCAAAAGGTCAAAAGAACTAAATACTGACGTCGCACCTTACAGAATAGCTGAAAAGAAGAATCTTGTCACTTTGTGAAACCCAAGAGGACATTAGTTTCTCCAATGCTCTCATTTTCCCGCAATGTTCAACATTACTTAAGCCCAAGAAGCTCTTATTTTGAGTATTTCCTCCAACCAAGTCAACATCCTCACCAAATACAGCAGCAGCAAATTCTGCATCTCTTCTTTGTTTATCTGGATCATCCCTTGGATTAGGCTTGATAAGCTCCAAATGGTTGCTAATCTGCTTGGAGAGATCCAAAAAGTGAGGATACAAAATTATGCAAGAGAGGGATGAAAAATAACTTCAAAAGAAAATAAGTTGTAGGATTGAAGGGATAACAGTTCTGCAAATAACTAGAAAGTTAAATGAAATAAACAAGTGACACCCACTCCATACTCCACCAGACAACCAACAATCATTATGTTTGAAGGTAACATGTGATACATTATTCGTGTGTCAGTCACGTCACATGGTAAGTCAAAAGTACTGTAAGAGAAGTCTCAATGCGCTTGAAAGGCTAAAAGTGTGAGCACAGGAGTAAGAATTGATTGGTCTAATAAAATTGCCAGACTAATAGAGACATGCCACGCCAGTGAGCTTCATACTAAGGGCAGCTGTAAGCCTCTAAGGTGGTAAGAGGTCTTCCTCTTTAAGTTTCAAGAATTTTTCCTTAGCCTTCTTCGTCCTTTTATCCTTTCCTGATGATAACGGTGTTCAAGTAAGCTTACGAGCACCTCAACTATTCCACCGAGTACCCTCTTATCTCCTACCAGCACAAGCACTGGGTAACTCTGTCCACGAATGCTTAGGGGAATAAGAAAAGATCACCCCTAATGTTTTTTGTCTCTGCTGGGATTCGAACTCTGGTCTCCAAAGTTTGCACCCATTTTCCTCGAGTCTTCTTTTCTGTTGTTTTAATAATTTTCTTTTGACAAAAATAAAGTGAAATTAAAAATCTGAATACAGAGACCAAAAAAGAAGGATCACAACATTTAACATTCAAGTTGGTAAGTTGAAACAACATTGGTTAATTACTCCACTGATGCATCACCCAAAACTGAGTTTCTAAATATTCAGTTTTTTCCTTCTCTATATCGGATGACTCATATTGCATCCGGTAACTTATCTTCTAGTGCAATAACTACAGAATTACATTGAGATTACTTTTCCTACATCATTAACCATCACGGAATCATCGTACGAGTGATCAACAGATAACCAAGAGAAATTCTTTAGGGATAACCTGCTGGAGCTTGACAAGACATGGAAGAACAAGGCAAAAAGGGCAGTGATCACAACCATCTGGATTGTCCCTGTGAAGGTAAGGCCAGATGACGCCATCTGAAGCAGTCCGCCAGCAACATTCGACTTGCTTGAGAGGGCTTCCACAGCTGCAAGGCACATCCTTATTGATAAGGCATTGTACATCAGGCAACAGTAGCATTCTCTGATAAACCCGTTTTTGCAGTTCGCTCATCGCACAAAAAACAACATTATCTTCCTTCCCTAACATGAGATGTCCAATAGTTTCCTCTTTTGTCCTTCTTAACAAATATTTACGCAGAACTGATACTAAGTGTTGTTTCCGCTCACCAGCAACTCGAACAAATCTATCTGGAGCACTTGATCTCTGTCCATGTTTAAGGGGCTCCTCGTAAAACTCTCGGAAGTGGTCACGTGTCCCCAAGCAACCAGGTATGACCCAGTCAAACAGATTGAACAATTCCATTAATCTATTCTGCATTATTGTTCCTGTGAGACCATAACGTTTTGGGGTCTTTATTGCTAAACATGCCTCGTACAGTTTTGATTTCTCATTCTTAAGTCGATGTGCCTCATCAATAATCACAATCTCCCATTCAATATCTGATAAAATTCTTCCATGGATTCTGTATGTATCAAAACTGGTTATAAGTATCTCCACTCCACGTGCTTCTAGTTTGTCAATCATTAGATCACGGTTTGGCCCGTGATAAATACAAACACTAAACGTTGCCCACTTGGAAAACTCATTTTCCCAGTTGTTGATCAAAGAAGAGGGACAAACTATTAGTACAGGTCCCATTGTTCTTTGGCGTTCCTTCGAAACTGATGATTCAGGTATATCCCCATCCTTGCCATATACAGCAGCTAAGAATGCGATGCTTTGGATGGTCTTACCAAGTCCCCTGCTCCAAATTCATGCACACATAAAAAATAAGAAAAAGGTGGGGGGAAGAATAAGAGACATTATAATCACACAATTAAAATTTAAAAGACGACATACTATATTAGCATTCAAAAATATCATCTCCACCATAACAACCAAGAAGAAAATGCACAAATAAAACTCACATATCATCTCCAAGAACTCCTCCGTGATTATTCTGATACAAGCTATACAAAAATTTCACTCCTTCTCGTTGATGCTCCAAAAGCCTACAGTTTATAGATGCTGGAACCTGAAAAAGAAATAAAGGAAATTGCGACATAAGTACTCAATCATTATTACACATCATAACCTGGACAAAGAAGCAAGTTTGAATTTATTTCACCAGGTAACAAACGTGACTACAACTACAAGGGTGTTTGTATAAGCTTATAAGCTGGTTAAATTGACTTAACGAGCATCATTTGGCTTATGTACGCGCTTGATAAACATTTAAAATGCTTATAAGCCAAAATTAGCAAAGGCCAAGTTGGTCACCCCCAACTTACGGTTTTTCAGCTTATAAGCATTTTTAGTTTGACCTAGACTATTACTATATTATCCTTAATATATTTTTTTAATTCTCAAAATATCTTTTCCAAAATAAAACCCCTAAATTCTTTTCAATCTATATTCATCATTTCTCCTTTTCTTTGGAAAAATACTTCCGAATTGTAATTCTACTAAAATTTTAAGAGTGCTTTTGTAATTTTATTTTCCTCTGTTAACCCCATCCATACCACATGGCATCCCAACCCACCACACTGACCCTTCTTCTTCCACCACCACCCAAAGACACCTACACCATCATCCTATATTCCATCACTGTCAGCATAAATGATCTACCCGTCTTTCATTTCCTTAGAAATGAAAATTAACAGATCATGGACTTGAACTATCAATTAAATCTCCCACCGCTCTTTCTCTCCTTCCATTTTTTGTGTTCTTCATTTTATTTGTTTAATTTATAATTACTCTTGCAGCTGATGCCCTTTCGCCGATCAATAGTAGATTTTACCCTCTAAATCCGCTGTCTAAAGTTATATATTTCTATAGTTATTAGTATATGAGTTTCAAAATATTCTATTCTAATATCTCTTCTTTTAAAAAAAAGATGGATCAATATGAAAATATTCAATATAATCTTCCTGTCAAATGGAGGTAGAAATTATAGCAGATGAATAAACTAAATTGACTAAAATTTCTTGCAAAATTATCATCCACTTATTCATTAACAGACTCAGACATCATCAATTAAAAAAAGTCTCAAAGGACACACAATATATTGATATTTAAAAAAGTTTCAGCTACTCATAGACCAACACAAAAAAACAACAAACAAATATATATTAGATTCAATTTCATAATTGAAGTTATACATAAATGAAAGATGCGTAGATAATTCAAATCTGTTGAGCCTACGGTCTACCGGAAACAACCTCTCTACCTCACACAAGGTAGGGGTAAGGTCTGGGCAATCACACAGTGTATGTTGTTGTTGTTTGGGTAAATAATCTATGTTGGTGGTGACAGTGTATAGGATGAAGGTATTACTGACTTTGGGTGGTGATGAAAAAATAGAAGATGTGAGCTCATTGGTGAGTTGGCATGTCCTATGGCAGTTCCGCTAAAATGGATGAGGTTTAGCGGAGGACAGGTTAATTTAAACCATTTTTGTGACGGTAGGGGCATGCATTTATGTACCAATACTATAACGGAGTGTAACATTAAAACTTTGTACAACCCTTTTCCCTTTATTCTGTTTACGCAAAACTTATCAATCACATTCCAATTAGGGAGCTATCGCGCTCCTAATATCTCAATCAATGCTTAAGATAAATCAAACCATCAGAATGTTCACATACAACCAATAAGCAAACATCACATCCTCTTATAAGTTATCCAAGTAGAATCAAAATAGTAACTTTCCTAGATATGTATGAACAATACTGCTTCATTATGCCTTTAAGAAAATGAAATAGAACAAATAGTTAAACAAATGATTATAAAAATTGAATTTTGACGATAAGGGTCAGCGAAAAATCACCTGGACAGGAGGTTTTCCTTCCAATGAAGACAGAACCAACGGCTCATACGGTCCTGCTTGATCTAACAATAAAGGATCCAACTTGGGTTTCCCAACCCCAATTCCCTTTTCTTCTTCTTTTCCACTTCTTCCTCCTCTGATTTTTCATATTTTCTCTTCAAATCAAAATGATTCTGCTTTTTGGGGGTTTGGGGTTTGTTTTCAATCAGAGAAGTATGATCTTCGAGTCGTAAAAGCTGCTGAGACAAAGAAGACTTTGGGGGTTTTCTAGGGTTTACAGATTTGGTCTCAAAATTGTAAGAAGTTGATGAAGATTGTGAAAATGATTGATTAGTACAAGGCTTGAGCGTCTCCTTGAAGGTGTTCAAAGACATGGGAAATTGAAAATCTTGAAATTTTGTGACCAACTGTTTTTTGTTTGTTTTTTTTTCAAATTGAAGGGCTTTTATTGTACCACTAATCGCTACAAACGCTTCCGTCTCAATTTATTTATCTGATATGTTTTAATATAAAATTTATTAAGATTTAAATAATTGCGGATGAAATGTATGAATGTTTCAGTGTAAAGGTGTAAGACATTGGTTATGTATGATTTACGGAGGTAGAGTTAGATTGAAGAAATTTTGAGAAACGTTATTAGATACAATATGACAAAACTTTAACTTATCAAATATATGATGAAGGACGCAAATTCGGATAGAAAATTAGTCAGATATAGTTAAACGTTATTTCGATTATCCTCTTGTACATTAGTTATCATATTGATATTACTATTTATTGTACAGGTATATCATTATATTATAAAAATTATTTTTTTAAAAAAATATTAATATACTCTTTAATTTGTAGTCTGTGATAAAAAAATAAAATTAAAAGTTATAAAAAAAAGTAGAACGGATCTTTTTTAAAAAAACATAACATACTAAAAGGATGAAGAAATTGAATCACAAAAATTAGAAAATATACACTTTTAATTCATTCAATGTGAAAGTGTTCATCAAATTATATCTTTTCTCGTGTAGTGTCTTTCGGCGAAAATAGTTAATATACATTTTTATTCCGACCTTCTACAATTCAATAAATTCAAAGTTTAAGTTTATTTATAGTTGATGTAAAATTTAAATAAATGAATATTATTTATATATATTTATTTATATATTATATTATATTATAAATGGAAAAGAATAAAAAATACTCCTAAACTATGTAAAAATAGATCACTTATACCTTTCATTATATTTTGAGATCAAAATGCCTTTGCATACCCTCAAGAATTACACCTCAAATTTCTATTGACGTGGCAAGCCACCTGGAACTAATTCTTTTATCTAAGCGTTGCCAACTAGGATACACACTACAATACAAGATCTTTAGCAGCGACAATAGTCGACACAAAAGCCCCAAAAATTGTCACTAAAACTTTTTAATATTAAATTATATATTTTGTATTTTAATCATTGTTTTAAAAAGTAAAACATAATAGCGTTTAATAGGAGTTTTGAAGGGACCATTGTATGTTCTATTATATGTCATATGAAAATGTATAAATGTACAATTGATGATTACAATAGTAGGAGATTTGAATCGCAGAAGTAATTTTGATGATTTTTCATAATAATATTGGATGTTTTATATTGATATGCAAGTTATTTACTTTAGAAAATTAGATTTCAATCGAAAATTAATTATCATATTTTTTTTGTTGGAAAAAATAGGTTTTACTAACAAATGGTTGTTGTAGCCTTAGTTGCTACTAAAAATCACTCATAACTTTTAGTGGCAATATTTTGAGATTATGTGGCGACAAATGTCAAGTTCTTTTGTAGTGAATCTTAATTGACAACGCTTAGGTGGAGGGATAAGTCTCATATGGCTTGCCACGTTATTAAAAAAATTGGAGTGTTAACTCTTGAGGATATTCGTGGTCTCCTAAAATAACAGAAGAGTATTTTTTAGTAGTGCTCAATAGGTATTATAGATATTATGTAGTCATTATTCTCAAGTTATGACATAAGATTTGTTTTTCATTCTATAACATTTAATATATCAACTATGATTTCTTTAAATTTAAAATATGTAAATTATGTATTCTCTAAAATTAGGGACGAAAAATAATTAAAAAATGATTAATTAAAATTGGATAAATTTCCCATGAATTAGTTAATTTGTTATTAACTCCCGATAACAAAAATATGCACCTTTTTTAAGGGATTTTTAAAATATATTAATTATAGATATGACCTTAATTATCTCAATCTGTTTTTAATGGTAATTATTTTTATTTTTTAACCCTTAAAAAATTGTATTCGTTATCTTTCTTTCCATTACGTTATAATTTTTTTTCCAGAAATTGAATTTATTCATATATTAGAATAATTCTGTCATATTTTATCGTTTTTTTTTATAAAAAAAAAACAATTAAAATGAAAGGTTGAAAAAGTTTAGATTTGATTTAATGGAGAAATTGTGTCAATTTTAATAAACAGGTGTCAATTTTAATAAACATGGTGGCAAATGAAATTCTCAGGTGAGTTTTTTAATATTTAGTATGTGTCGTTTTTTTTTCCCCATGTTAATTGCATATGTTAATTATATATTTTTTTTTGTGTACATTATTCAGTGTTTCTACTAATAAATATTTCGTATATTAATGTATTTTTGTGTAAATAAAACTAAGAATGATGGTTACATGTGTTACCTGTTAAAAATAAAAATTTTCCGTTTTTGATAAAAATCAGAAACAGATCCACATTTCAAACCAGTTAAGCAACAAACTCTTTTAACCCAAAATGTAGACTCTTTACCATTTACTTTAATGAAAAAATGTCATCCCTAACATTTTCAATTCCCCATTTAATAAGTGTCTCAACAACATTGACATCGGATTTTAATCTGTGATGCTAAAATTATAAAAAATCCAAAGGGTTTTCATCTAGGGAATTGTTGAAACTTATCTTGACTAAAAAGGTCAACAAATCCAAAACACATTCATTTAATACATGTAAACAAAATGTGCTTTTGGGTCTTCTTCTCCTACAAAAAATTCGCTTAAAATAAATACGTTAATCTTACCCATAGTTACAAAACCATAAATGTTGTTAATCATACACAATTCAAACAAAAACTACAACATAATATGAAAAAATACATAAGTCATACACATAGTATACAAAACCTACTGCAGTGAATCATACACAATTCAAACAAACGCTACACATAATATTGAAAATACATAATTCATACACAAGTATACAAAACATATTACAATATAATATACACATTTCAAACAAACTTACAAAAAAAACAGTCTTGCATACACAAATATTCAACACCAAAATAGACAAATCAAAACATAAAGTATAACTAATTATGGATATTACTATTCAACAGATCAACAAAACTTGCCAAAAACTGATACAAAAATGCCATACAAATTTCATACACATTTTATATATACAGTGAATCATTACAGGATCATACACAATTATACAGTTAATCATACACAATTCATAAAGGATCATACATAAAAAATACATGTTTCAGCAATTGTGATATTGTAATATGAAGAAATCTGTAATTTATACCAGTGAATATACCAACAATTTCAAACATTACTATTACATAAAAGGTATTATTGAAACTTATTTTATACCCAAATAACAAGAAAATTAAAAATAAAGACCATAAAAAAGTTTTTTAAAAAAGTAATTTTTACTAGCATTTGAACTGTTTTTGGGTTGTTTAACTGTTTCTTCTTCTTCTTGAAATGTGAAGTATAGTATCGATTTAAGAGCTCTTGATCTT
This sequence comes from Solanum habrochaites, assembly GCA_027704765.1. NCBI lineage: Eukaryota > Viridiplantae > Streptophyta > Magnoliopsida > Solanales > Solanaceae > Solanum > Solanum habrochaites. The sequence continues at coordinate 64,920,704 of JAKWJA010002495.1, forward strand.
TTTGGATTTGATTTTATCAACTCTTCACAAAATCAGATTCAGAATTGTGATTCCTCAATTTCTTTTCCGTGCCTCTTCATTTCCTCTTTCTTTCGTCCTTTCTCAGATTCATCTATTTTTTTCTTTTCTTTCCCTTTTTCTTCTTCTCGTTTTCCTTGGTGTTTTTTTTTTTCTATTGTGATTTCCCTGATCTAGATTTAACTTTAACGGATGAAGGGTGAGATTGGAATGTTGTGATAAAATTTTTGAAAAAAAACAAAAAGGATGGCTGAAAATCGTCTGACTGTATGAGCTTGCTCTTCATTCATTTCTACTCTTTTCTCGGGGTTTTCGTTGCTCTTTTCGACATTTGGCACGGTTTGTTTATCGCAAGAGAAGAGTGAAAGATTTGAGTTTGAGTGCTAAAAAATGAAGATTTGAATCAACTATTTGAGAATTCTTGAAGAAGACTGTTAAGAGAGAGTGATTTTGAGGAGAAATTGGTGTGATGATGTGTGATGAAAATAAAAATTTAGGCGTGCGAATTTTGGTTGTGAAAAGTTGTGAAACGTTTGATAGGCATTGCAGAGGTAATGATTTGAAAAGAGTTGGGGAAAGAACAAAATTTGAGGGAATAAAATTTATTTAGTTATTTAATAAGTTTTAGCAGTCTTATTTTTTACAAACTGTAATTGTTTTAGGTTTGATAAATCTAGATTATTGTGTAGGTATCGTTAAAACTTCCTCCGAGCGTGAACTATATAAATTTAATTTCAAATTAAATCAATTACGAGTTTTGTTTTTAAAAAAGGGTGGTTAACTTAAATAATAAATTTTAATTAACTACATGGTTTAAATAAGGGTTAAGGTAATTGAATTATTTAAATAAGGTTAATTATGATTTAAAAAATTAAGAGCATAATATATATTTTGATTATGCTATAAACTTGATAATAATATGCTAAAGTAGTTATTATTAAGAAGTTTGATTATAACTTGATATTTAAATCTTAACTGTGTGTGAGTGTAGTTTTATTAGTTTTTATCCCAAATGTAATGAAGGGTATAAGTGATCTAAAGTAATTTGTATTTAAACATAAATTAAAGTATAAATTAGTCATACTCCCTACGTACGGTTTGTTATAGTAAATGATTTCTATTGTTAGAGTCAACTATAAATTTTAACGAACATTTTAAGATGTATTTTTCATCATATTAATAGCAAAAATGCAATTTATAGAATTTTTCATATAGTTTTAAAGATATAATTTTTGTTGTTTAAAATATCAAATTAATGTGATATAATTTAATTTTAAAAATTAGTTAAATTAACTTTTAAAAAACGAATAACAAACAATATCGAACAAAGAAAGTATACGTGGAAACATTATGGTCATTGGTCAAACCCTTTTTATCTTGGAAGATTTTTCAATATTAACTAGCTTAGTAATTTTTTTTTTATCTCTACATAGATTTTAATTGAAAGTTCATTAATTTATTTCCACAACTTTCATATGAAAATAAAATACCAAGTGTTAGACAATTGAAAATATTTGACTGCATTTGATGCAGATTTAAGTTTCAATCCAATTTAATACATTACATGTATATTTAGTATTTCTTTTATTGACTTTTACTTGTTATATTTTATTTTTTAATAGTCAAACTAAATAGTTTTTGATCATCACTTTAATAAAATATATTTTATTAAATTATATTATTATGAAAAGAATTATAACTTGTACTATTTGAATATCTATTTTTTTAAATATTATATTAATTCAGTTTAATTTAAATTAGTCAAATTAACTCTAAAAATAACATGACAAGTTAAAAGTAAATAAAGAATATACTTTATCATTTAACTATAGCTAATAGTGTGTTCAATTCACAATTAATCATACTGTTTTTTCGAACCTATTTAATTTCTTTAATATTTCAATAAGTGGAATATCAACGACATTCATAAGGGTAAAAATGCAGAATCATAATGTGAAGTTACTACATTCTAAACTAATATTAATTTGTATATATTCAACTAAATTTAAGGCTAATATAAATTTTAAATTAAAATTATTAAATTCAATCGAACTCGAAAATTTAACACTCCCCTTTCCTCCTGCTAATAATGGGCAGCTAATGCATTAAAGCTTTTACTATATAGTAATAATATTTCTACTAATGATAGTTTTTTCGATTTTACTTTCTCGTGAGTGTAATACATTTTTAGACAAAAAAAATAAAAAATTAACCATAATTATGTATTTATAATTAATAATATTAAGCAGTTGCTTAGTTCATAGATGTCTCGAGATTAAATTTATACTTCGAATAATTTTATATTTAACAAAATAAAATATAATTTATAAATCGTAAATACTCAATTAAACTTAAATTTATATTATCTCACATGAAATGTGAGATAAATTAAAGTTCAAGATTATAATCTTAGAAATATAATTTGGAAATAACTTAGTCAAACAAACCATTTGGTAACAAGGAAAATATTTGTCATCAAAATTTATTTTAAATCTCAAATATTAAAAGGCCAGGTGTGTGAAAACGTTTTTTTTTTATTATGGGAAATAACAAACAATTGATTGATTAATTAAGGTAATTCATGATAAATAAAAATAGACACAAATTCCCAGCTAAGACTTTCCATATACTTACATATAAATCCAACGGTAATATCATTTACCTTCCTAAATAATTAATGCAAGTTAATTATTTTTTCCTCTTTTTAAACCCCACATAATTTTATATTTTCTTCATCTCAAACACATTTTGCAATTTTAATAATTTTCTCATTTCTCTCTTTGTTCTTAGTTTGGATCTACATATACACATATGGATTCTCTTTCATTTGTTGGCTTTTTCTTTGCGTTCTTTTTTAGTTTTATATGTTTGTCTCAAGGCTATACGTTTTATGCTGGTGGTAAAGAAGGTTGGGTTTTAAACCCGTCTGAATCTTATGACCATTGGGCCAGAAGGAACCGCTTTCAAGTCAATGACACTATAGGTAAATCGTTTTTGCTTGGTTCATCATGAATTTAATTAAAATATGTGGAAAATAAAAGCAGGATCAATATCATTCTTTTTAGCTAATCTATACGTTTTTCTTTTTCATATATATAAGTGAATCATCAAAATTAACATTATACTTTTTATGTTCTAGAAACATCATAGATTATAAATTCTAGATCACCCTATACATAACACTTCAATTTCAATGTTAAACATTTTTATGTTATCATTTTTTCAAAAATATTAAATTCGAGTACGTGATAAAGGGTGTCTTCAGTTTTGTTTTTTTTATTTATCGAGAGTTTAGTTTAGTGTCACAATTTTTTATTTTTTTTTATGCCAGAGAATTTTTAACAATATTTATTTTTTTGAAAAGTAGGGAAAAAAATATTCTCTTTATTTGATCGGATTGAATTTTTTTTTTTTTTTTAGATTGTTGAGTCAAACGAAAACAAAAAAAAAACATATAAAGCAACGAAACCCATCATTATATTTTTAAACTCCTCCTGAAAAACGAATAATGACAAATATATATTTTTTAGTTTAAATTTTATACAATAACAATGTAAAAAATAGCTTATAGATAATTATCCGTCAAATCTCATGATAGAATAATTTGGTAAAACCTTAATTATATTACCAAAATGTTTACTATGGTAACTACTGGACAATTTATTAATTCTGTTAATTTAGGAGTACACATAATTAGATTATGGAAATGTTTATTAAGGTAACTATGCGATATATTTTTACGTTGTTAGTATATAAAAGTTTAGTTTTTTTTCTTTTTTCAGTATTTAAGTACAAGAAAGGGTATGATTCAGTTTATATGGTCCATGACAATGATGACTATTTAAAATGTAACAAAACAAGCCCAATCCATCATTTAAAAGATGGCCATTCTAGAGTGAGATTTACAAGAAATGGCCCATTTTATTTCATCGGTGGAAAAGACGATAACTGTGAGAAAGGTCAGAAGCTTCTAGTAGTTGTCATGTCGCCGAATCACCACAAATCTTCATCTCCGGCGAGTTCTCCGGTGACAATCCCAACTCCTCCACCGGAATCTGTTTCTCCAGCTCCGGCGCCGGCGGCATCCGCGGCGATTGCAGTGGATGTGAGCTCATCAAGTGTTCTGTTTGGAGTTTTTATCAGTTTAATTGCGGCAGCTGTTTTTCTGTAATTTGATTTTGATTAATTTGCGTTAATTTTGGTTTTGTTTTAATGTGTTTGGTTACTCTAAACTCTATTAGTTGTTGTGTTATGATAATTACTTTCATTAACATCTAATTTTTCCGTTGTTTTATCGTTGATTTTTTGTTTTATTAGTTAAACATGTTTTATTTTTATTTTTATGAGATGTTAGTGTCTAAATAAAAAAAAACTTGCCAAATAAACGTCACACTGGCTGAAATCAGGGTTTTTTGGCTTTTTTTTTTGTGAGGACTTCTGGTGTCAAGAATGAAATACTTGTCAAAGAAAAATGGGTGCGGCTCAATTACATTAGTGATCGATGGTTCAAATTGATTATTAGAAAATTTTAAATTTTATAATTATTTAAAAATGATTTGTTTAAATGGATTTTTTTTTTACTTTTTAAGATGCAGAATAAATTAATTTTTAAAATATTATTTTATATTTTTAGTGAAAAAGATTAATTTTTACTATAAATAACATTTTAGTTATTTCAATCGTTTCTCAGATTTTTGATTTGACATTAATTTTAAAAGGAGAAAATTTTGAATAAAATATCAAAATATCTTTTAATCTTGTCATTATAAGCATATGCGAAGTGTTGAAATTTAAAAATTGACAAAAATAAAAGAAACATTTTTCTATAAACGAATCAAATAAGTAAGACAAATACGTGAGATGACTAACCCATACATTTTTAAAAAATAAACTTTATAATAATTTAATTATTAATAAAATTTTTGTAGTAAGGATATATTCTATGACTACAAAAATGTTACGAAATTCTTGATGTCTATATAGAGTTTTCACTCATAAATATGTAAATTGCTCATAAATAACAATTATTATATGGTTCAACTAATATAATTATAATATTTTTCGATCTCAAGCAAACAAAATTCTTGTTACACTCATAGTACATGATAAACATGACACCTACAACAATTATTATTACGCGTCAAATATATTTATTCAGCCAAAAAAAGGAAGAAGCAAGAGGTAGTTACTTAAATTAAAACTAAAACTAAATCGAAAAAATCAGTAATATTTATGATGTTCATGGAGTAAAAAAATGAGATTCTAGAATTGCTCCTAGCATATCTTGTAATTTGAGTACAACCACCTATATTATTGTGTTGTTAGTTTAAATATATTATTTGTTTCGATTGTTATCTAAATTTTATTATATCGTTAAAATATATCGTTTGATAATGACAAGAAGTATCATTTTATGTAATCCTTGATTTGGTGTGATCAACCATTACTTTTCCCCCTCATTTTATCTTATTATATAATAAATCTATTTTATCTTTTATTCTACCTTTTATAATTATCCTATATCGTATCCTAGCATTACAAAAGTAAACGAATGCAAGTAATTCAACTGCATCAACATATACATATCAAATACATCCTATTGTATTGTTGATATAAACATGTATTCATCTGCTCTCTAGCATCTCTCATCTTTTATTATCAACTTGTTGATCTTGTAAGTATCGAATACAACCAATATCAACTTGTATATATATCATATAGTGTTTTAGTTATATCAACGAAAATATAATTTATATCAACATAATGTATCCTCTCTCTCCCTCCCTCTCTCTCCCAAATCTCACCCGTCTCCCTTCTCTCTCATCCACGAGCGTAATCTCTCTCTCTCTTTCCAAGTCAATGAATATACAGTAACATACACATTGTATATAAATATATACACAATATACATACAGTAGCATATTTGTATGTATTTTATAATTCCATAATCAACTCTCTCTATATTGTGGATAGGGGTGGAGCCAACATACTGTTATAAGGTCATCTGAACCTTCTTCGGCAAAAAATATTACTATTTATACATGGTTAAAATTACTTTTATATATGTATAATCGATGTTGAACTCCCTTCATCTAATTCGTGTGTATTTTCTTTAGATTTTGAACTTCTTATTGAAAATTTTGACTTTACCATTGATGGCAGAAAGTAAATTTTGGCTCATTTTGTAACAATATATTAAGGACTATCTTAAGGAGTAGATTAGATGTCGATATGAGTGTTAATTGTAAGGTTGAAATATAAATTAAGGTGATTGCGTAACGAAATTAAGAAGTTGATTTATTACATTTAGTGGTGCACGTTTCCACTTTTAAACACCCTTTTACTCACTCCATTTTATTTTATTTTGGCCCTCCTAAAAAAAAGTTAGATGTTTCATTTTATTTATTCATTTCAACAAATCAAAAGACTTCAATTTCCTTTTGTATTAACATAGTATTAAATAACTATATAAAATAGTAGCTTTCTTAAGAAGAATGTTAAGTAATGTGAAATAGAGAAGTATGTTTTAGTAATCTTTTGGAATACGCTTGGAAATCCATTAATTTGATACGTGAGATACACTAATCTGATAGGCGAGGTACATTTTATAGATAATACACTAATCGGATGCGCGAGATACATTAATGTGATGCGCGAAAATAAAATTTTTTAAAAAACTTACTAAAATATATATATTCATATATATGTATGTATGAAGAGGAGAAATTACACTCTTCAATTCTCAAAGACAAATATGAAAATTATAGATAAATTCCTATGAGGATTTCTTATTTGACATTGCGACAATCTTTTTAGTCGCAAAAGTTTGTTTTATTATCGATATTGGACCACAAGTCTTGATGTTTTTCTAAAAATTTTTCGATAATTGTAATTGAAATTCTGAAAATCATTTATTACTTATTGGATAATACTTTCAATAATGTGTTTTTAATCCAAAATTACTTTCAAATTATCTCAAATACCAAATATAATATTTTAACTTCAATTTTTCCATAATAATTAGTTCTCAAGCTTTTATTTTCATGGGGCACTATAAAGGTTATACCATAAGTATAGCCATAAGAAATATGGGAATAATTAGTAACCACGTATATTTTAAATATTAATTGTGGAGACACTTTGGTAATCAATCAAAATCACCCACCTAACTATACATCAATTATTTCCCTGCAGCCCATGTTAGTATAGCAGTATTTGTATGTATAGGATATTAAAACTATATGATTTACCCTGAGGGTCTAATTTATGATTTTCTTAAGTCAATTTTATAAATGATAAATATATTTTACAATTAATTAACTACTCTATATCAAAAATATAATAAGTAAAATAGAGTAATTGATATACAAATTTTATAAAATGACAATATTACAGTCAGCTATTTATAAAAAGAGATGAGAAAGAATTTTTCAGCCAAAATTAAATAGGATTAATGAAAAAGTCATACTTGTCCAATATTTCAGCTAGTGTCCTTATTACATTTAATTACTTTGGGAAGATGAAGTGTCTCAATTCAAAATATTAAATTTAGTTGAACACGTTAATATTATCTATGTTTATATTGGTAATTAAAATGCTGGTGAGAGGTGGGGAAGACCAATATTATTGATTTTTTGATATCGAAATTCTACTTTAGACAGTCATAGTTTCTAGACAATCTTAGTAAAAGTTTCGATTTTATTTAACTCTACCAAATTTTATATTTAACTACAATTAACTAAAATATATTTTTAATTTTATTAGCTATGATCAAAATAATTTGTTGTATATCAATATTCAGACACGAGGCAAAGTTAGAAAACATATGCGAATTCGGTCTAACTCAATCCCTAACTTTGTTCGAGATATGAATTATATTTAGAATTTCATGAAATATAAATATACATATTAAGTTATGTGCAAATGATAGGCAATATTTGAATGAAATTAAAAGTGTACTTAGAAGTTATTAGTTGTGTGGATATATTAATTCTGATTAAACATGAACTTTCACTTGAAAAATACTTTTTCCGTCCTTATTTAATTGTCTTAGGGGTGTCCATTCCATTTTTCGATTCGGTTTTATACTATTCGGTTTGGGTTTTTGGTTAATCCGAACCAAAATAAATTTGATTTGGTTTGATTTTTCTCTTTCTGATTTGGGTTTTTTCGATTTGGTTAATCGGTTTTGTCAATAATAAGAAAAAAAAAAATCAACTAAATTTGTTTGTGGCTGTGTGTGTGTAGTATATATATATGTATGTTGTATATATATGTTATGTTTATAGATATATATGGATAGATATATTGTATGATGTATAATATTGAATTCATTAAATATATGTTTAATAAAATACAAGTAAAACGTAATACAATACTTAAAATATGATCATATATAGATGTCCACACAAGAAAAAAATTACTTCAATGAAAATAACTAAAAAGGGCAAAAAGTGGTTAAATACAACTATTCTAAAATATATATAGATATATATATATAGAATATATATATATATTATAATGATATATATATATATATAGATATATATATATATATATATTATATATATATAATTCGGTTTTTTGGTTATCATTTTTATAAATTCGAAAAACCAAACCCAAAAAAACCGGGAAAAAACAAAGTAAACTGTAAATTCAAAACCAAAACAAGAATCCAAAAAGCCAATCCAAATTAGAATTCGGTTTGATTTTTCGGTTTAAACCAAATAGTGCACACCCCTAAGTTGTCCACTTTAGAAATGACACACATATTAAGATAACAATAATTAGCATAATAAGTTATAATTTTACCCTTATTAATTATGATTTCAAAAATAATGAATTAAAACTTAGAAATTTTTAAAAAGTTTAAATGAGGGTATAATAGGATTTTTTTTTGTTCTTTCTTAATTTGTGAAAACGGACAAGTAAATAGAGACAGCTAAAAAAGGAAATATGAACAAGTAAATAGAGACAAAAGAAATTTATAGTTTATGTGTTTGAAAAGAAAACAATCTTTTATATAAATTGTTATTTATGTTATAAAATAAGTTCATAAGAATAAAATCATAAAGAGAAGAAGACAAGAGAAGTAGATAAAAGAAGGGAGATTTTCTTATTGGGATTCTAAGTGTATGTAAGTCTCCTAGGTATCTCATACAATAGTGAATGACAAACCTTTAGTTATATTTTTTTTATTTGGCGTGAGAAAATCACTCCAAAAGTAACCATATGTAAGCTCATATAAAATGATACATTTTGTACAAAAAAGGGTCATGCCTAGGTAAATATGGATGGTGTTCAGGTTATGTACCAACTTTATTGGACTATCCACACTCTTCAATGGATTTTAAACACCCCCCCCTTTGAATGTTAATAGACAATGTGCCTCAGTTAAAACCCTTACTATAGACAAAACCCTGTGGGAAAAAATTCTAGTGAAGGGAAAAAGAATACACATATCTTTTGATACGTACAGTTGTTGCCTAATATGAAAAAAACCTTTGCAGGGCAAAATTCAGGGGAAAAAACCTCTGGTCAAGGGAAAAAAGCGTGCAAGGAGATAACTCCCCGTGACTTAAAACCATCACCTTCAATTTCTTGTAATGATTTCTCCAAAATCTTCGTACATTGTGGTTTGTATATATTTAAAGAAAAACCACACATTTCCTGAATATTGGGTGTCATTTATCTCAACCAGAAGACTTTCAACTGGCTCATGGAGGACTTTTATTCTGATTAGACAACATTTGTTCATTGATCGCCAGGGATATGATTGGGCTCACATGCCAAACAATGCGTGCTTAGATAGAGCTTTATGGATCAGATAAATATTCTGCATCTGCGTAAACATCAACCAATTTTGTCTTGATTCCTCGGAATAGAATAACCATTACTATTGTCCTTCGAGGATATTCCCAATCATGTGTTCAAACACCATTTCAATGTCCTTTTATCGCGGAAAGAAAAAAGAAGGAGAAACTGAATTCTGGCCAATAAATTTTACTGCAAAAAACAAATATCATGGTCAAATATTGTCGTAAGATGCACTAGTGCCTGGTTGCACCAAGATAGAGTTCATCACCAGAAACTCTTCATCCTTCTTTTGCAGATCAAACGAATCATCATTAGTCCAAGTGAGCTCATTAATCATGAGGTAACTCAATGAATGGCTATTCTATCCATATAAAATTGATCAAAATTTTCAGTGTATGTACATTGTTTGTGCACAAATATTATTTGTCAAATTATAATCTTAGGTCAAGAAAAAATTTTGGTCTTACCAAGACCTTTTCAGTAAAAAAAACAAAGACAATTAGGGTCATTCTTTTGTCCCTTTTTCTTCCTTGCCTATTTCAATCAGATAAAGATTCGTTGGACAAAAAAAAAGGCCCCTTTTTTTATTTTTGAAAAGTTTCTTTCAAACTCTGATATGTTTTCGACACCCGGATTGTTTCAAGGATTTTCATAGAACCTTTCATGTCTAGCTAGACCTTACAATTATTCATTACATGTATTCAAGTTTTTCATAGGGTGCCATATCAAAACAAACTTAATTGAACACCAAAGCGGAAAAAATCCTCATTAATGTCGGATTTTTGCGATAAGAAATTTATGCCCCAAGGCACAAACCGTATTTGATATCTTACGGTTATACTTATACTAGCGCATAATAAATTTATTGTACCCCATGACCATTATACACTTGATTTAGGCTACTAGGCCAAAATGTCATTTTTTTTAAGTGAAACAAAAATATACTTGAATTGTGCATTTACTTGGCCCAAACATTTATATGTCCACACTATTGACAAGATTGAATCAAGATCATCGTCACAATTTAATCATTGTGCGTGACCTCATATCCAAAGTTACCACGACGATTATTTATATCGTTCCAACAAGACATAAAATTATCGAGATTCTCTTCATTTTTTATTATTTCGGGGACCTGAACCTTTAAGATTTATGAAGTTGTTTATGTCAATGTGCTCTTTTTATAGAAATTGCCTCATTATCATGACCATTTGATCATTGCGATCCTTCCTTCTCAAGGAATTTATTGGAATCGATTGGTCTATTTGATTCCGCGCGTAATAAGACTCGTTGCTCAACGCGCGGGGGTACTTTACCTTTGAGCCTTTGCAGCTGAATTATACATAGGGTCAGTGCATTCATCTGACCAACACTCTTGATTTGACCAACATTATGCACAACAACGAATTATCCCTTGAACTTAAGTTCACATATTTATTTAACGAGGACTAGAAATTCAGAAGTAACCTCACACATAATTTTTAGCTGTCAATCATCCTCTCCCTCAATGTCAGAAGAGAAAATCTAACATTCATTCCAACCTTCTTTGGAAGTTCATCTTTGTGCGTGGTTGGAAGCAATTAAAAATCATAACCGCCATCAACATGTTAGATGAAAATTATATGGTTCATGACCCTGAAACCAATTTTAATGGGAAGGAAAACATGTTGGTTGTATCCCCTACATGATGTTGCTACATGGTAATAAAATTATTCATACCAAATCTTATTGGGAGTTTGTTCTCATAACCATGATTTAGTTATAATGGAGGCCATACAATTTCTGCTAATCAACCAACCATTATCAATATTAATTTCATAGTTGGAACTGTGCTCTTAATTTTAAAATTCGAGCAAACAACCTTACAAAAACCAATTGTAATTGACAACAAAATAATGTGACCATCGTATAGATGCATCAAATCATATAGTTGCAAAGTGATCCACATGACAGGGGGAATGGACTCATATTCACTCTTTTATATGTTCCAAAATTTTAGGGGATACAATCCCAAACCTTAGCTGGTACAATGATCATTTTTATCAAGAGAGAGAGAGAACAAGCAACACAAGAGAAATTCTGACGAATCTTTATTTCTTCATAATATAAATCACCTGAATTCTCAATCACGTTCATCACATTTGTTTTAATCGGAATGGTCAACCAGTCATGCCCATGACTTTATTTTAGTACATTATAATTTACTTTTAACTGTGATTTCATCAGCACGTACATGTTTGTATGCGAAACAAACAGGAAAAAAGTGGGGTGTAATAAACATTTATAACTTCTTCGGTTGATGAATATAGTTCATATTATTTTCAATTCATCCAAACTTAAAAGTTTCTTTTAGAGTACTACAACCCCAATATTATTCCTATGCATAATAGCACAACTCGTTTAGAGCTTGCAATTAATTTTGTGGTACATTCACATTTATTGCATCGACACAATCCATATGGCTGAGCATTCTTCTCAAGGAGAAATTATCCTATTATTCATGGTTCAAAAATGATTTAGACAGACAGTGTTTCTTGCTTTACCTTCTTGTTTTGTACCATAGGTACACAAAACAAAGACAAATTTGTATTGCACACAATAATGACCACAACCCTATAGGACAAGAAATATTTCTTTCTTTTTCCCTTTCGGACAGTTCACTATAAACATTACCATAGGTGAGTATTAAGTACAATTACAATTAGCCATTCATGCCAAATAAAATTTATTATTCCTCTAAATCTCCCGTAGAGACTAAGGAAGTGACATATACATTTTTTCTCATAACTTCCATAGAGGTGAGTTGTGGCATTATATCCAACCCATAATGATTTTAGCACATCTGGACCCATTCTCTTATAGAATGGCGTCGAGCATTCACGATACTGATCAATAGTAACATTCTCTAAGAAATGGAACTAATTATTTGTATGTACTTCATAACTTTGCCTATAAGCACATTATATGGCCTTAAAAGTCTCATATTTCCATGACACACTCTCAAACCACTTTGAAGATCAAGTGTGTACCATTAACTTTATCTCCTTTGTATCATATAGAGGATTTTCAAACTTGTCAACTTATAGGGGTTGAAAAACATTCATAGTCTAATGACCTTTCCATATATCATTTTGATAATAAAATTGCTCTTCACATTTTGAAGGACTATGTGAGAACTCATAGTGTTCTTAATTTATCATACCACAATGAGACTATTATAATTCTGTTCCTCCACGCCCTTAGTCATATCATTACTTATTTTGTCATCTTTTTTCAGGCTAATCATTCACTGTACCACATTCATAGATTGAATGGATCGTCAAACAGGCGATTTCAGAGTTATCACCTGTTGCTACACATTCTTTTCAAGGCATGGAGCAAATTCAAATATATGAATTTCAAGACATTTCATAAAAAATGTTTAATTTTATCATCATTTTCTTAGTCGTCATGTTATCATCCGCTTTATTGGTGCATTGACGCAAACTCAATGCTTACCCATTATAAGGCGTTTACGCCATAATTATATGTGGACTGCCCAATCACGGTGCATCAAAATCTAATTGACTGTATTACCCTTTTGGTGCGAAGAAACTGGAATCTATGTTCTTATCTTTTTAAATTTTTTTCATATGGTTGCATCGGACTTTTAACCTGATTCTACCCTTTTGGTGAGATGAAACTTGATCCCTCGTCTTACCTTAACCAATGGTATCATTAAACCGAAGTACAACATGCTTTATCTTTTGACGTTAGTCTTTCACAACACAACAAAATAATTATTCAAAACTCATTGACTATTAAATTTTATACATTCTTCAATTTAAGAAGTTTTGTTTATAGCATGTATCTTCAACCAATAGTAGTATATGTCTTCGTTTTCTAGGTTCCTGATAATTGAGTGACGGAATTACTCTTTTATTCTAAATCATAACAATTTTAAAAAAATACACATTTTTATGCATTATAATACTTTTGATCTTCAAACGAGGAGATCAACCAAAATATGCCCCCCCCCCCCCCACCCCCCCCCCCGCTAAAGAAAACAGAACATCACTATCAATTAGAAGAGACTCGTGTGTAAACGGTTATAAAACCAAGCTCTAGAATATAAACTATAAGAGAAGAGACAAAGAGAAAGTTGAAGAAGAAGAGGAATTTTCTTCTTATTCAAGTGTATGTAAGTCTCCTCTGTATCTCATACAATAGTGAATGAACAAACCTATTTATAGAGTGAGAAATCACTCCAAAAGTCACCATATTAAGTATCATAATAAATAAATAAATTCTTATCCAAAAAAATTCATGAACCTAGTGAATATGATGGTTGTTCATGTACCAACTTTATGGATTATCCACTCATTCAATGAATTTATAACAATTTATCTATTTATTGCATTACTCACGTCTATTTGAGGGGACAATATGGAAATCACTTAAAATGTTTATTTATGTTTGTTCAATCCAAGCAAATAAATATCTCCATCACAAATAAAATTTTAAGCAAGTCAAGAAAGACTTTTCCAACTCAAAACATTATTAATTATTTCACACAAGAGGATTGATTTTCTTATAGCCTTTGTCTATATATATACAAACACTTTACATACCAAATGCTAATTAAACAAAGTGTTACAAAGTAGTTATTTTTTTAAAAATAATATTTATCAAGAAAATAGAGATAGCTATGGAAGAAGAAATATTTGAGCCAGCAAGTCCAAGTTCACAATATTTAAATAGCTCCAATTTATCACTCTCAGTAATTGCTGTATTGGAATCAAAAATTCCAATTGAATATGAAGATTCACTTCCAATAAATTTACTCAAAGATGTATTTGTGCCTATAAATCCAAGATTTTCCTCAATTATGGTGAGTTCTCTCTTGCCTTTTTATATATATGATAAAGTCGTTTTCTTGTTTTTGTGTCAGCTCATGATCTAAACGAGTATATATATACCCTCTCTCAACCCCACCGCTATTTTTGACTTCTAAGTTTTTTTTATTTGCTAATAAAAATTATTTTTTAGATGATCTATATGAAAAGAATAATTTAAAAGACGAAATTAAAATTCATTTTTTAGCAACGCAATCCGTAAAAAGAATTATATATTATATATGAATTATTAAATTTTTTTGACATGATTTTTTTTTGAATGACGTAGATAGCTTTAATGTTTGCGTAAGATCTTGAGAAAACTAAAATTTTAAATATTTATTACAATTGAAAATTTGAATAATAGTGTAACACTCAAATTAATATTAGACTCTCCCTACAATTTAATAACAAATGCAACATCCAATTATAACGAGCGAAGCGCTAAATGAAATGAAGGGTATTCAACTAACTTTTCTCGATTGAAAATTATATGGTATATAAGTAAATAAATATATATTTTTTTTTGTTATATATAAGTGGTTGAATTTCGCGAACATTCTAGTATGAGTGGTAAAGAAGATTAAAAATTATTTTGAATCTTCTACGTAAAAAAAATAATTATTTTTTTTACTTTATTAATCATATATTTTATTTTCTCTAAATAGGTAACGGGCAAAAAAGGAACAAAAAAATGGAAGCGAGTAGAAGTGAACTATCAAGACCATATTATAACACCAATATTTCCAACTCAAAAACCAATCGAGTTCTACGATGAATGCTTCTCCACTTATATATCAAACTTAGCAATGGAAAAATTCTCGCAAAATAGACCACTATGGGAAATTCACGTATTTAAATATCCAACGAGCGATGCAGCGGGAAATATAGTTTTCAAACTTCATCATTCACTAGGAGATGGTTATTCATTAATGGGTGCACTTCTTTCATGTTTACAACGAGTCGATAATCCTTCACTTCCTCTCACATTTCCTTCCCGCCAAAAATCGAATTTAAATAATTCGAATAAAAACAAAAGGTATATTAATAATTTTAAAATCGTACCTCGATTTTTAAAAGGGATTGTGAATACATTGTATGATTTTGGATGGAGTACTTTGAAGAGCACATTGATTGAAGATGACCGGACGGCGATTCATTCCGGTGATGACGGAGTTGAGTTCCGATCGCCTGTCTTGGTTACCAAGACATTTTCGCTCGATAGACTCAAGCAAATTAAGACCAATTTGAACGTGGTAAGTATTCATTACATTCTTATATACATTTATTGATAAGAAGAGCTTATAGGTGCAATTAAATTCAACAACTTTAGTCTAAATTTTATTAACTTTAAAAAGATTAAAATTTTAAATTCTGAATCTGCCACAAACATATGCTAAAAAAAGGAAATTTAAATTATTGATTTTGTAGGTACTGATCATCAAATGAACTACATAAGTAAATATATCACATTAATTGTCTAACACATAGATGTCTTATAAGTAGGTACATGACCATGATAGGGAAAATGGAATAGAGTCGTTTGGCCAGCTTCTTAAAGCTGCGTCAATGACTTAAAGTGATTTTGACTTATTAGCTGTTTGACAATACTCAAAAAATAATTATTTTTAAGTAAAAAAACTTATTTTAAGCCCCAAAGTTAGAAAAGCTGGGGTTAAGGGTTGCTTTTTTTTTTTAGTTTATAAGTTGTTTTAAGTTGACCACATTTTTATATTTTTTGCCCTGAATATTTTATACAATCTCCAAATTACCCACAAACCCAACATCATTTTTTCTTTTTCCCTTTTCCGGTTTGGCTAGCAACTTTAGATCTTTATCCAAACACATAACTGTTATTTTAAACCTAAGTTTCAAACACTTGCAAAAGTACTTTTTTAAAGCTGCTTTTATTAAGCCATCCAAACGGGCCCTTAATATACTTTAATTTGTTGTATTTATGGTTATTTCTTACTTTCTCCATCCATAATTATTGTAGGGATCCATTAAGAAAAATTTAATAAAAGATATAATTTAATTAATATAAGTCTATTATATTAATAATATTAAAAGTCTAAATAATTTTTTAATTGAATAAAATAGAATAATTATTAAGAGCAAAATTGAAAAAAAAGACTAATTATTTTTTAATTATTTAAATTGACAATTAATCTTAAACATATATTTTTAGTATAAATATCAAATAATTATGAACGGAAGGAGTATCCGGTTTATTAAGTTATCAACCAATGTCACTCCATTAAGTAAGATTATTTTTAATTACCTCAAGTGACAAACTACTAGTAGCATCTTGTTTAGATGGTCGTAGCCTATTTCTTGTACTCTGCTGTTAAATTAAATAGTTTGTTTTGACTGTTGTTTAAATCTATTGTTATTTAATAATAAAAAGCTTCATTTCATGTAACGAATGATTTAGTGTGATTGTAGGAGTCCGAAGTCAAAAAGGTAAAAAATTATTAAAATTTTTAAAAAGGTACATTAACTTTTTTTTTACCAACAAGGCAAAATCGCTCTTCACGGAGCGATTTAATTATGACAAAATTGACATGTTAATTTATTTAAAAAAAACATAGAAATCACTATTGTAACAGCGATTTCATCCAAAAAAAATCCTTAAATCGCTGCCGTAGTAGCGATATGTCAATTTTTATTTTTTAAAAAAAAATGCACCATATGTGGACCAAAAATGCTGCCTGCCTCTATTAACTTTTTTAATGAAAAGAAAGGTTGTTTGTTTTGTCGACAGCAATTTCAATTCATTGCTTTTGTTGCACAAGCTGCCCTCGCAGCGATATAAAAAAGTCAGAATAAAATCGCTCCGTTAGGAGCGATTTTACCCATTTGGTTAAAAAAAATGGATATGTTCTTTCGAAATTTTTGATAATTTTTTATCCTTTTGGTTCTGGACTCGTGATTATTGCATCATATTTTATTATTTACTCTGCCTTCTTATAGTAGATGCAACACTATCTCGTACTCTAGGATTTATCCTTTCAAATTACTGATGTAATGTGACATTATGTAACGACATATTTTTTTTTTCAGACAATAAATGATGTAATAACAGGGATAGTGATATATGGAACAAGATTATACATGGAAGAAGTAAATAAAGAAACATGCAATGGAAAATGTAGTGCTTTGGTTTTATTCAACACAAGGGCACTTGGTGGAAGTTATAAATCAGTTAGTGATATGATAAGACCTAATTCTGATATGCCATGGGGAAATCATTTCACATTTTTGCCTATATCATTACCAAAATTAGCTAATAATAAAAGTAATAATCCTCTTTATTTTATTCAAAAAGCTCATAGAATTATAGAAAGGAAAAGGAATTCTGCATCTATTTGGCTTACTGGTAAATTGCTTGATTTATTGAGGAAGCTAAGAGGTACTGAGGTATGTTCTTTAATTTTATATTTCATGTAAATGCATTCTACTTTTTTTGTTTTAATTTATGTGAACTGATATCATTATGGAGACGTTCAGACTATAGGCGTATCCAGGAGGGGGTTATTGGGTTCACATGAAACTATGGTCCCCTTCTGAAATCATTTATAGTAGTGTTATATTTTTTAAAAATATATATAATTATAGATGTGTGAACCCACACTTGAAGTATCGTATAATGTCGTGCGATGATGATTGTGTGCAACTTTCTAAGAGAAGTTGAAAATTTGAGTCTTTTATTTGACAAAACGAGATTAAACCGAATAAATTTATATCTTAAATTTACCTTTTTCGAAATAGTGCATCCATCATCTTAAAATTCTGAATTCTGATTCAAGCATGAATCATATGATATTAAAACAAATAGTATGCAAAGTCAAAGTTGAAGATTTATTTAGACAGACATTTTATTTGAAAAAGGAGTTAGAAGTTTTGTGAGTCAAAACTAATAAAACTCAATCTAATGTGTAACCAACATTATGTTGAAAATATTTGTTTTTAAATAAAGGAAAAAAATTCAGGCCCAAGTTCTAAAACTTTTGAACTCTCAATGCTAAACATATTATAACATTTGTTTGGCTATAAAAGATTTTTATTAAGCGTAAATGGGAAGTATTATATCGTACCTTTTCAAATGAGCTAATTCAATAGAAAAGTATGTCATATAAATTGAAAATTTCAGGCGACAGCTCGATTTATTCATGGGACATTGAAGAACACAAGCATGGCATTAACAAATATGATAGGGCCAGTGGAAGAGATGGCTTTGGCTAATCATCCTGTTAAAGGATTATATTTTGTTGTCACTGGTGCTCCACAGGTGTGTGCGCGATATACGCATTATACATAATTTATACATTTATTGACTATTTTGTAAACTAGATGATCGAAAATTAAACATTTGTAATTGTGTGTTTGTTTTGCAGAGTTGCTCAGTGACAATAGTTAGTTATGTGGATAAGCTAAGAATTGCAATAGTTGTGGAGAAAGATTTTATTGATCCAAATAAGCTGAAATCTTGTATTGAGTATGCATATGAATCCATTTTCAAGGCTGCAATCAACTCTTCTAAAGTGGAAAAGTAGGACCAAAATCACACAAAAAAGGTCTATCGGGAACAGATTCTGTGTATATTCTACCCTTTCAAGACTTGACTTTTACGGGATTACAGTAAGTATGTTATTGTTGTGTATTCACGAAAGAAATGTATACACTTTATCAAATTGTTGACAATGTAATTGGGCCTGACTAATGGGCTACTACAAATAAGATACTTTAACAAGTAGTTCAATTTCTTGAAAACACAATTCATTTTTCTAGTTTTCCCTTCCTTGGTTTCACTTAAAATGAGGATCAGAGCTAGAAGTCTGAATACGTATTCGATAGAACTCAAAAGTTTTTCTTAAAACAATGCATTTGTGTTTTGAAAAGTTTATCTAATAGGCATAAATATTAAATCTAGAACCTACTTATTAACACTTGAAATCATCATTCTAAAATTCATAATTATAAATTGAAATCCTTACTCTGGTTATGGGTAATTAGAAATAAAATATTGAAAAATTATGAATTTCCTAATTTACGCAAGAAAGAGCCTTTTCTCCGTCGTCATGAGTTACTAGGGGCGAAGGGCCCCGTTTGGACATGATTTGAAATCAAATTAAATAAATTGAAGTTTTTACGTGTAATTTGAATTTCTTAAGTTGTTTTCTCACAAACATAAAATTTTTGAAAACTATAAAAAGTTTCTTAATTCTTATACAATCTTACCAAATGAGTAATTACTCCAGTAAGATATCGAAATATCATAATATGTTGCATTAATAAAATAAATATTTGCGATTAAAAACTTTGTATATTACAAATTTTCACATTTTAACTTTTTTCAATTTAATTTTCCACATGTCTAGTGATTATATGTGCTGACATCAGAGACTTGGTGCCAGCTCAGCCTAACTATCAATAAGATAGAGATAAAATCTACACATACTCTACATTGCTCGGAATAAATTATATATTTATTCCGATTAAAAATAAATACATAATTTTCGTAGTTCTTGCCACACCAGCTAAAATGTTATGGTTCATAGAAAAAATCAATATATTTTTTGTTGATGTTAACAATTTAATACGATGACATGCAGTATTCTTAATTATTTCAACTTTTTGTATTGTCATTTTCCAGATTACGTTTTCTTTTTTTAATTTAATGTATAGATCACATGGATAAACATCAATTAATAACCTACCACTTATTTATTACTAATATTGGCCATTGATAATATCTTATTAACTTTTTATCACTTTTACATCTTTCTATAAGCTTAATTGAACAAGCTTTTGATATTTTATTTTTCTTTTCTCAACTTTTCACCTGTTTTGTATGATGACTTTCGAAGATTTAATTGATAAATGATATTTCTCTGTCAACATTAATTTATTCTCTCGTTATCCTTGTGACGTTTGATAGTGTGTCTTATTTTTTTTATATATATATAAAAAAAAACCTTCCATAAAATTGTACTTTGAACTTGTTTAATATATAGAGTCATTTATATATTTAAACTTTGCGATAGTAATTGAGTTCGTAATATGAAAAAGTAAATATAAACTGATAAAAGACGACTTAATGTCTATTAGATTTATTTAAAAATAATTTTAATTAGATATAAATCGTATAATTTTTCAATAAAAAGAAATTCAAATAAATCCTAGCCTAAACTAACTTTGTTCTTGTTTGTGACTGATCTCTTATCCTCCCCATGTTCTTGTTTGAAGTAGTACTAATACCCTCATTTTGTTCTATTTTAACGGTATTTAACTCAGAGCACACTTATAAAAAAATAATAAATGTAAAATATAGTTTATTAAGTTATTTTTATCTAATAAATGTTGATTGATTTTTTCTCTTAAAAATTGTATATAGTACTTCTTTAATATTAAGGGTATGATTAAAAATAGTTATCAATTTTAATTTATATTTCTTTAAGTGACAATTATTCGAGACAATTTTTTAAAGCTAAAATGATATTCGAAATGAAAAAAACCAAGGAAGTAACGACTCGAAAGTAATCCTACAAAGAGGGATAATAGAAAAGAAAACAACAACGTAAAAGAAGTTCAAATACAAATTAAAATGAACCTTACAAATTTGAAAAGCTAAAAATATCTTCAAATAAAAATTCATAAAAATGAACAAATTTGTGAGATTAATTTATTGGATAACACGATGGTTTCCATAAAATAAGGTAATTTTTTCAAATCATTGAATCACTTTAGTTTCTTCATATAGATCTTTTTTATATTTGAAATATTAAAAAATTCTTACTCCTCTATTAATTAACAAATTTAATCAATAAATAACCTAACACTTCCTAACTTTAATTATATCTTTATCAATTACCTTTCACTTCTTTTTTTTTAATCACTTTTACCTCTTTTAATTAGCTTAATCAAATAAATCCTTCAACTTTTCGCCTGTTTGATATGATGGCTTAACGATTCGAGTTCAAAATTCTACAATAATTTATTTAATTTATTAAAAATTATTATTTATACTTCTTCAGTAAAATTCTTACAAAATTAAATTCAAACAAACCATAACTGCAATAGGAATATTCCGTAATAATATATATCTATTATATCTCACTAATTTACAAGCAAAATTAATAATTCCGAATTCCAAGGGCAAAATAGGAATATTCTAATATTTAGTACTAGGTAAAAGAAATCTGACTCCGGTGATCAAATAACTTTGATCGCCGGGGTCAAGCTATCAAGCAAATCAAAAGTGAGCATTGAGCCACTTGGCCTTGGCAACCGCCGGAGATAATTCACCGGAAAAATTGTCTCCGACTTAATTTCCGGCGAGCCGAGATATTTAGCTTGCATGTATTTGTGCTTCCTCCATGGAGCCATATGCATTTTTTTTTCCTTCATGCATTTTTTAGAAGCACAACATAATATTTTTATTAAATTTCTAAGCCTTTCGATTTTTCCGACGTATACTTCCGGCAATTTTTCAACTAGACGATTATACCCTTCGTTAGCACGTGCCATTTCGAATTCTCCTCGAAAATTTAATTCTATAATCACCTTCATTTCACCTTTTTCTGAACTTGCGTTTGCCATCACTTCCATGTATGTATATTCACCTTTCAAAAATGAAAAACAATAAACATATCAAAGTTAGGACACTTTTTGTCCTCTTGGGCTGAATCTCAGTGGATCGTTACAGCAAGGTCATTCTGTCAATTAATAATATACCTGAAGGTATTTCGGGTGTGCTTTTCCACTTCGACTTGCAAATGAAGCAATTATAACCTTCGTTTGTAAGCCGATCGGAGATTTCTCTTTGCATACATTTCCGGCAACCATCGGATACCATTTTCCGGCAGCTACATCTGAAACTTGTGAATTTCAATTCTTTTAAAGCCTCTTTTGTTGCTTTTCTAACTTTTGACTCAAAAGAAGTTGTCCTACACAATGTTGTCTAAAAACAAAATAAAATTTGGTAAGCAACAAAACCAAATTAATTAAATAGTAATTCAAAAATAAAAAAAATAAAGTGTAGTGCTTGATTTAATTTACCTTAAGAAGCTCTTCTTGTGATGCCCAAAATGCTTTATTTTCGTCGCTATCGTTAACATTTTCATCCTCCTCCTCTTCGTCCATCAATATCTCTTCACTACTATAACTAATATTTGATTTTAATGAATTTTCACATGATTGAAACTCGATACCTTCATCTGTGAACCCAAAAGTCAACTCATAAAGGCCTTCGGGTTCATCTGAATTCTTTGCAGCCATCTTAACTATACTAGTAATTTAAATATTTGTTCGATTCTATTAGTCCTTTTTTTTGCCCTATGATATTTTTTTTGTAATAAGAAGTTGTGTTCTTATAAAGCTCAACATTGGGACCCACTTGATCCACGTGGACGAATAATCCTACGCACATATTGGGTATCAACTTTCACATCTTCATATTTATTTGTCATGTTATCATTATGGGATGTGATTAATTAACTTATTATTATATAGTATGATTTATATGGTAATATTTGGCCTACAACTATAGATTTATTTTCCATAAATTTTTTGACATGAAATTTGTGATAACAGAGTTTATTCTTGAGAGATTCGGACAATGTGGGGAATATAGGAAATAGTAGCTTCTGATATTTATTATTTTATTACTATGTTATTATATCGCGATAATTAATTAATGACAATTGTTAGTAATAGTTATATTTTATTTATATAAATGTTGTTAAAATTTATAGTAAAATTAGATCTAGTGAGGATTAATTAATATTGAAAATGATTTTAACACTTTTTGTTAACGTGTATATTTAAAGTTATTTTTACTATAGTGAATGCGCTTCTAATAAGTTTTTTTTTTGTATATTCTAATAGAAAAAATTAAGAACAATAATAATGCTAAATATAATGCATTAATAATACTTGTATTACTTATACTTGTATTGATTATACATAGATTAATTTAGTATATTGTTTGGTTTAGTAAACTAAAAATAATTTCCTTTCCATAAAAAAATTATTTACATTGATACCCTCTATAATAATAATGAAAAAGAATATAATTTCAATCTTTAATCATGCTAATACATAACGAGGAAAACAGTAAATACTGTATTTTTAGCATTAAATATGTTATATATTTAATTTTAATTAATTTTAAATCTATAAGTTTTTTTTTTTTAATCTCCACGTGAATCAACGGCTTACATAGTAATTAGTTAATTAATACTACTGCATACTAGTATGTGTGATGAGCGGCTTCTATTTTTCTCTTCTTTTTTTTTTTCTTTCTAATTGGACCCTAGGTTGTTAATTCCATAAATTAATTAAAAATGCTTTTAGCATATTCTATTTGGTTTAATGAGTGATCAATTTTCCAGCTAATCTTCATTTCACCTACTCAAATATGCTATTATAATACATAGTACTACTTGTTACTAATTATGTATTTAATTAGTACTATGATATTGGTATCTTAGAAGCATCAACCATCATGTGAGCGGTTTCTATTTTTTCCTAGCTGGGTTCCATAAAATGCTTTAGCATATTCTTATCAAAGTATTATTAACCGAATGGTATTAAATAGACGGATTGAGTTGAATTTAATAAGTTAAATGAATTGAGTTAATAAATGAATTGAGACAAAATTAGCTGAAAAACTACTTAGCTTGAGCTAAAATAGGTTGGTTAAACTAGATTAAAAATTATTAGTTGGGTCATGACCTATCCAATTTTTTTGAATAGTCCACTTGTCCTAACTCGAGACCCTTGAATCAAGCCTTGACCCGAAACTTGGAACATGAGAATCGAGAATCGAGCCTGACCCGATTCTCTTGATTTGTCCCGACCTTAGTCATGACCCGGGACCTAATCCTCCCAGAGGCAAACCCATAATATTAAGAGTCTGGGTGCACCTATAGTATTTAAGCATAAACGAAGTAAAATTTTGAATGCTTAATGGACGCTTAACTTTGTAATAAAAAGAATTTAGCTTAATGGACGCTTGACTTTGTAATAAAAAGAGTTGTTGACGAGGATCAAACTTGGGTCTGCAAGGAGGTATGTCCTCACTTCAACCAAAAGCAGATCAATCTTCTTTTAAGGGTGCACTTTTTATTATATTTCTTTTTCTATCAGTTTCTCAAGATAACGAGTGCACGTGCACCCTTAACCTTTACATGTGAGTCCGCCCTTGAATCCCCGAGCCTAACTCAGAATTTAAACCCTAAATTTAACCCAAAAGCTAAGACTCGAGACTCGATATCCAACCCCTTACTTGGGACTCAACACGATAGTCAGGAATCAAGTCTGACTAGGGACTCGAGACCTAAGACTTGACCTTGACTAGGACCTGACCCAACCCTAATACAAACCAATATAAAACCATCTTATGTCCAATCCATAAAATTTTATTGAAATTGAGCTGACGATTAAATGTTGGGCAATATTTAACACCCCTAGCTTCTAAAACTAAATATAACCCAAAAAAAAAAAAGTTAAATTAGAGAAAATCTAGTTGATTAGTCGTTATTTGAATGTGAGAAATTGCTACACTAATATCATTTTTATTCAAGTAACTTGTTTTATTTTTAAGATTGTGCTTAGATATTATTAGGGAAATCTTAAAATATAAATATTTTCCCTATACTTACTAAGTATACTACTTAAACTCATTCAACAGTTATTCATTTCAACATAGCACACTAGTTATATAGTTTTGTATGCTAATATTTTTGTTCATTAATTAGATTACTTATGTAAACTATGCTTATTTATTATCTGGATCAAGTGTTAATACAAACCTAGAGTTTGAAAGAATAATTAGAATAAAACGATGTGAGCAATAGTCAAAAAGAGTTAAAAATTATAAGATAATTAACTATGCACTTTCCACCTAAAGTTATTATTTTAAAAATAGCACTTTCCAACATTATTAATGAAAATAAATAATTAACATTTTTTTTTTGGGATATGAAGTGGAAAAAAACAAAAATGTGAAGAAACAAGTTGCAAGATTTTAAACCAATAAGGAAACTTAATGACTTTAGATGATGAACAACAATTAATTAAGTGGGTAATGATGATAAGGAGCAATCAAAAAAATTTAATTAATTATATTTGTCGCTCTTAATCCTATGTGTTGCCTTATTATGTCCACATTTATGAAAGCAACATTAAAAATTAGAGAAAAGAAAAAGGTAGATAAGGTTTTCCTTGGAGTCGCAAATGAACGATGATCTAGGCTAAATTTAAACGATCAAATGAATTTAATAATACTTTAGATTATATCATAATGTATTGGGAGTGAAAGCTATGGGGTAAGGGTAAAGATATAAATTATAATATGTTGGAGGGCGGGGATAATATAATTAAGGGAAAAACGATAAATATATTTTGAATTATTGTAAATGGTAAATAAATATACCATTCGTCATACTTTAGGATATTAATGCCCCTGTTGTCGAAAAATTAAAATATATATACCCTTCACTCTAATGGAAGACTACATAGGGACACATGGCACAATCTTATCCACCAATCTAATGTCAGATCGATTGATAAGATTATGACACGTGTATGTCCGTTAGTATAAAGGGTAAATACGCTCTAGTTTTTGAATGACAGAGGCATCAATGTCCCTAAAGTATGACAGAGGGCATACTATTTACGATAGTTTGAGTATCCTTTTTTCCTAAATTTAATGTGGAATACACCATTGATGATTTACCTTCATATCGAACATCTCAATTAATACCTAACTATTTCTGATATTATACGAAATATGTAAATATTTTATGATGTAAAAATTCTTTATATCGTGTATATTTAGCCCTTTTCTTTATAATCTAATGCTGATTTTGTAGTTTTATTAGACAAGTTTTCAGTTAAAAGTACACATCATCCATGATATAAAGAAATTGCAACATGTCAATAAGGATGGTAGTGGAGTAATACGATAAAAAGATTTTGAATTTGAATTTTGAGTGCATGAATTTATTTTTGTTAGAGAAAATATTACCTTTTCGATGATTTGTTTGAAGCGAGTTCAAATCTAGTTGAACCCTACTATGAATGTTTGAATTACATTAATAACATATTTCGTATAATTTTACTACTAGAGTTTGAGCAGACTATAAAATAGTGTGTATGCAAATTTTATAACAGACTTAGTCACTTATGAGTTTGCTAAGTGGTTTAAGTGTACTAATTGGATAATTATAAGCATGTTGATTAGGATTAAGTAATAAGTGATGAGTGGGAAACACTTGGATCTTATCTTCTTAATTATTTATATATAAATAAAAGTTATAATGAAGCTTAAAAAACATTATTATTCTTTTCTTTTACGGAGATTCCTTAAGATTCCTTAAAAAAAATTAGTATTTAAGTAAGAATTTGTTTCTTTAAATGAGTTTGATTCAATCGGAAATGACAGGAAACAGTGTTTTAAAACATAATTTTTTCATTGATTCATGGTGGAAAAAATTTATGTTTTTGGTAGTGCCACAATCCTTTTGTTTTCTCGGGAGATTTACTATTTTGGTGACTTGAACTTAATAAATTTAGAGTTGGAGTACTTACAATTTGAGCAACGTAACCTTTTTTTGTCGTATGTTGCAACCTTTAATTTGTAGCCCTTGGGATTATTCGGATTTTATTTTTGACTTCAGATGCTCTCGTCGTATTAGTTTATGCAGTCAAGAAAAAAAGTCTGATATACCCCTCAATTTTATCACTTAGAGCTGATATACCCCTCATTATGAAAATGAACCATTTATATCCGTACTTCTATACAAATACTTCAATTTTCATGATATATGTTTTTATAAAAACTTACCAACGAGAATAAAAAGAAAAAATTGTGTCAAATTAATAAAATCATTGCTAAATTTAGGAAAGCAGGTGTTTGTGACATGCCTCTTTCCTAGCCAAATAATATATGTATTTTTATTATTATGGGTTAACCATTATGCGTCGATTGATTCGATTCAATTTTATATGTTATCGATTTTGATTTATCAATTTCAATTTTGAAATATGCTAATCAATAATTAAATTATTAAGATATTTTTTTTATTGGTTTTTGATTTATCAATATTGATACTTAGCAATTCGAGTTTTTCGATTTCACCAATAAGAAAATACTTGTAAAACAAAAAATGACTTCTTCAATAATTTGACACAGCAAGACAATTATGTAAAATTATAAATGCTTATAAAATAGAAATAGTAATAGCTAACATGAAAAAAAAAATCATACAAGTGCAAAGAAAAAAAAAAGAAAATAGGGTTCTTACTTTAGATTTTGATATTTTGAATAATATGAAGTCGTGAGCTTAAAAATTGAAGGCTAAAGGCAAATACAGTAACTAGTAAAATATTAAAATTAACACTTAATATTTATATACAGATAAAGTAGCAAATTACTACCGTCTTAATTGATTATCGATTTATCAAAAAAATCAAAATCGAACCTATAACCCGATACTTTTCTTAATAAAATTATTAAG
Organism: Solanum habrochaites; assembly: GCA_027704765.1. NCBI lineage: Eukaryota > Viridiplantae > Streptophyta > Magnoliopsida > Solanales > Solanaceae > Solanum > Solanum habrochaites. Next base: position 64,948,938 of record JAKWJA010002495.1, read on the forward strand.
AATCTGTTAACCCAATAACCATAAAATCAATAACATATTTTTAATTTATTTATTAATTCGATTTTTACACGAACCTATAGCTAATTTATGTATCAGAACTTCTTTCATTTTCATTTCGTGGCAAATGAACTTTTGAAAATGTTAATTACTTCATTTATAATATTGTATTCAATAAAATATATAATTAAGAAATGAAAAGCTTTTGCCTTTAGAGTGAGAAAGAAATTTAAATATTGAAATTTATTTGATCATAAAATCCACATTGAAATTGTTTTTAAATGGTAAGTGAACTTGTTGGATTTATGTGCTATTAGAAAATGTTACGTACTTAAATATTTTTCAAAAATTATTATTGTCCTTTTTTCTTTAAATTTATTTATTTTATTTTTTATTTTCAATTTATCATTTATTTGAAGAGAATGATTAAGATATTGTAAATCATTTTAATTAATAAGTTAAAATATTTTATTATAAGTTTGACAATTATATAATATACATTATAAATCACAGTAATTAACAATTTAAAATATTTTACTATCTAATAAGAAGCCACAAACACACAACTATTAAAAACAACTTAAAATATTTTATTATATATTTAGAATGACATTAAAAGTACTACAAATTAAAATAACAACTTAAAATATTCCTTGCAATTCTATCCATGCCAAGTGAATTTGAATAAATGGAACAACATATACTATTGAAAGTTGGATAAACAATACTGTAAATCACAATATTTAACAAGTGAAAATACTTTAAAATCATATAAGAAATTTGGTTCACTCTCCTAATTTCATGTGTCACATAAATTTGAACATGAAAAATAACATTTATTTTTTTGAAAATGATATAAAATCGCAACAAATTAACAATTTAAAATATTTTAAAAAAAAACACGTAATAAAAAGTAAGTTAACTCTTTAAATTAAACTGAAAAGTAACATATATTGAATCCATGCGAACACTTATATTTATACTATATATATGTATGTATATAGTTGATTGAGTATTTTGTATTATAATGATACACAAATGTACAATTTCTAATATTGTAAAAATGGGGAAATAAATAAAACTATATCAAGAAAAGCAAAAGAAACATACGTTGAATAAGGATTGAACACGTCACTTTCAGATCTTTAGTCTAATGAGAGTTTCGCAAATTGCATTAGTCAAGAATTGAACGCATTAAACATGGGTATGTAATGTCACACACTAATATTCTACTGTTGGACCATGAAGCTACATATTTAATATATATATATGATTTTTATTATTTAATTAAAGTTCTATTTATTTTATTTTATTTTGTTGATTTCACATGAATGTTAATAAAATGTTCTTTTTCACCATTGATTACTTCAAGTTCTCTAATTCTACTTTGAGATCGAGTTCAAAATTAATTACCTCGAGTTCTTTAATCCACACTATGTATCCTTAATGTTTTTTACCTGTTCTGGATTCTGATTTCGTACCTCGAGGCAAGGGTTAGCATGCTAACGTTTCATTTGTTTGCACTTAATGGAGGTTTAAATCTTAATTATTTATATTTAGCTCATTAAGTGCGTTTAATTTTTAGGTCTGAATTTTAATTATTCAAATTTGATTAGATTAAGTCCATTTGTTTCTTTATTAAAAAAAAACTCTTAATCATGGTCTTAATAAGTCTGAATGAATCAAATCTATAACAGAGTATTAATTACTATTCAGACTGTACTAAAAAATATTAAGAGTTCTTTCATAATCAGATTCTCTTTCTTCCTTGCTTCCCTTTTGGACAAGTTTCAAGTTTCTTCCTCTCATTTTTCAATCAAAATATTTTTTTTGCTTTTGAATAAGTAAGTTTTCATAATGTTTTACAAGTATTTATATAATATTTTTAATAAATACAATATTTTTGAGTGCATTGATATTTATGAAGAGCTCTTCTTGTCACAATTCATTTGTTGTCAAAACTTCTTGAGAAGAAACTATCTTTGTTTCTTGAGAAAACAAATTAATTGTCTTTTTAGGAGGTAGGTTATAATTTTATTCTTGAAACTACTTTTTGAAAGAGGTATTCTTGGTTTGAATTATAACTTTTCTTAATATAGTGTTTAATTTCTATTTTTTTTAAAAAAATATTATGTAATGATTTATGTTCAGACATAGAAACTATATCTAAATATTCAGTTAACTCACACCCCAAAAATTAGCTCCAAAGGTAAGGATATATACACTTCAAGCCTTTATAAGAGTCCACCCATCTCAATAATCAACTATGTGAGACTTTTTTTGTCATTCTTTAACACTCTACCCACGCTCAGTGCTTAGTCATCTCTTCGTGGGCAATTTTTTGATTTTGGGAGCCCAACATGGTGAGACTGGTCCCTCTCTACTACCACTGTGAAACTATATCTAGCGTAACTCACACACTAGATGCAAACACTAGGCGTGAGGTGGGGTCTAAGAATGACAAAAGTTCACATCGGTGGTTAATGAGATGGGTGGACTCCTTATAAGGTTTAAGCAATCCTCCTCCCTTTGAGTTAGCTTTTGGGATGTGAGTTAGGCCTAAGACCTAATTTCACAGGGATCATAGCAGGGCCCGTCTCACCCGATGTTGGGGGGCCCAAAATCAAAATTGTCCACCCACCATATGCTAAGCACTGTGCGTAAGGTGACAAGATGCTAAGCATTATGCGTGAGGTGGAGTATAAGGTGTTAAAGAATGACAAAAGTTCCATGTCGATGGTCAATGAAATGGGTGGACTTCCTTATACGGCTTGAGCAATCCTCTTTCATTTGATCTCATCTTTTAGCCTGTAAGTTATGCATAAGACCTAATTTCACATTTCAAACAAGCATTCAGATCCTGACATGCGTTCAAATTCAGACCTTAATGAGGTCTAACTCTCTACTATCTACATACTCCATTTGTGAAATTCCTTTGAATGCGTTATTGTCAGTAATATCATTTTTATCAATTTTGTTCCATTGAAGATAAAAGGCCGTCAATCTAATTGAAGCAAATGACTAAAAGAAGAATAAATGTTTGCATAAACAAGTTTTACCTATTCTTGTAAAAGACCACATAATTATTTTGGCTATATTCATCTTAACTGAATTTCCTATAAATAACAATAACAATTACTTCAAGAACTGTACATAGAATTGTATATATAATTCTCAAACTACCGCGATCCCAGACTAGTAACGTAAAAAGAATTGGTTGTTCTTGGCATCCCTTGAGCTTGGCCTTTGCCTGCTCTTGCCTTCTCGAGCCTTGCTCGTCGTGCAGCTTCCTGGATACGACGATCGTGCTCTTTAAGCATTTGATCCACTTTGTTTGGTTGAACAAGTAGTGGACCTGAGAAATGGATTGTGTTTCCCTTGTGACCATGGGCATGGCCATGCTACATAGACCAAAAATAAAGAACTAGATAAGAATCCCAGAATTCCATAACAAGAAAGCAAATGTGGAACCAAAATGTTATAACTGAATGTATATATACGTAGGGGACCATCGCGAGGTGGATGGGATCCCTCAAGCCTTTAACAAAAGGTTCCGTGTTCAAGCCCAGGAATGTAGAAATTCCTATGAAAGAGTGTTTTCCCCTTAAATGGATCTTACGCAGTGCACATCTGAACTTAGTCATACCAGTTAGTTCCGAATACTAGATGGTTAAACCAAATAGGAAACAATCAAGGGTCAGCTATGTAAGCAAACATTTCTGGTACCATAGCGAGTAAGTTTATCTATACTTGAGGCGTGAGTTTCAGTAGCTTGTTCTAAATCATCTTGTACGTGAAATATGGCAAAAACGAATTGTCTCAATAATCTATACACACTTAAAATTTGACGAGTTATGATGTTTATAATACTTACCAGATGTTGTTCTTTAATACTAGCCCTTCCATTGTCAAGTTGACGAGAACTAGCATGGTTTTGCATCTGACGCTTCCAATCCTGCTTCCTTGGATATTCGTCAAGCAATTGTACTGATCTTTCTACTTGACGGCCAGATTCTAGCTGTGAAGCAACAAACCGATCTCGAGCATCACCAGTGATAACTGACCTAGATGCTACTAAAGTAGAAAACTTGGATAAGTCGGCTCTATTGGAACCAACAGAAATATCGTGATCATATTTCTTCCCGGATTTTGCCCACCCAAATCCTGGAGCTAGAGGTCCTGAATGAGAAAATCTCTCTGAATGATTCTCCAGGTGATTTCCTCCTTTTTCTTCTCTTGGTTGTAATGGTTTATGTTGATCAATTGGAAAACCGCAAGGAGCTTCTTTAGAGGGATAGAAGTGCTCAGATCGGCTCTTAGGATTTGAACTGCTCTGCCTCCTCTGTTACAAGGTACGAGTATTAATTGAAACGAACCAAACAGTTTATGGATCATATAATTGATAACTTGAGTACGAGCAAAAGCATTTGCATACAAATATGGCTATCGGTGCATCTTTATCAAGAAAAGGCTAAGCTTTACGTCAACAAAGAGGATCTTTACACATTTCATTTTCCACCATCATCAATTACTATGTCTCAAATCTACCGTAATAGGTGTCGACTATATGAATTCTCAATATTCCTTTTCACCACAATACATTTTTTGGGGAACTGTAGTTCAGCTTGAAGGTGGAAGAACTTCACAATTCATGGCAGAATCGTAACCATCTAACTAACCTCTTGAATTAGAACAGGAAAAATTGAAGAATCGTGACTATCTGGTTTTATTTGGTCTTTAGGATCTGACTTCATGTAAACATGCATCAACATGGATACTAAAACAATCAGGCCCCACATAAGTACCTGAATTGACCTCGCCAACTCGGCATTAGCATCAGGTGCTGGAACTGCTCGATGTTCTTTTGATCCTCTCATATGCCCTTCATCAAAATGGTTCTTCACTCCTGCAGCTCCTTGTCTGCAGAAACAATTCAGGCAACAATTATCACATATCCTCCAGCACTTAATATGGAAAATCTTGTTTCACGCAAATGAAAAAACTATTTGAACACTTGTACACATTTTTAAAACGACGAAGAAGCTTCTCAATATAATTGAAAAACATTAGCTCACATTACGAGAAAGACCAAAGTTATGCAAAAACGAATAAAGTTCTAGTTCCTCTGTGCAAGCAAGCTCGAAAAGCAACAGAGGAAGTGCCACTGGAAAATACAACTGTTGCACACTTCTACACATTTTTAAAAAAACGACGAAGAAGCTTCTCGATATATAACTGAAAAACATTAGTTCACATTACGAGAGAGACTAAAGTAAAGCAAAAGTAACAAAGTTCTAGTTCCTCACAGGAAATGTGGATATCTAGAAATTATTTACCGTCGAGCTTCTTCATCCCGCAGTTTTGCATCAATTTCCTTGCTGGGAGGGTACTTTGGCAAACTTGAAGGATCACAAGGCAATGGCTTTGTGGTGAAGAACTGTATGGTTACAACTTTGTTAATCAGGAAAATGGTTGTGCAGCTTTATTATGCAAACATTAATGGCATTAACCTTGAAATAAAGATATGACACTGAATGACTCGGACGGGCAAAATGAGACAATTATTCCAGAATATTACATTGTAATGAAACATGATACCTCCAACTACCCTGAACTATACCACTTATTCAAATTTCAAATTTTCAACATAAAAGCTAGTGAGGTACTCCATGCATCCCATTTTGTGTCACACTTTTCTTTTTAGTCTGTCCCAAAAAGATCTAATATCTCCAAATAATTCAATGATAGCATCCGTATTTGTTTATATATACAGATCTGTTCGAGATATCACCTAGTGCAGACTTATCAGATACAATTTCAGAAGCAACAATATAATATTATCTTGTGCTAAATAGAACAGAGATCAAAATAATCGCAAAGATACTCCTAGAAACAAATTGGCTCCAATTCTCCTCTTTGATGTTTGTAACTATTACGACTCAAACCTGCATGTCGTTCGACCATAGGCATGCAAGATTCAGCCTTCAGTTTTGTTTGACCATTTTTTACGAACTAAACTACAAAGCATCAAACTAAGATTGATGGCAGAAACAGACGGACAAAGAAATGCCAAACTTACCTCACTCTCCAGAGCACTGACAGCTGTTCCCCTAAGTTCAGGATCTATAGAAAGTAATGTGTCCATCAACCTCACAGCAGATGGAGGAAAATCCTTGAATGTTTCCCCAAGACGCCGTCTGTAAGGGAGTAATGGTTTAAATGCTGTTGAATGATGTAATTTTTCTTTTTTCCAATAATTCTCTGATGGTGAACCACAAAGCTTAAAAATCTTATGCAGCTGTTCCACCTACAAGGAGAAAAAAGTTCATTTATCTAAGATGTAAAAATTAAAGTCCCAACACAGGAGAAACATACAGGTAAACTTAATTAGGTATAATCTCAATCAAAAAGAAGAGAGAGAAATTTTCAGCTGGCGAGGATTTGAGCACGAAAAAGTAAGAAGTACGTCATAAAATTAAGGTTAATGCACAAATAGGTAAAATGTCTAAGTTGCAGCTTCATAAGCTATCTCCAAGATCTCACCATCAGTCACCAAAACACAAGAAAATTAATACCTCGGGCATCTTAACAATGAAGGACAACCTTAAAGGAGGCGAACACAATAATGAACTAACAGCACAGCACCTCTTTTGGAAAAATCAACATAAAACAGAGAAGAGAATATGAAATGAAATAGGAAATAATGAAGATGATAAGATCATGGAGGCAGTCAACTGGATGTGGTGATATTTGACTGTAAGATGCAATCCAATCATATTGGCCAATGTAAATAGTAGGTTTTGAGTTGTTTTGTACAGTATTATTTTAGAAAGTGGTGCCCGGTTCTGAATTACAACCTTAAGATTTTTCTACTTTGTTCTATTCTTTTTTATAACCTTGGTGTTCGGGCCAACAAGTTGGCGACTCAGCAAAGGTCAATATAAACCTTTAATCTAATTGGAAAAATTACAAGTCCACCAGTCATGTTAAACAAACCGAGTGTACCCCAAAATTTAGTTCTGAGATCTACTCCTGCTTGTGAACTCCACCTTCTTCATTTTTAAATCCTAGATGCTTATTTACTTCTCAAATTGTAGTAACATCTCCAAAATGGAGGAGGGGGGAAATAATATTAGCAATGAGTATCATGGACAAGTTATTAAAAGAGTATATTGATAATCTGTTTTATACCTCTGTTCTTCCAGGCATAATGGGCTTGCCAGCATATAATTCTCCAAGTATGCAGCCAGTACTCCACAAGTCTACAGCGACTCCGTAGTGACTTGCTCCAAGTAAGAGCTCGGGTGGTCGATACCAAAGAGTCACAACACGGCTTGTCAAAGGAACACTTTGGTGTGGATCGAAAAAGGTTGCTAAGCCAAAATCTGCAATCTTCAAGATACCGTTATTGTCGATCAGAAGATTTGAACCTTTAATGTCCCGATGCAAAACACCCCGACTATGGCAATGATCAAGTCCACTAAGAAGTTGATGCATATAGCATTTCATCTATAAAAGACAAAATAAAAAAGTCAGAAATAAGCTCCTTAATTTATTAAAAAGCTGAGATGGCTAAGTCATTAGTATAAAACTACAAAACAAAGCATAATGAAGGATGCCAAGAAAAGCACCTGTGGTTCGGTAAATCTGTTATCAGGAAGAGATGCCAATCCAGTGAGATCATGTTCCATGTACTCAAAAACAAGGTACAAACTGCAAGATGATCGTGATGCAACCAAGCCTTCCAATTTGATAATATTCGGATGATCAAGCTTACGCAAAATGACTATCTCCCTTGCCATAAATTTGACACTTTCAATATCCATATTATCAAACCGCACTCTTTTGAGTGCAACTAGTTTATTGTTAATTAGGTCACAAGCCTTGTATACACTACTATAAGTCCCTTGGCCAATCTACAGAAACAAGAATCTATCAGACAATAACCATAAAACCTTAACTCACAACTTTTGAACATATTAGCAAAGAAAATTAACTTAATTAACAACTTTTGAACACATTGGAAAAGAAAATTAACACCCCTTAGAAGAAATAGAAAAGGGAGGGAACTGCCACAGGAATCACAAATAAATATGATATATTTTACACTAATTTCTAAATCAAAACATTATAGTTAAGGGTAAGGTCAGTGTACACACTACCCTCCCCAGACCCACCTGTGGGATAATACTGGATCTGTTGTTACTTATAACTTCCGTAACTTTCAAAAATTCATAAGTGCATATAGTACTTTTGTGTGTATGAGTTAAAGTGCATAGGAAAGTTGAACTACATATCTCATTCGGTATAACCTTCTTTAATAGATCAAATTTCAAACTTTCAATTGAATGTTTTCTCTATCAGACTAAATTACTTGAACATTTTTCCACCGTCACTAGTATAATGCACAAGTCAATTAAAATTTTAAACTGCGACAAAATCAAACACCACGGGGAATATTATTAGCTCAGTTGATTGATAGTTGACTACGTGAACCTTCACCTTGTTGGTGAGAGTTTCATTCTCTACCTTGCGATCCCCTTCCCCATTTCCTCTTCTCCTACCCCCAATTAAAACAAAATTAGAACAAAATCAAACACCACCATATAAAATGAAAGGGAGGTAGAATTAATTACTATGATTATGAGCCTTTGTAAAATACAATTTTGATTGCTGTCCAATCTAAATTGACAAATTAATCACCCATAAAGAATGCCTACAGAATTGTACCTTGTCTAATTTCTCGAAAGTATCAACCTTGCGAGGAAGCCATCCATTAATAGCTTCACCAGCCACTGAACTAAGCCAAGAAGGCCATCCTGCAGCAATCAGTTCCCCTTCCAAGGCTTTTGGGACGACTCCGTTTACAGGACAACCATTCACAATGAGTCCAAGCTTTTCCTTTATCTGCTCATAATGATCATCCCTGACCTTTCTTGATCCATTAGACTTCCTATCTACCAAACCAAGCTTCACATCACCAGTTACCAACTTGTCTTTCACCCTGAAACTTTCCTCTCTCTTTGAAGAAACAGCTCGTAGTGGGCGTGATGCCACAGATGTCCCTTTAGTAAATTCACTCCTCTTCTGTCTATCCCGCCTATTCTGCACAGGCGAGGAAGGTTTTCCACAAACACCACCCATAATCAATCAACGAAAACCCAACCGGAAACCTTCCCCTGCTGTTGCCAAACTACAAACCCCAGAGATCAGCCTTTGCAAAAATCAATCTTTTCCCCATAACCATGGAATCCTAAAGTCAAAACAACCCAATTCAGTGGAACAGCCACTCAAATACAATTCCAAATTTCCATTCCAAAATCCAACTACATAAAGAACAACCAACAACTCATAAACACTTGATGCACTAACTACAACTCCAAAAGACTCCAACTTTTTGCACAAACTACAACTTCAGAAAAAGAACAACTATCAAGTCTCAAACACCAAGAATCCAATTCATTAACTACACAACCAAAAAGATTCCAACTTTATACCAGAAAAAGAACTATGAATCCAATTTCTATAAACCCTTTGATTCACCAACTACACCACCAAAAGACTCCACCTTTTTACCATAAAAACAACAACCAAACACCAAGAATCCGAACCCCACAACAAATCCTTGATACATCAACAAACAAAACCAAAAAAGACTCCAACTTTACACACAATTCAATCAATAAACCCCAATTTTCACAACAATTCAGTTATGAGTTACAACAAATCAAGATTCCACAATACCTAACAAATCCCAAAACCCCTCAACAGCAAATTTAAACGGCTTGATCTCTAAAAATTGTGTGTGCAGGTGCTGAGAAAACCAAAAAACATGGTCATTGCATTATAAAAAGAAATTTAAAAAGCTGCTAGGCTGCAAGTTGACTGTTCAACACGCTTATAATGGGAGAAAATAAGCAGAAGATAAGAATAAAAACAACAGAATTTTGAACTATATAAAATGAAAGGGAAAAAAAAATAATCAAAGAAACAGATAAGTAGAGAATAAGGGGCCGGCAAAAGCACAGAACTTTTCTCTTACTGTAACTGTTACACTTTTTTTTTTCTTTTTTTGGTCAAAACTCATTTTTCCCTTTTTCTTTTTCTAGTATTTGGAGGCTTAACTAAAAACATTAGTCTATTGTAGTAATTTACGTGACACTTTGAATTTTAATTTTTTAAAATGATTTTTTGACTTTTTTGTATCTATATATAAAAGTATTAAATTTATAATAATTGATAATTTAAAATATTAAAAGAATATAATAAAAAATAAAATTATTCAAGTTTTAAAATTTTAAAAATATTACAATATAAATTGTGACGAAAAAAAGTAATATTTACTGTGGAGTAATACATTTGCAATAGGTACCTTGTACCTTAGAGGAAAAAAAGGAAAATAACATTAAATTTTATTAAAGTAGAAAAACAGTCAAATTGCCCAAAAATGGAGAAGGAAATAAAGAATTAAATATTTTTTTCCTTAAAAAATAGTAGTGTAAAGAGGAAGCAAAAAAAATAAATTGAACAATAGAATCGAGATCACACTTAAATGTTGTACGTAAAACTTTTGTGAATATAGCTAGACTTTATAGTTAATATATAAATATCATTTTTTTACTGAAGTTCGTTTGATAGAATGAATTAAAAAATTTAATACATGAATTAGTTATGATATTATTTAAATCTTTTGCTTGATAAAATTATTAATCTAATACAATTTCGTTTGTACCAAACATATTCTATGTGTAATAATTGTAATACATGGTATGCATCCTATTTGATATTAGCTGTGTCCCTTTCTGCGCACTTATATACTGCTATAAGGACATGGAATAAGTATAGTTAGGAAAATATCCTGGAGCAGGAAGAGACCAAAGGCAGCGTAGAAAGAAAAACTAATTTATCATAACTGATATATTTTATTCAATATTATTCTTATATACTTTATTTGCTACCCGTTTTAAGATATGTTAGTTTTAAGACCTCAAAATATAATTTAGTTGGTTTTATTGATACCATTCTTTGTATGGAAGACTTTGTTCATTATTTTTGTTTTGATTAAAAATTGTATTAAAGACTTGGTCTCACTCTTGTAGGGTTTTGTTGATGACATTCTATAGACAATTAATTAGGTAGTTATTGAAAAGAAGCTTCTTTTGACTTTTGATATATGAAATTTATTTTTTCTTTTTATAATGGGCCACTTATAGAGGGATATAAAATGATTAAATGATATTTATTTATAATTAATTAAATAATATCTTAAATTTGAGACGTGTATTTTTTATAACCAAATTTAAAGAAAATGGGTTCCATGCAAAATGGTCTTAAATTGGAGTAGTAGAAATGATGACTTCAATCAGATTTGAATTTGAGATATTTAAATAATTTTTTTAAAAAAAGTTTATCGCTTCATACACTTTATTTTGGATAAAGTTTTTCCACCTTTGCGTGTCGACCTTTGTGAATGTATATAGTATACATATGATGGTTATTTTTGTTAAGAGGTTGGTTGGACGATTATTTAGGTTAATTATTAAATTTTTTGTGAAAAAAATAATTTATCTTTGAAAAATCATTAGGATGTTTCCTTTTTGATGCAAAATTTTAAAATTTTAAAATAATAGTATCGTTAAAGAATATTTAATAATTAATGTTCATACGTGAACATAGCTTGTTCGATTAAAAAATAAATAACAGTCTAATATGGTTGTTTGATCACATTCATTCTCTGAGCCAATAATTAATAGAATAAATAATAGTCTAAATGATCATTTAACTAATTGATTAAATATTACGTTGTTTAAAATCTGGCACCTTGTACAAAATCAGTTTAATAACAATACTTAAGTACATAATTATTAATTAAGTCGATCTGATCTTATTGATTTTAATTAAGGATTCCAACTCCCAACAAGATTCTTTGACTTTTGTGTTTTATTGGGAAAATTCTAATTTAATTATTTATTAGATGGACTATTTTAAATAAATTAATTAATATAAGATGAAGAATATCCACAAATCATATTTATGCATGATCAGCAGCTTGTTGAATTTAAAAAATTAGTATATATTGATTGTGGCCAAATTAAAATCTTTTAGCTAGTAATTATTATATTAATCCTCGGTCGAAAGTGATTCATTAATTTTTTTTAAAGTGTGTGAATAAGTCATTAAAGAGTTAGACTTTTTTTGAAATAAAACAAAATTTCATAAATGATATGTAATTACTAATTATTGTTTCCCGTCAACCTGACACTCCACCCTTTTCAGTCTAAAATTCAAATGGTGTCCTACCACTCCGAGCAACCAAGCTCAGTACAAAATATTATCTTAAAGAAAATTATATATAATTTTTAGGTAGATAATTTATAGAATTTGAACAAATAATTTATATATAGAAATAAGTCGTTTTTATAATACCAGACACACCCTTAAAGAAGATAATTTTATAGAATATTACTAACATAATCACTTTTAATTTTGACTAACCAACCTTCAAAATCAATATAATATTGAAAGCTAAATAAAAGATTGATTTTTTCTAGTATGAATTTGAATTAATTAATTCAAAACCAATACTACTATTATATGCTAAATGAAAAATGAGTTGTTTTTTTTTATCATTAAAATGTGACTTTTTAAATATGAATTTGAATTAATTAAATATTAATATGAGAAGCAAAATGAAAAAAGAAAATTTTATTACCACTAAAGATTTAGTCAATCCTCAAACTTCAAAGTCAATAGTACTGATATTAAACGCTAAATTAAATTTTCTTTAAGAAAAAAAAAACTTTGATTAATTATTCTTCTTGTAGCAGAAGAAGATTGAATAATTATTGGTTGACTAATGAAAATAAGACAAAGGTGTCACATTCAAATTTTACTATTATTATTGTATATTTAAATTAATACAACAATAAAATCGATAAGAACAAAGAATATTGAAGGAGATAATTTCCAAAATATAGTCAAGTGGATGGACTTTAGACAAAAAAAATCAATATTTATATCTAATTTTGATAAATATAATAATATGGAAAAAAAATGCCGGCAGATTTGTGAAACTACCACTTAGAATTAAACTAATCAATATATATAAGGAGTATTTATTTAGGTTTTAGATTAAAACTAGTCGGTATATATAATTTATGTCATAGCATCTATTCTTCAAGTAAATATTTTATGATGAGCATTTTATGTGTACTAGATAAAAATTTTATCATGCAATATAATAACATGCAAATCACAAAGAATATATAAACCGGTCATATTCAATTTAAAAGATATTAAGAGGGGGGAAAAGTATATATAAATTAATAAAAGGTTACATCATATGAGTGAATGACTTGGTCTTGTATATTTTCTAGATAAATATTTATCATAGCAAATATCACTTTCATTGCACATAATAAACTTGGTTTCTTAATTAATTTGTTCAATTAAAGCAACATGTCTTGCTCTATTAGTATGCTTAATTAGGTATTGCTCTCCTTTCAAAACACTACATAATGTATCTTTGAATTGACTTTTCTTATAACGGATTAGATAAGATAATATGTTTTGAATGAGTACGCAATGAATTACAGAATTTTCGTTTAAGGAATTTAAAATATAAGAAAATACTAAATTCATAAAAATAGTATCGAAATCAGAAATTCTATTAAAAATATTCTAAAATAATATATACATGAAATAAAATGTGAATAATTTATATAGCAAATTAATAATATAGTAGTTAATGGGCAACTTTCACATTATAGGCAATAAAAAATTCAATTTGTATCCCCCCCCTGCCACACCCCCCCACATCATCCCCCCCCCCCCCCCCCCCAGCACACTTTGCATAATTGCGCTCATAGCACAAACAAAAAACTGTATAATTTGCTTATACATATACAATTGTAAAATCGCTCTGTCCTAAATATGTTCATAATCGGTTGGCCTAAATTGGATAATTCGCTGGGGCTTTTCGCCTTCTTGCAATTTTGCAATTGTATAATTTGTTTTGCATACAGTTGAAGCGAAATTAAAATGTATGTATATTGCATAATATAAGGTATAGCAAGAAGATATATGTTGTTTTCTCAATGGATACCCCCCCCCCCCCCCCCCCCCCAAAACAGAAACAACAATACATACACTTCTTTTGTATAAAGTTAGAGAAGAAAATTGTATCTTTCACTTGCAATTGTATAATTCGTTGGCCTTTTCTCTTGCCCAATATTTGAGAGTAAAATGTGTGTAAAAATTATATAATTAAGTGGTATAACACGAAGATATACTTTTTTGCATTTTGTATTTATAAAATTTTATCTCGCTTTATACAAAATAGAAACAGAATATCATTATGTGATTAAAGCGAGAGCGGCGAGAGGCGGAGGAGAAGGAGAGTGGCGGAGCGAGATTCGGGCGGAGGGCGGAGAGAGCTGGCAAATTTTCGTCTGTTTGCTCTGGCGCATAATTCACTCCACCTACCTATTTCCCTTACTTTAGGGTATTAGTTGCCGTTATGTACAATTTTCCCTATTTTCCTTGCTGGCTCTTCCTCCGCTCTTTCCCCGCTGTGCTGTTTTTTCCCACGCCCTATCTTCTCGCTACTGTTCGTCCCCTTGCGCTCGTGTTTTCCACCACTCCTCCCCTCTCCCTCCCCTGCCCCCCTGTCCCCCGCACCCTCCCTCCATCCTTGGCTCTAGCCTCTTCTTCTGGTTAAGAAATTATGATGCATGTCCGTTGAAGAAAATCGAATGAGTAGCAACATCACAGTTAAAAGGTTGTTCCAGTCTCTTCCTCTAATTGGACTTTGAAGTATTCTTCTCTCTCGTCTTTCTATGTCAGATTCACTCCCCCCCCTTCCGGCTAGTGTCCCTGCCTTTTCCCTCAATGCGGAACTGCCGCATATATCATATAGGACAGAACCTGGACACTTGATGAGTATACGGAAAAGCATTAGGAGCGCCTTTCATTTCTTGTCGATCGCCACCTCTGTTTAAAGTGGACATGAATTTGGGATTTAGGAATTTTTTATTACTTGCTCTCATTTTTTGAAAAATCACCGATTAGATCTAGACTTTCCCCCCTATGGGGCTACCAATACTAACGCCTCGTTCATACCAATTATGCGGATTGTATACCCCACAAAGAATAAAGTGTCTACACACCCCTCTAAAGTAGTACCTTTCTTTTCGAGTTGTGATACCGAAACGATGCATGTTTTTATTGATAAACACACTCTCTTTTCTCCCCCTCTCATGTTGATATTGTGGTACCCCTTTCTTTCTTTTCCCCACCTTTCCCCTCCCCCTCGCCTCGCCCCCCCCTTTCGCTTGCTCCCTCCACACTCCCGTCTTAGTCCTCCTTCCCCTTCGCCCTTCCCACCCCAAAAACGAGTGATAAACAAAAAAAAACAAGTCGATAAAAAGAAAAGGGAAAAGAGTGGTCTTAGGCCATGCCATCACGTCCTCTCAACCCCACCCCCAAACCCCCAACATTTTTTTTAAGTTGTGATGTATTTAAATTTCTTGTACAAAAGGATTGATTTGTGTTTGTGTACTCAACGCGTCCCCTCTCTCAAAAACTAAATACTTTTGTAAAAGAAATTTAAATAAAACTTACACTCTCAATAGTTTAGGTATCAAACTCAAAAAAAATGGATAGTTTAAGTTTATTTTGACACTTATCTCTACCAAAAAAAGAAAGATTTAGATAAAAATGAAAATACATATTTTACATGTGAAAAAATATTTTAAATTTTTTTCATATTTAATCAATTAAAAAATATATTTTTTTTCAAAGGATAATAATAATAATTTACCTAATAACCTAAAGAAGTATACCACATACCATACTACATAACGATATGTCTTTATCATTATTAGGTGTCGGTGCAAAAAATCGATAGCGACCAAAAAGCGAACCGAGATTTAAAATGTTTACCTGGGGTTATGGTTATTGGGGTTATTGGGTTTTTTTTTAATGGGTTTAGAAAAAATAATTATGGGTTATTGGGGCGGTTTCGGTTTTTCCTATTGGGTTATTGGGTAAACCGGAAACCCAATAAGGACGATGTTATTTACTACTTTACCTTTCTCATACTTAAATATACATAATTTATACATAAATAGATTCAAAGAGCTTTTCAGGCTCTGCGATTTTGAGTAGGGAAATTGTTGAAACTTTATTGATATCTGGTAATTATTAAGCAACTGTTCAAGATTGTCTTATTGAAATATTTTATTTTTATTTAGTTTTAATTCTAGTTCATAATTGTAGGAGGAGATAGCTTTTGCAAGTTTGTGAGTTAGTAATTGGATTCAACATATCATGTTTTGTATTAGTTTTGCGGTAAGTTATAACATTGTAATTATAAAATACAACTATTATATATTATTTGATCGACATTTTCTTATTGAATTACCGAAAACCGAAACCGATAACATCAAAAATCGATTAAAACCGAATAAAAAATTTCTTAGTAGTTTGTATTGATTAGCATTATTTTAAAACCGGAATACTGATAACGAAGAACCGCCGATGCACACCTTAACATTATTCCCACAAGCACTCAAACTCCACCTCCCACAAAACGAATTTTTATGAAAAAATCTTATGGCCATAAAACAGGCTAGCAAAGAGTCATTTATTGTTAAAAAAATTAAATTCATAAAACCAAATTTCATATTTTATTGCCAAAAATATTTGGTCGACACAACGTAAAGTCATATCACAATCAACAAACTCCATATTTGCATTTATTATAGTGTAACCTAAAGTCGTATTTTAATTTTGTTGAGAGCATTAAAAGTCAAATAGACCCATAACAATACATATAAAAAATTTACAATTTCTATATATTTTATAATAATATGAAATCGTATTATAATTCAACTTATTTTATTTGTATTTACACTTGTAAATATTAATATTTGATATTTTTTTAGTTCATAAATTCAATCGAAGATAAAAGAAGTTCAAATTCTTTTTAATTAGGCTCTAAGGTGATTACTAACTAACTCACATGTGAAACAAAAAATGCTATAATTTTTATCAGAAAAAATTATTTTTTATCACCTACATTTTTTATTTAATATGAAATCATATAAAGCTTTACTTGAATTATTTTTATTTTTTTAAGGTAATTACTAATTGTTTGGTTCAATTTTTTTATTGAATCAACGTTCAAAGATTAAATTTTTCTCTTACTCTTAAGATTAATAGAGTTGATATATTGAATCCATTTATCAAAAATCATTAAAATATTTTTTGTATATAAATATTCCGTCTCGTATAAAATTGAATGTTTTTCATCAATAGTTTTAATTTTTTGCAATATTTACATTATAAATTAAAGGAAATAGTACAACAATTTAAAACTACTAATAAAATAAATTCGTTTTTATATCACAAATATTGATGCATATTTGTTTTAGCATTGCACAATTATGTTTTAGTTTTAAAATAAAATATGTACCTAAAAACTTAATACAATATTTACAATAATAAATATAATTATTCAATAATATTAAATAGTGTTTAATATCTAGTTTTTGAGTATGTATTTTATTAATTTAAATTCATAGTATTATTACTTTGATGTAAAGTTTATAACCAAATAAATTTTCGAAAACAATCTCAAAAGTACCACCTTCATAACTAATTTGAATTATGTTTTAGCAATTGAGTAAAACATGAATTCTTCGAAGGCAAAACCCAAAATTACATATTTCGAAATTAATTTGATGTAAAAAATTTCAGATTTAAATAAATAAAAAAAAAGGAGATATATGAAAATCAATAATTTAAAACGAAAAATGTGGGGAAAATGATTGTTGAAAATTTCCAGTGAAAGAGATGAAACACAACTGCCCATCTTCCCCAAAAAATATTAATTTTGCAGAAAACACTTTCGTGCAAAGCGCATTAATAATAGCACAAAGCCGATACACACAATCTCTGCTTATTTTTACAAACAAAAACGGAAATAAAGGATAGATTGCTCATATAATGCTATAACAACATAGAAGAAAGATCAGATCCAATAAAAACTGAAATTAAGAATAGATTGCTCATATAATGTTATAGAATATATAAGAAGAATCAAATCTCAGAAAATTAAACTCAGATTTCATAGAGGCGAACTCACTGTGTGATTGAGAGTTGAGAGGGTGAAGCATCTTTATATAGCAGACAAATTAGGGTTTTTAACAATGGTACGATTTTTACTAAATTACCCTTATAATTGGGCTTTACCCATTTAACCTAAAACTTGATAGTTGGGCTTTATCCATTTAAACTCTAATTTGACCTAAAACTTGGATTCATCAATACATACATTCTCAAATATAGATGTTAGGGCCAGTTTTTCCACACCTTGATATATATAAAAATAACACTATACACACATTTAAGATGATAAATATCAAGTTATAAACATATTTTTTAATAGAAACTTAATTATAGCATTATCAATTAAGCATATCAAGCAAACACATATTATTCCTCATTCATTTTTTAAATAATAATCAACTTATTTAAATAATATATTTATTATTTCATTCCCTTTTTTAATCACTGTCGTTATTAAAATTTAATTATTTTAAGTTACCTCTTTAAAACAACTCTTACTATTGTAAATTCAAATTAATATATATATTACCGTTTGTAAAAAAATTACAAAATAATAGGAATTTTTATCATTCCATACTTACTAACTACCCATCATATCTAAAAAATACAGTTTTATTGTAAAACTGTCACAGTGCCCACAAATTTTGTTCTTCCCCAAATCCTCACAAATCAATCTCTTTTGCCACTGTCACACCCAAAATGGACGTGATGTCACGCGCTTATCCCACCAAGACAGTAAGGCCCAAAACTCAACTATGACAAAAAATTCGGAAAATTTACTATCAACTTACATTATACCCAAAACCTGTTTGTCACGTTTCAAAGCCCTAAAGTATTACAATGGTCAAAAAAATATAAAGTCTCATATGATATTGTTTCTATCTAGAGTATAACAACTCATAAACAGAGTAAGGAGAAATCGAGATGACCAACAACTACCTCACAAAATGCTGCATGAAGCCTCGCAAAAGAAGAGAATATATCATAAAAGGTCGTCCGGGCTAGTAACCTACAAAAATTTGTAGAAGCAAGGGGGGAGTACCAAACCACACGTACTCCGCAAGTAAACCTCTAACCAACTAAGGGGATGAAATAACTTGGGGGGGGGGTCGGGTACTCCTACTACCCCCCCCGAACCTCCACAACTACACCTGCATACACAATCAGCCCAACCTAACACCAAGTTTACATAGATGTAACTCCAAAAACATTTAGACAATTACATTCCTCCACAACACCTTTAACAAATTATATATCCTCATAACAAGCTCAGTATTCAACTAATCACAAGTTCCAAAAGGCAAATCACTAGATCAACAAAACACAATATCAAGTTCACTACTGAAGTATGTGCAATTATGGAATGCAATGCCAAGTCTAATGATGCATGTCTGCACCTAGTGAACACCACCCGCTGTCTCTCAGTCCGTGACCCATGGGGGACTTCTGTCCCATGCAATCTGTCGCGGCGCCCAGACCCGACCTCGATACATTACCCTCGCGGCGCGCGATACTCCCGAAATAAGTATCCATCCCGCGGCGCGCGATACGTCACTCTAAATATAGTATCCATCGCGGCGCGCGATACGTCCCTCGAATATAGTATCCATCGCGGCGCGCTATAACTCCCTCGAAGGTCATCCCTCTTTTAAGTTAATCATTCTTTTTCATGCAACACACACTTTCACAACCATGTCTCAAAATATGCAATGACACGTTCACACAAATCATGAGGATATGACCATTTTCCAATAACATTGCAAACATCACAACCACACAAACATGAAATCACCTCACAATGATTCACACAAGCTCAAACTTTTCTCCACACTCACACATAAATAATTATCAATTGCCTTTTGTTATCCCCTTTATTTCATCATTAGAATTAATCAATTGGCAAGTCAACCCATCACCAATCACTTTCCCTTCCCAAACCTATCTCACAGGAAAGACCGCTTCCATACACTTACAAGATTTAGAATCCACTTTCCTTATCCATAAGAAGTTACTTCGTGACTTGAGCCTTTCCCATTTGTTGAATTTCACGACTCAACCAATCTAGTCAAATAATTAACCACAATAAGATTTCAAAACTAAACACAACACAACCCATATTACTTATGTGTCTAGTCATAACTCTCCCGAATTTATCAATCATTCCTAATCTTGATGTCAATTATATTTCACTCTCATATTACTACATTCAAACCTAAGTTAAGTCTAATTCCTCCAAACACTACAAACAACCCAAAAGAGCTTTCATAGAATATATATACTAAAAGAAGGACCCTAAGAAAATGAGAAATCAGTACTTAAAATCCGCTACAGAAAACAACTATCCTACCATTTCTTAACCCATACAATCAACTTTTAATTTTATTATAAAATGATTATTCAATTTTTATTTCATCATGACAATTAATTCCATCACGAAGAATGCACATTACTTGACAAAAGTGATACTATTAATAGATAGTCCTCCTCACCACACAATTAATCTCCAACACTTGCCCTAAATTTTCAGAAAACCTCACTGGCCTTCTTTTATCAACATATAATAATATATAATAATATACCCTTAATTTCCAACAACTATTCTATTGTTTATCCATACATTAATTGCTCTCGTGAACAGAGTACAAATTTCCCTAGGGACCCAGGCAACACAAATCATCATAGCCAAACTTTTTTTTTGTTTTTTTTTAAATCAGTCATGACAAATTTTGTCTTTTTCTCCTTTCCATTATTTCTAACATCATATATAAAATTAACACTAGCACCATCATCCAACCAATAGTTACTACTTTGCATAAAAGAAAATTATAGAAAGAAACTTTGAAAAGGATTCATAATACCTTGCAACTTTCTATAGTCTTGCTGTCGTCCTCTTTCTTAATTTTATTTTTCTAAATTGATAAATCAATTATGACCTCAAAGTATAAATTTTACTAACTTATTTTAATATATATATTATAGGGGTTAAGTGGTATAAGATCTTAAATAATTTTAACATTTTTCGCCGATACTATCCGGTTTTGTTTACTCAATTGTCTCATTATCCATAAATAATTAACCTAGTTGAAATGAATAGTTAAAATTTTTAAAATTACCTTCGGGGTCATTACATCACCCTACCAATTATTTTTTATAAATAATCATCTCTTTTGCACGCTCAAAACGTTCAATCTGTAACCACAGTCGTCTTCTCCAATTCACTATTTTGCACTCAAGTCTTCCTTCGCCTCAAATCTTCAACTCTTGCAATTAAAATTGTACATGTCCCGAAGATTAGTCAATGAACCCTGCGAAAATCCAAAAGGTTGAATGATTAACAAAGCTCAGACGAATTTTCATGCTCCATCTTTCAAAATTTTATCACAAACACAAACTTAGCCTTCATATGCAAAAGACAAAGCTAGATCATGCATCAAAAATGGAAAAAAAAAACAAACATCCAAAGAATCCGAGAAGAAGAGAAAGTAAGAAAATCACAAAGTAGATGATCGGAGAAAAGTCGAAAGAAGAGGAAAGAACGGAAAGGAAAACAAATTGAGTCTCATCAGATTCGAATCTGATTTGGTAGAAACTTGATTACAAAATCAAAATAAAAAAAACAAGAACCTCTGAAATCGATAACTTGCACATTTACAAGGAAGAGAAGAAACAGTTAAACCCAAAAAAATTTAGGTTATAAAAAAAAATTTTAAAAAATTAATTTAAATTATCTATTTAATTTTTTATTCTAATTTCGAGGTAATTTGATAGTATAGTACATTTTTCTGTTCTTTTATTTTCTATATGAATTGTGTATGTATCCACTGTATGAAATTACACTTTTTTATATTACAAACAATATCAATATATGAAACAGTATGAATTGTGTATGATTCACTGTATTATTTGGTATGATATGTATATTAAATTTTATGATTTGTGTATTAAGTTTTTGTATCAGTTTATGATATGTTGAATATTAATATCCATAAAAATTACATACTTTAAATATTTTATTTGTATATTTAGTGTGAATATATTGTATATTAAAAATGTTTAGTGTGTAATGAATACACATCTACTTTATTCATTATAAATGTATACCAATGTAATGAACTGTGTAATGATTATATTGTAATACAAATCAAAAAAGCAAACGCTTGAAATTGGTAGGTCAGAGATAAGCCACAAATAAAACCAAAACAAGTTGTTAAGGTCAGTACAAAAAAAGATTTTTTTCCATTTCAATTAAAATGTATGGTTTTAGTGTGTTTAATTTTGATTTTATTTGTCAATATCCCCCCCAGCATAGTCCATGAAGTTGTGTATGATTATATATCAGTTGAGTTTTTAGTACTTTGATCTTATACTTATATATAATATTGTTGCTTTGTGAATCTACAGATTACAACAAAGTATTCATTTTTGAATAAATAATCATGGTAGTAATGTGTTATGATTTTTGTGTATACAATAATTACTATCGTTCACTATAGGAATGTTCTGCATTAATGTATTACCTTTGTATGCTATGTTATGAAATGCTAGATTGTCTATTACATAATCGTGTATGAATAATGTGTTAGTGTTGTACGTCGTATATTTTTTACTATTATTAAAAGTATTAACTGTCTAGTTTATGTTCTGATTTTATGTACGGGGGGGGGGGGGGGGGTGAATAATGTCGTGGGTACGTTTGAGTAGTATTTTATATAGTTTTAATAAAAGTCATCAATATTTTTTTTAAAGAAAAAATTAAATATTTATTATATTGTTATTCATTGTGTATGAACTGATGTGACCAATTTTTGTATACTTTGTGTATTAAGTGAATTGAATGTCCATTTAACATACCATTATATATATGATTTTATATACATTATATAGGCATGATAAATGTATAATTTTAATTTACCACTTTTATGGATAAAAAGAATACAAATAACATTTGTCTTCATTATACTGAATGTTTTGCGATCTTTTGACCTTCCGGTCAAGACAAGTTTCAAACAATTCTTACAAAGAACAACCGTTTGAATTTTTTTATGATTGGCATAACATAAAAATCAATGTCAAGATGATTATACTATTTTTATTCTGAAACGAAAAATGACAAAGGGTGACATGTTGCTATCAATGTAAATGTCCAAAGTTACATCTTGTGTTAAAAGAATTTGTTGCTGTAACCGGTCTAAATTGGACCATTTTTGATTCTGTATCTGTCCTCTATCAAAATATATTCAATTACAAAACTTGCTTACACATTTAATATATTATTCCACTGACATATACACTATTTCATCAATGAACAAAAAGAATAGAATTTTCTATACAAGAATTAATAGTCAAATATTATATTATAATTTTCGAACAGAATACATATATTGTGAGTTTGTATACAAATATAGATTTGTCAATTACACAATTAATACAAGTGCTTTATAAATTCTATACGCTAATTATGTCCGTAAGTTTCATACTATGCAGACGCCAATGACCAAATTATATCTTCATTACTTTTTGAATATTATCTGAGTGCAGGTTTTTACCATTAAATACATAATTTATATAATTTTAAGGAAGACATTATTTCATACATGGTATACTTTCCATCCTCTGACCAATGAATTATATATCTAAATTTTATTTTTTAATATATTATTATTTGTCTAGTTAATAATGTACGTTTTTCTATTTCTATTTACCCCAGGTCAAATCAACTAACTACGGGCAGAATCTTGTCAATTTAATTACTAAAGCTCAACACTTTATATTTACTTATCGTTTTTCAAATGCCATACTGTAGCTTGATAGTTTATCCAAAAAAAGAACTATACGAAACTATATTTTGTAGATCTAACGAATAGTAAAAGAAAACTGCGAACACTTTTATACATGTATCAAGAGTTCATAAATATAATTAAAACCACCAATTCATAATTAAAACAACTAATCATCACAAGAAATCAGATATGATGAATTCGGCACTTTCCACCATTTTTATTAATATCCGACGACATTGTTCTCATCAAATTCAAATGTTAAATTATTTCACAAGTCGGGCAAATTTATTCAAGCTACTAATAAAATATATTAAAAATAAAATCTGCAAATCTCAAAAAGATTGTGAATTTTGGATAAACAAAATAACAATTACGTTCATATCTTCCGGAATTTGGTAGAAGGTCTTTTCAAGGAATGTAATCAAAATTAATATCAGTTAAAGCTAATTTGGAGAGAATTTAGGCAACTAACTATATGGCTTCAAAAAATTAAAATCCTTATAAACGTGCTAATTTATTACATATTAATAATTATATTGAATTTATTAATAAAGATCGCATTTTTCCATTATTAATTTGTCCGTTCTTTTAATTATTTTTTATTTTAACAACCTCTTATTTAATATTTAAAATTCTTGGGATTATATATTTTTAAAAAGGCGATAAACTTGAGATATTAATGTTATAAATGAATATTCAAACTTTAGTGCTATATACTTGAGTAATGATTACTATAAAACAAATTGCTATATCCTAATTTACACTGATTTAATTCTACGAATATCTGCGCACTCTGGGCACCATACACAGCAAAATAATGCAGATGATACATTTTAAGTACAGGAAAATTGTATATAAACGCACGCTAATAACCCTATTAAATAAATGGAATAATCTGAGATTGATTTATTGGGGGGCTCTCATATGTAAACGTTAGCTTTAAAATTTCCGCATAGTCTCTCTCGCTAGACATCTCGCATCGCCACTCTCGTAAATTCTGCGTCGCCCCTCTCATCGGCATTTATACAGCAGAGTGTATAATTCTGTTATGTTCTTGTATACCAGCGAGAGAAATTGGTATATACACATGCAAAAGTATATATCTAGTCTTCGTGAGTTATTACACTTAATTAATAACAATTTACAAACTATTTATCTGCGAAATTTGCAGAGAAAGGGTCACAAATTAATATCAGATGAAGTGAAATACACTTTTCGTTCTCATAAATACTTTAATAAACAGAAGTTCTATCTTATGTTCTTGTTTTGGTATAAAGCAGGAGTAGAAAACATATAGTCTTCTCTGCTATAAAAAAACACTTAATAATATTGGTCCGGCGTAAATAGTGCAGTGATATATAGCAATTGTTCATTATAGCGATTACAGTGAATAGGATAGCTGAATTTATAGCAATTGCAGCGAATAGGCCCAGTAGTGTCGAATTGATACGGATTAGGTCGCAGCGAATATACACTGTATATTTATAGCGAATTATACATTTTTATGTTGCTATGGAGCGGACTGCAAATGTTTGCTATAACATAACAATATGAATTTTTTTTTGGCTATATGTGAAAGTTGTTTCCTTAATAAATAAATTATGATTTCAGGCAATAGTTTTCATTCATTTCTTATTCATTTATAGTACTAAATGTTAAAAATTTGTAGAAATCTATTAAAGAAAACATGAATTAGGTATGCAAATATATTATAAGTATTCTGAAATATATTATTATGTTTGTTGGTATAGATATGACATATTATATATAAGGTGTATTATAAATGGTATTATCTATCAATAAAAATTCATATTTATATGGAAATCCTAAATTTACTTTTTTTCACACTATGTATTATACCTTAACATCAAGCTGATTAAGTGACAACAAAATATATATTACTATAAGTAATAAATACTATGTATATTACTCGTCATAGTTCTGTCCTTACCAATATTTTTACTCATTCTATTTCAATAGGGCAAAAGTTCATAGAGGAGGTTAAGATTCTTCTCATTATTACTGAAATCATTTGGACATGCCATTGTTATAATTTTCGAAATTCAACTTGCAATAATTCAATATTTTCTAAGTGATATTTTATTTCCAAACATAATTCTAGTTTCAAGGAGTACAATTTTTCAACTCTTTTTCAAAATTATTTCTTTTTAAACTTTCACATTTTTTATTTTCAAATGTCCCTAAAATTTGAGGGAATATATGGTATAATAGAGTACAATACAATACATTATGAAACAATGAGTAACAATGATCCAAACAAAGTGTAAAGGTCACTGTGATGTGATAAAAAAAATATACTTATTAGATTATTTCTTCTTGTCTGCATAAGCCAAAAGGACGAAGAGGAATTGATCAAATTTACATATGTTCCTATAAGGAAATGCTTATAATAACACAACTAGTGAGTACTAATGAGATAGTCGAAAAGTGCATAAGCTGGCTCGGAACAATACCATTATACAGAGAAAGTGAGAAGCAGTGAAGGAATAATTTGCACATATGTTTCATTTGATGAAAAATTGTACACATCTATAACTTTGACAAATAATACAAGGATGTAAACCTATATCCTACAGTTCTTCACTTCCAATGAATTTGAGAAATATGATAGAAATATGTAAACTTTACGTATATTAGGTCTTTCCGAGGCAGGCGCAAATAATTGTTTATTGTTTTCAATTGTGTGACTGTATCCTGAACTTTGGGCCTAGTCTGCTCCGATGTTCTGTAATTAATCGGATATTTTTGATTGTACTCTCTTCTCCTCCCATGGAACAACTCCATATTCGTCATTGAAACGTTCCATTTTTTCAACAAGGAACTGCAGTTAAGAAATGCTCTCGCACCTGCTTGTTGCGCTTTGCAGACTTGTATATGACTTATCAAAACGCTATTTTGAGGATATCCTGTCCTACTGATTTGCTGGTTCAAAATCATCGTTATCATTTGATAAACCAAATTCAGTGAATAATACGGGCTTTTTAAGTTCCTTGTCACCGTCTTCAATGTGTGAAAGCATCCATTTGGCCGCAAATTTCAACATTTCTTCAAAATTTTTGTGGTGAAACCTACGGAGAAAAAAGAGTCTCATATACATCAAATCTGTTTTGAAGTGACAGATACAGAAAAAGAAAAAAGAACAGCTGCAGACGGATGCCATTCAACTAAAATTCCAAGAGAAGTCCTACAACATGCTCGTAGTTAAACCTTGATGAGTTGATAAGTGGCACTATGTGGTTTCTTATAGGCAGCATACTTCTCAAAGTACTACCAATGATCTGGGTGCAAGCATGTACGGAGCGCACATATCAACGGTTGAAGTTCGAGTTGTGCGGACAAAATCTGATCCAAGATCAGCAGCCCAAATTTCTGGATTGGCAGTTGTTTTTTTGGGACTTTTAGGACCATAGAATCCTTCAAGACCCACTGTTAGCAGATGTTTCCTGTCAATTGATTTCACGAATGTTGACATCTCTTCTATCCAGTCGTCTGATAAATTGGGATAAACGCTGTTACTGCAACCATCTTAACTTCAGTTAAGTCACATCTCTCTTCCAAATGATTCCTGAGAACTTACTAAAGGAAGAAAAGACCACCCCTCATACGAGAATTTTATGGTGTTCAAATCTTTGGTAATGTCTAAGAGGGATTAGGGAATGAATACGAATTCTTCTGATAAGAGGGGTGAGCTAGTTCGAAAAGAATTAATAGTTGTGACGGGGAAGAACGTAGGGGGAGTAGAGTTGGAGGAAGGTCTATTGTTGAAGGAAGAGGGGGATATGGTATAATTTGAGTTGAAGGGGTGTGGGTGGTGTTAGGGGTATGAGCATGAGGTGCAGGGAAGGTGGTTAGGGGTGGAGCGCTGGAGGAAAATGTTACTAGCAACCGTATTACATGATTTCCAATACAAAAAGGTGTCAATCTGTTTTGCACAGAGAAGTACCTAATTATGGACGTCTAAGTGAGGCCCTAAAGCTCAGACAAATGAAACTACTTAGCTCACGACCATAATGTGGATGATTTGGTTCTCAATAGAGCAATCCAATTGAACTGCAGAGATTAGGTCGAGGAAATGAACTGTCTCACTAAACAATGGAGCTGGCTCATGATTGTTCAATCATTTTACCTATAATTAAAGTTAAGTCAATAGAATTCCTGGATTGTAATCACCTGAAAAAGATCGTCAATCATACGAGGTTCATTATTAGGCTGCTCATGCAAAAATGTGTGGATGCATGTGTGCCCTGTAATTCTATACCAGTGTATATGTTCCTCCTGGTTAGAACTGTCTGGAAAGAAGAAACAGAATGATGACTTAGGTCAGTACTTTAGCGAAGAAAGTAGCTTTGATATCAACTCCAGGATGTTGTCTGTGAGTGCAGACAAAAGAGCCAACGAAAGTTTGGCTCGTGGTATGGTCTAAAATTTAAGAATGTCGCAATCCTCAAAATAAATGCATCTCTTTGTGGACAAACAAAGATGAGAAAGCAAATGCATCTTTTTGTGGACAAACAAAGAAGATTATAAGATTCAGGAATACGGATATAATTCATTTCATTCATAAGACAAACGTTTCTGCAACATTTGTGGATATTCATTCTGCCTAGGAAGTGACAACTGAGGATCCCCACAGCCTTCCAAATTACCATGCCTCTCCACATCAAAGTTTTGTGGAAGGCGGAAAAGAAAATGAATTCGCAATTTACATCTGAGCTAGGATTTAAGGTCTATCTCAGTTAGAGATCAAAATTCAGAAGTCCTAGTATGAGTTAATTAAAACAAAGGCGAACAAATGACTTGCCTCGATAATAGTTTCTCTAATAGAAAATAAAAGTTCACATTCGTGGAATTGATAAATTTTCCCAAGGCCTGTATAGTGATGTCTTGAATGGAAAACAGTATGCAAACTCGTGGATCGAATAACTTCTTGAACAGAGATAAAAGAAAATTTTGAAATAACGGCGGATGGATGGATGTTGTATCTTGTTACCAATTATCATCCTCCAAATAAAAATTTCTGCATTTGAAACATACACTTGTGGAGCACAAGGTTATCCATGTATAACCATTTCAAAGGAAAATTACCTTGACATAACTTTTGAAATAACGACGGATGGATGGATCATAGAAGAAAGAATCGTTGGAAGCGCTTAAAGCAACACCTTCTTCCCACGCCCACTTTACATACTGAGTCTTCCCACCATATGCTTGCAGATTATTAACCAAACTGAGTATCAGCCTGATCCCATTTCTTCTGGCTTCTGCTATAACATGATCTAACGCCTACAACAACGATCTCTATATTAAACAAAAGAATCCAGAGGCAGAAAATATCAACTATATAGATAATTTTTCACAACAAGAGCTAGAAGTAAGCTACTTGATAAGGAATAGATCCAGAAAGCAACAAGAGTCTATGAACCAGAAAAAACTACTGGATAGATGTATAATTATGAAACTAAGCTGCTGTTTAGCTATAGATTTGGAGTTAAAACTTGAAAAAATTTGAAGTCTTGTGAATGGAAGTCCCAAAAACTGGTCTGTGCTGGAATCTTGAAAATCAAATTTCATGGTCAAACAAATATTCGAAGATAAAATCTCAAAACTAGACAACACTCATGTCCTAAGCAATCATATGTCAGATTGGATATAGATTTTGGGTAAAGATTAAAGCAATCATATCCCAGATTGGATATACCTTTTGTGTAAAGATTAAAGCAATCATACCCCAGATTAGGTAACTAAATCAATTCCATATTTAACTTAAATGAGTCATAATTAGAGCACATACTTTACATACAAGAGATCATTACTAACTAACATAACAATTATGGAATAATTACTCTAAATAGGGTTAGTACTAAAGTAGATGACATAACTAATCCAAACAACACTAAAAAATTTCTTACCCTGAATACTCTTTCATCAAATTTTCCAGGTGAAATCTGTAAAGCATTATAACCAGCATCATTGAAAGCCCAAGTTCTACATACAGTAAGTCCCATCTTAGCACCAGCTTGAAGCATTGTTCGAATTCGCGGTCGAGTATTATAATCAGCAGCATGGTCCATTAACCAGTAAGAATTCCATCCATTGATGTAAAAAACTTTACCATCAACAAAGAACTGAGTTCCATTCCTCTCAACAAAACTGAGGTTTATTTCTTTACTGTAATTAACCCATAAATCCCCAAATGACAAATACAGAAAAGCAATAAATGATGCAAACCCAATAATTGGATAAAACAAACCATTTCCTGCTAACATTCTGTTCATAGATGATTTAACCATCACCACTAAAACAACAACCCCACTAGTATTCAAGAATCCTTTTGAAGTTCAACCATAAAAATACTAACTTTAACCTCTAAATCTAAGATTTTGATAAAAATTTGGGGTTTTTTACACCTTAGATCTCTTTTGTACACCAATATTAGAAACCCCACATGATTTGAAACCAGAATCAGATCCACTTTAGGAAATTTACTTCAAGTGGAGCCAAAAAAATCAAGAATTGAAAATTTGAACTGGGTTTGTCTTCTAATGGCTTCTATATGTTGGCATTTATATATTTAACCAAAAAAAAATTGGTACACCTAACATGTAACCTGTCAACAACATCATCATAATTTGAGAAAATAAGATGAATGAATTCAAGAACAAGAAGAAGATGACAGTGAGGTGGAATGTTGGTTTTCAATAATGCTTTAATTAGATCTGAAATCTTGATTTTCTTAGCTTCTGTACTATTTTTTTTTTTCAAGAATCAATAGTTTCATACTTTAGGCCATTGTTTGATTTAAGCTTTTTATCTATACTATATATTATAAAAATTATTATTATTTTTTGTCATTTTATATTCTTTGGTCATGTGGCTACTCAACTTGTGAGTGGTTGTTAATTTAACCAGTAGCAAAGATACTACTGTAATTAAAGTTTTTATCTTTAGCATATTATTTGATTAAATGTTCATAAATTAACTGACAAAAATGGCTTCTAAGATTTCTAAAATTTCATTACCCATGTGAGAACTGACCAACCTTTTTATAGTTTCTTCATTTTTAATCCACATCATTGGTGGTGGGTTCATAATATTGAATCGTGAAATAATACAACACAAATAATAAGACTGTAAATTTCATAGATCTACGAGGTGTATATCTTATATATCTTCGATTAATAATCTTAACCTATGAAAACAAGCAAAAATAATATTTGCAATAATTCGACTAATGAAATCACCAATAATGTAAAGAATGATATTATAATTATTACTCCTATTATAGAAAAGTAACAACACAAATAATTATAATAATAATAATAATAGCAATGAAGATGATTTTTAAAATGAAATCTTCATCCATTTCATCATTGATCTTCACTTCTACTAATTTGTCTCATCCTTATGTCGTTTTAAAAATGAAAACCTAATTTAACTTAAAACGGAGTTTAAGGAAAGAAAGAAGTTTTTTTAATCTTATAGTTTTAAATTAAAGTTATGTCAAATGTACCAAAATGTCTTTTAATCTTGTGATCTTAAACATGTCACGTGGAAAATTAAAGTTAAAATGTTACTAAAAAAGGAAAGGAATTCTTTTTTAAACAAACTAAAAAGAAAATAGGGACATTGTTTTTGAAACGAAGAGAGTATTTAAATTAATTATTATTTACATATTTCAAATTAACATGATGATAAGTGTAAGAGCAATGACAAAAAAAAATGGTTTAACTTGCTTCGGGATTTTAGTATTATGAGATCTCTATTTTATATATATAAAAAAATGATATTGCAAACAAAAAT
This sequence comes from Solanum habrochaites, assembly GCA_027704765.1. Lineage (NCBI taxonomy): Eukaryota > Viridiplantae > Streptophyta > Magnoliopsida > Solanales > Solanaceae > Solanum > Solanum habrochaites. The sequence goes on from JAKWJA010002495.1 coordinate 64,980,668, forward strand.
GATAGTGTAAATAATAATTATGATTAAACCAATAAAACAAAATACAACTTAAAAATAAAAAAAATTAAAATAATGAAACAAATTCAACATCTAAGGCTTATTATTTTATGCTCGATGGCCGTAGTATTTACACTTAGAAATTATGCCTTAAAGTTTGGACGTACGATCTGCCGATTCACATTTATTATTTGCCCATCAAAATGTTTTGATACGATTTACCTTCAAAAAAAACTCTCGTTGAAACTCAATTCGAACATTTAAGAAAACACTGAAATGAACAAAATAATAATAATAAATTGATATATTTTTACCTTAATTTACTAACTAACCATATGACTAATTAGTGTGGCTTGTTGATAAATACAATACTTAGAAGGTTACGTCCATTTTAATTAATTAACAACACCAATCAAGCCCATTTTCTTGCCGATTTTTCTGGAGCTTTTACACATTTGTATTAATTACTTTGAATTAAAAGATGGAAAAGGGGCACAAAAGGAGGAGGGACATTAGGGAAACCCTACTGTTATTATCCCAAGCTATCTTCTAATTTGGGGTTTTCATAAGAATAGGAAATATTTCAAAAATAATACATATTTTCTTTTTTCATAATTATATATTATGGTGTGTTTCTTATTAAGTAGAATTAAGAAAAACACAAAATTACATTAATCTTATCACTATTTTTATTGAGTATAAAAGTTATTTTCGATAAGTCCACAGCTCAAAAGCATATATGTTGAATTATAAGAAAATAGCAATGTGAAGTAATGCACATTGAATGATTGAAATAAGGGCTCATGTGAATTTACTTCGAAAAAAAAAAACTTACATTATTTATATGTGATTAAAATTATCTTTTTATATATATTATATGCATGTAGCAGATGTTGAACTCCATTTGACTTCTTCATGTGTTTTATTTTTTTTATGTTCTCAATGAAAATACTGACTCTGCACGCTACTAAAAAACTACACGATAAAAAAAACAGATGAAATAAACTTGGGAAAGATGTTATTATCACTAGAAAAAGAAATTTGACCTTAAAATGGGAAATAAAGAATACAACAGATCACAAGTTAATTAAACACGTCAAAACACTTACCTAATTAATCCAAATTATGGATATTTACCAACTTTGTTTAAGATGTTGTCGTATTTAAAATAATCAAATGATGTGTTTAACTAATAAATTAGAAATTAACGATGTTGAACAACAATTTGGTAAAAGGTTAGTACTCATTAATCCACTCAATGAAGTAATTGATTAACATTTAATTGCACGTCTAATCTTTCAAATAGACTCATTTTTACTTTCTTTTTTTTTGCTGTTAGAAAATCAATTTTATACCTATCTAACTATAGATTCTTAAGAATACGATCAATAATTTATAAAAAATATTATGATACAAAAATAAAAACTGAGAATGATCATCGATAAATCCTTAATTAATAGGTTTCCAAGTAATTTTTAAGTGTTAAATTATAGTCAATCATTGTCTATATGGTTCAAATAGATATATCATATATAGTTTGATAATCATAATATATTGTTTTAATCCAAAGTTCAAATGTAATAATTGCCTATAAATATTTAGGCATTTCGTGAATGCATGCATAACCTATTAGCCGTATTGGTCCATTAATATATTTTGATTGGTTTTGTAAATCCAAATCGCGCAAGCAGTGATTTTAATCAAAAAAAATGTAGCGATTTGATTTTAAAAAAATAAAAAAATAAATTGATTAAAAAATCGATTACCTTGAGATTTGATTTTAAAAATTAAAAAAAAATTGATTTAAACTTTTTTTTTAAAAAAAAGAAGCAAAAAATAATTTTAAAAAAATAATTAAACTTAAGTCGCTGCCTCAACAACGACATATTGAAAAAAAATTATTTTGGAAATCACTCCATTAGTAGCAATTTTATTTTAATTTTTTTAAAAAACACAATTTAACAAATCACTGCTATTACAGCGATTTTACTCTTTTTAACAGACAAAATCATTACTTTGTAAGCGATTTTACCATTTTGATCAGACCTTTTTAAAATTTTTATTAATATTTTTTACCCTTTGTGCTTCGGAATCGTGATTCTTCTTTAGACAAAAGGTCATAAAATTGCCAACCCAAAAATTAATTATTGTCCAACTTACTATCTAAAGTATCATTATTACTATTATATTGTCCGACAATAATTATTTCATCATAAAAGCATTCTATTCACGGGAATAAACAAATCCACTTAATTTATGATTAAGGTCCCCTTGTTGACATTAAAATAAGTTGTCTAGATCCTATGATAACAAAAAATCATATGATATTCTTAAATTAAAATTTAGGTTATAAATGTTTTCTATTTTAATGTTTTTAATTATTTTGACTAATATAGACAGTTCCTCTTTTTTTCTTCTTTTTTTTCTTCTTTTTTTTTTCTCTGCTTATGGTCAATAATTGTGACTAATTTAGATTTAAGGAGTCAATCACGCTGTTCTTTTATACACCATGCTTTAAAAATATAGAATTTTGACCATAAAGACTACTATGTCATTCTCTGTAGAAGCATGTTTAGTTAATGAATAAAATATTTTTATTTTCGCGTTAAAAGAGTTTTGGAAAAAAATTTGCATCGTAAAAAATATAATATAGATAATTTATCTAATATATATATTATTAATTATTTTTACGACTTAACACTTATTGCCTATTAATTACAGTGAAATTATATAGACTTAATTTACTTTTTTAAATATGTTGCATCAGCCTCATTCCATATGATCTTTAAAAAGGAAAAAAACTGAAAAAATGTAACAACAAAAGTCAGGTTCAGATCTAGGATCTCGCAATGGTCATGTTCATCAAAATCTTTTCGTCGAAACATTACGTGTATATATATAGAGAGATTTTAAATATCTTAAACCTAAGAATAAAGTTCAAAATTCGCTTTAACGTTTCAAATATAAAATACAAGCATTATTTGTCTTATTCCTCTTAGTGAAAATTTTGTACAACTACAACTATGGATCGATCAACATATACAATTCATTAAAAAAAATAGTTTATTGTTTTCTATATATAGAATTGATATATATAATGATTTTTATATAATTGTATAAACATATACTAATAGAATAGTATTAATGAACAATAATGCAAAAGCCACCGACAATAAATTGTAAGGTATTGCTCACGAGGGATCATGGTCCTCTAGGAAAAAATAATGATATTTTTAAATAAAAAGTTAAATACATCAATAATCTTTTAAATTATTCAAAATATTTAATTTAACTACCTGAATTATGACTTGCATTCTTATAATTAAATCCGAATATATATTATAAATGTTTCTATTATGATTTGATGTCTTCAATAATCTGTTTAGATATTCCATATATAACAAGTCCAAATAGAAAATAAAATAAAGGGTCCATTGGCTTTAATCTAATCTTAGCTGAAAAAAGGAATACTAGGCTTACATACGATTATAATTAAATGTGACACATTAATCCTCTTATTATCCATCTAATTAAGATGTTAATGATCATTCTACAAAGTCATAATCAAGAAGAATCTTCTTCCTTTTCATAACCTTAATAATAATTTTTATTTAGATAGTTCGTACAAGAAGTATCAAATGGGGGGGGGGGAAGTGGACTTGAAATGAATTTGAAAAAGAGAAAAGAAAAAAACCCTCCCTTCATCTTACTTTCATACGCCCTTACTCCCCTTCCCCTTCCGATTTAATTAAGATTTAATTATTTATGACTTGAAATAATATTAATTTATTAAATAATCTTTCCAGGGTGGCAGGGACTATGCCAGATTGGTATTGTCTCTAGTAGGGACTAAACTATTTGTAGTCTTCTAGTTAGTATTTTCCAAATAATTTTTATATATATAATAAAGTCCAACAAGAAATAGCTTAAATTATAAACCATTCATTATTAATCTAGTGATAACATATTTTCCTATTAGACAAATCCTTAGAGGTTGTTTGGTACGAGAATGAGATAAATAAAGTTATCCGATAAATTGCGATATCTCATGAAATAAGGTATGTATAATGATTTGAAACATGATTTTGGGACTAATAATACACATAATCAAACGATGGATAAAATAATCTTGTATTTTGTCTCCAAATTATTGGCTGAAATATTGTTCTTGATTCTATTTTGTGGAGTAGTTACCTGGGCCAGCATGTCAATGAAGCCCATTTAAGTATAGAGAGGCCCAACATTCAAGCCCAAGATTAAGCCCATCCTCTTTGGACTAAATAGAAATTTTACAAGTTCAGTTTAGAAATGACCCAATGATAGTTGTGTCATTTGGATTTTAGTTATTTTTAGGGAAAAATGTATATAATAGCAAAAATAATAACCAAAATAAATGGAAAGCTAGGGTTTGATGTTTATTGTGCTCGATAGCCAACGTTAGCTAAAATTTGCCCGCGTTTTTTTTCACCCCCCTTTCTTTCTCCCAGAAATCTCGCTCGCCTCCTCGCATTGTACACAGAAGTGTACAAATTCTGTTTCTTTTTTCTTCTGAAAGCGAGAGAAAATTGTATATACACATTGAAAATATAGTGTTTGTGGTTATACACTTAATTATTACAATTACAAAAACATTTTACTTTCAAATATTGCAGAGAAAAAGGCCAACAAATTATCTTAAACAATTGCAGTGAATACAATTTTTTCTAGCTTTTATTAAACAGAAGTGTAATACTATTGGTTTCTGTTTTGTATTTAAAGCGAGTGAGAATAAAACAATATCTTTCTGCTATACCACTTATAATTATGCAAAGAACACTTACATTTCAATTTGATTCAACTAGTATGCCCCCAAAGCAATTTTTATAAAAATATTGCAGCAAAATAGGCAGAAGAAATTATACAATTGTGAATTTACAATAGCAGTGATGAAATAGGATAGCGAATTGATACCAATTCCAGGAAAACTAGGCCGAGAATTATACAAATTTAGGCAAGCGAATGTTACAATTGTATATGTATAGCAATTATACAGTTTTTATGTTGCTTATGAGCGCCAAATTATGTGCAAACTTTGTTATTTTATAGCATCAAATCATGGAATTTTTTGTTTGCTATATGTTGGAAATTTCGGCCTTATTTTTATCTTAAACTTCAATAATATACAATTGGAAGTTCATTTAATAAAGAGAAATTAAATTTGAGAAATAACAAACATAATAAATATCATAAGGCTCTATAGCTATAGTTTTGATAATTGTGCTCCATAACTAGAATTCTGTTTGCTATGAAAATTGCGGTGTTTGTATATTTTGCTTGTGAATATACAATATATAGTAAATATGTGAAAATGTTCAAAATAAATTACACATGCAAATAAATAAATAATATGCATAAGTTAAATAACAACGTCAAAATCGAAAACAAATATATGCATCCTTGAATAGTGTACAATTTGCAGGTGGTCCAAATCAATTACACATTGCTTGATGAGACCGCATTCAATTTTTATAGTAAAAAATAAACTGACCTTTTCTTCGAACACTCACATATTTATTTGGAACAAAAAAATGAAAAAGAAGGCACTTTATTCATATTTTATTGTTAATTAATTTATGTATTAGTAAGATTTTGCATCTTTTTAAACACATCGCATTCCTTGTTCATTCACTCAAAATCCCTACTAAAACACACTCCAAAATCCAATAAAGATAATGTTTGATTATTTTTTGTCATAAGCTAATATTACTTTTTTCGTTTTATATTTAATTATTTAATAATTCTTTTTGAAAATATAAATAAATTTTTAAACTTTCAATTAAAATTTTGAGGTACTGAAAAGTAAAAGTGAACAACTAATATGAAATCGAACGAGTTGTACTATCAATGTTTGTTTGTTACACCTATCTTCCCTTTATTACACAACTTCTATAAGTAAGCTCACAAGACTTTCTTGTTTTGTGCTTGAGTGTACTTCCTCCACATTACAAGTACTTTCTCTTTTTTGTGTTTAAAAGGCAGGAGTATTTTCAAGCATATTAGTGGCGGCCTAAAGCAAAAATCAAATGGTATTTTAAATTTGAATTGTTAATAACTTTTATATAATTATTTTTTTTAGTTTATAATTAATAATATAATTATTCGTATTTTAAATTACTTTTCATGAGATGTAGTATTCCAAATATGCTAAAATTTTCTAGTAATTCTTTATTTTTTTAAAATATTTATTTTTTTATAAATAATATTCACTATTTGTTTGAATAATAATAACTAATAACCTATTATTATTAATATGAAGTTGTTTGGCAAGTACATATATATATATTATTTTACTCAACCTCAATGTGATATAAACTATAATTATATTAACTCCTTGATATAATTTGTATATATCATAAATCTAAACAAAAAGAATTTCTTAAATTGAGACAAAAATTACGAAATTGCTAATAGCTACAAAATAGAATCCCATTTAACATTATAACATACATATTGTTAGATAAACATCTTCTAATTGAGCTTTTCAAACCCTAAATCTAAACTAACCAAAAATAAAAAAAAATCTCATTATACACAAACTAATTAAAAAAGAAATCACAATTACAATTTTCCTATTTGCCCAACCACTAGATGTACCATCTCCGTCTTCTTGATGGATAGAGTTATTTATACTGTCGTACAAAAGCTAACTCGAACACCACGATCAATGATCATCGAGACCATTTTGTAGTTGTTTATTACTTGAAATAACAAGAAAAAAATAAGCAAGAACAGCACAAAGAGCAGCAACAACATTCCCTTCTTTAATCAGAATCTTAATAACAAATCGAGTAATATCAAGAGTTAATTTCTTGCCCTGTAACACCAAATCCCTTCTGGGTTTTCCAGCAAAAGTTAACAAAACCAAAATTGTAATCCAAGTTACTAAAGTAGCTGGTAAAGCTACAGATAAAGCTGCTACCATTGAAAGAACCCCAAAAGCAACACCTAATAAAACAGATGCATACAAAGCAGGCCACCCAGAATAAGAAATTGAGGAATTAGCTGAAATAGTCGATTCGTACCATGAAAGTACTGATTTGAGAAAATTCCATGAAATCGATAGCAAAATTGCGTAAACAGAGATGAATACGAAAACCCATGTTCTTCTTTTGCTCATGATTTTGATGAAGAATATGGATGAGACTATCGATTCATTTTCTTCGATTTGTGCCATTTATTAGGGTATTGATTTGATGGCCTTTTTGGACTTTGATTTTTCCTCAATGGGTTTCTAATTTTTCGTCTCTGCTCTGTTTTTTCTGGTAAAACAAAGGGATAATATTACAATGCTTTTATTTTTACCCTAACAACATACAAACGCGCTTCTTATACTGCGTGGTGTTACTCAAAGCTCGATGCAGAAAGTATTCCGCGTTTTATTTTTTTCTTGTGTTTACGCACGATCTAATACATTTTGATGTAGTCAACTTGTTTTAATACGAAATTATTTTTCATGTTTTGAACTTTTGATTTGTTGTTACTTTTTTTTTTACTTAAATTTTAATGCACCTGAGCTGAATGTATCTCGGAAACAACATTTATATCTTTTCAAGGTATTTATAAGGGTTTGCGTATATAAATGAATACTTCTTCATTCTTAACTAGAGATATAGATTTGAGTCCCCTTAATACGAAGTTGTCTTTGTTAAAAAGCATATTACTTCCAATGTGAGACTTTATGACACAAATCTGAATGTAATCGTACTCCAATAGATATTGAACACCAAATGTGAAATCAGACAAAGATAAAATTTGTGTATACTTTACTGTCTTCAAATCCCACATAATTATCATTGTTGTTCAACTTGTGACTTATAAGTTAATTACACGAAAATATAACCGTTATTCTGAGTTATTCCGCTTCTAATTTCCTAAAATGAAAGGGAATTATTTCTACCTTCTAACTACGTGTAAAAATAAAAATTCTTTTATATTAAGGAGATTAATAGATTTAGTGCTTAAATTAGTGATAAAATTTGATGTTGGTATGTGATATTTGATTAATGATTAGGTATATTAATGTTTAATCAATTAAAAGATATCCCATAAATTAGTGATAAAATTTGATGTTGTTATACGATATCTAATTAAGTATATTTAATAATGTTTAGTTGATTAAAATATAAGGTTTTAATCATCGTGCTTGTGAATTTTACGACTTCAACGATTTACTTACTATTGAATTATTTAATTACTTGTATACATGTTGCATTAATTTATATTATTATTTTATATTTAAAGAATATATTTTTAAGAACAATTTATATATATATATATTTTATACTTAACGGGACAAAGGATACATTTAATCAATTTGGAGAAATATCACAAGAACCAACATTAAATTAAACAGTTTCTCTGCTAATTAGATTTACGTATATATATCCTCTTTAAAAATTATATTTTGTGAAATTTCACACAATTCATTATTAATATTGTTGTTAATTTCACGAATTAATATTAGAGAGTTTGTCACTTTGATAACTTAATTGAACATTAATACACTTTTTTGTCATGAAAATTAAAATTAACGAGTTATTACTGTTTTTCTATGAACAAAACAAAATAAAAGTCATTTTCACTTTTTTCGAATTGTTTGGTGATTTTTTCTAGTAATAAGAAGTTGTAATCATCAATTTCTTCCTCTAAAAATTGGGATGAATTGATGTCAATCGATTCGATAACGATGTGAAAATTTCTTTTTTTGAGATGGAATGCGATTTTTCTTAATAGTAAAATGTTATTTATGCATGCTAGGCTGTCACTATGAAAGGCATAAATCACCTACAGATAGTGCAGAGATAAAATAATGGCAGGAATGGACACAGACGTATACTTTCTTTGTTCCTATTTATTTATCCATTTTAGAAGTGACGCACATATTAAGATATCAATTATAATCATATGTTAATTATAATTTTATTTTTAATTTAAAAGATTATACAATTCCCAAGTATAATAAATATATTTTTCTTAATAGTAAAATGTTATTACAACTTATTAGTACTAGAAATTTTCTAGAATTAAATAAGAACATATTAGGAAAAAAAAATTAGTCTTTCTTGATTTGTTAAAATGAACAAGTAAATAGGGACAGGTATAAAAAAAATATGAACAAGTAAATAGAGACAAATGGAGTAGTAAACTTTTTAAATGTTTTTCTTGTTTGGGTTGGGGTCCAAAAATGGGTAACATTTATTACTCCCTCTATCATATTTTATTTGACAATTTATTTTTCGAGAGTTTAATAATTTAATTTTGATCGGATATTTACGTATGAAATTTTTAATTTTTTTGAAATAAAATTTATATATTTATAAACTACGTAAAGAGTACTATAAGTCACAATAATTGATAATTCAAAATGTTAAAAGTATCTATAAAAATTCACAATAAAAAATAAATTTAAATCTCAAAATACGAAAAATGCTACATAAAATGGGACAAAGGGAGTACTATTTTGAAACTGAAGCCTGTGTGTGGTCCAAGATTCTTTGCTGCTGCATTTCACAAGTTATCTTTCAACACAACATTTTATGTACATAATCTTGGTCCAACTTTTATATCTGTATAAAAAATTTATTGAACATATTTGATTAAATTTTTAGATTTATATCAAAAAAATTCATATTAAAAGTGAAATGCTCTGTAACAAAGATAAATCTGTGATCCGAGGACACAAATTTGAATCTCTAATTAAGAATAAATACGTATTTACCATTCTACTGTTGGTCAGTGTGTTAATTATGTGGAGGTTATAAATATCTTTCCCATCAAAACATTACATTTTGAAAATATCTTATAAACTAACAAAAGTTTAGAAAAGAAAACAATGAACAAAAGCTGCAAATGTATCATTCCATTGAGATTTACAGAAAAAGTGACTTAAAACTTGAAAGCATCAAAGTAGTAAAGTTAAACTTTTCTTTAGGGAAGTCGTAACGAATAAAATTATTGTCATATGATAGAAAAATCAAGGATTTGAGTGTTAAAAATAACCTCTCGTAGGATCATTGTTCATTCTGCCCTTGTGATCTGGCCATTTCGTATCATCCAGCTTAATATCAAAATTTCAACTAATCATACTTGTCTCTCCATGAACTAACAAGAAAAAACACCCAAGAAAGTGCAAGAACAAAATCACCAACAAGTTGTCTAGGCCAATCATAAGCTAAATCCTCAACTTTCCTTTCGAAATACACTCTCCATAACGCCATTGATATATGAAGAAAGATACAACCTTTAGCGAAAAAGCTCTGAAACTCCCTGTCCTTAACAAACGACACCATGAATAACAATAACCCAATTACGCATAACAGCAATCCAACGAATGAATCAGAAGTTTTTATCAACAATTGATCATGCGGTGTTGATCCCAGTAGCTTTCTCGCTGTTTCAATTCCATGTCCGAGAACAGATACTTCGTTCAGATAAAACATTATCAGAACACCACAAGTAGTCGCTATTAGCGAATGAAGAATGCAGATTATGAAGAACCCAGATGATCCCATTCACAAAAATTGATATCAGAGAAGGATATGTTTTAGCTTAGTTAGATGTGAAATTGAGCAAAATAACAGAGATCATTTGTATTTGTATAGATGAATTTGAGAGTATCGAGAAAAATTTTGAGATCTGAGATTTGGGAATGGCAGAGTAGTGAGGATTGTAACCCTAGATTCACGGGAGAAGAAGGTAGATGACAGCTGGAGATATGTTATTGGTAAGTGTGCATTTTGGAATTTGCTTACATAGCATTTCAATTTTATTATACTTGTGACTATCATATTATTTGTTGTTACTTAATACATAGTCGAATGGGTCTATACCCAGCACAAATTCAGAATAGTTAAAACTTTAATATACATATCAAACAACAAGGAATTACGATAAATGCAACCATATAGTATCACGTAACAGATCATTCAAGAAGACAAAAAGCACATTATCATTTATCTAAAGGATCTAAATTTCAACTAGATTGCACTAACAGCATAAGTAAAACTAAAAGCAAACTATATCACTGTACTTCAACAAACATCATCTCACTCATTGAGACAAATGATCAAACACCTTCAAGGCGACCGGCGCTTCAACAATCTAGGCGAAGTTCTCTTCACTGATTCAACTTTCTTCAGACTCTTCTTCTTCATAATCTTTTCATTCTTAGATTTTACCTGATTAACCGCATCAACATCTTCATTCCTCCGGCTTCTCGTCCTCCCAGCAACACCTTCTTCCACATCCCTCTCCTCGAACTCAAGCTTTCTAACCAAATCATCCTCAGATTCATCAACCAACCTCCTTTTCCTCTTCAACACATACGGAGCAGGAGGCATAGGTGGACTACTCTCCTTACACGGAGCCACCGGAGAATCCTTATCCGGTGTTTTCTCACGCTCTGCACGTAACTTCTCGATGTTTCCTTCAATTCGGCCCTGAAGACGGTGACGCGTCAAACTAACACCACCCATGGACCAGTGAGCTTCCTCCGCCCATGACATTAATGGATCGAGGACGGAACGTGGTGGATCTACTCGTTGTTCGTTGGGCTTGTAGAATCTAGGTCTAGGGAGGCTGCTGCCGTAGAATCTTCCAGGTTCTAGGGCTACCACCATGCTGTTAAACCTAATTTCCAGCTATGAATTGAGATTTGATGAATTTCAGTGCTAATTTTCTTCTCAATTTTATAGCAAGTATAATAATTGAAATGGAGGGAAATACTTTTGGAGGGAAACTTGGCGCCAAATATTTACCGCGCTAATTTTTTTTTATTAATTTTTTTTGTACTTTTATTTAGCGTTGTCATTTGGGGGATATGAAAATTATGTTTGAGTTTTTGACTATTTACGAAATCATTTTGGAGTTCTAGAAATACTTTTAATTTTTTCCCACTTAAATCTATTGATAAAAAAAAAATCCTTAATTTATGTTAATGGTGAAATACAAATTCAATTTAGGAAAAATTACATAAATGATTGTCTTTTATTTAATAATTATCATTTTTAAGCATACTTTTAATTTATTATCATTTTTGTCAACTTTTAGAAATACTTATGTAAAAGTATTTTTTATAAATAACTTTAATACATTTGGAAGACAACACTAAGTCGTCATAAGCAAGCTTCAGTTTAAAATTTTTCTTAAAACTTACATACTGTCATAGACAATGAATTGGTAACTGTTTGTAGTACACTTTAATATTTTTTCTCAACACCACTTAAAATTTGTATTTAATACAAATGATTATACCGCATTTTATCACCCATTTTGTGTGCTATAAACACGAAATTTTTTTAAAACAATTCATACATAATCTTTACAAATGTGGTTAATAGTTATCTAGAAGACAAAATGAGACTCCCTTATAGTAAACTAATCACTTCTAAACCCCAATGTAACAAAAAATCATTTTATTCCTTATTCTTTAATCATACAGATCTAACATGTCCAGTCTTCATATTGTGATCTTGTTGTCCCAATTCAACTGAATAAACTGAATTAAAAATGTATTACACTCATATTACGGTTGAATTATGACGGTGAATTAAAACCATTGAATGCAAATGTAGCCAACAAAAGAGCACATATGATATCGTAAATTAAATAACTTGTATTAATAATGATAAAACAACTTAATCAATCATAACAAAACACCATACCAAGCAACATGAATTAACTTGTATACAAAGTTCTTTACCACAAATATAAAGTTGAAATCAATGATCTATTAGAGTGAATTAAGTTTATATCGAATAATGAAAAATTAAACAGCAATCTAGTAGTACAAATAACTCACGACCCATAAACCGCAGACGCGACTGCAAACCCACATTTACCCTCCTATTGAGCGAACCAAGCGCATCTAAAACCTTTTCTAACCTTAACATCTCAAGAATATCAACAAAAATAATGCGACGAACTTAAACATCATTATAAAAACAATTCAATAACTATTTTATTATCCCCAACATCTGGAAGTCATCATCACATACTCATCCAAATTACTGACAGATGTCTAGACAACATAAACTAAAAAGCTAGTCATGCTGAAGTTCAGAGCATCAAGACTCGAAGAATAAGACCCAGTCCCACTAGACGCATTAGCTCCCACCCTGAATTTTCCGATGACTTGAATACTGCTAGATCTGTGTTTGAGTTGAATTGACGGAACGTTTGCTGCATTACCACAATAACAAAGAGGAAACATAAGTATGGTGGTCAGTACACACCACCCCTTACTGGGATATATCATCGGGCCAACCGTCACATAGGAACAATCTATATACAATAGATAATGTAAATCAACTACAACTACCAACATGTAGCCAATAACAACATAATTCATCAATAACTACAACCGAGTTCCACTGAGGACTCAAAACAGCCTCATACCATACTCCTTTGGGGGGGGAATTAATTCATTATGTTGAGTAACATTCCTTATCTTTCAAGCATTCATTATCTTTCTTCCCTCTTTGTTGTTTCGGTAACGTGACACATCCTCTATCCTCGATTTTTCTACTTCCTGGTGCGGAAACGTGGCACTAAAGCCGATCCTCATTCTATCTTGGGTACCGAAATAAGAACGGGCACCCGTCCATTTATCTATGCCTGGTGTCGAACTGACCTCTCCGATCCTCATATCTAATCCTGGTACCCGGAATGTGGCACCACCCGATCCCTTTATCTATCCTGGTGTCGGAACGTGACCCCGATCCTCATATTCTCATCCTGGTACCATGGAACGTGGCCCCGACCATATTTCTATCCTGTTGTCCGTAACGTGACACCTCCGATCCTCATATTCTATCCTGGGACCGAACATGGCAGCCCGATCCCATATCTATCCTGGTGTCGGAACGTGACACCTCCGACCCATATTCTAATCCTGGTACCAGGAACGGTTGCACCCGCAATCCTCCATTTTATTCTATCCATGTTGCGGAACGTTCACTCCGATCCTCATATTCCGAATCCTGGTACCGGAACTGGCACCACGATCCATATTCTAATCTATCCTGGTGTCTGAACGTGACACTCCGATCCTCATAGTTCTAATCCTGGTACCCGAACGTTGCACCCGATCCCCTAATTACCTCAAGGCCTTCTTTTACACTAAGGCAAATCCATTCTCATTATATAATTTTCAAGCCTTCTCTTCATACTAAGGCATCATCATCTCAGTATATAATTATCAAGGTGAATAGGGTTCTTTTCAAGATTTGGGATTGAATAAACTTCATCAATGCTTGTTAATTCATCACAAAATTTATAATCATAATCATGCAAGCAGAGCAACTTAAGCACATAGCAGGGTTTCAATATTATCAACACATAATATTCACTATTAAGAGTTTCCTACGAATATCGTAACATAAACCATAACCTACCTCCACCGAAGACTTGAATCAACAAGACTATCTTCTCAAATCCTTGCTATCCTCTTCGTCTCTCTCTCTGATCGATTCTCTTCTCTCTCTTGCTGTTCTTTCTATTTTTCTTTATTCAAACCGCTTTCTTTACGCTAATTCCTCATATAATTAAGATAAAAAGATGCAATACTACACGCTAATTAACTTAAGGGTTAATCTTTTAACCCCCAAGTATTAGACTTTAATTAAATAACCCTATCACTTTATAACTTAAAGCGAGTCCCTTAAACGTGTAATAAATCCGACCCGAACTGGGATTGCGGAGCCCTGACGGGCCGTCGCTCCTGCGTGTCCCGTCCCTAGCTGTCCGTCACAAGGTCAGAGACTTGTTTTTAAGTGGATGGCCCTGTGACGGGCCGTCGAGCCTGCGAGCGTCCCGTCCTGCCATTTCCTTCATGACGTTCAGAGACGTCGATTTTCAGTAACCTCCAAGTTAAATTTTTCTAAGTGTTTTGGAAAAAACGACACACTCCACTACGTCCGTCCGTGCCCTTTACGGTCCGTCGTGGCCTCCGGCACCTCTTGCCAGTTTTTCCGAATAAAATCTGTTGCTTCAAAAACGACTAAACAGTCGTTACAATAGAACCAATTTACCTCGTTCCGCCCCGACATCAAGAAGAAAAACCATCGCGAAAGGTAAATAGCCTGAATCTGTTAACAGATTGGGTAATTTTCTTGTAATCCGCCTCCTTCTTCAAGTCCTGCCTTCCGTCCGTGTTCTTCCATGAACTTTGAGATGATGCAATTTCTCTCGATCTCAACTTGCGACTCTCTCTATCTAATATAAAGCACTGGTTCCTCTTCTCAGTCCAGTTCTCAATCCAACAACACTGAGTCCCAACGGATAATGCATTTTGTTTGTGTTTTTGTTTTTCCATCTCCATGGTCCTCTTAAACATGGACCAATGAAATAACCGTATGCACTCCCGGACAGCCCGGGGGCAAGGCTATTCATAAGCCACCTCCCCTATCGCTTATACCTCTCAAGGGTCCAATATAACCTTGGACTTAGCTTACCTCTTTTCCAACCGCATCACCCCTTTTATGGTGAAACCTTCAACAAGACTTCGTTCACCTTCAGAAATCCAATCTCTAACCTTCCCGTCTGCATACTCCCTTTTGTCTACTTGCGCCGCTAGGAAGCTTTTTCTTCTGAATGCCCTTCACCTTTTCTTAACGACTCCTCAAAGTCGTTACCCCAAGGTCTAACCGAGCATAACAACCAACCAATGGTAATCTAACACTCTCCTCCCATCCAAAGCTTCAAATTGGAGCCTACTCTATACGGGAAGTGATACTATTAGTGGAACGAAAACTCTGCCAAAGGTAAGAAGCGAGCCCATGCCCCAACTGCTCTCCCCTGCACTAGCATGATCCTCCAACCTTGATCGTTCGCTCAGACTGACATCGTCTGAGGATTGAACCGGTACTAAAGGTCCAACCTTGTTACCCAATTCCGCATGCATCTGTTTTCCACAAACTTAGAAGTAAACTGCGTTAGCCTCTATCTGATATTAATTGGTAGTGAACCCCATGCAATCGCGAACGATTCCATGAGATGTAGATTTTTGCTAACTTTTTCCGCTGCATTGTGAGTCACCTTGACCGTAAATAAATGAGCAGCACTAGTCCGAATCTAAGTCCACAATTACCCAAGTTGAATCAAACTCCCCAGTGTTCTTGGAAACAACCACAAGTCCATTGCAATTCCTCTCACCACTTCCAGTCAGGAAGGCATTCTTTGAAGTGTTCCTCCGGCCTTTGGGTTTCATATTTCAGCACTGTTGGACTCAGTTTGGCACTTGCATAAGTCAACAATTATTGTCGCTCTCAATTCTACTCCACCAAAGTGTTTTTTAGGTCGCGATACATCTTGGTTCACCTCGATGTTATAGCATACCTTTAACCTATGACTTCCTGCCAGAATAGTGTTCGATCAATCACCAATGCGGGGTAGCACATACGCCTTCCTTAATCCTCACACCACTCCTCGTCGAGGCTTCTTTCCCTCTCCGCGCAACATCTTTTCCGGATCTCCTTAGTTTCTCATCATCAAACTGTTTTTCCCTTCATCCTTGTCAAAGAAAAGAAGATCTTGACTCCACACATTTAAGCCCACAATCCTCCCTCTCTTTATTTCCAACTCATCAATCGTTAGCCAGAGTCCTGACTCTCTAGCCAATGGGCGTCTAGATGTTGGCAAGTGAGCTAGACTGCCCATTCTTCCCGCCTTTCTACTTAACGCATCCGCTACAACATTCCCTTTCCCCGGATCATACAAAAATAGTGATGTCGTATCCTTCAGTAGTTCCATCCACTCGCCCTGTCTCAATTCACATCTTCTCTGAGTGAAGCCATACTGTAGACTACATTCATCCGTATATACCTCAACACTTAACCCGCATATACATAGTGTCTCCATGCTTAATGCAACACCACAACCGCAGCCAACTCTAAATCGTGTGTCGGATAATTACGTTCATGACCTTACGTGTCTTTCAAGCATAAGCAATACATTCTTCTCTTTGCATAGCACTGCAAGCCAAACCCGAATAAGATGGCATCCCAAACACAATTGAACTTCTTACCTTCACGGCAAGGTGAATTGGTGCAGTAGTCACCGAGTCTTTATAGCTTCCTGAAAGCTTTCCTTCCGCACACTCCGCCTACCATACAAATGAACGAACATTTTGCTTAGATCCAAGTTCGTCATTTGGAACATAGAAGAGAATCCCTTGACAAATCGGCGGTAGTAGCTAGGCTAACCAACCGAAAGCTCTTATGTCTGACACAATTATTGGTCTTACCCAATTCTTCACTACTTCGATTAGAAGGACCCCATTACTCCATCTTAGAAACCCACTGCTCCCAAGAGTACACTAGCATCTATACCAAACCACACTTAGAGAACTTGCGTAAAGCTTTTGCTCCCTCAACATTTCCCAACACAACCCTCAAATTCTCCTCCTAGTTCCTTCTTACTTTTAGAATATACCAGTAAATCATCTATAATACGATCACAAAAGTTCCAAATACGGCTTAATATCCCCGTTCATCACTCCAAACGCAGCAGGAGCGTTCGTAAGCCCAAAGACAATCCCCACACTTCTATAATGTCCATCCCCCTCGTTCGAAAAGCGTCTTTTGGCACATCCGTTCGCCGTATTGTTTCAATTGATGATAACCGTCTCAAGTCATCTTAGAGAAGACAACAAGCACCTTGTAATTGATCGAGATAAGTCATCACTGCGAGGAAGGGATACTTGTCTTAATAGTTACCTTGTTCAACTGTCGGTAGTCTTCACATCCAAAACGCCCATCTTTCTTCTTTCAAACCAAACCTGAGCACCCCCCAGGAGATCACATTGGTCTAAATGAAGCCCTTGCTCAACAACTTCTTGAAGTTGAGCATTTACCCTCTCGACTCCGCGGAGCCATTCTATACGGTGGGTAATAAAACTGGGGCGTGGTCCCGTTCACAAGATCTGATACGAAAGTCAATACCCTATCGTGGTGTTCATACCAGGAAGTCTTTAGGGACACAATACAAGAAACTCACGGCCACCGAACCGACTCAATCGAGGGTACGTGAGAGTGTCAATCCCTTGAGATGTTGCCTAGAAAGCTAAACCCCCTTTTACTAACCATTTTCATTCGCACGAAGAAATGAGATGATACGCACCGGATTGGGAAGTGTAGTCCACCAACCTCCCACACTAAAAACTTATCCTGTCCCCAGGTTGGCCAATGTTCAACAGTTTTAGCATTACAATCCAAAATCGCAAAATTGGGAGAAAAGCAATCATACCCATGAATCACCTCAACGTCACGCATTCTAAAATAACCAATCTACATAAGTGTTGCTTCCACACCATTCACCAAACAAGACCTATGTAACCATTTCAACTACCCCAGACTCACACCACCGGTGTAAAACAACAATAGGCATGTCAATTAATTCACAATGCAAATTTTAGACCAATTTGCAAATGATGAAGATACATATGAAAGTGGAGCCAGGGTCAAATTTACAGATGCCAGCATCACAACCAAAGATTACCTGTGATCATCATCAGGCGCCTCCGCTTCATATCTCCCAGAAAAGCGGAACATGGCCCCGATCTTTGTTCTGTCCCATTTCCCCTAACCAGTTGCGTATAGTGGCTATCCATTTTGGCCATCACCGTCTTGCCGTTGTTATGAACCACCATTATCGACCGCCACGTCCTCCAGAAAGCGGCCTCTTCTACTACATAACACCTCTACCCTCTAGCGAGATGTGGTTCTGTAACTTGGTTTGACAAACCCTCTTGAATGTGTCCAACCCCCCCACATCCAGAACACTCTCGGGTTTTCATGCTAGGTCTCTCGGGTAGTGTTGACCGTTGAGTCGGAGGTGGACCCGCCACACATCTGTAGTGCAGACTTGATTGGTCCGACTTGAGTAACCTCGCGAGCTCTGTCCGCTAGAGTGAGAACCATTAAACTCATTTCGCCTCCGCTTCGAAACCTTTTCGATGTCGATGTACGTGGTGAAGTCTTCTGCTTCATCCCTTCACCTCTCATCACAAAGTCTACCACCGAGCGTGAAGGATTGAGCCCCTGGTATCCGCAACCTGTAATGCCAGAAATCCGCAACTCTGACATCAACCCCTTCCACCAAACGGCGACTCCGTTCTTGGTGGAACTGAAAAAGTTGGGTGGCGTATCTGGATAGTTGTGCGCGAAATTTAGCCTCATCCGCATTAACTTTCATCCTCCCTTGCTCTAGACATCCAGAAACTCGCCCTTTTTCTCATCTCTCAAGATCCCTGGAATATATTCTCCATAAACCGGTAGAGAATGCTTCCCAAGTCATCGGTGGTGCCTCTGTTGGTTACACCTCACTATTTGACCCGCCACCACTTTTGGCGTTTCCCTTGAAACTGATGTCTCACGAACTCACCTCCAAACCGTTCTACTATACCCATACTTGTGTAGTAGCTCATGACAATCAACCAGAAAATCGTATGCATCCTCGATTCTGCGGCCCGTAAAAGACTGGGGTTTCAATTTTCAGAACTACTGAAAGTTCATGCTGATCAATTTTGTCTAATAGGCCGCGTAGTCGACTTGGAAATTTGCCTATTCCCAAGGATGGCATCCATGATCGGGGAGACATAGTAGCGGCAGTGTCGTACACTCTGAACCGGAGGGATTTTGGTGCGAACCCCTGGATGTCCTGACCCTGATCGGAATAACCCACTAAGATCAGCAGTACTTGGTTGATCATCTCTGGGGTAGGTTGGGGTGCATTTCCTCAGTCTGCTCCTTGTTCATTCTCCCCTTTCCTTCCCCCTCTCCTATCACCTCCTCGATCGTGGAGGATCAAACCGCACTATATCAAGATGGGCCTAGTTGCTTGTCCCTCTTCCTCTAGAGGAACGTCCTCCCACGACCTCCGTCCACGGCCTCTGCCGTGCTGCTTCTTCAGCTATCAAATCCCATGGCTGGCTCAGTCGTTTCTTGTTCTTTCCTGTTGTTGTTTGCTGTGCGCTGTCGTTGCTTCTATTACTACCTCTGCGAAATAATGGAGACGGTCAAATAACCAATCTCGATCGCCCAGATCCCAATTGGACCAAGTAGTAGACCGAAATGAAGAATGAAAGGTAAATTTCCTAAGTCTTATACCGCTCACGGAAAAGTAAAGCGTCCCCCTACCGTTCCTAAGACTCTACTAACCTGTTCTTGTTTGATGAGACCAACGAAACCATTCTCTGATACCAAGTTTGTCAGCGACCCAAAACCGACGCGACTGGCACCCACTTTAACCCTCCTAGGTGAGCGAACCACCCCTCTACAACTTAACATATCAGAATAAATATACTAACAGAAATAATGCGGAAACTTACTCATTAATAAATACAATTCAATACTTTATTATTATCCCAAAATCTGGAAGTCAGCATCAAAGACCATCTATTCTCAATTACTTAATAAGAATGTCTAAGAACAAAATAACTAAAAGCTAGTCCTGCCGGAAGTTCCAGGCATCAAGACTCGAAGAAGAATGAACCCAGTCCACCAACTGACGCATTAGCGCTCCCTGATTTTCCGGATGAGTTAAGACTGCTAAATGCGCTGTTGAGTTGAGTTGACGATACGTTTGCTGCAAAAAAAATCCCATAAACAAAACGGAACACATAAAAGTAGGGGGGCATACCACCCACGTACTGAGTAGATATCATCGCCAACTCAAATAGGGAACAGTATAACAATAATAATGTAATCCCACTACAATACTCACATGTAGCAATAACACATGTTCATCATAACTCCAAAAAAACCGAGTTCACACATGAGGACTCAAGCCTCATACCCTACTCATTTGTGATTAATTCATTAGAGGGAGTAATTCCATTTCTTTCAATCATTATTTTCTTCCTCTTGTGTCGGTACGTGACACTCCTAACCGATCCTCTCTTTCTATCCTGGTGCCGGACTGTGGCACTCCGATCCTCATTCTTCTGGTACCAGAACGTGGCCCCCGATCCATTTTATTCTAGCCTGTTTCGAACGTGACACTACCGCCCTCATATTCTATCCTTGTACCAGGAACGTGGCCCCGATCCCATTTATCTATCCTGGTTCGAGACTGACCGTCCGATCCTCAATATTCTACCTGGGTACCCGGAACGTGGCACCCGATCCATATTCTATCCTGGTGTCGGAACGTGACACTCAACGCTCCGATCCTCATATCTATCTGGTTACCGGAACGGGCACCCGATCCATATTCTATCCTTGTGTCGGAACGTGACCTCCGATCCTCAATATTCTATCCTGGTACCGTACCGGGGACGTGCACCGATCCTTGTGATCTATCCCTGGTTCGGAACGTGACACTAACACCTCATCCTCATGATTCTATCGGTATCCGTAACGGGTGGGCCACCGATCCATATCTATCCTGGTGTCGTAACTGTACACTTGCCCGATCCTCATATTCTATCCTGTACCGAACGTTGCCACCCGATCCCTAATTCCTCAAGCCTTCTTTTTACACTAGGCATATCATCTCCCTTATATAATTTATCAAGCCTTCGGTCCTACTAAGCATCCTCATTCTCATTCTCATTATAAATAGATCAAGTAATAGGTTCTTTCAGTTCAAGATTTGGGATTGATAACTTCATCATGCTTGTTTTAATTCATCACATTTTATAATCCCCTACATCATGCAGCATACACTTTAAGCACATAACACAGCACTGGGTTTACACTAGTATCACACATAATATTCACTTTAAGAGTCACTACGAATATCGTACATAAACCAGCACCATAACTACTCCACCGAAGAATTGATCAACAACTATCTTCTCAAAATCCTTGCTATCCTCTTCGTCTCTCTCTCTTGATCGATTCTCTCTCTCTCTTGCTTTCGTTTATTGATTCTTTATTCAAACCCTCTTTCTTTTACCCTAATTTAATATATAATTAAGAATAAAAATGGCACTAAGAACCCACTAATTAACTTAAGGTTACCTCTTCTTACCCCCCATACTTAGACCGTATTAACATTACCCTTATCAGCTTTATATTACATCCCGTAAAGGGTAAAGAAATCCGACCCGAACTGGGATGCGTAAGCCCGTGAAGGGCCGTCGCGCCCTGCGACGTCCGTCTGCTGTCCGTCCCAGGCCCGAGACTTGTTTTTAAGTGTATGCCTGTGACGGGCCGCGAGCCTGCGACGGTCCTCCGCCATTCCGGCATGACGTTCAGAGAGTCTATTTTCATTACCCAATTTCAGATTTTTAAGTGTTTTTGAACTGCCCACTCCACGACGGTCCGTCGTGCCCTTGACGGTCCTCGTCTGCCTTCGCGTCACATCTGACCCACGTTTTCCAGAATAAAATCTGTTGCGCAAAACGGACTAAACGGTGTTACCAATAACAAACTACAAATGAATTTAATTAGCATTACAATGTCTTCACCCAATACTAAGTTGAATGTAAAGAGAAAATTCACAATGAAATGTAACTAACAAAAACAAGACAATAATTGTATAGATGGGAGTTAAACTTGTACTTATATTCTGAATAATTATGTCATTTATAAGTGTATTAAACTATTTTGATTTGTCTCTCTAAGAACATGAGTGTGTTTGCAATATGTCTGATAGCCTATGTTATATGTATATTACAATTTTTTACATAAATTATCGTTGGTTGATATCACTATTAACAAGGAGGTGAAGTTTGTAATATTATATAACTGGTATTTGTTTCATGATTTAGATCTAATTCTGAAGACATATACTACTACAATTTTAATATACATTGGGCTATAGTTCCTATCTTCACGTTTTTGAATTTTAAGGTAAATATTTCTCCTACAATCAATATAACGTAACTAAATCCTTTAAAATTGAGATATAACAATTCAAACCTTCCAAACTGCCCCGCAACATTTTCAATATTTGTAGGACTACCTATCCAAACGAACACACATTCATAAACTTCAATATAATCATACTTTGAAAGCGTTTATAATGACTTTCAATGATGAGATATTGCTTCTGTCATTTTGATCATGTGGAAATTTTTGCTTAAATATATGTTGAATAAGTTTTGCGTTTTTATCTATTCTCCTTATCATCTTATTTTTGATAAAAATAGTATATATGGAGGGCATAAACTTGATCGGATGAGGATTAATTTAGATAAAATTCAAAAAAGCAGACTTCCAATAAAAGAAAAAGAGAGGAACTAACTAAGTGCTGAGAAAGAGACGAAGAATAAAAGAAATAACCAAACACACAAAGAAAGTAAGATAAATAGACGGACAAAGCCGAAGACGTAAAAGAACGAACAAGACGACAAAACGCACAAGAGTGAAAAGATAAATTTACCAAGGTTAAGAAAAAGGCAGTAAACTAATATAATTTTTAATTAAAAAAAATGTTACTATATTTAGTTAGAAAAAGTATGTTGACATAGATTGTAAATATTTTTATAATATAGCATATTTATGTCCTTTACACTTCAATTTATGTGATACTATTTGATTTGATACAATATTTAAGATATAATAATTTTTTAAAAATAATGCATATATAATTATCTAGTTATAAGTTAATAATTTAAACTAACAAAACAGAAATGATATTATATAAATTGAATAAAAGAAATAATACTCTTTTATTCCACACAATTTTCATGGCCAATGAGATATTTAACTTGTGCAACCTAAACCATAATTGTCGAAAAAATAATGATGAAGAACTAAACAAAATAGCTGGTAAACTGACTGTTTAAATTTAAAATAATCAATAAATAGTATATAATGTATATGATTCATATATACAATATACATATTATGTATTTGTTGTGTAATATTTATGTAGTTGACTAGAAAAAGTAAACTAAAAATTTACGGTATCCCGATATATTCATAATTATACATTCTTGGCCCGATAACTTATATGTCAAAAATCCCTTAACTTTGTTGTTCGGTGATACTTTAGACTCTAGTGATCCGATGGTAATCTGATACATGGTAAAGTTAAAAACGTTAGAAAACACTGGGGAAAAAATGGTACAATTAATGTTGTACTAAAACCGTTTACTTTTAGGTAACAGATCATTAAGCACCATAAATCAGCCCGTAATTGAATATTAATGGCAACATTTTTGAAATCAAAGTATTAATCATCTATTTGAAGTCTATTTAGCGTTTCAATCTGGCTTCCTTTAACATAATGTTGATCATTTCTAAGAATCCTTTGAAATCCTTAAGTACAGCTACCGGTCATTTGACAATACGAATACTATAATGTTCTCTTTATTTCTAATTGAATTTGGGTTTCCTCGCTTTTATTTTTTATTTTTTGATGCTTGGTTGAATATCTACCTTTTTGTTTTGTGAACGATGCCTCTTTCTCCAATATGTTCAATTACAAAACAATATATGATACTCTCTACGACCCTATCATGACAACTCTATACATGCGACAGCTAGCAAAACACGAGAAACATCTTACAATTGAATAAAAGACAATACAACAACTTATCTAATTACAAACTCGACCTAAGGGTATGAATTGAGCAAGTAAAGGTCTTTGGAAGCTGTGTAGATGCTTCTGCCCTCCCGTGGTGTTCGATTATGCATACAGTTTCCTTGCATAATCAGTCTGCTGAAGATACTCGCTCTCCTCCCCCCTGGAACTGTCACATTCATTGTCTTTAGGAATTGTTGTTAAAAAATTGACGCAAACCTTATGGGATGTGTTTGTATATTTTTGAATCTGGTACTTCATTGCTGAATTTTGGAAATAAACAACAATTATAACATATTGAAATATAAAACTAAATAACAAAACTAATAACTTACATGATACATGGTTTCAGTTTTCCACAGAATTCATTACTACATGAACAACAGTGATACCTGTCACTATCTATCAGTGAATTAACGAAAACATTAATAAACATTGATACATATCTCACAATGTCATCAGAACATCTCTAACACAATATACCACTATTCTCTATGTATCATCAATAAGTTGATGACACACTTTCTTAAATTTAATGATGATACAGTTAAAAAACACTTTTCAAAACATGTATCATACCTCACTAAACAACTATCCTTACGATACAGGATATCAGTTTTCAGAATCATACTACATGCAAAACAATGTGATAACATATCTACTACATGTATCAGCTTGACTAAACACTCTACCCCTGTTCTATATGTATCCTCAAGCACAGGTTTACGCTTTTACTAACACTTATTGAATGATACATTATAACATTTTTCAAACTTCATGGGGATACAATAAAATCTTATGAGACCCAACAAATTCATTATCCTGGATATTGTTAAATCCCAGATTTAACTCTTCAACTGCTGGGAGTGCTGGCAGATATCAAAACTGTTTGGCTAACAATTTGAATGGTTTTGCTTTAGTTCAGTCTTTTGGCTATACAAATGTTCTTCCACTTACCCAAAACTTCTCACATCCATCATCTAAAAGTGAGATTATTGACTTTAGCGACTTCAACAACGAAGTGAGACTGTACAACATTATGATAACGAACTATGCATAAACTTCACAACAACGTGATGAATCCCAGAATAAGAAGTAATTCCCCAAAAATTCTCTTTATACTTCATAAAGTTGTCCCGCAAACTAGGCTGGGTAAGTTAACAATGGAAATTAAAACAGTAAAACAGACCTGCGAGGTATCCAAACATGACGAGTACCAACAGAGCCTTTCCAAGTTTAGCACGACTATTTGTCGCAATCTGTAAAAGAATTAAATATGATCAAACCGATTAACATCTTTAACGTGAACACAAAGGAAATGTTAACTTTCACGAAAACAGCTAAGAGACTATTAATTGAGCTTCTTACCCCAGATTCTTGTTTGAATCCATCTGAAGAGCTCTGGCGTCATGCTAACCAGAACTGAACTTATGGCAGACCAAAATTGGTACAATTAAGAGAATTGTCCTGCTTCCTGAAATTTTTATTTTTTAAATTTCAAATTTTTTGATTTGGAAATTCAATTTCAACATTTGGTCTATTTATTTAAAATTAGTAATTTTGCATATTCAAAATCACAAATCTGATTTAAAAGTGTTGAGTGTTTAAATGGATAAAATTCAAATTCAAAACTCAAAAACCCATTTATAGGTTGTGTTATTAATGGAAAAACATAGGCATTAAAATGAATATTGTATATAGATAAGCTAAATGTAATATATCTAAAAACTTAACAAACTAAATTAAAAAAAAGGGATTATTCTTTTAAAAAAAGTAGGAAAATTAAGAATATAAAAATTATAGTTGTTATTTAAGTTATTATCCAAAAATAATCGTTATGTCACTTAGACTATGTTATAAAAAATTCCAATTTTCTTGATACGATTATAATATTTCATCCAATAAGAATTATCCGAAAATAATAAGTAATTCTCCATTTCTAATCATAAGTCTTCAATATTTTTTTTTTAAAAAAATATAAAATCCCTTTTATTAAGAAATAAGCTTAAATGATACTCCAATAACTATTTAAAAACTTGTGACCTAACAATTCCACGTTCAAATGCAATGAAAGTAAAGAAATTTCCATGATATTTCAATCAATTTTTTTAATAAAAAAAAGACAGTTTTTTTCTTTCAAAAACTCATAATCACCTTTGAGTTGTAGACCCCTCCAAACGACCCTATACTTGCTTGCCCAGACACGAACTTTTTTATTTTATTTATATTTTTCCGTCTCAATTTAAGTTAGAATTTGATCATAAATTTTATTTTTTTTATATCACGAAGTAATAATCTCAATTTTATATCTCTAACACACCAAAACATCAAAAATATTTACAATTTTTTATAAAAAATAAATAAACGCTCTCGCTGAAAGAAATGAAATAATAAGGACCCTGGAGGCGTAAGATCAACCCGGGCTATCTCCCACGCACAAGGCAGTGAGATTGGCGAGAGGCGGAAAGTGAATGTGGATTACATTAGACGCGAAAGTGTCTCAGTAGAATAATACTATTTGGTTTAGTCTACAAGTCAACTCTAATAATTATCTAGTGCAGCAGCAGACCACTGGAAGTTAATGTTCCTATTGGTAAATAAAATTCTCTTACCCAATGAAAACCTAACACGTGTCATGATATATTAGCGTATTATACAAGAGCGTGTTCCTTCTAGCGTACAATTAGAAACGTATTTCATAAGGCAACAAAAATATCGCTCTCTCTAAAACCCGAATAGTTCATAGTGATAGTGTGTGTGTTAGGGTTTTTGACATAACTGAGAAATTTTTTGTGAAAAAATTGAATCGCTGCGCTGCAATGGACATTGAAATCGAAGAAATTTCTGCTCATGATGGTTCTGTGAAGGTTAAAGACAACAAGGTATTTTGAATTCCTCATTTTTTGTGTTTTTTTTTTCGTTTTTTTGATTGATGATTGATCACGATTGATTTATGATTGGATTTTGGTTGGATTAATCGTTGTGTATAATTGATCGCGAACTTTAGTAAGAGTTGCATTTTTAGTGTTGTTTCCATGAATGTTGTTGTTAGTATTGAAGTATGATCATCGAAGAATTGTGATTGTGAATCATTTTTAATTGAAGAAATGAATTTTGGAAATTGTTGTCTATAAGAATGGGTAAGGTTTGCGAACATTCTATTCTATCCTCGTTAGATCATACTCCTGGGCATGGGCAGGGGATTAGGGTTATAGAAAGTGATTTTGAAATTGTGCATGCAGTAATTGATGATTTCTATGCTTCAGAAATGTTTACGATTTGAATATCCGAAGGTCATTTTCATTTGCTTTACATATATGGTTTGTTTTAACTTACAGGAGGTTGTGACTGAGGATAATCCAGATACTGTAGCTGGTTCCACACCTGGATCTACCGACTCCGGCAATAAGAACAGTTCCAATTTAGACATTACATTTCATGAGGATGAGAATGACGGAGATGATGGGTTGGATGATTGTGATGATATGTCAAACTATGATGATGATGACGACGACTATATGTATTATGATGATGAGGAAGATGAATGTGATTACTTGAGTATGCAAGCACAATTTGATAATGTTGATTTGCCCGCTGGTGTTGAGGCAACAGTTTCTTGGTTAAATGAACCTGCTCCTGGTTCAAAAGTGTCTTCCCAAGCTAGCTCTTCAAGTCATCTAGCAGGTGCTCAGACATTGAATCCTACACTTCCTGAGCATGCAAGTAGTAGCTTTGCTCAGGTCCCTGCTTCAAGCAGTTCTCTGGTGTCTGGAGGATCAAATTCCTGTGGGAAGGAAGAGGTAACTGAAGATGAACTCATGAAAAAGTATCACAGTTTTAAGCATTTTGATGTGGTAGAGGACTTCTCAGATCATCATTACAGTAACTTAGGCGTCAAGGGACAACAGGTAACTTGTAAGGGAATTTCTTGTGCTTTGCAGGTCATTTTCTGCTAATTTGGTTGTTTGTTAAATCATGAATGTGATCTGTGCTGTTACTTTTTTAACAGCCACCTAAGGCCTGGAGTAAGAAAGTTCAGGATGAGTGGAAAATATTGGAAAATGATTTACCTGGTGAGTCAGATGCTGTTAGTTAGTGACTTCATTTTTTTATCTGTTGGTTTCGTATTTCAAATCTTGGTTTATGTAACAATTTTTTCTTGCTGTAGAAGTCTTGTGAAAGTGGTATTTTTCTCAGTCTAGCCTTCTTAACCTTCTTGTGCTGGCTATAATGGTAAATGCAGCAATTGACTCATGTGATATGTGTGATTCATGAAAAGATGGTGTGTTTCTGATGACATCCACTACAATTTATATTTTGACACATTGTTTTGTCACAAGTAAATAGCGATTCTTGCTCTCCACCTGGTTTCCCCCACCTCAACTCTTTATCCGCTGCTAAACTTTGGACTCTATCCTGTTAGGGACATGTTGTACATTTTATCTGGAATAATAGGGAATTTTGTGTGAATTTGATTCTATGGAATGTTCCCTCATTGGTAGACTGCTGTAAATCTATTTGACCCGTTTGAGGATTTATGTTGAACTCATTCTCTCTCTCTTCTTCAGATACAATATATGTAAGGGTCTACGAAGCAAGGATGGATCTCCTTAGGGCTGTCATCATTGGGCCACAAGGCACTCCATACCATGATGGTCTCTTTGTCTTTGATGTCCTGTTCCCTCAAAATTACCCTGATGTTCCACCAGTATGTATTGGAGTCTTGTTTTTTTTCTCATTTTGTAGCATGGAATTATAAATATATTTATTTACATATTTTCCCTTTTCATTAGATGGTTTACTACTATTCTGGTGGTTTGAGACTGAATCCCAACTTGTATGATTGTGGAAAAGTCTGTCTCAGTCTTCTGAACACTTGGACTGGTAAAGGTAACGAGAGGTGGATGCCCAATTCATCGACCATGCTGCAAGTCTTGGTTTCCATACAAGCTTTAATTTTGAATTCAAAGCCTTTCTTTAATGAGCCTGGATATGAAGCTTCATATGCTGGACCTGAGGGACAGAGGAGATCTAACTCTTACAATGAAGATGCTTTTGTTCTATCTTTGAAAACAATGACATATACGTTGAGGAGGCCACCAAAGGTATGATGTTGGATCATTTTCTTTACTTCTACTTCATTCAATAATTCTGTTGAAAAGTAACAACCAATTGTACTCAAACTGTAGTCCAAGAATGTCTTTTCTGTTGAATTTCTGGATCTCCTGAGATTTCGCCGACTTCTTAATGACTAATTTAGTTGTTTATTGTAACTTAATGCCGTCCTTTTCATTCTTTTTGTTAATTGGTGTCACATTTAATCTGTCTGCAATACTGGTAACACAGGTTTATCTGGGAAGAAGCGATCTAAAACCTACTTCATCCTTAATATCAGTTTGCATCTTATGTTGTTTTGTTGTCTGTAATTTTTCTGCTTGCATATAGTCAGTAAAGTAATATAGGAAGAAGGTAAGGGTAGTTCTCAGTGTTAGGTACATGCGGGTGAAAAGAAGTTGGTTTAGCTCTGTGGCTGGGTCTTAGTAAGTGATGTTTCAATTTGTTATTGTAAGTTGAATTTTTTCTGCTTAGGTTCCTCAACATTGGGAACCAAGTGCAGAAAGTATCTGGTTTCGGAAACAAGGTTGGACGTGGTGGTATAATTTCTTTCGACTACTTAAATAGCTATATTCCAATGGAAAAGCTATTAAGTTGAAAACAAAACTTATTCTACTCTTGTTCATGTTTATCCAAGCAAACATATTTTAAAACAAATGGATTATCAAAACATTTTAACTATATAGTTGAGCAATTTCTTCAACTAGTTTTGCAGTTGGAGTGATAATGGATAATGGGGCAAATAACTAATCTTGAGAACTCTTTTTAAGTATGCATCTTTATCTCGAGGCTACTTGTGATAGTATTCTTTATTACGATAGATTGATACTTTTTAACTAATTGTTTATTTTGCATGCAGCATTTTGAAGACCTTGTCAAAGGTCATTTCCGTTGCCATGCTGTAGACATTCTCTCTGCATGCAAGGCATATATAGAAGGAGCTCCAGTTGGTTCAGTGGTCAACGGAGTAGTCCAGGATCTTAGTGCAACTGCAGAGAAGAGCTCAGTAACATTCAGAGAATCAGTATCCAGAATGAAGAATGGTCTTATATCCCTTTTCACTAAGAATGGTGCCAATGATTGTGACCGGTTTCGCGCCTAAGCCTACAAGGATTGATCAACTAAATTACACCTTTTCATATGAAAATCACATGTTGCTCTTGCAGAATGGTCCATTTTCGATTGCTTGATTCCCCCTCCACTCACAGTTTCGTGTACATAATAGCTCTAATTTTTTTAATCTAAGATAAAACCGTATGTCTTTGTGCTGCTGTAGTAGGAAGTTGGCTTATTGTAAGTGGAAATGAAATGGCAGAAGGGATCTAGAGCTTATTCTGGACATATACTTTTATAGAGAATTGATCATAATATCTTAATATTCCAGAGAACATAACTGTGTCTATTTCTTTCCAATGGTGCTCTTGAGTTTATTCAAATAATTTTACATCATACATTTTTGTGATTTGCACTCAGTGTGCCTTCGCTGTATATTCTTTAAATTTCTTTCCAATAGCGAGAGGCCATGGATGTTTACCCTGGATCAACGCAACAGCAAGTCTGCATCTTTCATCAAAACGATCAAAAAGAGAGATATTTGTTATAAAACTTTATCTATAGCTACTAGTTGTATAAAGTAAATACATATTTACATGTTTGAGATATTGAAAAAATATGCTCAATAGAAAACTGAATTATTAGAAATAAGATAACAATTTAAACTTGTTAGTAACAATTTGGCGATGTATATTTCTGTTGATAGCAATATATCAATCTCGATAACATTATATTTTGGGGCCTAATTTAATTCAAAATCTCCTTCCTCGAACCCCATGTATAGTGAAAGTTTAGTTTAGGACACCAGACTGCCCGGAGAGAAGAAAGATATAACTGAAAATGAAAAATTGTTTAAATCCATTCCTCATGATATCATTTATACGTTTGAGAAGCAGAGTGAAAAAACTACAAACAAATCATCGTACAATATCTGAGTAATACAGCAGCGTGTGATGCTGATAAATAACATCTAGGAATGGAGTGGAACAGCTACAATCTTGTCGTAGGATCGATGGAATTTATACACAACACATAACAATTCGCGATACATACTCATAATTAGTTGGAAATGTACATTGCAATTTGGCTTCACCACCAAAATAACTCAACTTCTGATGTTCACAGGACTGCATAAATCTGAGATTAAAGGAAAAAATTAACAGTTACAGAGTTGACAGATTAATCGTTTCTATCAAATTTACAATCAGAAATGTTGATGAAGTTACCAGCATGAAGAAAAGGAGGAGTAAACTTATGGATCGTCATGGGAGCATTCTGTTAGTTCAGAACTCAGCATGTGATGGAGGAGGAAATCTACTCGCTGGCTCCGAGTCTTAGTGCTGTGTAATGAAAGAAGTTGCCAGTCAGATAAATGGTTTACATAAAGTTTTTCCCAGATTTCAACATTAGTCAATCAAACTTACCCAACATTACGTCTCCGCTCACTTCTTGACTCCTGAATTACACAAAAAGAATTCAGGTTCACATGAGTACATATTATTAACAAAGACGACACTGTTAACTGTTTAGTAATGGAAAAAAGAGATGTAGATCTCCGAGATTAGTACCACTTGGTTTGTTTAATGAGGACTTGGTTCAAGACTAAAGGATCAAACAGAGGGTAGGCTAGTAGAAAGACGAAAAGTCTAGAACTGTTGTGAGGATTATAGAGTGATGAAAAAGGTTAGAATACTATTTAGTATGTTCTGATAAGTGCTGTTTTGTGTAAATGTAGATTTGAATGCCGAGGGATTAAAAAATAGGAGGAAGTGAGGAAAGGTAAATAAACAGGGTTTACAGTAGGGAAAAAGAAACAAATTATACTCGGAGTTTAGGTTCGTGACATTTGTTGGAGTCATTTCCATGTGCTACAGTAGTTAGCAGTGATATTTTTGTCAATGATTTGAATAAAATGTTCTGTTTATTCTTTTTTGAAGAGTGACCAAGGCTGGTAGATCATGAAGGAATTGGTCTCTTTCTGAACTTCACTGGCTATAAATTTCACGAGTGTAAATAATAAATAGCATTTCTATGATGAAACGAAGAACTCCAACAACTCGCTAGAGTCTGCCAAGATGTTCCTGTCTGCAAATGAATACGCTAGTAATAATAGACTCGCTGCATGAGAACCAGCTGATGCAGGCTCATAAACTAACCTTGTCATCACCATCCGCACAGTTTGCTGCAGCCTCTAGATCCATTTCTGCTTGGAAAGCTTCCAAGACAAATGCTACAATCTGAAAAGAGTCCAAGCAAAGGTTAAGTAATCGTTTATCAATTATCATTTATTGATGAAGTGTTTGTTTGTCGTTTCAGCACTGGTCTTTGCTATAGGGCTATACTGAGTATAAGCACACAGGATAGAAGAAAGTGTTCGAACACAAAAGAAAAGTAATGATAAGATCAATTAAAAAGATGCAGTATTACAACTTCTGTAATTTTAAGTTTCTAAAATATACCCCTACATGGATTTCATTTTAAAAAAAAAAACTATTTTTCACTTCCGTTAGACGAAAAAGGGTATTTTTGGGCCACTTTTTTTAAAACGAGGGGTAGATCAACTCTAAATTGCTTAGTTGAGATGTCTGACATGGCTCGGTAATGTGTAAACATATTTAATTGATATCTTCTCAGATGTAACATACTGTAAAGGAACTAAATCCCTTCCACTTCTAGAGCCCAGATTTTGCAAAAAGTAGACATGGATACTTACCAAATTCAACAGCCACAAAACTGAGATAAGATAGAAGCTGACGAAGTAGACATAAGTCCAGGCAGTCCCCGTTAGTTCCTTGTAGCTCTGAAATGTTTAGGCAATTATTATCAGCTGTCAAAATGGCATTAATCATCTCGATACTCTTTACATTAGCACATTAAAGCAGAATGCATGAAGGATGCAACAACTTGTAACAACTAAGATCTTACTACATGTTACTCAAAGTTATTAATAAGTTCTCAACATTCATTGAATCCTCACATAATTTATACTTGTAAAGAAAGTCCAGTTTGAGCACGTACAGGTTAAACGTACAGGTTAACCCTCAAAAAAGCACCAAGAGAAACCAAACAAATGACTTACAGAATACAAACAATAAAAGAAACAAGATTTGTGATATTGATAGAACATTGATATTTCAACCACATACAGAAGGATAATCAATAGTATTTGCATGGCACAAATCACTCAAACATCTAGCCAAGTGTCTTTGACTTCTGTCTGTTTGGTGTGCACACATTAAGCAAACAAAAAGAAACTCTCCTCTCTCAAAATTGTTAATCACCTCATACATAATAATTACAATCTCAAAGCTGAGGAAATATTCTTGAATAACAGAAATATCTACAGTATATGTTCTTGTGCATATAAACATTATGAAAGAATCTGAGCATTATCCTAATTGTTGAATAGTCTTAGATTAGCGTACAACCTTTGAAAACCATTACATAGTTGTCCAGGATATTGTATATCTACAATATCTCCCCGCATACGTAACCTGATTATAGAGTTCATGAACCCCACTTTAAAGTGTCTATAAAGGTCTACCAAGAATAGGGTCAGATACATGCTAAAATACTTGATTATTTGTTATTGCTATTTGTTATCTTCTTAGTTGTTTCCAGCATGACTTATTCACTACTATAGTTGCTATAAGTACTTGATTTTTGATAGGCTTTACTTGAGCCAAGGGTCTATCAAACCAATCTCTCAACCTTCAACAAATATGGGTAAGGCTGCATGCACACCACCCTCCCCAGACCCCACTTGTGGGATTACACTGTTGTTATTGTCCAGTACTCCAGAACCATAGAAAATCCAAATCCAAATGATGTTCGCACTGTAAACCTCTTACAAATATGTTTATTATCTATAAGTGAATGCACATGGATGTTAGTTTTTCGTCTCTAGGGTTCTCATTTCATAAAACCACAATTTCATCTCAATTGTCTAGGTGAATCTTTCCTCAAACGAATTCATTTTACACTCTGTAAAGACATGTGTCACAGAACTGAGGAAACACAACAAAATTAGAAAAGGACAGCCACTTAAGGATTAGGCTACGCTCCAGTGACCAAAGTCATCATCCGTAGAACCTATTTTGAAGGTGTCCTATTGGTTCCTTTAAGTTTTCCTTTAAAGGTAAGAAAAATACACGACTGATCTATGAAGAATATGCATCATAAAAGATGACCATACATATAAAAGATAGTTCTTCAAAGAGGTAATTGAGAAAATCCTAAAATCACGATACCTGCATCCACACTTGCCAATTTCCCATCACCAATATGTTGAAAACTGTGACCATGCCACTTGGATAGTCATTGAAGTTAAAAAGCAAATAGCTTGGATTGTCAAGAAAACAAAGTTGATCGACCTCCAAGTGGGAACACTACAAGAATATGCAACAATAAAATATGGATCTTCATATTAAATGATAAAATTGTTTCTCCCAAGAAGATTATTATGAAATGACAAAAAGTTGTCCCCTTGCCCTTTATTTTTCTGTAGAATGCTCTAATTTCACCATTGACAAAAGGATACTCATTATCAGAAAGCTCAGTTTGGGCTAAATTGGGGTTTCCAGCGTTGACAATCCCCCCAAAGATCTGCACAAGTTAAAAAAAGTAACTAAGGGTGAAAAGGAAGAAAAAGAATAGGAAAAGAGTAGACACACAATACTTCAACATCGATAAAGAAAATGCGAGTAAAAGCTATTTCAGTTTCTTGTATGATGCCATATTGACTAAGACCTACAGGCAAAGGCAATCTAACAGAGAGAAAAATAAATTTAATGACAAAGAGAACTTCACAAAGATTAAAAACAGAGTTCAGACGAGAGGAATAAAATCTTAATGGAGTTATCAGCATAGTAATAGGCTAATAGCAACAACAAAGGTCAAATATACCTGTAAACCAAGAGAGCAATAAAAGCACAAGATGCAGAATATGGTCCCCAAGTACGGCATCAGACTTGGTATGAGGGTCAAAAATGTGGCAACAAAAGCACGATATCGCTCTACGTGCAGCAAGAGTCTCATTAATCGTAACATTCTTGCGATAAGAAGATAACGAATCCTGTAAGCATCATAGACACAGAAGCATTTAGTCTATCCATAAGAAAGGAGTGCTAAATTGTAAAACATCAGAAAGAGAAGACACTGAGAAAACTCTAAGCACCCAATAATGGGTTTCTCATTCTCTTACAGACGCATTCTAATTAAGAAACCATACTCCCAATAAGGGGTTCCTCATTCTCTTACAGATGCATTCTAAGTGAATAATCTATGTGATTTCTTTTTCAAGTACAAAAAATCTAGATTTGTATGAATTTACAAACATATTCACTTGATATTTTGACCACTTATCATCCTTTTGGAGACCATAAAAAGCAAATAATGTATTATGGTCAATCCAGGTTCATCATCATTATAAGCAAAGGTCATACAAGCCACAAAAGGATAATTAAGAATTTTTCTAATCATTCTCTAGCTATAATATCTAAATCTTATTAACGCCTCACTTCAAGAATAGCATCCAGAAGTCAGAACACAGCACATAGACAAAAAAAGAATCATAGACCCATCCTTTTGAGGAAGAAAAACAGAAATCAAATCATGGAGCCAAGCATCTTTTTCTTGCCTCCAAAAAGTCTTTTACTTGTACATGGTAATATATTCAGCAAAATAATTTAAGTACTCAAGAATTGCCAGAAACAAGAGCAGACAATTTGGCAGAATTGCAAGAGCAAAACAATTTAGAGGCCTTTACCATTCTCCATTGGACAAAAAGGTCAGATCATCAGGGGCTACAAAAGTAGCTGTTTCTCCAATAACTGTGAAAATCGAATTCATCCGTTAAACCAGTTAAATCCAGTAAGTGCAGAAAAATAGCTATCTCACTATGTGCAGAAAAGTGAGAAGTGTCAATTAATGCAAAGAACTTGACAAGCAGTAGCACTGTTGACTAGGTTCACATTATTATTAGAAAAAAAAGATCACTCTTAAACACCAAGAAAAAATATAGGCAGTAGTGCACCGTATTTTAGAAAAGACAAACAACCACCTCTAATAAATGAAGTGAAATCATGGAATTGGACGTATCCTCAGAGAATTCCTTATTTCTTGACCTCTATCATTACTGTTAATATCTCTGAAGATATGACCTTTGGGTCTAACTCAACCGCAAAAACGAACCCATGCGGCGAGGATTACCCAAGACCAAAACCACAACTGTTCCCTCAACTAATGTGGGACTTAACACTCCCAAATGCTCAGGACTCAACTGGAGGGTGGGTTAAGGCCTCCAAAATTGTGTAACACAACAATAGGGACCAATGGGTCTGGCTCTGATACCATGAGAAGAAAATGGACCCTGGGCGCAACTCAGCCCTCAAAAACTAACCCGTGAATTGAGGATTGACCAGGACCATAATCACAGTCCATTCCCTAAACCAACATGAGACTTAAAAAAACTACAAGCGTTATCAAACAAAGGTGAGGTAATATAGCGTATTTCAAATGACACTTTCAGATACAGCCTTACATATGTTATAAATTGAATATAAAGAGAGAGATCTGAAATACAATTATGAGCCAAACAATTTGAAATGTCAATCCAAGTGCCAACACAGTACTTGATATAAAATTTAATCAAGAGAATTCAGGCTTCAAAACTTTTGAAACCTACCAATGACCCAAGTGACGATAAAATCAAATTGATTTTGACCATCCCTCCAATAGTTCTCAAAACCGTAAGTGTACACTTTTAGTGCCATCTCGATAACATACAGCCAGCCTGTGCAACAAAATAGAAAATGGTAAAATCCCAATATGCTCAACCCAAAGAGTATGCACAACACCACAATTTTAAGATGACAGTTGTGAAGAACAATGCTTGATGTCAAAAGAGGCACCACCATAATGATAGGATAAGAAATTTAAATTTCCATATAAATTACTTAAAGTATACAAGGTCATTACACATAAATTGACTGTAGAAGACAACTGCCAAGTCTAAGGATGAGAAGACAAAGTATCTAATTATTTAATATCAATACTCTTGCCCTTTCCCCTAGTGTCTTTATGCCTTGAAGAGAAATTTCATTTTTTTCCCAAGCTCTAAGCAGGACGAGAACGGCTTAACTTTTGCTAGTTATCAGTAGGATTATTTGATGGTCAAAAGAGTGTAAAACTGCTTTTGGCTACATGAATCTAAAGAGGTTCAGAAGCAACAAGAGACTGCATAACAAGAGAATATTGTTGCTAATCTAGCTTGGTATTTTCAGTTAGGTTAAACATTTTTCAGGCATCTTAAGTGAGACGATAAAAAAAAGAAAGGAACATCCATAAGCCTTTTTTTAAAATAAAATAATGGTAATAGTTATATAAACATCAACAGGTATACTACACAAAACTGTATAGCCCCTAAAAAGTAAGGCTTAATTACAACAAGGGATCCAATCTACTTTGCTACTTACAGACTATCTAAAACATCAAAAATATCTTCAGTTTGTATTAACTTTTCCCGTTTACACCAAAAAAAAAAAGGCTTAAGAATGAACTTCTGGATGTTGCATTGCTTGTCCTTAAAACATCTATGATTCCTTTCTCCCCAAACAAACCACCAAATATATGCTGGGATAATCTTCCACTTAACCCTCCTTTTCTTGTTATATCATTTTAACACCTTCTTAATGCTTCCTGCCTCCGGGCATCACCTACTTAATTTTCCTTAGGTTGATAAAATAAATTCCATAACTGATCTGCATTTGGAGCATAGTTGAATTCCTCTCTTAGTGAACATCCATGAGCCATAATGTGGGTTCTTTGGAGAGAGCTATGAGACCATTTGAAGGGGCTGAACAAAAATCTCAGTATTGTAATGGGAACTTGAACCTAGGACCCTACAGGTTTTTCCTGTACCTATCAACTAGTTGGTGCTTCAAGTGTAAGCACTCAGGGGAGGACGTGGATCATCTCTTACTACATTGATAGGTAACGTCACATCTGTGGTGAGAACTAAATGGATGGCTCGTCAGTTCAAGAATCACTTGAGTATTGTGAAGGATGCCTTATTCAGTGGGGTCTTTAGAGGACAGAAGAGCAGACATGGGATTTTGCTCTATAGGCACTTATGTAAATCGTATAGAGGGAAAGGAATAGGAGAACTTTTGAACGGAAAGAAGATGAGTTTCTACATCTGAGGAATAGCCTCCTACTTTAATGTCTTTTTGACGAAACCATGAGGTTACTATTTGTATAGAATATTGCGTGTGTCTAGTAGAGAACCATATCTTTCTGTAACTTCTCTATTTTTGGTGTACCTACTGTATACAAAAGGTGGTACACGGTTAAGAACTGATTTAACAATATTAAAGTCAAATCTCAAGAACTTAAATAAGAAATCCTACTCAACCAAGATAATTCCTAGGACAAAGGAAAAGTTTTAATATTTGACATATCAAATAAAAATGCAAAATACAACCAACAAAATTCAGAAGCTGTATATTTATATCTTCTCTATCTTAAACTAATTAACCCTCTAGTAGGTATGGTTGATATATTTAATGCAAACGGCAACCAGAGCTGATACCACTAACATAAAACCATCTGGATAACTTTCTACCTATTGGGGCAAACCTAGAACCAAAATCAGATGAATAAAACAGCACATATCAAATTTCTAGAAATATTGGTGCCAAGCCCTGGAATTCGTCATGGGACTTACCAAATGTGAACTCCACCTTCTGCCAAAAGGTTTGACCTGAGTTGTTCTGTATATCGAGCTAGAATTCACCAACAACAGAACAAGTCAGTGAGCTTCATACTGAACTTAGAAAAGATGTAAGCAAAAACAATGTGAAAAGTGGGGGATATTTCTTCAGTGTTAGTCCTCATCTCAGGTATTTTATTATACTTAAAAGCACAAAATTCACCTCCAAACAAAAGATTTCCTCATTAACATCCATGAAAGTAAGAAATAAGTGAAACATCAAGCATATGAGGATCTTGATTTATTAATTTTTGGGTGAGACTGTTGATTCTTTCCTCAAAACTCAGTTGGTCAGTAAGATGTGCCAGTCCTTTCAAATATAAATGATTTGGAAGAGGAGGTTTCTCTGAGGTACTTGGGCAGAAAATTGTTTGGTTTCACTATGTTATTCTAATCAGACATAGAAGAACAACCCCACCTCCTTGCTGTTGCATCCACACAATACTGAAAGCACCAGACAGAAAACAAAGTAGAAAGGATAAAAGTTCCTTGGTTGTTCAGGTTCAATGTTCAGCTCATGTTTGGGTGGAGTCAGGAGGTACTCATCCTTATAACAAAGGGAAGGATGCCAGTCATGCCACACTAAGCTTGATTCAAGATCACAGTTTTAACCATTGGGTAGTTGCTAGTTATGACTTGGTCATGGGATCAGTGGTTGGTAATTTAATCATAACGTATATTCTCCATTTCATTTTACTTCATAGACATGATGTTTCAACAATTAACAGATCAGATACCAAAAGGAGTTAGTATCACTTCATAAGTTCAAATTAGACAACCACTAACAGACCTATATACTGGGGCTACCTTAAGCATAGAAATATGATCCATTTGCATCCAAAATCCAACTAGAAATTGTACAGAGTTTGATTCATACCGTGGTTTCAATAATAACAGCAACAAGATTGACCAGGAGAACGGACACTATTATGTACTCAAACGTATCGCCACGGACAAAGTCTCTCAACTTCTCAGATGCTGCTGAATGATAGAAATTTGGACATGCTTCAAAGATTGGCAGCTGCAATAGAAAACAGAACATGAAGGATTCTCTGGTATAACCTTCAAACTGTAATTGAAAGGGTAAATGTACTCACTGAATCTTCCTTCTGAAATCTTAGTCCGATTGCAGTGCACAGATCGGCAAATTCTTCCAAATTTATCTGCATTTGACACAGAGAGAATTCATGAGAAGAGTGAAAACAAAAATGAAGATGGGATTTTTAGTGACTGAGAAGATTTCATTCATGAAAAGGATCAGATTCCTATAATTCAGACAATCCATCTGGTTCCACGAATAAATATGAGAAACTTGAAGTTTTTAGACTCGAGAGATCTAACAAACTTGAAATGGTAAGGTACAAGATAGATGTGCTTATTGTTTAAAATCAAGCTCTGGTGCTAAGTCATTCAACTTCATCACCAATTTCAAGAAGACACCAAGTATTGATAGGATTCGCAAGTACCTTAAAGTCACCAGTATCATCCAGCTCATTGAATATTGACTCAAAATCATCTCCTGATATTTTTGGCAATGTCCTGAAGACATTTAATGATAATGTATCAGTGTCTACTGTGGAACCTTGATAGATATACGTGAAAGAAAAAGTGCAGGACATATTTATGATGCCAAGGAGAAGATAACATAAGTCAATACCAACAAAGCAGTATCTCAAAACAGGAAGAGACAAGAAATATAATTATATAACATAAATCAATACCAACAGAGAAATCATAGATGTTTTGAGAATAGGAACGACAACATGCAGAAAGTCAAGCTTAAGTGTATTTTGTTGTTCTGTTTTTGGTGTACAAATGTCTATTCCAAGAAGACTGAGTCAATCATAGAAGTATTAGGGTCCATATAGATTTTGGTTCAGCTTTGGGGTAGAATTTACTTCCATTCTACTTATTTGTAAATATAGTTTTTTCAGTACTACCTAAGTAGACTTGAATACAAATGTAACCAGTTTCAAAGAAAAAAATAAAAAACTTTACAGACAGCATGTTGATCTGGATTTTGTAAAACAGCTTTATCCAGTTCAAGTTGTGACTGCTAGGTCAATTTCAGTTTCAAGGAAGGCAGTAAGATCCACACCACAAAAAGAAGACAATTAGTGAAAACAACTGGAGCATAGCTGCAGAATCTCTATGTGTCAGAAATGCATTGCAAGGTCATGTGGAGAATGAACTTTACCTGTATTTGTTAAGTTCCTCAAACAGAAGGATACATTGCTTCTTGTCGAGGACCCCAGTGTTCTGCCAATGACAAAACAATACAACTTTAAAAGGAATGTCAACCAATACGTTTAAGGACACACAAAAACCATTTTGAATCTAATATTTAAGATCAAATTTGGTGGATCTTTTGACATTATATCTCTAGATAGTAAGGTAGGGGGAAGAAGTTCATAAATCAAAATACTTAATTAAATTCTTGAATACAACAGAAATCTATGAAAGTATTTAATCCTTTTCCATTAGTTCTTTCTGCCTGCACCCTCTGTTGCTCTCTCTCTCTATACCTATGCATACTTACATACAGTTATTCATGTTCAAACGGGCCGGACCAGCACTTAAAATGGATCACAGGCTAGGCTGGGCCAGTTACTGCTTTAAATGGTCCATGGGACAATGGCCATTGACAAACAAATCCAGTACTTAAAATGGTCTGCATGGGTCCAATTATATATAGATAGGTAGAGCCCGTACAAAATTGGGTCCCCAACACATTTACATGTCCAACTTCCACTTTGTTGTGTTAAATATATTTTTCTGTAAAAATTATTAATAGTAAATTGTAATTTAAAATATTAATGCGGATACCAAAATTTGAAGAAAAGGAAAACCACAACTTTTATTAAATATAAAGGAGTTTAAACTACAATCACATGAAAGTTGAAACATAAAATTTGAATGTCATCACACGGAATCAACTAAAACTTGAAAACAATAACTCTTTCTCACCTGGCCAGGCTAACCTGTATATTGGTTACTGGTACCAGGCTAGTTCACTTAAAATAGGACAGACAGATACTTAAAAGCCTATTGTCTTCATTCATGAAAGAGAAGCAAGGAAGAAAGTATCAAACTCTATTATGTCTTTTAAACACCTACGCCAGTTGATCTACCTGTTTCTGCATATGAGTGTACCAGAAGGTGTTTGTCCAATGGAATCATGTGGAACTGTACCAACTACCTTTTTCTAGTTCTCAAAATAATCTATCTTCTAATACTGAAAAAGAAAATTCACATCACATTAATAGAATTATTACTTTATCAAGAAAACATAATCCCTCTTCGTTTTGGTGCTAGATTACATGTGCTCTAAATTTGATCTGTGGAGCAGAAAGGCAGGCAACTACATATGCTATACTGAAAGCTTACATGATATTTGAGAGTGAGAAGATTTCTATTGACTGCAATTACTGCCACTCT
Source organism: Solanum habrochaites (assembly GCA_027704765.1). NCBI lineage: Eukaryota > Viridiplantae > Streptophyta > Magnoliopsida > Solanales > Solanaceae > Solanum > Solanum habrochaites. The sequence goes on from JAKWJA010002495.1 coordinate 65,023,554, forward strand.
TTGGGAAAAGTAAGAACAAGGATAGAAGCTTCTCTTTCATGGGTAAAAGGAAGGAAGAGAAGGATATTTAATACATGTAAACCACAGAAACTTAATAGGAGAACAAGTTATGAAGTATCGACTCACGCTGTCATCAATCAAGCTAAATGCTTTCTTCAAAGTCCTTAGCTTCCGACGATCTTTTTCAGCTACTTGTTTTACAAGCTACACCAAAAGAGAAAAAAATAAATCTATAAATATATACGTGCAAAATGAAGAATCTACAGGAAAAGTACGAGCTATGGAAACAATAACATGATGGCAATGATTTCCAATAGCTCGAAGCAAAACAATGGAAGACCTTACCTCACTTTTGAAGCTATCATATACAACAGCAAGAACTAAGTTGGTAACAAAGTAAACGCCCAATAGCACGTACAGAACAAAAAACAAGCAATACCACCGTGATTCCCTGAAAGGAAAAATACAAACTACAGGTTTCAAGACGAAAATAAATGCAAACACTAAGTAAGCAAGCTTGACGACAAGAGCAAAATGTATTCAGATGGTGCTCTTGTTATGAAGGTGAGAGACACCTATCTTTAATTGTAGCCAAAAACATAACCAAAATTCAGAGATTTAAATGGAAAAAACCAATCCTGTTTTTTTACACGCAAAGCTTCTACTGCTAGGTAAACTTCAACGATATTATAGCAATTATTTTAAAGGGATCTAAAGACAATTTTCCAAGGCACTCACTTGTATGCAGGAATCCAGACATCTGGGTTGTTTGATGTGGTGAATAAAACAAACATTTGGTACAGCGTAGTGCCATATGAAGTAAACATTGTTTTCCCTTGCTGTGTGTCTTCAAAGAAGACATATGCTAACCAGCTCGAGAATAGAAGAAATAACGCAGTTAAAGCCTGCAGAGGATGAAAAAGAACATAGACAAAAAGAGAAGGGTTTGGGTTAGCAATAGTTGGAGAATGGACGTACCATGATAATATTCACGTGCGAAATTTTTAGATTATCATATCATCTAGCATATTGTGTCTGAAGCTATGCTATGAAAATAACCATTAACCCTCAAAAACAAGGATAACTAACCACAACATTAAGGTAGGTCCGAAACATTCCTGCAAGGATGAAGAAGCTATCTCGTAATTCCCTATTGTCAAAAGTATGAAATTAAGATCAGATTAGCAACAACAGCTCAGAAACCAAGTCAATCAAGAAGAATAAAGTGCTGGATGTGGACCCAACTTGCCATCTTTCTGAACCTTAAAAAGGGAGAACAAGAGAAGGAACATCTAGTGGATTACACTGATTAGGCATCATCATTTATTTGCAGTTAATGAAGGCTTTATCTGAATCATTCAGATCTCAAGCTATTAAGTGTGTGGCATGTGTGTTTTTCCTTTGAACAACAACTTATTAGCTCTTCATAAGTCTGAAACATTCAAATCTTGTATAGTATTAAAATCATCAAATGTTCACTTATAGATTCCTAGAAATGTTTACATTTTATCAGTACTGTATTTATTATCACAGCTAACTACTGCAGCAGCAGCCTGCCACTACCCCTTACCAATCACCACCATTACCAGACACCACCACACAACTACCGGTGACTACCTCCATAACCTTCCATCATCAGACTCCACCGTACAACAAACACATCCACCACTATACTCCATTGCAGAGCCATTATCATCATCAACCACCACCACTTGCCTCCACTGTACAATCACCAACAAATGCAGCAGCATATGTAGGGGTTAGGAAAATTCATGTTCTTACCTAACTGGTGTTCTATAGTTTACATCAATTCAAAGCGGGTGGTCTTTCCTATACAATCGATGTCCTTGACATCATATGCACTATTAACATGTCACTGATAAACAGTGGAAATGACTATGAATATGCATCAGCATGAATGAGTCCATTTAAAGCATCATAATTTTAAAAAAAAATTATAACTAAAACATGATTTGAATTAGAGGGCATTCTCATTCTCAGAAGAATAGTTGTGATTACTATAACTTATGCAGACAATCGAATTTTATAAGTCAGGTGCATGTCCAAGACATACTTTACACATTTGAAGCTCATCCAATAAGTCGAAGGCCGCAGCATGATCAGAGAGAGAGAGGGGACAGAGTGATTAAATTTAAAATCATATCAAGACACTTCCATTCATTTCAAAAGTTGATAAAAGGCAGAAATTTCACAGAACCACAAAAGATCAGGCCCACCCTTCCTTGGTGAGGGTGGGTAGGGTGCAAAAGCATTGTGGACAATGAAAGAATATAAGCATGAAAATATAATTGATTAACAGCAGTAGAAGAAAATGCTAAGACTTAATAATTGGGGAAACAAGAGCCAAAAAACTCACTTCTTTACATTCCTTCACAAATAATGCGTATAAAAATCATATTCCCAGTAAGGATTATATGTTCACATTTTCAAGTAAGAGAAAAAGACAACTAGAAAAGAAAATTGTGACACCACTTGGAGGGAGAAGTCTGGGTAAAGAAAGTTAAAACATAAACATCAATAATGAGGTAGTGACTACAATTGGAAAATCAATGAGCAGTGATTCTACTATGACGCACCTAATATTCAAAATAAAGAACACCACACGGAGATAGGATGCAATACGGAATGGAAGATAATAGAAGTCTGCTAGAAAGAGAATGTAGACCACAATATCCGCAACCAAGATTAACAGCAAAACGACCTGAAATATCAAGACAAACAAGAACGACATTGTTATTAACTAAATTTTACTATCACTTCCTATGAAAGTTTTAAGCAACCTAGGATTCACCAGTTCCAACGAACCTTCCCAAAAAAAATTCCTCAAAATCATTATGAAAAATCTAGTTATGCAGGCTAGTTTTGAACAGATAACAGTTTAAGCATAAGCACAAGAATGGCTTCTACACAAACTTAGTGGGTTCATAGAGAGAGAACTTCTTGTTGGAACTTACCTTCTGTGTACGAAGGAATTCAACTAAAGTACAAGGAGGAAACACGGAAAGTGCTTCTGTTAATTAAAATATACATAAGACATTATATTATATAACAAAATATTTTAATCGCCTATGCTCTACATTTTCTTTCCTCCCAACATGAGAGAAAAAAAGAATCCAAAATGAGAACTTTCTTCCACTGTCCAATTTCATTCCCCTTTGATTTTGTCAAACCAAAGGAAATGGATAATTCCACCATTTTCTCTTCCTTCCCAATTTCTTTTTAGTCATAAAACAAGTCGATTACTATAAGTAATGGCTCTCCACAGATTGTGCTGCTCTTAAAAATCCTCATCTCTAATATGTCATTGCTCTGTCACCATGTGCAAGAATACCACAATAGAACGTGCCCAGAGGCAATGCATGAGAAGTCATGCTATGGTGGAATATGACCATCATCAATCAGACACCTAAGAATCTAAATATGTTAACAATGATCCATAGTTTGTCAAGTAAAATACCCAAACCAATTTGGTGCAGCATCTTACTGCTATTTTTTGGTAGATCCCCAGCACTACAAAGAGCCAACAGCAATATGCACTTGGGTGATTACTTAGATGCTTCTTATTCTCTTTCCAATAAGGAGAGAAGGCCCCATCTTTTCCACCGTAATAATTTTGTTTTCTTTTTCAAATATTAATATACTCCACAAACTAACCTCCAAGAATATTTAGTGCTAAAAGAGTTACTTTTACCAGTATTTGAGATTGATCTAGAATATGAGGAAAATGGGGAAGGAGAGAGGAGGAAGAGACCAACTGCAGGCTTAATTTGATGCCTTTCCTCATGATTAATTGGTACTCTTTATTTCTGTATCTAAAGAAGGTGCTAAGTCACTCTCGATTTTGCTTTGAGGACTTGTTTTGTCAGACACCCACTGCTAACTGTTGTGAGAATTTTTTGAAAAAATGAGTTCCCTGGTATGCATGATTCATCTTACCATGTTTTGTTTTCTTCAACTTCAGAATCTGACATATCACAACCAGATATTTCACCTTCTATTTTTAGGGAAAAGAGTGAGAAAAACAGCAATAAAAAAGCACTAAAGTTAGAGTACGACTATCTTCGCAAAAAAGTTCATCTTTTACAAGGAAGAACGGAAATGTATGTTTTTTTTTTAAATAAAAAATTACCATTCATAATGAGAGAACACAAAAGGACTGGTACCAAAATTTACCTTCAGTCTGTTGAGAAGACTTCTCCAGTAGAGATGGAAGCCTTCATATGATATTGGAAATAAAATGTGTACAACAAGAAGAAGAAGAGTAACACCCTGCAGAAGACAGTTTAAAAAAAACTGTTAGTAAGCCCAAGGTAGCCTACCCAGCTAAGTAGAAACTCTGGGGGTAATGTTGGTGTGTTTCACATATGACTACAGAAGTTCCTCTTCTGAAGCTACCTCGCTAACTACATACATGTGATAGTAATGTTTATGCTTCCAGATTTGGCCCCTATTATTCAATATTGGAAAAAAGAATTTTCCTCTTTTAACACTACCTAGTACAGCCAGTAAAGAATAAGAACAAGAAACCCTCATGAGCAAAGTAAGCACTGTCTTAATTCACATGTAAAATAATGCAGCTATGGTTTTAAGAATGAACAAGAAGTCCTCGTTTTCCTCATTCAAACTTCCTACACAACAACAACAACCACGTTTCAATTGAAAATAAGTTGAGGTCGGCTATACAAAATCGCACAGTCCATGTCACACCATTAAGCCCATCTCACTATAACTATAATAACAACAATAATGACAATACTACAAATCAATAGAAATTAACAATAATAAGCTTATTTGGTATAAAGTTCTCAACTGGCATAAATTATTTTGACAAAGACAACAAACCTCACATCAACCCTGGACCTCAAGTAAACATCCTGACATGACTAAAATGAACCCCAACTAATTGATATTGCATGAATAGATTCTCATCCCACTGTGCCAAACTTTTCGCTGGGTCTGTAGGGACTTCAATATATTTTTGGTCTTTCAAGACAATTTCCTTTCATATAATTCTAGGTTTACCACATTTCCTTCAAACACCTTCACTACCAGATAGTTACATAGATATAGACAGATGCAGTTGGAGGGAGACGCAGGACATGAGCAAGACATCTCAAGTAACTTCTTTTGATTTATCTAATTTTGTTTTTGAGACAAGTAACAGTTCTATTCAATAAAAATTTAGTCACCCCAGAAAAAAGTGCTAAGTTGGATACTTTACAAGCACCTAAAAGGTGCTTAAACTCCTTCCCAGAACTCTATACAATTATACATTGCCAATTTAATATACTAACTCTCCTACTTCCCCCACATATTCTGTTTACACCAAAAAAAGAACAAGCTAAGACAATTCATCCTAATTTTCTTAATAGTAATAGTGCCTTCAAAATGTCTACCATTCCTTTCTTTCGGTTTATCTTCTATGTAAGATTCTTGCACCTTCTGCTAAATGTGATCATTTTTAATCTTGTCAAACTCATGACTGTACATTGCTTCTTGCACCTTCTGCTAAATGAGATCATTTTTAATCGCGTCTAACTCTGTATGAACGTACATTAGCAACCGCATATCTGTGACACTCATCTTGTAGATATGATGGACTTTAGAGTCTCATTACTCCCATATAACATTGTTGGTCTATGTAGGAGCTTGTCTTTTACTTCGATAGGCATCCTACTAGAAAAACAGGTAGCACTTCTCTATTTCAACCATTCTATTTGATTTAATGTATAACATATTCAACCATCATACCATTTCATGGAATATCCTAAGTTGCTCGGACTCGGGTGCGGGTATCCGAGACGGATGCGAATCCGAGAGTCCCGAACTGTTTGCACTTAATCACTGCAATCCTGACTAATCTCATCTCGGCTTCACACTTATAAGTTGCTAAACTTGCAGTGCACATATTCAGTCTTACTTTTATTCTAAAACTTTTACTCTGTAAAGTATATCTCCATAGTTCAAGCTTTTGGTTTGACGTCGCCCTCGCTAGTTTTGTCAATTGTCTGCAATTAGTATACATCAACCTTATTGAATTTAGTGTTACTTTATCCATAACTAGGGTATATAACTGTGTTCAAAGTCACGGTTATAGAAAACTCTTCTTGTATCACCTAATATTGTTCTCATACATGGTGGCTCTTTCATGCATATTGTTTATGTCATTTATATATTTAATATATATATAAATTCCCTTTTTCTTCGATCATCCACCAAAAAACTTTTCTTTCACTAGGTCAATGAACACCATCTATAAATTTTTCTTCCTCACGCAATAAACTTCCATCAATCTTTAGCAGCAAATATATTACCTTTATTGTAGATCTACCCGGCATAAATCCAAAATGGTTCTTTATCACTTCTGTAGTGTCCCTAGTTCTACATTCTTATCACATTTTCCCAAAAACTTATTGTTTGTTCATAATTTCAATGTCCTGATAGTTCACACAACTTTAAATATCTCTTATGTCCTATATATTGGAATCTGGATACTCCTTCTCCACTTGTTGGATATCGTATATTCTACCACTTCTTAGTATAACATTGAATAGCTTGACCAGCCAAACTACTTCAACCTCCCCAAGACACTTCCAAACCTCTATAAGATACCTTCTATACCAGACAGCTTTTCTAATCCTCATATTTGTCATTGCATCGTTTACTTCTGACAATGTTATATTATGAGTGTTGCGAAAAATTCCATCCTGCAAAGTTGTACTGATCTATAGAGTTCTCCTCATGATTTGAGTTGAACAATTGATCAAAATAGCTTCTCCCCCTTTTTTCGATCTCATTATGTTAACAAAAAATATATTTTTTGCCAACATTTGCTGAGAAGTCGAGAACAGTCTTTAGTACAATTTGTCTTGTTTCCTGTAGAAACTAAATTTAAATTACCATGCAAAAGCACATGCATCAGTTTTTTATATACTATGAGGCAACAATCTCCTAAGGCTCTTCAGGATAATCAAACTTGCAATATCCAAAACAATAAAATTCACCGTTAATTAGGCCAAATAGGAATCATCGATGGTTCTTCTTAAAAGTTTAGCTTCTTCACATACTTCAATTAAAACCTCATAAATTTAACAAACAAACCAGCCACGCACAGCTTACCTCATATATAAGGGACTCACCACCAGTCAAAAATGGCAGCTGTCCTAGATAGTAGTAGTCTCTATTATTGCATGACTCAGCTAAATGCCTGGAGCACCACAATGGTTTCTGAGCAAAACGAACAGGAAATAAGTGATACTATAATTACTAGTTCTAAATTCAACGAACAAGTAAGAAGTATGGAGTCAATGTAACATGCAGGAAAATAACAAAGGACTGAAACTGGAATAGACAGCAAGGTAACTGTACAAACCTCAAAGAAGTTTATAAGTACTAGTGCAAGATAATTAAGTGACCACAGGAAGTCAATTTATTTTGAGTCGAGTAAAACATGAAGTACAATTTTTTTTGTGTTTTTCGTTTCGCCTTTTCCAAGCTCGTTCCTCAAGCCTTTGTTTTCTTTTTTGTTTTCAGGTATTTATGACCTTATTACTTGGCCTTTTATCTTCAGCTTTTTCTGCAATGTTGTAACTTCCAGGATTAATATCTCACCAAACAATTACTAAAAGGAAAACATTGAAATTTCAGCTTTATTTCACCAAAAAAAATTTATCTTTTTAAATCCCGATTCACGGTTCAAACCATTTTTTCTCAAGCTTGTTCTACTTTTTTAAATAACTAAATATTGTAATCTATTATGGATTAGATCATTTTATAACCGATAACCCTGTAGGTCAAATCCAGGCCTATTCTATTGATACAAGAAAGTAATTGTTTGAAGGCAAACATAATAGGACATTCAGTTATAGTCCTTCAGTATAAAGGTTATATCACACTGTCTGCTTTAACTTCTGTCTCTGAAAAAAAGAAGAGATTTTGTATACAGAAAGTCAAAAAGACATAAAAAAGAAGAGTTATTTCCTTGAGAAAGTCATTTCTCAATAAAATTTGCCACAATGTAGTATGTTGGACATGGAATTCTTGACCAAACAAAAAGACCTCCGCTTTCACAAGAATAGAGACAAATAAAAAAAGTCCAGGTATGAAAACATTTAGGCATTGAAACTTTGTGAGAACGGCACTAAAGTTCCTCAATTGTGATTCTATCTTTTCTGTTTGTTATTTCTGCCCACTATATTTTTCCACACACAATATATAGAAAAATGAACAAGCCCAGATTTTTCAGTCCTCTTTGAGTCTTTAATATTTCCAGCAGCTAAATTAATTACCTTGGAAGTTGCAGACACCTGTTAGTGGTGCCTCATCTCAGCTCAGATCTTCTAAAGTTCCCTTCTTATTTTTGAAATGGTGTACCAATATCATTAGACACTACCCTCATTTTACCACTCTACGCATCTGATTTCAAAATTCAAATCTTCAACAGCCCAAACACTGCTACAGTACTCATACATTACTACTACTCCACTATCTTTCCACAATTTTGCATAAGTATTACCTATTAAAATCTCTACTTTATTAAAGCGTTGACAAAAAAAAAAGGATAAATTTCACTGCATATTCAAGAATTAAGACAAACAGATATGTCTTAGGGAGGTCAAAAGTGAAAGTCAATAACCAGCAAGCATTGAAGTGTGGCTAAAACAGAACAAAGCCACAAAAGTAAGGAGACAAAAGATGTCTTCCCTCTTTTTTTTCTCTACTGAGCCTCATCTCACCTCAGATCATCCAAAATTCCCTTCTTTTTTCATAATAATATCATTATTTTCTTGAATACAACTACTAGACACAACCCCATTATCAAAAATCCAATCTTTCAACCACTCAACTACTAAAAATACCCAAATCACCATTCCACTATTTCTCAAAACAACTTCCAAACTACCTATCAAGATCTCTACTTCATGAGAAACATTGACAAAGAAAGGGTCAGTAATTTATTTCACTACACAACTAAGTCAAGGAAAGAAAGACAACTAAACAAACCAGTCTTAGAGTGAAACTCAATATAACAGGTTGATTTGAAGTTAAAACTTTTGTTTCAACATACAATTTTGATATCTTTAATAGGAATCATGGTAGCTCAGTTAGTTGACAGACTCGATATACTCCCATTTCCCCTCCCCTGCCCCAAATTTTGTAAGAAAAATGAACAGTTGAGAAAAGGGTCATACAAGATCAACTAAAGCAGCAGCTTTTTGATAAGCAGATCCATGAGCAATAGCATCTCTGGGATCAAACATGGAACCGACCCTCCTCCGATTCCGAATCCGTCCCCAACTGTTGCTGCTACTCTCTCCGGGCAACAGAGATTCTTCCATTGTTGAAACTGAAGCAGAAATAACAAGAAGAAGAAGAGTTAATGGAGTAGACAAAAGGGTCGTTGATGTTCAGTTAAGATACATCTTTTATATACTTCCCAAGAATTACACCACTATTTTATTGTATCTCATTTTTTTTCAAACCCCAATATATTTATATTCAAGCTCGATTATTTAATATTCGATAAAAAAAAATTTATATTTAAAATTAAACTCGATAATTAAAAAAGGAACAATCGTATCCGTAAATAATCAAATCAATTAGTGTTACTAATGTGGATATTGTTCTAGTCACTATCGAGAAGAGAGACCCGCATACGTGGGAAAAGGAGACAAAAATTGACAAAAATGATACCTTATGTTTGGATAGATTCAAAGTAGTATAGTTTTTTAAAGCATAGTTTGAACAATTTTATTCATTTCAAATATTTAACATGTTTTGTTCCTTAATTTTGATGAAAAGAGTGGAACTTTTTCTTAAAAAAATGAGTAATTAAAAAACAATAGTATTAACTTTAAGTAACTTTCATCAGGAGCTAAAATTAACTAGTAGAATTTTTTTTTAAAATATAGTAGTATTAACTTTAAGTAAATTTAAAGGACTAAAATTGATACTTTTGGGACTATTTTGAACTTTTTCCAAACATAAAAGACTATTTTTGTCAATTTCTTTTTTTGGAAGGGGTGACACAATCATGAAAATTGTGGCAATAAGAAAATGTAAGGCACAATTTGGAGAAAAAATTAAAATTTAAAGTTGGTGAATCGTTTTTTACTTTCAAGAAGTTCAATTTCGAGTTAGAGCGTGAAAAAAATATTTAAATATTTTAAAAAAATTATTTTTTTAAATAAATTTATTTAATATAAATTTAAATTAATCAGACTTTAATATAAATAAACATAAAAAAAGATCGCAGTTACATCACGTTGAGATAAAGATGCAAATTATTACTACTACTCACTAACTATTGATCTTATTCGAATAAAGGTAATTTATGATGGAATTAAAAAAGAAATGTAATTTTATAAATTCAAATTTAAACGTATAATGTGACTTTTATCCAATTGACTTTTTTTTTTAGTGTCTTATTAAAAATCGTCAACACTGTGATTTTTTTTAGATATTTTGTTTTAAATATGATTTGGAAAAAAAAAAAAAAAATTAATATAAATATCTATTAAAAAAAGAAAAAAGACGTGCATCAGTAATTCAATGTGAAATAAGTCAGGGAATGATGATGCGGATCTAAGATCAACAATCATATTCATTTTTAAATTGAAATCGAGTTTTTTATTAAGAGATTTAAAATATAAAAAATATTAATATATTAAAATAATTTTAAATATATATAAATAATATAAATTTTAGATTGATTTTTCTAAGCGTAACCCTAATCCACCAACTCGTACACTTGATCCATTATTGATTTTTATATCAATATTATGCATTGCCGACAGATCTATATTACTGTTAATAATTTATAGTCTTTGACTATCTAGCATTCAATTTTTAAAGTTTATTTCTATGCATTTTTTGACGAAACACGTTGCAATTACTTATTATAAAAAAAATATTTTTTTAAAAAAATCATCATTATTTTTCCTTTTGATTCAGCTTTTTTTTTTATTATTATTTTTGCAAAAAGGTTACTTGAGATGTAGGGAAATGGAGAAAAGAGAAGATTTTTTCTTTGGACAAAAAAATGGTCGATATTATAGAGTAATAAAACAATCCAAAACTTCTCTTTTAATAAGTCAATAGTCATATTTAAGTTTTTTCATACGATTGAAAAGTATAAATGTATGATTCAAATTTTTTTTGACTTTTTCATGTATTTATTCATATATGTATACTTCGATTAATCAAATATTTATAAATATCTATCAACTTTACAGGATAACATGTATCAAATAACTCCATCCACCAAATATACATTCCTGGATTAAAGTTTGAAAAGGATATCGACTATCCTAACAATGCAAAAAAGAAAGAAAAAAGTCAAACAAACAAACTTATTGATCTGTTTAAAAATACAAACGAGACAAGAGGGCCCCCTAACGTGAATACACCTGTGAAGAAAATGAAATTATAACTTTTTTTAAAAAAAAAAGTTTATCGTCCGATGTTTGAAGTCTGTATTAAAGTCTTAACAAAATTTACATCACGTATTATATGGATCGTTCAGGGTGATGGATAATACTCCTAATACAATATAAAATGTAAATTCAAAACCTCTAATTAACGAAGAAACAAACTTATTATTAATACAGCAAAGTTGGTGAAATCATTAAAGGACTTGCTTAGTCGATCGGTTACAAGAGGTTAGTTTAATGGAGATTTTGTGGCATTGTGGAGACAACTGGAGGGGCTCAAAGGGCCACCAACAAAACAAATGTGCAATAGTCAAATCCCAATTCATGCACAAAAACCATTTACCAAAAAAATTAACATTGTATAAAGTTTATTCATGATTAAAGTGATATTCCTACTTAATTACCCAAATATTTATTTATTAATTCTTCGGATAATCTAAAATAATTACACATTATCTCACTAATTAATAATTACATACCAGATAACAAGTCAGATACACTTAGATACAAGCATTAATACACACTGAAATACATATACATGGGGAAAGAGGAGACCAAAATAGAAAGGAGGTAAACGAGATAACAAGTCAGGTACACCCAGATACAAGCATTAATACACTCTGAAATACATATACATAGGGAAAGAGGAGACCAAAATAGAAAGGAGGTAAACGAGAGAATCAGTGTATCCCGCATACACATGAAGCACACTAGATAAATGTATTCATACATATGTAGAGAGGCAAGGGAGAGTGCAAGTAAATTCCATATACATGCAAATCCGTTAAGATATTGTGTATTTAAAACAAATTAACCTAGACAAATGGCTGCGGTTTCTATCTAGAAAAAGGACAAAGGACTCTAATAATTCAAAAACATTTGATAAAATCATTTAATACCAGAAAGAATTGCTACTATACTTGAACGTGGCTCCCCAGTAGAAACTACAAAAACAGTACAAAAATGAACTGTGGGGTTTCTACAATAATATAAGATAATGTTCCTCATCTGTGCACTAGTATGACAATAAAACATATGAATACAACAACAATTACAAAAGATGAATGAAAACTCGTCAACCAAACTAATGGTAATCCAAGTGCACAGTATAATTCACAATACAAGCTCCTACAATATTTAACCTCCTAGCCTCTTCAAACTCTGTACTGTATCTACTACTTCACATTAATGTTCATCCCTGCAAAAGCAAAAAAACTACTCAAACATCTTTCAACAAAAACAAGAGGCTAATATAAACAAAGAAGCAAATAACAACTCAGCACGTGTCTTTAGAGTCTCGCGTTTGGTCAAAGGTTATGGGTTTTGATATACTAATATGATTTGGATTGTCATGTATAGGGGAAATAGCTAGTTAAGAAAATCAAAGTAGGGGAGCTTAGTGAGCTTAAATTGAAAAAGAGATTACTACAACTACCCAGTCACAACAGTCAAAGTGAAATTCCACAAGTAGGATCTAAGGAGAGTTTAAGTGTACGCAGACCTACACCCCTACCTCATGGAGCTAGAGAGGTTGTTTTTGAAGGACCCTTGGTTCAAGTGCAGTAATTATGGAGAGTCCCACAAGTGAGAAAGAAGAACAAAAAATCTGAAAAAAAATTCTCACCATCTTTCTTCTTCACCTCTGACTCTTCCTCCTCTCTTTCTTTCTACTTACTCTTATTCTCCCAATCTTTCCCTTATCTTCGGTGTTGTTACAAATTATCAAGTCGGCATTCTGGTGAGTGAGGTGAGATGGTTAATAAATTTCCCATTTGATTCTTGTTCGTTCGAGCACATTACACTGGACAATACTTAACTTATGAGCTAGCTTTGGGGTTGAATAGGTACAAGTTCCAGTTTTATCAACATGGAGTCAGAACCACTGCTATTCCTAATACTGAGTTATCCAATGTAGGCCACCCCCCTCAATACTGTCATCAGTGCTCCAAGTTTCCAGTTCTAACAGAGGAGGGATGTTGAAAATCCCACATTGGTTCACGCTAAAGCTTCATCAGTCTCCTTATATGGCTACATTATGAACTATACCTTTTGCAGTTCAGATATTAGCATAAATCCAACTAATAGTATTGATTCTCTCTCAATGACACTAGTTCAGCCCACTATTACTATAAGATTCTAGAATAAACAAGCAAAGAGTTGGTTAGTCGGCGTACTATTTACTCGAATATACTTCCCTTGTGCTTTTCCAATAAAATTTTGGGCTTCTGACTACTACACTCCAGAGATAAGAAATTAGTCAAGGTGTGCGAAAGTTGGTCCGGACACTACAGTCATCAAAAAATAAAAGAGAAGTGGGAACACTCCAGAGATATCTTGAATGTAGCAAATTATTCTGGATATTTTAGTAACCATATCAGTTCTCAACAAAATTGATCGTGAACAACGAGAAAAAGGTTTGCAATAATATATTTCGAAATATAACATGCAGCTAAATGTTATCCTATTATCTCTCTACTTAAGAGTCATCTTCATAATTAGTGCTAGCAAACAGATTTACACATAATCAAGCTTACGAAAAATCAGATTAAACCCTATGATGAAAGGAGGAATCTTAGTAGCTCAGTTGGTTGGCTACCTAAACTTCCACCTTATTAATGAGGGTAGATTCCCCACATTGTAAACCCCTCCCCCATTTTCCCCTTTCACTACCCTCAAATTTGAAAGAAAAAAAAATAAAAAATCCATATGAATTATGAAGGATAGTTAAGAAGGCTCATAAGAAAGTGAAAGTCTAATGTTATCTCTTTAAAGTACCTTCTACTGTTATTTTTCATATGTAACTTCTAAAAAGTTATCTTAATTAAACTTTTTAAAACTTCATGATATTTAATTTAAGACCAAAAATAGCAGTATGCATGATTAAGCTCCAAACAAGATGGTTGGTAAAATGAACAAATAGTTGAATAACTGACAAATCAAAGAGTTGAGAAGGTTTCGTACCATGCCTTAATTTCCACATGTATATTGGACATTGACTACATGGAGCACTCATACTTAATGTTCCTGTAAATCCTGAAAGTGAGGAAAGAAGAGAATTGTTGTAATACAATAAATAATTCCAGAAATCGAGGAATGATCAAAAACACAAATTCCAGGATAAGTAACAAAAGGGATGACATTTTAGCTAATCGAACAAAATTATTTTAGGAGCTATAGGTAGCTAGAAGATCACTAGTTTCCATGGAAATTGGACCTGCAAATTGGCTTCTGAAGTTTTAAGAAAGTAGCATTAGAAGATCAACGCCCACAGGAGGTATGTTAACTTGATAGAAGCATACTACTAAAACAAGATATCCCTTCAAGTCCAAGATGTTAATATTCTTGCTATAAAGTGGGAAACATTGTATCTTCATATATTACATACACTAGAGAGTAGTGACTAGTCATAAGTTGAGCTATGCAGACAGAAGAGTTTTTGTTGAAGAGGAATATAATTTAATGGTAGTCGAAAACAATGGTGTATTGGCCAATTTAGGAAGACTGTCACGTAGATAGCAACTTATGAATATTATTACATATCTTCCAAAATCTTCAACAATCCAAAGCAAAGACCAGACGTTAAGAACCTCAGCTCCAGTACATAAACATGAGTAATCCTACTTTATATATTATATCAAACTGATTGAAACTTTTCAGGGAAATCAGAAAGCAAAAGTCAAGAAATAGATCTCAAACTAAAGCTTGGGAGTTTTACATATGTTAGTCCACATTAGGATATGTTTTTCTTATGAAGTAGTCCATAATAGAATATGTAGACTACGAATAGAAACTATCATCACTTTTTAGATGTGAATCCAGTGATTAATGGGAGAGTCTTGTGCAAGAAGAGAGTATAGTTCCTAGCAGAACCAAGTTAACCATGACTTGTAAAAGTTTGATCTTTTCACCTTATACTTGGCTTTAAAACGAGATTGAAAGTTAAAACCAACGGGATGAGGTGGGCATATACTGCTTCATGCCAATAAGACATGTAAAATATCATTCTTAACACATATTACCCTACACCAACCCCTCCACCCCCCCCCCCCCCCCCCCCCCCCCCCCACCCCCCTCCCCCCCGCCCCCCCCCCCCCCACCCCAAAGAGAAAAATAAAAAATTAAAGGAAGACGGAAAATAAACGAAAGAACTCAACGGCACTAATCAAATGCCACAACTGGGCAAGCAAGCTGTAGTCAGACAACAAGAAGAGAAATTACAAGGGACAGAATTATTAATCAAATAACTGTTCATAGCAGTAGAAACAATCTACTTTTAATAGCAAATGTGTGAGGTTCTCTAAGAATGATCAACAAAAGAGGTGATCTTACAACTACAACATCTACATGTGAAACACACAAAAGACATGCATTGCAGCAGAGTAGGAAAAGTTATGAGTACTAACACATCTTCTTAATCATCTCTGATTGCCATCTATCTCCTCTTCGTTCCGTTCACCCCCTCCGAATATTCTAGCTGGATTATTCTTTGTTTAGCCTCTCCATCTGCTTTCGATTTACTTTGTTCTGTATACCTAAATGTTGAAAAGGATTACCTCAAATCACACGTCACTCTTAGGCTTTTTTCCTGTCACAATCTGGAATATCCGCAGACCTCTACTAAATGCTTCATTGAATAGGATCCTTGTCTGCATTGGTTGGAAACCAGGCAACCAAGACAGTACTGCAACAGGTACCATGACAATAATCCCAAACATTATTTCATATAGTCGCGCCACAGACACAACAGTTCCCCATATCATACTCTTCTGCAAAAAGGGACGTAACACTTGGGCGATTGAAATGAAGCCCCAACCAGTAGGAACAAAAGCCAACAGGCTGACAAAGAGATCACCAAATTTAAATGCTGTGAACTGCAGTAAAGCAACAATTACAACTATGAAAAAGAGTACAGCAAGGAGCTGCACAAGACGAAAGTATATGTGCTCCCGTGCAGCATATTTTTCCCGAGCATAAGCTGTAATATTAAAAAAGCCAAGAGCCACCACCACATAAATCCATGAAAGCAAGTAAACAGCAATGCTTTTGCTTCCAGCAGCAATACCCAGATGATATACAATGCCATACTGGAAAAAGAAGAAGCGGAGGTCTAGAATAATTTCCAGTATCTTTCCCCACAGACCTGTCGTTCTTAAATGATCCTGTTCCTCCTCCCACCATTTCTCCCAGCTCTGGTCTGACTTTGCAAAAACACTACCACGGTACCAAATCCAGTTCATGAAGTCATCAAAATCATACACTGTCTTTAGCCAATCAAACCCAGAAGGATTAAACACAAAGGGCCCCAAGATCCATGACACCACCAGGAACCAACTTGATATAGTCAGTGCTATATATGTAAAAGTTCCTTTAGCAACAGGCTTATGCAGGCAAACTGTAAGTATCAGGGACAAGTTCAATTGCTTGACAAAAATGGCTACGAGCAATATGAACCGATAAATTATAGCAAAAAAACACTTTGTGCTTGGCACGACCAAAACCTCGCCCAGTTGCCCGGTATTTTGCACCACCATGGAGAATGGTACGACCAAAGTAATGAGCACGAGTTCCCATTGAGAATGTGTAAAATACAGATGAAAGTTGGAGCATCATTGTAAGAAATTCCCAGATAGATGTAAGAAAACCATGCTCGAGAGAGTTCTCCACAATCATTGGTAATGCGGTGAAAAGGCCCAGCTGGATGATAAATTGCTGGTTCAGTATGGCACCAAGTGCTCTGTTGTTGTCGGTGGTATCTGCAGCAACAGAGCCCTCAACCCCACTAAGTGCCAGGTAAAGTCGTCCCCATAAGAATGCATATACAGTGAGGACAATCATCATTGTATTGAAGAAGAATCCTACAGTTGTATAAAAGAAAGAAAGCATTCTGAAGAAATCCAGCCTATGACCCAACCTATAGCTTTCCGCTAAGAAATTGTTCTCCCATTGCCATGGCAAACCTTGGCTTTCAAAACATAGATATTGATCAACCAAAAACATCCCTTTTGCCCAACTTGTATATACTCATGGTGAGTGACATTGCCACCTCGTAATGTACAGTTGAAGCCAGCAAAAATGTCCTCACTGATGTTGATCACTTTAGATGCCTTGCTTATTCCTCCCCTAGTTAGAAACCAAAACCTGTCAAATACATCTGGATGTCCATAATGCATTCGGATTTTCAGGGGGTTGGCTAATACACGCTGTCCTAGGGTTACAAAACTCATTTCCTGAGCTGACATGAACCAAGCAAGGGATGACACGGAACCAGTAAATATATGTTCTCGAACTCCAAGAATCGTAGGTTTGCGAATACCATAGTAGAGTTTGAATTCTTCCAACAAGTTCCTCATTTTCAGTGCCTCCTCAAAGTAATTATCTTGGTTCATGTCAATAGTCTGAACTGCATCACCACGGGTAAAGATAAAGGCATGGTTTTGATTTTCTGGTTTCCCCTCCCCAAGCTTCAAAGGACCAGGCAACTTAACTCGATAGATCTCAACTTCCCTTTCAAGTTTTTTATCATACTTCACAAGCACAGAATAATAATCCTCGTTCCCCTCCTCCTGTGGGACACACCTCCCCGAGAGCCCCGGCGCGCCACAGGAGAGACGCGCCGAGGCGAGGACGCCGGACTGTAGCTCCACGCCAGAGCTTCATATTTTCATCAGATACAAAATTTCCTCTGCATGTGGATCTTTTTTGGCCTTCTGAGCCCCATATATCTGACAAGCTACCACATATGTGAATTTCATTAAAGCAGTCCCATACTCGTGGCCTTTAAACAACATACTCACTGAACTGTCAGCTCTACTCAACCTCCTCGAAGACTGAGATCTTTCTGAACTTAAACCACCAATGCTATCATCATGCCTCATAGAACCAAGTTCCACTGATCCTTCTCTGATATCCATCTCACAAGCAGAATCCAGAAAGGCCAGCATTTTGAGAGCTCGATAGTAGTACATCATCCCCCTAACCGTGCGAGTAAGAGTCTGCCCTCTGTATGATGCCCAAAGACGAAGATCCCTTAGCTTTGTAGTCCATAACTCTTTCTTCTCATCAACCATTCCTTCTCTACGCATTCGCTGCAAGAAATTTTCCCACTCATCAGCATAAATAGTCTGCAAGTAATATAATGTAGAAATCCCATCTTCATTCTCAGTTCTGAGTTGTTCCTTGTTGTACAGTACATCTTCATTGTAGTAAGGTGTCAAAACACTGAAAGCCATCATCTTCTCAACTTGGGGCGCATGTGGCATATTCATAAATAGAGAATTGCTAAAGAAGGCAAGTCGACGTCTCGCCTCAAGATTTCTTGGGATATTACTCATAGAGTCCCGAGATGTAAGAATAGTGTTCAAGCGGCGAGCTTGCCGATAAAATGTCTCATTCTCTGGATCAGGCAATGAAACTACATTCTCAAAAAGCAATCTAGTTGCAGATGCCTGAAGAGCCAGACCTTCCTCTCTCAGCTGATCTCCAGTCATCTTCTCTTTCAGAAAATCCCGAGTGGCAACCTCATATAAGGCCTGGAGAACATTCACAATCTTGTCAACATCCTTTTTTGGCTTAAGTAATAGATCCAGAAGAGCAATCAACTTTCCACGGATCTGGGGCAGAGCAGTCAGATTGTAGTATTTTGTGAACTTCTCCAGCTGAATCCACTGATCAATCTGCTGAAAAAAGGTTGTTATGATGGAATGCTCCTCGCTGTTCAATTTCACAATTTCCAGCAGCAAATGCCTTGTACTGTCATAAGCCTCAATAACAGCACATCGCCTGTACTCATACTTGCTGATCTTATGCCAGAGCCACTTATCAGGAGCATCCACCAGCTCCTTCGCCTGGCTGAGACCAAGCAGCACCTCGTTGCAGAGGAGCAAACATGGCCAACGAATCACTCTAACATTCCATGTGTTCTGGGGCAGCTCCAACAACTCAACCTCACGGTCATTCAGAATATCTTCTTCTCTGAAAGTTGTAATTATCTCATTCCAAATCAAGGCAAATTTGTTCGCCTCTACCTGGTTTGATTCAAGCTTTTTGAATGGTCGACCAAACCCATATCTGAGTTTCAAACGGAGGATGGCGTCCTTGAACTTGCTTTTTAGTGTTCCTTGAGCATTCAGCAACTGCTCTTCTGGCATCAGATTAAACTGCATTGCACTTGCAAAAAATTGAAATCTCAACCTTAACTGCGGCATGTTTCGAATCTCTCCCAAGTGATCAAATAATCCAACCGCTGCCCCAACAAAAGAAGAGTAGATTGAGTACCATATCTGAATATCCATGAGATAAATCAGTACAACAGGAAGCCAAAGCAATCCTACTGAGAACCTGTTGCTATGGTTAAAGAATTCATGCCATTCGTACTTCACATCCCTGAGGCGCAACAGTGCTCTTGTTGGAACGATCATAGGTTTGATCTGTAGGAAGTAACTGAAGGAAAACTTGGTCGCAAGCACTACCACCCAAAAGAGGGAATACTTAATGTTATCAACAAGGCCTTCCCTGAGTCCACGACCCACAAACGTTCGACTCTGGAACCACCAGGACAACAGGTAAAATATCCTCCAGTTCGTGTTCTCGAGAAAATTCCTGACCCATGGCAGAACAAAGAGTGCCAGGGCTAACAGTTCTGGAGCAATGAAAACAAGAGCAACCTCAAGAAAATTCACTACCCTCCTGTTAGCAGCACTGCTCCATTTCCCATCCCTATTCCTCTGGATCCAAATCCTCCCATAGAATGCACCAAAGACCACAATCCACACAGCTGCAACCACACTCTTCAACACCATTCTCACCCCATGCCACGGGGTCTCCCTAGAGATGATACGATATTGCATTCCTGCATCAAGTAACGACTGCAGAAATCTCATACTGCTCCAAGTGAAGAAGATAGTTAACACCCTCACCTGAACCTCCCTACTCTCCAAAGCCTGCCACGGATAAGGCTTCCCTTCCCAAGCTACAATAATTGCAGCCTGCAAAAACAACGCCAGCATGATCCATAGCTTATCAAAACTCCTATACAAATTCAAAAATGATCTCTGCTCCACAAACCCTGTCTTTCCAACCTTCTTTCCCTTGTTAGTGGTCACAAAAAATGTACTCCCAATATCAATAGGCCACTTCAACTTATCAAAACACCTTTTAGTCCAGAAATACTCATTGATGTCATCGTAATTCCGCCACGCAGAGTGTGGGGCAGTACCATTCCGACTATTATCAGCCTCAGCTCGGATTGTTTGGTAAATAGGCGTTACGATCCGATTCAGAAAAGCATTTTCACCAGATATCGATGGCAAAAATGGCCTACCAGTATTCTCATCAATGTAATCCTCCAAAATCTTATTCAATTCCATAGCCATATTATGAAAAATAAAGCATAAACATTCAGGAACAAAACGTAGATTCGCTGACTCACCCCATATAAGAAGGTAAAGCGAGACATAAAGCAACTCACGGCGGTGGTCAGATGAGTTATGCCGGTCGGAAAGCCAAACATTAGATTTGAGACCGAGAAAAGAGCACCACGACGAGTAATTCTTCAGAAGCTGACGTCGGAACCGACGGAGAACAGCAGGGTCAAGAGAGTCAATATTGTCCGGCGGCGGAGATAAACGCATCTGAGCATTAGCAAGATGAAGCACGATATGTTCCCGTTGGTTACGAACACTAGAATCCTGAAACCCGAAGAACAGCGCAAGCCAGTCAAGCAGGTCATAGTGAGGTTTCCACGGTGCAAATGGAGGTCTCCTTAGGTCACCTACAGAGCGTAAAGCCGCCGCCGCAGCGCGTACCTCAGGGAAACGTAGAGAAGGATGGTCAGCTAGAAGATTATGAATCGGAATGATGTTATATGGTTCTTCATCTATAGAAACTTGTCTCGCCGCCGGCGTTGAACGTTGCCGGAGGCTCATTGTAGCATTCGGAGAGATCTAAAAAGGATAATCCCCTTTTGGGTGTAAACGGATACAGAGCATAGAAGATGAATAGCAAAACTGAGAAGCGGCGCGTGGCAATGCGCGTGGTTTGTAATGATTTGCTTCTTTAATTTTTTTTGAATTACAAATATTTTTAGTACATTCGCCTCAGGCCAAGAAAAAAGATATTAACGGTCAATGCCAGCACAAATATCAAAAATAAATCATTAAATAGGTAAAAAAAAATTGTACATATACACAAACTTAAAAATCTCCTGAAAAATCTTTTTTAGCTACAATGATAAATAAATAACATATTTTACACTGTGATATTTTATCTTTTAAAATCTTTTTACTTTTTTATATTTAATATTTTTAATTAAAAAAATAATTTATTTTAAATAAAAAAAAATATCATATATTTTTTAATTTTTTTACCAAATTCTTATCAAATATTCTAACCATTTTAGAATACCTCCATTCCTTCTCGGATATTCATTTCTTTTATTAGGTAATGTAATACTTTCGAGATAAACAAGACCATTAAACATATTTTACACTGTGATCTTTATATGAGTAAAAAAAATTATGCAAATAAACAAATTAAAAATCTCCTATCATATATATCGCAGGAAAATTCTTAATAGCCTAGAAAATTAACACGTGATAATGAAAGGCATATTTCTGTACACTGTGATATGATGAGGTGAACTGAGATCGTCATGGACTGGGTGTGGCCAAGGGTGAGAAAAGATCTTACATTACTTTTTTAAATTAAAAATTAAAAAAAAATATCCATATTTTGTTTTAAAATAAAAAAATATATATACTTTAATTTCTAGTCAACAAAGCTTTTTTGACCTTTTGGCAAAATACATCACGATTTTTTGGTTAAAGTATTATTTCTATCAAATTATTTTCTCTGAAATTAAGTATGTATTACCTTTTTAACAATGTGAATAATCAGACAGATGCACGAAAAAAAATAAAGCGATAACGAAATGTGACGTTTTATTATCTTCTCGAAGAGTACCGTGACTGATCTTACTTTTCTTAGAGAAGCGTGAGTGAGGTGGAGGTGATGGTCGGAGGGAAACTAGAATAATCGAGGTGACACTTGTAAATTTCAAGAGCCTACAGAAAAGGAGAAAATTTGCACGCCCATCGGGGGAACCTTATTCTGTATAGTCTCACTGGTATAAGGACAGTTCAAAAATTAAATTCAACTTTTGCTTTTACACTTTGTTTTGCTTTTACACTACGTATTTTTTATAACGATATTGTATCATATTATTTTAATAAATATAATATTTAAATAAATTATATTATTTAATATTATTACATAATGTTATGCTTCGACCTTTTGAAGGTTATGCTTATAATAAAATAGGATATAGTATAGTATTATTAAACTAAGATTATTAAATAATAAGCAAATGTAAAGTGAAAAACAAAAATAACATAATGAGCGATAACATCAAGTGTGTTTTTGATATGAAGAAAAATATTTTCTTTGAAAAATAATTTATTAAAAGATATTATTTTAAAAAATAAATAAATTTCTTACTTATATTCTAGATCTCGATAAGAAAGCAAGAAAATATTAATCCGAAAAAATCCATATGTTATAGCAGGATGAGATGGGGAATGTGGGATCGGGGTTGGAATGGTCAAGAGTAGGGTTCAGGGGATTGAATGAATAAGAGAAAATAATAAACTTGAAATATCACTAGTATAATTTATTTCTCGTTTCTTTCACTAAGAAAGTCAATTTTTTATTTTTAACAAATTTATTTTTCCAAAGAAAATATGTTTCAAAAATAAAAAATATTTTTTTTATACTAAACACGTCTTAAATCGATCGTTATATACTTGGAAAAAGATCGCTTTCAAACGTGTAGAGTTTCAAGCCAATTGCGTATAGATTGTCAAGTTGTCAACATGAGACAATAAGTCAATTCGAATAAATATTATCAATTCATATTATGACGATATTAAGAATTAATTAACCATTAGGTTTCAAATTTAGTCATTTAAGAAATTACTTTAAAAAAAACAAGAAATTCCCCAAAACAGTCAAATCTCAATGAAAATTATAATAGTAGTGCTTCATTAATTAAGGCATGTTAGCCTTTTTTTACCATAATTAATAATATGATGAATATATGATTTATTTCCTTAAAAAGGCCTTCCTTCATACAAACAATTATTATACCAAACATTTTTAGGTATTGATAATTATTCGTTCAGTCTTAAATACTTTTTGTATTAAAAAGTTATTAATTAAAAAAGATAATTGACTATTTTACTTTTAATTGTATCTTAGAATGTGATCGGTTTTTTGTTAAATATTCAATCTATTTATATGACATATAGAAGTAATTAGAGCATTGAAACTTGTTTTCTCAACGATAACAATTTTATTATTTTACTATGACAAGTTGTGCATAGTTAAATTCATAGTAAATCTATGACTAATTCATGCTCCCTCCGTTCGGAATTATTTGTCATGTTACATTTATCGAAAGTTAATTTAACTAATTTTTAAAGGCAAATTATATCACATTAATTCGATATTTAAACAAAAAAATTAGATATTTTGAAATTATATGAAAAGTACTATAAATTACATTTAATATGATGAAAAAATACATCTTAAAATGTTAGACAAAATTTTTATAGTTTGACTCTAAAAATAGAAATCATGACAAAAAATACCAAACGCAGGAAGTAGTATTTTTTTATTACCTATTAATAAATAATTAAAGGACAATGCATTTGGACTATTAGTTATAAATTTTTAATTTTAAAAAAAATGATCACAAAGAAGTTTACGAGTTAAGCAGGAAGTCAGAGGAATTTCACTGCCAAATCACAAGGATAATTAAATAAGATTATTTTATTTATGATTCGATTATCATATTAATTCGATGTTTTCATAATTTCTATTGAACTATATACATATTTTTTATTAATTGTCCTTTTCTTTTTCATATTATTGTATTTTTTAAAAATTCTTTAAATATAACTCTGATAAGTCATAAATTTATTCAAAATCATTTTAAAAATATTTTTCTTCTAAATTCACATAAGAGATTATAATAATGTCCTAGCTAGTAGCTACTTCACAAATAACAACTTAAATAATTAATTAATTTAATTAATTATGAGTCTATATTACGATAAAGGAAAATAAATCCCTAATAAAAGGGGACAAGATTCCTCAAAAGGTGGACTAATATTTTATAAAGTAGGTCCATTGAAAGTGAAAGTGATTAAAATTACTTTATTCGTCCACTTTTAATTATTTTAATTTTTTAAAAAAAATTAAAATATAAAAAAATAGATAAATAACTTATAATATACTTTAACATATTAATTTGATTTATTATAATTTTCATATAAATTTTTAAAATGTTAAAATTAATTTTTAATTTAATTTAAAAGTTAAATAAATAAATTTTCGAAAGCAGCAGATAAAAATGAAAGAGAGAGAGTAGATTGTATTAATAATCCCTTATTTTAAGGCGCTCTTTAACTCTAATTTAAAAGCTTCTTAATTGATTTGTCTATTTGAAAGTGTACCTTAATTAAAATCTAATCATATTTCCAACCATATAACTCTTGAATTTAGAAGTTTTCTAAAGGAAAACGGTACGAAGTATATTCGAAATTTGATCGAAATTATTGTAGTAATATTGAATTTTAAAAAGTGACATTTTATTCATTTTAAACTATTTAATAGTGTATTTATTATAAAGGTATATATATAATAATTACTCGCATCAAAATATTGTAATAACATAAATAATAATGTGTCCACGTGAGTATGTATATACCTTTAAAATACACAATTAAATAATACAGGAGCAAAAGATCCTTCTTAAAGTTTAGTATCGTAACAACAATTTCGGTCAAAATGCAAATATTTTTCAGACTTTTTTTTTTCATTTTCAATAATGATGGAAATTCAAATTCAGTTTTAATCTTTTCATATAATTTTAATGGAAATGAGTAGAAAAGATTTTTAGCATTTGTGATATATATATATATATTATTATATCGTTTAGGACCGTGAGTGAGGTTTGGGGGTAAATTTAGAATAAGAATTTAAAAAAAAATAATTCCAATTGACTTCAGGGGTGACTCGACCAGTGTTCAAAAAAAAGACATGCGTTAGGCCCCCCAACATTTAGGGGCCTCCTTTTTAATAATAGTAGTTATAAGTTATTATTTTTTAATAATATTGAATACTATTGAGAAAAAATAACTTTTCATGAAAATAAATGAATTATAGAAGAAAGAAAGGACCATTTGACATATTTAGAATAATATATCTCATGAAAAAATAATTTAAAATAGGATAGTTATATTATCACTTAAAAACTAAAAAAAAAATCAATTGTCTATAAATGTTATTAACAATTCCAGTTTAAAATCAATTTGATTTTTACCTTAATCTACTAATATACTTGAGTCGCTCCTGAATCAACTTTTAACTAAAAATAACAATTTTCTTGGAATTGTCTAATCTAATTCTTTTTCCAGCTTTTTTTTTAAAAGGATATTTAACTTAATAAATTGAGTAAATATAAACTTTGTGGCTTTTCCGCCATTTCACCAAGAAAATAATACATTGGAGTAACCTTCATTATCTATTTATCTTCTTCTTCGTCTTTATTCAAAAATAAATAAATATATTTATCATAAAAATAAATTAATTATTTAATATATATATATATTTAAAAAATATGTTTTAGTTTTTATTAGATATATATTAGTTTAATAAATCATAAATCATAATAGATTTATTCCAATTGAGATAGATAATGTATTACTAACAATTACTTTAACATAACCTATATAGTAAATTACAAAACACACGTAAAAGTTTTTTAAAAATTTTGAATTGAAGTGTTTAATATGCACACTCTATCAAGTGTTTAACGATAATAAGTCATAGTTCAAAATTTCAAATATCTAAATACACTTAAATGACAAATTTAATAAGTTATTAATATATTAAGTCGATATTTATTTATCTTTAATTAAATAAATTTAAATTTAATTTTTTCTAATAAAATTATATCCAAATAGAGAACGTTTTGCTCATAATAGTTATTCACGATCTACTAAGCAAGTGTATTTTAATTTTTATACGAAGTGAAATTAATCGCATCCAATATAATACAAATATTGCGCACAAAACAAAAAGATAATGATGTACACAAAAAATAGGTTATCTGTTTTCAAATAAAATAAATATTTTGTGATGGGCAGCACATGCCCCTACTACTAAAAACATTGAATAATCATTTTATTAGATCTCATCATTTTAAATAAATTCAAGAAGTGGGTGGGTGGGGGGGGGGTGGGGTTGCGTACTCACAATTTCAAATTTACTAAGTAATTTTTTATTAGCTTTATTTACTTGTTCATATTCATATAATAAATGTTTATTTATTTTTGTAATGATTAATATTTTAAGACTGATTTATCTAAATAATTATGTGATTACAACAAGTCCAAATAATAAGATTCTAAGAATTAAGTTGTAGTTTTGCTTATTTTTTCATACTAATAGTCGGATTAATTTTTGTTTATATATATTGTCGTCGTTATTTGTTTATTGTGTTATTTTATTATAATCATTGTTCCTTTTGTTTTTTTGTCATATAATATATATTTTCTGTCTTGAATTATTCTCCTCACTCCTCCCAGCTCGCCCATATTTCCCCTACCCCCTGTTGTGTTGTTTCACGCGATTTCTCCTGCCCGTCCTTTCCCCAGCCTCCCCTCTCCCCCCTTGCCCCCTTTGAGTTCAACCTTATATTATTCTCTCGAAGGGTCTATCAAAAACAACGTTGTTATCTTAAAAAGTCATACTATCTTTTCTCCAGATAATTTACAAAAAGGATTTTGAATTTTTAACTTTGCCTGTCCTATGAGATAGAGACTTTAAGTTTAACAAATTTTAACTTCTTATGTCTTAACCTTGAGGATTTTTCAGAACTAAAAATTCTAAACAAATTACATTTTGAAGTACTCCATTCAATTCATTTATTTTTTGTTTGAAAAAAAAGTCCAATGATTGATTTTCCATAAAGAAAATTATATTTTCCAAATGTTCTAATCAATAAAGTCATAATCGAACTTGCGCCACCTAAGCTTAATGTTTCAAGTAAAAATATTATATATATATATATATATATATATGAAGTGGTTGATATTTGTCACATCAAAAATGAGATTATAACAAAAGTCAAATGCTGCGTCAATTCTTTTCATTAAATCAATTCGGAAAGTTCTTCTGCAAATCAAATCCTTACTAACGAGGTAAAAGTTTTAATAGTTGTGATAATATAAAAGTTCTATCACAAGTACACGTTGATTTATTTTTTAATCTAATGTTTGATATTTGTATTAGAGCACGATTAATTTAAATTCACGTCACATAGAACTAATTTTAAAAAAATACTCCCCCTATCAAATACTCCCTCTGTCGCTATTTACTTGTCCATGTTTCCTTTTTATATTTGTTCCTATTTACTTGTCTATTTTATCAATCAAGAAATGACAATAATTTTATTCTTAATATGCCTTTATTTAATTCTAGAAAATTTTTAGTACTACTAAATTGTAATGCATGTTTTTTGGAATCAGAAAATACATTTATTATACTTGGGAAGTTGCATAATCTTTTAAGTTAAGGGTAAAATTTGTAACTAAACTATGATAATATGTGTGTCACTTTTAAAGTGGACAACTAAATTGGGACAAAAAAAGTATATTTATTATATACGTAGCCAAACTCAAAATCGAAACCTTTGACTTTGTGATATGCAAGTTGAAGCTACCACGCTGAAATTAAGTTGAAAATTTTCAAACTAAAACAAACCAACGCGTATGGGTCCGTCTTACGTTATTGACACTTCCAACGACTTATAATTTCATTTGGTTGAATTTTACGTCTAGTACATTTATATCCATCCACTTGTTGAAAGATATAAACTTCCTCCATTTTAAAATATTGATCATTTTTTATCATCCGAAATCAAACTATCTCGGTCTTATATTAGTTGTCATGTTTATTTTTAACAGATCTTTAATAGATCATATAAAGGCTCAAAAGTGATAAATGCCATCGGGAAATAGTGTTAAACTGCAATAAGCAAATTCACTCACCCAAAGTTTGTTTGCATTCAAATTTTCAGGGATTGGATTTAGGTGTGTAACAAACTTTGACATACTAATTTCATGTGTTAAGTGTTTCACTCCCAGCAATTATTCTAATCTTCCAATAACCAAGAGAACTAAACTTACATCTATGAGTTATAGCTAAATAACTTACATCTATGAGTTATAGCTAAATGGATCTCGACTTAAATCTACAATTTGGATTTAAACCTTATATTAAGATAAAGACAATTTGAAGCTTATGAGTTCAGAATTCTAATTCCCTTTCTTACCCCTAGTCGCGACATACAAAGTACATACAACAACATAATTATATGTTTTTACCAGATATATAAAAAGTACAAATGCTTACTGGTGCGTAGGATGATATTCGTAAGAACTTTCAATTTCAAACAGAAGTGTAAAACCCCTTACAAGTTACAACTAATACGAGAGCTTCAGAAGTTTGCAGGTAAAATAACAAAGCTTCAGAAGACTTGACAAATATACAATGCATCTAAAGATCTCATATACACCAGATTCCACGCTACTAACATGACTCCTTATTCAGCAATAGATAGTGTTTGAGTCACACTCTTTAGTTTCTCAGACCATTCATGGAACGTTACTAGAAAGATTGGGGCCCGATCACTTAACCTCACCATCCTCTCTGAGGACCACCAGATGAATGTCCATTCATCCTGTCCAGGATGGCATTGAAATCAACAGGCTGGCCACTTTCCTCGAGCCTTTGGATCACATTAACAACATGATCACCACGGTAGCCCATGCTCACTAGTTTCTCAATCAACTCATTGTACGGATGGTTGCGTACCTGCTGAGGTGGACGAACCATCAGATTTGGACTGGGGGCAGGCTGCTGATTTTGGGGAGGGAAGCTGGATGGAGGATAACCACTTTGTTGGAAGTTCGGTTGGGGTGGTGGATGTGCCCTTGTGCCTTCGCCATCATACATCACATATGCATTTCCTGGAGAGAGTGTTGGATGAGCTCCACTAGCTGCATACCCATCCCCTGGTGCACCAAATGAAGGCTTAAGATGTGGCGTCGCGGGCTGTTGCTGAAGGGGCCTACCAGACCTATCATAGCCATAAGGCATTGATTCGGGACGGCTAGCAACTGGTTGAGATACTCCAGAGAATGGCACTTGCATGGGCATACTATTGGGCATTGTCTCAGGAGTAGGATTTGGTTGACTATGCAGATAAGAGGGATAAACAGCAGGTGATGCAGGTCTAGCTTGCTGTTGCATAGTTGGAATCTGTGACTGTTGAACCTGTTGGGGTACCTGCTGTGCCCACTGCTGCTGATATTGGGGCATTGATTGAAGTTGTTGTGTCTGATTCACCTGAGGTGGTGCAGGCTGTGGTGTTACTTGCATTTGAGGATTTCGATACTGCGAATCAGACGACAAAAATTGACCTTGAGACAACTGAGTTGGAGCTTGTTGATTTGCCATCTGAGGAGGGGGTAAATAATACCCTTGTGACTGTGGCATACTTTGGGGTGGAATTGATTGTGGAGGAGGCACAGGTGGCTGTTGTGGCTGCTCCACAGGTCGGTTAGTAAGAGAAGCCTGGGGTGCCACTTGATGGGGTAGTGCAAGAGCCAGTTGCTGTCCATGCACTTCAGGTGAGTCGTCACTTTTTTTGTCATCAGACAGGTGTTGAGCACTTCTCTCCTCGTTCTGCTGAGAATTGCTAGATGAAGTTGATCCTTTCTGTGCAAGCTGAAGCTTGGCCAGCTCCTTTTGAGTTTCGGCAAGTTCTTGTTTATCTCTTAGAATCTGTACAGATCTGTGAACCTGCAGGAAGAACGGTTTAGTCAATAGCTATTTAAGTTCTTTGTTGAAATCAAGAGCTATTTAAGTTTTTTGTTGAAATCAAAAGCTATTAAAGTTGACATAATGTGATGGAAAAACTGCTGAACACCAAAGAGCAACTTGAGAATTGCCAGTGGTTAAGAACGAAACCATTCATACGCCTTAGAACCAACAAAAGCTAAAAGTCAGAATTATTAGTTTATCAGAAAGTGCATCTAAAGTTTCAAGTACAAACAAAATGAAAGGCATCTCTGCAGAGTGATTAGGAAAGCAAACCATACAAGTCAATTTGTCAACTGTCCATTTTTAACTAATGGAGAAGATGTCTAGTTTAGAAAATTCTCTAAGGTGGTCACATGTTGAAGCTAAAAACAGATCTGCACCACACAAACTTTCTCCAGCAACTACTGGTTCAAGATAATTCTTCATTCATAAACTGCATAAACTGCAAACTGCTAGCAAAGAACCAAGCACATTTCCCAATGCGTCTCTCAGCTACACTAACTTACATGCAGCCTAGTATGAGTGACAGGTCTTGAAACTAGTTCAAGACACACGGGAGCAGTAACTTTTGAGTGTCTTAACTTTAGTCCCACAGAAAACAGGTAACTAACCTCTTGGACATGCTTAGTTTCAAGACACACGGGAGCAGTAATTTTTAAGTGTCTTAACTTTAGTCCCACAGAAAACAGGTAACTAACCTCTTGAACATGCTTCTCTAGAGCCTTCAGTTTTGAATCTGCCTCACCGTGATCCCGAACTAAATCAGAGCGCATTTCTCCAATAGACTTATCAAGATTGTAACAGTATAATTCCAACTGTGACAAGCGTGAACTGATCCCCTCTAGGAAGCGCATGAGATTGTCCGTATATTTCTTCATGGTCTTCTCAATAGTACATATCATGTCTTGGTTGAAGGAAGATTCTTCTGGAGGACTATATGCTGGAGCAGGAAACATTGATGACCTTGTCATTCTGCTTTTGTGGAACTCCTACTCAAAACAAGAACAAAATTGAGTTTATTCTAAGAAAGCGACTGCTTCTATAAATTTATAAGTGAGTTAAAATTGAGTATGAACTTTTTTGAGTATACATTTGAGTGTGAACTTTTACACTTTACCAGCTAAATGAAGAAAACGAATTGGTTAAGTACGATGCATGTACTAGCATTGATCTTAGTAACTATATTTACAAAGACTACATAACCATTATGGTGGTTGGTGTAGAACTTAATTCCTATGGCAATGCAAAATGATGCAAATAAGGCCCATTAGTGCAACCATTTCATGGTTATTTTCACTGTGCCAGATAAAACCTAGACATCAATCCAGGGGAGAAAAATTTCACCATCAGAACTTAGCTCCCCTTGAAGTCCACTATCTCAAAGATGACAATTACTATACAGAAAATGCAAGCATGAAAGTCAAAGCAGTTGAACAGAGTTCGTATCAGAAATGGAAATCAAACTCTTTCTTCAACAAATGCACATAAGCCAGAGCGTGGCAAGCACCATCATTGCCACCATCAACAATGATGTAAATAACAACCACTAGTTTAACCAAAAACATCTGTCCACAGACCACTCAATTCATGGAAAGAACCACCAATGGTCTCTCATATCACTTTAATAATCATCTAAGCAATTATACGAAAACACTCTTCCATCCTCTTCTCTTTAAATCAGCAGGCGTTTCATTATTCTTCCTATTTCCAATAAATTTGATTCTCCCATCTCTCCCCTCAGCTGTACTTCCCCAAAGTACGATTTCTCAAGCAATCCTAACAACAAAAAGAACGACCTACATCGTTTACATACCTCAGCTGTACTCCCCAAAATACGATTTGTTAAGCAATCCTAACAACAAACGAACGAGCTACAACGTCTACATACCAGACAAAAGATTACATTTTTTTTGGTGGGGTTATAATAAAACACACAAAATCTTTACCAGATTCCAAATTCAGCAACTATTACCACAATCAAACAATAAATTTCCCTCAAAACCCTAAAGGTCAACTAGCTTACATCACAAATAATAGTAATTACCTTAGCAGAATTGGCAGCGATTACAGAATCAGAGTGTGTTCCATTAGAGGGATCTTGATTAGCATAATCTTCATAGGAACAAAGTATATCATCCGATGCAAAATCAAAACCCTTAGAACCCGCATTGTTTGACCTACCAGATGATCCAGATGCCATTTCTCAATGATCCAAAAACTAGGGTTTCGCTTCGATTATCAAAATCAAGATAAATAATTGTATAAAATCAAGATTTTGAATAAAAGTACTAACTTTGATAAAGTTTCTTGGTAAGAAGATAAGAGAATTTTTATTGGGGAATAATTGTACTTTTGATTTTTGCTCACTACTAAAACCAAGGTGCGGCCCTCTTGTATATTTGTAAACACAATTCTAAACTTTATATGATTAATTAAGATAATTAAACACTTTATTTTTTTATATTAAGGAAATAAATATTTTACTTTTATTTCATATACTGTATTTAAAAATTATTTGGTACGAAGAGTAATTACATAACTAAGATATTCGTGGATTTTATCACTATTTTGTAATGAAAAACTGAAAAGAGTTAATTTTTTAGAAACATTTGGACAACATACGTCAAATTCGAATAAAAAAAAAAGATATAACAATTATTACAAACATAATATAGTGCATATAATAATGAAATAATATCAGCAGCTAAATAATGTAATAATTGAAATACAATATATAATATATAACAATAGATAGCAAAAACAACACAACACTTTACTTTTATTAAATTTTTATCATAATACTCATTTCTTTATATCTAAAATCAGATCCTCGTAATCTTAATTTTGTCTATTTCTTTATCTAATCACCGATGGCGTAAATATAACGCATTGAAGACTTCGTTTGTCAAAAATTTATGTTTTTATCATACATATTTCAAATCTACATGAACTAATCTATACTTACAAGTTGAATACGTGATAAAAATTATGTCTTTTGGTGGCAATGTAATGATATTAGATCAACCTCAAATACCACAATATTTTATTTATTTATTTTGACAATCATACATCAATATATTTGAATATTTTTAATTAAATTTGTAGCCTATATTTTATTGATGGGATAACTTATTTATTTATCAGAGATCATTTTATTTATCATGTATTCATAAAATAAATAATTATACAAGGTAATAATTATTAAATTGAAACATTATTAACAAAGTTAATTTAATAAAATATTATTAAAGATTTCTCACAAGCATGTCAAATCATTAATGACCAAGTAATATGAAATTAAAAAACAAAGAAAGACATAGGTTAAGATTAGGATAAACCTATCGACCGACCATAAAAAAATTAAATATGACCGACCACCATGATTATGTGGTAGGTTATGTTTTCCAATTAATTTTTTTTTTACCTTTTTAATGTATTTTTATATTGTATAACGATTTTTATTTTATTATTTATACTATGTATAACCATTGATTTATCATTATTTTATTTTATATTATATAACCATTGATTATTATTATTATTTAGTTGTTGGAAAATAGTATAGCATAATGCAATTTGCTAAACCGAGATAAACATGCAAAGGAAGGAAGTGAATCTTTTTATTGAAATTATGATCTTGACAACCTCTATGTAAATAATGACTTTAATTTTAGTTTATTTGATTATTAATATATTGTAAGAAATTATTATAAATTGTAGGATAACAAGGAAATATGAAACGTTGAATATAAGAAAAATAGACATAGACAAAAAAAGAAATTCAAGAAGGTTTTTAAGATTGGTTTGTTGCACAACTTTAACTTATTAAGAATCACGATAAAATAACCGTGCGTGGATCACAACGTAGATTAGTAAGGTATCAGCTTCGATACTTTTTGATGGATTGCTAATTCATCCCCTTTAGTGGGTGGTGCGGGTCGGGTGGGGAACACCGGTCCAACCCTCTTATTTTATCGTCAGTTGTTATTTGAAGATAATTTATTCTTTTTGTATGTATTAATGTTAATTAATTGACACGACATATACGTATGATAATACACGTATACAAAAATATTAACAAAACACATATTCGTCATTTAAATAAATTATTAGTGCATATCTTGTAATTTCATTTAAATAAATATATTACTCTACATTTACTATACTTTGTTTTGTTATTAATTGTAATATTTCATATTGGTGTGACACACACGTGCGTTGAACATGTTTTAACTTAAATGATAAAGGAATTAAAAATCATGCAACAACTGTATGTTGAAACTAAATAATAAATCCTTTACAGTAATTATTATTAAAAAGGAGCAAAATGATTTTTTTCCCTCTTCAGTAAAGACGATTCCATGGTCCTGACTAGTTGTTCACATCACCAACCTACAATTGGTTACCTTAGAGGGAGTTTGCAAGATGAAGATGTAGATGAAGATGAAGGTTGCAATTGCACATTTGTTGAGTTATCGATGTCAAATACCATTTCAGAAAAATTATTTTAAAAAATTGAATCGATATTTTGTTATTTTTTTGTTCTTCATTCTAGGGGGAGGAAGAATATATATATATATATGAAAAAATTTATGAGGTCGGGGATGAGGCGGGGAAAACGATCATTTTTATAGGGAATGTCTTAAAGTATTATAACATTTTTGATGATAATTTTTACTTGCAAAAAAAAAAAAAGTTATTTTTGGGTTATTGTGTAAAAATTTATATATTTTTTATTTTTATCAATTAGGATAAATTAAGGTAATAAATCATGAGTGAAATTGACTAAATTTCAATCCTCAACAGAACATTCTATGTTTAGCAAAATACACAAAGACCTCTATAATTTGTGATTTTTTTAAAATTTCAATCCTCATAAGAACATTAATATATAAAGACCTCTTTAATTTGTGAATTTTATTCAATTTTTTTGAACACTAACTATTAACAGATATAAATATTAATTCAAATTTGTTTATTTGATGGTCTTTATTTATACATGATTTTATCGTAATTGAGTAAGATACATATACTCGTCACATATATATTTTTTGTTCATGTGATATTCCTTAATTTTATTTTTACTTTTTATTTTGATGTGACACACGTGCATCGCACATACTCTAAATTTGTTAAAAAATATAAGAAGATTTTCAAATAGATAACTTGAGGAGGAGGAGTTATTGATTAACGTAAATATCAAAAAAATTCACCATAAAACAATAAATAGTCATTTATATTAGTACTAATAATCGATAACAATTTAAAAAAATCATAACTATACAAATACAACCAAGAAACAATACTATCATATGCTCTAGTCATACATACATATTTTCAGACTTATCATTTGAATTTTCAATATTGATAGTTTTAATCGTTGATGCTACTTAAAAATCTTTTTTGGATCATTATAATTGTGCTCTTGTTTTTTTTTTTTAGTAAAATCAAGTTTCTATTAATTATTAACTTAGCTGCGTTTCTTTTCTATTCCTTAATCGGAATGATATAAAGCCATGAAAGAAAAATTAAGCATACAAAATTAATTAGAAGTTCACATAAATTTTAAAGTCTGCTCTTTATTTTTTGGGAATATATGCCAATATGATCTAATGAGGTTAGAGGCTTTACATCTGATGTTCATTGGGCTTCTCTCTTCGAGAGCCTGCACCTCTGACCTTTTTGTGCAATAAATCCCTCTGATCGAAGATTAGCGGTAGATGGTCCTGCGGAGCTTTCGAAAAAGGGCAGCCTTGCGTGTAAGCACAAGAATGAACCACGATGAACCCTCAGATGATCTATGTAAGATTAGGGGGGGATCCTCAGTAGTTATGACCCTTTCACTTTTTCATGGACTGAAACATATACCGAATGCTCATACAGAAAAATTAACTCCTGGGTTTGGAACCTGGGTGTAGCTCCGAGAAACCCTTTCTTTCTTGTCCGCTCAGGGTGTGCAGACACACCTATGCGGATTACATTAGAAAAATATATACCTTTGAAGTACCAGATTTCGTAATTTATCATCTTTACAATATTGACATTTTAAATTTTTTTCTTACTATATATTATTTTAAATTCATAAATAAGACTAAACATGTTGCTGGTACAAGAGCTTAAAAAGCTAATCACGCGTTACTTGAACACTATAATTATATAGATAATTAATGGTGCAAAATATTTAAATTTAATAATAGAATGCAATTCATTAGAGTAATGTGTAAAAAAAAATCTTTCATGAATATTTTTGTATAAGAAATTAGGCGGATTATATCAATATTTAATTTTAAAAATTAAATTTATATATCTCGAATTTTATGTGACGTATTACCTTACATTAGTATAATTTTATTTTAAAATCTTACAATATCATTCATCTCATATAAAATATAATATGAATTTAAATATAGAAAAAATTGAGTTTTGAAATCACGAAAACCCTTAAAAAAACAATAATAGAAAAGGGTTAGAGGATTAGGGTTGGGTCATTAGATTGACTCATTTTTTATTAAGGGGTATTTTGAAGTATTATTAAATTTTGTTGACAAATTTTTACTCTTTCTTTTTGTCATTATCCATTTATCTATTTTATTAGGATAAATTAAGTTAATAAATCATAAATAAAATTGACTAAATTTCAGTCCTCATCAGAAGATTAATACATAAGGACCTCTTTAACTTGTAAATTTTATTCAACTTTTTTAACTCAAAATTATCAATAGATATAAATATTTATTTATGAATTTGCTTATTTGATAGCCTTTATTTATATATGATTTTACCGCAATTGAGTGAGATATGCATACTCGTCACATATATGTTTTTTGTTCATATGACATTTTTTAAATTTTATTTTACTTTTTCTATCATGTGACACGCACGTGCATCGCACGTACTCTAAACTAGTTAATAAATAAAATAAAATTTATAAATAGATAACTTGAGGAGGAGTTATTGATTAGCTTGATTTGATTGCTTTTTTTTTACTTGTTTTTAAGTCTGTAAATTGTTAACCATAAAACAGTAAATAATCATTTATATTAGAACTAATAATCGATAACAATCTTAAAAAATTATAAATTATACAAATACAACCAAGAAACAACACTATCATATTCTCTAGTCATACGTATATATTTTCCGACTTATCATTTGAATTTTCAATATTGATTTCGGACTTATCATTTGAATTTTCAATATTAATAGTTGTAATCATTGGTGCTACTCATAAATCTTTTTTGGATCATTATAGTTGTGCTCTTATTTTTTTTTAGTAGAATCATATTTCTATTAATTATTAATTTAGGTGTGTTTCTTTTCTATTTCTTAACCGGAATGATATAAAGCCATCAAAGAAAAATTAAGCATACAAAATTAATTAGAAGTCACATAAATTCTAATTAGAAAAATATCTACCTTTGAAGTGTTAGATTTTGTAATTTATCATCTCTATAATATTGACATTTCAAATTTTCTTCTTACTATATATTATTTTGAACTCATAAATAAGACATGTTGCTGCACAAAAGCTTAAAAAGCTGATCATATGTTACTTAAACGCTATAATTATATACATAATTAGTGGTGAAAAATTATTTAAATTAATAAATAGAATGACATTCATTAGAGTAAGATGTAAAAAAATCTTTTCATGAATATTTTGAACAATAAATATTTCACTATTAATTTTATATATCTTGAAATTTGTGTGACGTATTACCTAATATTAGCATAATTTTGTTCCAAAATCTTACAGTATAATTTATCTCATATAAAATATCATATTAATATAAATATAGAAAAACTTGAGTTCGAATCAAATAAAACCTAAAAAAGTTAGAAAAGGGTTATAGGAGGAAAAATAATAATTAGGGTGACATCTACGCCCCTTCTCTTTATGTTCTTTTGTAGCCTCGTAACTCATAAATTCAATTGTAAAACATATCACTATAAAGTGCAAATAAAAATGAAAAATGAAAACATAAATCATCTAAGTGATAAAGAAATTAAAAGATCGAGCAAGTTGTGCATATAGAAATTAACCTTTTACATTTATTATTATTAAAATGAGCAAAATGACTCTTTACTCTACTTTAATATGACGGCCCATGAATCTGGCTAGTATCTTCAAATCACGAAATCTCAATTTTTGCTTTGTTGGGGATAAAGCAGAAGATTGAACCTGCAATTACACGCCTTGTTGAGTTAGTAATGTCACTTACCACTTCAGAAAAATTCTTTTGAGGAATTGAATCGATAATAGAACTATGTTATTATTCGTCTTGTCCCTCAGCTTTGTTATTTTTTTTCATCATTCTAGGGAGAGGAAAAATATATATAGGAAAAATTTTATGAGGTGGGGTTATTTAGAGACAACTTAATTTTTATTAGGGGATGTCTTATAGTATTTTAAAATTTTGTTGACAATTTTACTTCATTTATTTTGTTATTAAACATTTATTTATTTTATCAATTAGGATAAATTAAGTTAATTAATCATAAATGACTAAATTTCAATCCTCAACAGAATATTAAGACATAAAGAGCTCTTTAATTTGTGAATTTTATTCAATTTTTTTGAACTCTAAACTATTAGTAGATTTAAATATTTATTTAAATTTGCTTATTTGATAGTCTTTATTTATACCAAATGGGGGCAAAAAAAAAAAAATTTATAATCACTTGAGTGAGATACACTACTCGTCATTATATATATATATTTGGTCATGTGATATTCTTTAATTTTTTTTTATTGACGTTAACAACACACTTGCATCGCACGTACCTAAATATTACAACAATAAAAGAAGATCTTAACATAGATAACTTGAGGAGGAGGAGGAATTAATTAATTTGATTGATTTACCTTTTTTTTTTACTTGTTTTAAGTCTGTAAATGTCAAAAAACATTTACCATAAAATAATAACTAAGCATTTATATTAGTACTAATAATCGATGACAATCTTAAAAAATTAATAACTATACAAATACAACCATGAAACAACACTATCTTAAGCCCTAGTCATACGATCATATTTCAGACTTATCATTTGATTTTTCCAGTATTGGTAATTTTAATCATTAGTGCTACTTATAAATCTTTTTTGAATCATTATAATTGTACTCTAATTTTTTTAAAAAGTAAAATCATATTTCTGAAAGTTATTATTAATATATTTCTAGTTGTTACCTTGGAGGGAGTCTGCTAGTTAAAGCTGAAGTTGGAGGTTGCGACTGCACAATTGTTGAGTTATCAATGTCAGTTTCTGCTTCAGAAAAACTCTTTTGGGGAATTGAATCGATAGTAGAATCCTGTTGTTCTCTGCCTTGTTCCTCCATCTTTTGTTTTTGTTCTTCATTCCAAGGAGAATAATATATATATATATATAGGAAAAAGTTATTTGGTAGGGTTGGAGTGGGGCCATTTAGAGTCAAATCAATGTTAATTAGGGGGGTGTTTTAAAGTATTATAATTTTTTTTTTGACAATTTTAATTATTTTTATTGTAATTGTACATTCAATTATTTTATCAATTATGATAAATTTAGTTAAAAAATCATAAATGAAATTGACTAAATTTCAATCCACATTAGAACATTATATGTTTGACAAAATACGTAAAAACCTCTTTAATTTGTGATTTTATTCAATTTTTTCTAAACTCTAAACTATTAATAGATAAATTTGCTTATTTGATTGTCTTTATTTATACATGATTTTATCACAATTGAGTGAGGCCAACATACGCTTTACCTTTTTATTTTTCGTTCATGTTGATATTTATTCAAATTTTATTTTACTTTTTAACTTCAATAACTTTTTGATTTTTTTTTGGTAACAAATTATAATAATTTTGAATTGAGCTTTTCTTTTTCAGACAAAATAATACTTAGTTTATTTGGCAAAAATAATAAGATTTTAATAAAGTTATTTTGTCTTTTACTTCACTTCACACTTTTTTCTTCACAAACTCATTTGTATGTAATTGGATCCCGAAGACTATCAACCACCCTTTTGTTCATGTCATCTGACTTCTCTTTTTTCCTGAATGGGGGTTTTTTAATCTTTACACATTATTTCATTATTTCTTTCAAGATATTCGCTTTTAAAATAGTTTTTATACTATGTTTTGATAAAATTAATGCGAAGATGACTTTTGATGCATTAATGACTCCTTGAACACTAACAACAACATATCCACTATACTTTTCATACAATTGGAACTAGATACAGTTTACATAGATTTTTGTTTCTATCCAAAATACGAGAGTCGTTTTCGATAGACTCTCAACTCGAGAGAATCATAAGTTTCAAGCGTATATATAAACAATAATGAAAATGAAAAAAATTGACCGACACCCAACTTGAAAATCATTATGCTAATTAACTAATTTGAATTTTTTTTAGCTAGATAAGAAAACCATTACCCTTTTTATCTTTTGATCATTATTAATGTCATATTAAATTTGAAAGAATCTGGACTTTTGTTCCAAAAATAGTCAGTCCTGCTACTGCTGAACTTTGCTAGATGAAGTTGAAAATGGAGAGTGCAATTACACGTCTTGTTGAGTTAGTAATGTCACTTACCACTTCATAAAATTTTTTTTGAGGAATTGAATCGATAATAGAACTATGTTATTATCTGTCTTGTCCCTAAGCTTTGTTATTTTTTTTCTTTCATTCTAGGGAGAGGAAGAATATATACAAAATTTTTTTTATGAGGTGGGGTTATTTAGAGACAACTTAATTTTTATTAGGGGATGTCTTAAAGTATTTTAAAATTTTGTTGACAATTTTACTTCATTTATTTTGTTATTGTACATTTATTTATTTTATCAATTAAGATAAATTAAGTAAATTAATCATAAATAAAATGGACTAAATTTCAATCTTCATAAGAACATTAATACATAAAGACCTCTTTGATTTGTGAATTTTATTCAACTTTTTTGAACTCTAAACTATTAACAGATATAGATATTTATTTAAGTTTGCTTTTTTGATAGTCTTAATTTATACATGATTTTATCGCGATTGAGTGAGATTTACATACTTATCAAATATATATTTTTTGTTCATGTGATATTCTTTAAATTTTATTTTACTTTTTATATTAACGTGACACACACGTGCGTCACACGCACTATCAAACCCCCAAAAGGGGGGTTAAAAATTAAAAGAAGATTTTCAAATAGAGGAAAGGAATTATTGATCTAAATTGATTTATGCTTCTTTTTTTGCCATGTTTTTGTTCTGGAAATGTCCAAAAATAAATAAAGATAAACAATAAATAAATCATTTAATAGATAATAATCAATAACAATCTTAAAAATTATAACTATAACAAATACAACTAAGAAACAACACTATCATATGCTCTAATTATACATACATATTTTCAGACTTATCATTTGAATTTTCAATATTGATTTCGGACTTATCATTTGAATTTTCAATATTGATAATTTTAATCATTGGTGCTACTTATAAATCTTTTTTGGATCATTATAGTTGTGCTCTTATTTTTTTAGTAGAATCATATTTCTAGTAATTATTAATTTAACTGTGTTTCTTTTCTATTTCTTAACCGGAATGATATAAAGCCATGAAAGAAAAATTAAATTAGGGTGCCTCTACGTCCCCTTGTCTCTTTATCTTCTTTTGTAGCGCTGTAACGCATAAATTTAATTGTAAAACATATCAATATAAAGAGAAAACAAAAATAAAAAATCAAAACATAAATCATCTAACTGATGAAGAAACTAAAAAATTGAGCAACAAGTGCGTGCAAAAATTAAATAAATAATATAATCTAAAAAAGCAAAGACATAAATCATTTAAATTAGTACTAGTAAAACTATGTTTCTATTAATTATTTACTTAGCTGCAATTTTTTTGAATTTATTAGTCAGAATGATATAAGACCATGAAAGAAGAATTAAACATACAAAATTGATTAAAAGTCGCATAAATTCTAAACTTAGAAATATAAATTTATCATCTCAATAATATCGGCATTTCAAATTTTTTCTTTTAACTGATAAATAAGACCAAAGATGTTGCTGGTACAAAAAGTTAAAAAGCTAACCACACGTGACTTGAACGCTATAATTATGTATATAATTAATGGTGAAAATATATTTAAATAAATAAATAGAATGACAAATCATTATAGTAAGCTATAAAAAAAATAATCTTTAATGAGTATTTTGGTACAAGAAATTAGGTGGAATATTCTAATATTAGTTTAGAAATTAAGTTTATATATCTTAAATTTTGTGTGAGATATTACCAAAAATTTGTATTTTTTTTTCAAAATCTTATAGTATCACTTAACGCATTAGAAATATAAAATTAATATAAATATAATTTTGAATCAAATTAATCTAATAAAGTTAGAGGAGAAGTATAAGAGCAAAATTTAGAGTTGTCAAAAAGGTCGTCTTAGCCACACCCGATGTAAGCTTCATGGGTCAAGGAATCGATGCGCTAGGACGGGACAATCCTTCATTTAAATGGGCCTGGAAATTCCCAATCCAACCTAACCCTAAAAGAGCCGAGGGTTAGGGCGGGCTGACCCTTCTTTTTTTCTTTTCAAGATTAAAATTTTATTACACGATGAAAATGAGAAGATTTTTAAATCTAATATGACATGTATCTAGAATATACGTGGATACATGTATCCGGTGTGATGCATCCCAGATACGTAAGCGAGATATGGGAGTGATGAACAAGATGAGAGAGAGGCAGGTTCGAGATTTGTCTAAGTATCCTAGATACGTGCAAATCCACATGGATAGAGTGTATCTAGAACAAATGAACCTAATTTTAGGTACATATATCTGGACATACCAAAATCTGGTAAGATTCGTAAATTACAACATAGTTTGCATTTAGGGGATTAGTTTATATACTAGTGAGGTTATAAATTTACCATTAAATAAATAGTTTTGCCTCATGGGCCTATCTCGACTCTTCCCTGGTCAAGCCTCAAAGGCCAAATGCCTATCTGGGTTGGGCTTATAAGCCCTAATTTTAAATGGGCTTGAAAAATCTTATTCCAACCCTACCCCAATAACAGGTAGTCTGGGCGGCCCTATGGGATAAACATATTTTGACAGATCTAAACAAAATAAACAAAGTAGGCGACCTCTCCGCCCACTTTCTCTTTATATTCTTTTGTACCGCCGTCGTAACTCACGAATTCAACTGTAAAACATATATTAATATAAAGATCATACATAAATGGAAAAACAAAACATAATTCATCTAAATGATGAAGGAATTAAAAGATCGAGCAACAAGTACATGCTGAAATTAAATAATAAACCTTTTACATTAATTATTATTATAATTATTATAAAGGAGCAAAATGACTCTTTTCTCCTCTTCAGTAAGACGACCCATGAGTCTGGCTAGAGTCTTCACATCACGAAGCCTTAGTTGTTGCCTTGGAGGGAGTCTGCTAGATGAAGCTGAAGTTGGAGGCTGCGACTGCACAATCGTTGAGCTATCAATGCCAGTAACTGCTTCAGAAAAGCTCTTTTGGGTAATTGAAGCGATAGTAGAACCTTGTTGTTCTCCGCCTTGTTCCTCCATCTTT
The DNA here is from genome assembly GCA_027704765.1 of Solanum habrochaites. NCBI lineage: Eukaryota > Viridiplantae > Streptophyta > Magnoliopsida > Solanales > Solanaceae > Solanum > Solanum habrochaites. Next base: position 65,067,559 of record JAKWJA010002495.1, read on the forward strand.
TTTTTTGTTATTCATTCTAGGGAGAAGAAGAGTATATATATATAGGAAAAAGTTATTAGGTAGGGTTGGAGTGGGGACATTTAAAGTCAAATCAATGTTCATTAGGGGGTGTTTTAAAGTATAATAAATTTTGTTTTGACAATTTTAATTATTTTTTTGTCTTTGTACATTTAATTATCTTATCAATTATGATAAATTTAGTTAAAAATCATAAATGAAATTGACTAAATTTCAATCCTCATTAGAACATCATATGTTTGACAAAATACATAAAGACTTGCTTTGTAAGTTGTGATTTATTCAATTTTTCTAAAATCTAAATTATCTAAAGATAATATCTTGCTTATTTGATTGTCTTTATTTGTACATGATTTTATCACAATTGAGTGAGCTAAAATAATCGTTACATTTATGTTTTTTTGTTAGTGTGCTAGTATTTCAAATTTATTTTTACTTTTAAAACTTCACTTAACCTTGTTGGGGAGTTTTTTTGGGGTCAATTGCTAAAATTTGGACTGAGCTTTTCTTTCAGACAAAATAATATTATTTGCAAAAAAATAAGATTTTAATAAATTGATTTGGTCTTTTAGCTTCACCATGCCATTTTTTTTCACACTAAATCAATTTGTAGTAAATTGCTGGTCCTGAAGACTGTCAACCAACCCTTTCCAATAACAACATAAAGTCGGGACTAGAGAAAGTTTACCTAGATTTTATTTCTACCCAAGTAGAGAAGTCATTTTCGATAGAGTCTCAACTCAAGAGAAAAATAGTTCAAAGCAGTATAGATAAAGAATAATGGAAATCAAAAAATTATGACAACACACCAACTTGACAAATCATTATACTAAATTAAATAATTTGAATAAATTTTTACTAGATAGGAAACATTACCCCTTTTATCTTTTGAATCATAGTATACCATGTCATATAAAATTTGAAAGAATTTGGACTTTTGTTCCAAAAATAGTCAGTCCTGCTGCTGCTGAATTATTATCAGACTTCTAGAGACCAACAAAATCTTCTTTTTAGCCCTTTGGGTTGCTGCTACAATGATCAAATAAATTTCTTGCTTTTCAGACTGTTATTACTTCACTACTGAGCTGCTGCCACTAATTTGAGTTTTAACCTAATAACTTCTCGAACTTGATGGAGGTTGATCTATGAACTTGATGGAGGTTCATGCGAATACATGTTTTTAGCTATGATCACACAATAACTAAAAGAAATGACTAATGTGGAACTCAAAGGAAACATTTTATGACACAGAAATAGAGATAACATGCATAGCACGAAAGAAGCTAACTAAAGAAGATTAATGAAAATAATTTCCAAAAAAGATTAGGTAAAACACGCAGTGTGATAACATAATTTTAATGAAATAAAGCTCGCCCAAAACAACAAGATGGAATCAGAAAGTTACTGAATTGCCAAGAAACATTAGATATAGAGAAACATACACTAATCTAAACAATATAGTTAATGTCAAATTCATATCACATTGTGTAAACTACACCCACAAAGCGCCAACTAGGACACATACGATCAGAGTTTATATGATCAAATTATAATTTGAAACTAAATTTGTACATTAAGACTAGAAAAACAATCAAACAGGAAGTAAAACCAAGATAGAACGCCCAAGCTTTCAGCTATGATCACACATAAATTAAGAAAAAGAATTAAACGAGATAAAGAGGAGTGATAGCACATTCCAGCAGCTAATAAAGAGACATCTCAATTTTATTTTACTTTCTTTGAGTAACAAGAAAACCAACTTAAGCAAACATACTACTCAAACATGACACCGATATTTTAAATACACAGCAAGCTCGAAGTTGTTAGCACAAAGAAATGGACATAGCAATAATGACTTTAGAATGAAAACTGAATCTTGCCCTTAACTTAGTGATCAAGAACATACATTAGCTATATATCCCCAATCATTCGGTTCATTGGACAATCTTGAAATACATAAAACAGAGATGTCAACTTACGTAAATACTTATTTAGAAGAGACTGTAATTGGAAATGAAGCCTAAAACAAAGTAAAGAAAATTCCAATAGATAAGTTCTCAAATATGCAGGCAGAACACAATTCATTATTAAATCTATCGGATAATCAATTGACGGTATACTCCTTTGATTCAACAGAGCTATAGCTACTCAATGCTCGTTAAACTAAGGGAAGAAGAAAGAAGATTAACTTTTGCAGAGCAGCAAACAAGGACAACATTAACCTCAAATAACAACAAAATAATGAAGTTTCAGCTATCGAAACAAGAGCTCCCAAAAACTTTCGCAAGGTCCCATTTTTCAAGTCTTCAGATCCATCGATGATCAGTGAAAAAAAAGGGGTTTATATACAAACCCCAAAATCCGAAAAAACCTTAAAGAATTCAATGTGGACTCTTTTAGAAATTCTCAGATCCTTCAAAAAAAAAAGGTTGAATACGTACGGATTTGTATCGAGCACCCCCCACGCCATGAGGCACGACAACTCCCCCCACCCCAAGCCATGAGGCACGGAGCGTGCCCCGAAGACCATCTGTCTCCCTCGCAAGCCCCGAGAGACGCTTTGTGCCTCACGTTCCCCGAGGACCATCTCCCTCCCCATCCCGCCTCGAGACACGCTCTATGCCTCGCATGCCCCGAGTCCTCTCTCCCTTTCACGCCATCGCCTCGAGTCCTCTCTCCCTCTCTTGCCCCACCCTGAGGCACGCTCCGTACCTCGAGCCCCCTCCCTTGCCTCGCCCCGAGGTATGCTCTCCCCCCATCCCTGCCCCATGCCCCTAAGGCCTCGTCCAATCCCCTTCCTGATGCATGCTCTGTGCCTCGAGGCCCCCCCACCCTGCCTCGAGACACCCCCGTCCCACACCCCTCCTTGAGGCACCCCGAGGCCCATCTTTCCCTATTTCTGCCTCGAGGCATCTTGAGGCCCCCCTTACCCCATCCCTGCCTCGAGGCACGTTTCGTACCTCAAATCCCCCCCACCCCCTCTTTCCCCTTACCTTTATCGTCACCCTTTTCCCCATCCATGCACTGAGGCACCCCAAGGCCCGCCTCATTCCATCCCCACCCCGAGGCACACTCTGTGCCCTAAGGCCCCCTTCCCCATCCATGCCTTGAGGCATCCCCAAGCTCGCCTCATTCCATCCCCGCACCGAGGCACACTCTGTGCCCTAAGGCCCCCTCCCCCCCTGAAGCACGCTCTGTGACCCGTTGCCCCCTACCCCCATTCAGCCCCGATATACGTTTAGTGCCCGAGGCCTCCTCTTCTTTCCTTCCCCTAGGCATGCTTCGTGCCCCGAGACCCTCTCTCCTCTACCCCGTCTCGAGGACTCCTTCCTTGCCCGCCCGATGATCACTCTCCCCCCATCGCAACCCTATGCCCTGAGGCCACAACTCCCTATATCTTTGCCCCGAAGCACACCACGTGCCCTGAAGCCCCTCTCTCTTACCCCATCTCGAGGCAACCTCGTCCCCCGCATTGCCTCGAGGCACCTCGACGCCCCCCTCTCCCTATCCCCGTACCAAAGAATCCTGAGTTCTCCTCCTCCCATCCCCGTCCACAGACACGCCCTGTGCCTCGAGTCCCCCCTTTCCCCTTCCTCCCATTCCGTGCCCTAAGGCCCATTTCCCCCTCCCCGCCAAAAGGCACACTTTGTGGCCTGTGCCCTGAGGCCCCTCTCCTCGTATTAAGGCACGCTCCGTGCTTTGAAGTCCCCCTCCCTGTCCCGCCCTGAGGCATGCTTTATGCCTCAAGATCCCCCTTCTCTCGCCTCACCCCGAGGAAAGCTCCATGCCCCGAGTCCCCCCTTCCCTCGCCTTGCTCCTTTGCCCAAGCCCCTTTTTTCCTGATCCCTTACCGAGGCCACACAGTTAACCACCCTGCCTCCCCATACCCCACCTAAGGGAACGCTCATGCCCGACACCCCTCCCTTCTCTCCAACCCAAAGCACGCTTCGTATCCCAAGGCCTCCCTTTCCCCCATCCCCGCCCCGAGGCACCCCAAGGCCTTTCCTCCCTCGATTCTCGCCTCGAGGCACACACGTGACCCATCTTTTCCCCAAGGCACGCTCCGTGCCCATACCTTCCTCGAGGCCTTGTTTTCCCATCCCCGCCCTGAGATACGCTTCGTGCCCCGAGGCCTCCCTTCCCCAATCCCTGCCTTGAAGCACGCTCCGTTTCCTTTGGCCCCCCCATCCCCGTCCCGAGGCACGCTCCGTTCCCCCAGGTCCCCCTCATGCTTCTCCCTTCCACCACCCCCCCTGCCCTTAAAGCACGCTCTTTGCTCGAAGGCCCCTTCCTTCGCCCCGCCTCGAGGCACACTCCGTGCCGTAAAAGCCCGCCTCCTCCCATCCCTGCCATGAGGGACACTCTTTGCTCGACGCCCTCATTTCCGCCCCAAAGTACGCTCCGTGCCTCGAGACCCCCTTTTCTCTCATCCCTGCCCCGAGGCTCCGCTTTCCCATCCTCCCCGAGATACGCTTCGTGCCTTTAGGCCTCCCTTCCCCATCCCTGCCTTGAGGCAAGCTCATGCCCTGAGACCCCCCTTCCCTCCTCCTTGAAGCACGCTCCATGCTCGAAGGCCCCCCACCCTCACCCCGCCTTGAGGCACGCTTCGTGCCCCGACCCCTTCCCCCGCCCCACCTTTAGGCACATCTCTCTTCCTTCGCGCTGCCTTGCCTTAAGGCATGCCTCTCTCTCATCCCCCCACCCCGCCCTTTCGCCTCTTCTCTTTGTCTAGACCCATCCCCGCCCCCCTCGCCCATCTCCCTCTCCTCGCACTCCCCGCTTATCTTGTCCCCCTTACCTACTCCCTTCCTCTCCCCCTAGCACGCTTTATGCTTTGAGGCCCCTGCCTCGCCTTAAGGCATGCTTTATAGCAACAAAAAAAGATAGAAGAAAAACAGAGTTGGACAGAGAGTAATTCAAACCTTTTACAATGAACTGATCCAAGTGTCTTATTTATCCCATGAATCTTGATCCTCTGCATATACATGGATCTGCGTTGCTTCACAAATTATTCAAAAAAAAGATTAGAAAAGGAACACCTATAAAATCATGGAACCAGAAGAAGACATGCTTAAGACATTTCTCACATTTAAAATGGTTACTTTAAAAGGGATCTCTATAACCAATCTGGGCATGTTGAATAATCAAACTCAAAAAAATCATGTTTTCAAAATTGATGACTAAAAGGGATCAATGAATTAAAATGAAGACATTGCCTCTTTCTAGCTAGCTCATCCTTTTTATAGATTAGATCAAGTCTTTTTATATTTCATGAGAGCAGGTTGTCAAGCTCACACCATGTGGTATGGTGCATAATTCTGCTCTGGCTTTCACCTTAGAGCAAGTAGGTAAAGATTCAAAAACTCTGAAGGTACTAATTTTTGTGTAGGACATGTATACTAGGCGTAGAACTTGAGGTTAATGATGTTCCCTTTTAACTAGACTTTCTTTTTCTCCCGTATTCTATCCCCTTTTATAGCTTCCTTGTTATATTTCGTTCTCCCCTTTTCTGGTTTTCCCATCAGTTTTGTTTGTGCTACCTAATATATTGTGTGTCTAAAGGAATAGCAACAATTGTATTTTACTGAAATATGAAAAAATCTCTAGATTAAGGGGATGCTAGTGAAATGTTGTCCCTGATTTTCTTTTTGTGATAAAGCTATTGTCATGTTCTGATGACCTTCACAAATTTATACATGTTAAGTTTCTGCAATGCGCTTGAACTTGTTTTAGACAACAGTAGACCGCCCTTGCCCGTACGCCAGGCGTGATATGTGCACACAACCCTTTCACGCACCCGAGAGTCACGATGATTGAGTGGACCAGTTAACAGCGGGGGGGCGTGTACTCTGGTGGAAGAGTAACAGTTGTCAAGAGGCCGGAAGGTGTTATTTTCGGTACGTGAATGTATTGTTTATTTTTCCCACTACTATCTGGTTCAGGCAGCAAGATAAATTCCTTGCCAAAGGAATCAACACGATGCTACGGAGCAAATAATCATTGCATGAAAGAAAATTACAGATTGATGACAATACTATTTAGGCTTTTCTGATTTCTTATGTCAAAATGAAGAGGGGACTAGTGAATGTTTTGGGCAACATGTGAGTGTGTGGAGTAAGTAGCTATTAATAGGTTTACAAATAAGAATATTTTTGTGTTTGTTATATTTCTGCTTTTTCAGCTATTCCTCTGTAATTCTCTTCTCTATTTTCTTCAGCTTTTATTCTTCTGTTACATTGTCATTTACCTTTAATTTCTTATTTATGATGTACTTTACCAAAAAAAATGTAATTTTTGAATGTACACAATTCATATGGTGGAGACTAACTTTCTAGAAAAGTAAAAAAGAACTATACTGATTGCTTTCAGCAACTGTTACAAGATATAAGATGCTTAAACTACAATTATTATTACATGTGAATTGAAATATCTCACATGGGGTGATGGTGTTTTTGTTTCAATATTGTTTATCTTTATTTGGATTTTGTTTTTTCAAGATTTTCATCTGACTTTTAATGAGTAGAGAATCTATTGGTTGGTTTTGGGGTTTGTCACCATTATTGTCTCATTTTAACTTCTAGGGATCATCAAGAATGGGGTTTTCAGTGGGAGGAAACTTGTTTTTTTGGTGGTTTGGTTTGAATGTTGATGTGACTTGATTGTTTTGTTTGGGGGAATCTTAATAAAGATTGTTTCTTTTGATGTTTTAGAGCTATTGTAAGAGCTGAAATTTTCATCCATCATCCCACCATATTCAAGGTTTGAATTTGTTGTTTTTTGAGCTCCAAGATTTCATCTTAGATTAGAGTTTCTGAGTTTTGGTTTGATTTTGGGTTTTCTTGGTTAGTTAGAATCAAAAGTAAACTGAGTTGATGATGATGAAAAGTTTTGGGGGCCATAGTTTGGTTGTTGTTAAAACATTTAGACCTTCAGAGAACTTCTATTCTGGCAAATAATGGTTTTGATACATTCCATATTGCCGCAAAGCAGGGTCATCTTGATGAGTGCATTCTTTCTTGTACATATCATGCTTATGGAGATAATGTGTACTGTTTGTTTTCATTCTCATGTTATATTAGGAGCAATTTTCATCATTGATTTTAGCTTCTAAACCTTTACCTTAAGTTGTTGTAGTGCAGATTACTTATGGCTTCAGTTAGAATATGTTTTCACCAGCCTAGATGTTGAAGACTTGTGATATAGATAATCTTCAACTTTGTAAATCTACATTAGAGGAAAGGGAACGAGGAACAATCCTCACAACAGATTTTTTCCAAACAGCGATCTCGTTGGTAAACACCCACAGTGAACAATTGCAAAGCAAAATTCTATGTTTCAAGCTAAATTATCCATAAACAGATAAACCAAATTTTCCATTCTTACGAGTTGATTTCGAGGTTTATTCAAATAATCAATCAACTAAGCCCCCAACCCTAAGGTACCTGAATACGAGCAGTAACATCCGAACCAATGCATCTCCTCATTTGCCCCAAAACTACCTCCCTCTTGTCTCTCGGCAATTTTATTTTCGCCATCGTCATCTTTGTCATTGTCTGCTGCATACACACACAAAAAAAAACTTGATTTCGTTAATCCAAGAAAAAGTCAAATTGAGAGGGGAATTAAGAAATTCTACCATTTATGAGAAATTTAAGGTTTTGCAGAGAGAGAGAAAAGACTCATCTTCTTCGCTTTGAGAAGAGTGTTCGTGAGAATGATAGTGAAGAAGAGAACTCAACACAATTTTGTATATGTAACGGTCGATTGGGATGAAAACAAAATAATTATAACCCAAATGTTTATAATAATAACCCAGTGGATCCAAATTCCACTAGAATTCCAATGCTAGGTCTTTTTTTTTAAAATAATAATATTAATACTAACAATTATTTTACTTTCGGAAAAGGATCAAAAATACTCTTAAACTATTTAAAATAACTTAAATATACCTTTAAACTATATTTTGGTTCAAAACTACCCTTCTCGTCAAACTATTGAGTCAAAAATGTCCTTCTAAGTAACGGAAATTGTTAAATGTCATGTGGATGTCACATGAATATCACATGACACCCCAATAGATTTCCACTGTCAGATAGACTAAAAGGAAAAGGGTCAAGACTATCCTTAAATTATCCGAAATAGCACATATTTACCCTTAAATTGTTCGAAATAGCTCATATTTACCCAGAATATAACTTGAAGAGAAGATACGAATATAATTAAAATTATTAAAAACGTTAAGTATGAGAAAAAAGAAATACGAAAAAATGTTATATTTTCTTGAACGAATTCAAACACTTTCAATAAGAACGTAAAATTCTATTATGAAAATAAAAACAATCTCATGATATAATATGAAAGCAAATTGTAGAAAAAGAAATGTTAGGGTACTGCGATAAACTACTGTGGCTACAAAGTCACTTGATTTATTTGATTATTTTTCATTAAAATTGTACTGATATAAAATTTTATTTAAAATCAAAATTTTAAGAAATAAAAAAATATCTATTTAAACTATTTTAATAACTTGACCAACAAAAATTTAACATTATTACAGTTACTCAATTATGTTATTATATCAATTAATTATTATTTTAATTCTAAATTAGACAGTAAACCTCGTTATTCAATTAACATTATCCAAGAATTCATTGGTTTCCCTATCAACTATCTAACAGGTTTTGCTTACAATGAATAGGAAGATAATGATTAGTAAATTGGATAAGTGAATGATTGATAGATTACAAAAATAAAGATAGAATAATTGGTGAAATGAAGCTAGTGTTTGGCTATAGATTTTGAAATATTCTTGGCAAATATTATTTGGGAGAAATTTTATATGTGTTTGGCGGTATTTGGAAAACATATTTCACTATTTAAGAAAAATATGATTTATACCCCTAAGTTTTAAAAACTATCAAAACTAACCATAAGCATGTATTACAAGTCAATTAAATTTTTGTTGTAACAAATAACAAGTAGTGTCCATGACTCTGGAGCAACGTGGTCGTTTGGAGTGAGTGCAGAGCATCATTCCCTACATCGTGAAGTAGACATAACACATGACTTTGTTTCTATGAGCCGATTGTTCACATTTTCATCAACAACCATATCAACACTTTCATATTCACTGAATATTTCATCATTACTTTGGTGTTCACGTAAAAAATTATGCAATACAATGCAAACAACTACTATAGAGGATGTTTTGTAAAGATAACAATTTCCTGTAAAATTTCAACTTTTAAAAGATTCCAAAAAATGAGATTTGACCCAAATACTAGAAAAAATTATTATTTGAGAATTGATATATTTGCCAAGAATATTGTCAAATAATGACAAATTATATGGACAAAAACTATTGTCAAATTCCCCCCCCCCCCCCAAAAAATATTACTTGGAAAATGTATTGCCAAACGGATCCGAATAGTTGGTGATTACATAAGTTATTAACAACTAATGATCATTTTCTTTCACAATTAATGAGAGCAAAGAAACACAAATATAATGTCCACTAATAAACATAATGTGACATATGATATATTTTTACTAATATTAAAATATCACACTAATAGGTCTATTAGTTGGAGTCATGGTTTTTTGGGTAAGGATGATTAAACTTAAAAAAAAAAAAAAAAAAAAAAAAGACAAATGCTAAAGTATATATGATGGGTAATGACACCCAAAAATGTAATCGAGTGGTTAACAAATTGAGTCGAAAATTATAAAATTTTAGATTTTAATTTTAGTAGAGATAAAAATACTTAGTGTTTTTTTAATTTGTTACTTGAACTTTTTACCTATACCGATGGAAGTAGCATGTAGTGTTGGCAATTCAAGTCAACTTTTCACTGATCCGCCCAAATAGCTCATCAAATATGGAATGAAAGAGTGATTTTAAATAGAGCAATTTTCACATATAACAAGCACAAAATTCATATTTGTATGTTATAGCAAAGTTTGCATAGTTGCGTTGCATAGTAAATATAAATATATATATTTGCTATATATATACAAAGAAACCAATTGTATAATTCGCTTTTATACATATACAAAAGAAAGCAGTGATACAAAATCAATTGTATAATTTGTGATGGATAAAATGAGAAAAGAGAGAAAGACAAAAGAAAATTGGGGCAGAAAAAAGGAACATTGTATTGTATAATTATAAGTGTTATAGGGACGAAGATCTATGTATATGCATGTGTTAACAATTGTCTCTCGCTTTATCCAAACGGAAACACAATTTTATACATTTCATGTTTTCGTTGTATAAGAGATGAGGCGAGGGTGGCGAGTAGTTAGATCTGAAGAGTGACGAGCGAAGATTGGGAGAGAGAAGAAAGGGGAGAGGAAGGGACGAAAGTATATGTATATATACATTTTTTCTCTCTTATACCCAAATAGAAACACATTTTTATACATTTGGTTTGTATTAAAGTGGAGGGAGGCGAGCGAGGACATAGGGGTAGCAAACGAGGAGTTTGAGGTTAAAGAGGTGCTGAACAAACAGTTGCTATATGGACATTAAATCAACGTGTGGTTATAACATTTAATTTGATTTATTAGTTTGTCATTATATACAATTTTTCCTTTTAAATACGGTTAATATTTGGGGTTATACCCACATCTTATATCAATTAATATATGGGTATATTATGGGTAAACTACGGGTCATACACGAGTATTGCAAAATTTCTCCAAGTTTTTAATAAATCTGTCGTTGCCAAGTTTTAGAAGCGATTTTTCAAAACTTTCATATATAGGTCTCTATTAATATTTCAACTCTCGACCCCCCACCCCCACCCGCCCAAAAAAAAGTTTAAAGTTTATTTTTAAAAGAGAAAATGATCAAAAGGCCCCCCAACCTATTACCGAAATCCCAAACTACACATTCCAACTTCACGGGTGTCCCATTACCCACCCTAAATAATTTTTATTATTTTCTACCCACCTAAGTGTTGACCTGTCTGGGACGGTGTTGTCACCCGCTCTAGGCGTTGAGAAAAATTTGACGAAAAATGTCCCCTTCTCCTACAGTCCCATCTTCCCCACTTTTAAATACTTAATTGCTCGTCTTCCCCCACCACTAATCCTTGTTTTTTTGGTTAAAAAATTCACGAATTTCCTCTCAAAATTCAAGTAGAGTTAGTTGTTAATGTTCTTTGTACTTCAAATCTTGAATTTAGGGTTTGTAATCTGCATCTAATTTTTATTTTGATTTTCTAAATTAGAAGTTTGAATTTTTCGACAATTCATCAAAAATGGCAAATGAAACTGAATACGCTTTGTATGGATGGAATCAGATCAATGCTCAACGTGGTAGTGAGATGCAAAACGAAATTTTACTGAATTTGCAAAATTCTTGATCGCAATAATTCCCAGAAAGGAGATTCGGTGATATCACTTGATAATGCAGAATCGCTGATATAAATGCTCTTACTTTGATGATCCAAGAATTTGTTTGATGATAAACCAAAAGTGGAGTACGAGGATGATTAAAGAGGTTTTGCGAATTTCTTGTTTCCTTTGTTCTTCTTTCAATTTAGGAGACATTGGGGGGGGGGGGTCGAGCAAGAAGGGAGAAAAAGAAGAACAGGAGTTTTAGGGTGGGTCCAAGCGCGGAAGAATAAGTAGCTTGACTTATTTGATTTTATGATGGTGAGGTCGCACTTAGGTGGGTTAGAAATAAATAAAAAAATATATTTTAGGTGGGTAATGGGGACACCCGTGAAGTTGGAGTGTGTAGTTGGAATTTTGGGTATAGGTTGGGGGGGCTTTTGATCATTTTCTCTTTTTAAAAAATATTTTGAACTTTAAAAAATTCATTTTTTCACCCCTACTCTCGACCCCTACCCCCATATCAGCCCCCTCACCAACCCAATCCAACCCCCCAAAAAAAAATTAAGTTAGTTTTAAAAAAATGTTTTCAACTTCAAATTTTCATTTTTTTTCATCCCTACCATCGTCCTCCCTCAGCCCCCACCCCCACCAAAAAAAAAAATAAGTTGGTTTTAAAAAAAATATTTTCACACTTCAAGTATTTAGTTTTCACATACTCGTTACCCCTCCCCCCCCCCCCCCCCAACCATCGTCTCCTACCCTACCCCAACCAACCCAATCCTTCAAAAATATTACGTTTGTTTGTTTAAAAAAAATTTTTACTTCAAAATTTATTTTTCACTCTATTCTGACCCCCACTCCCTCGCTAGCCCCCATCAACCCCCCCCCCCCAAAAAAAAAAAATTAAGTTTTTTTTTTAATTTGTAAGAAAATAAAACTAAATGAAGCAATTTCAACGGATTTCATCTAAAAAAAGACTAAAATATTTTCTCCATATTGAATTATTAAGTAAATAACTATTTCTTATGAAATATGATTAAAATATGGGTGAACTGGTATTTTACCCAACTGATATATTACACAACCCATTTTTACTCATATCAAATATGGGTGGGTTGAATTATTACCCATTTTATGTTTACCTATTTTCAACCCGCCAATATTTGACCCAACCCGCTCATTTGCCATCACTAGTAGCACATATACCTCATGCCAATCGAGCGTAACAAGTTTATAATTTTATACTATCATTTTTATCCACCTGAAGATGTATATAGTTTAACATTATTTATGAGTATATTTTCGTTAGTAATAATTATTACGTTTCGAATAATTTTTATCTCACAAGATAGGGATTGGATAAAGTCTATGTACACTCTACCTTTTGAGTCCCTATCTTGTGGCAGGGTTATGCTAGGTATGTCATTTTTATTGTTATCGAATAGTTTTTCACATATGTTTAGTGTTGGTAAGACATAAAGTGAAATAATGTCCCAATAACAATTGTATAAATTAAACCACGAATTGACATATCGTGATGAGATAATTACAGTTTTCTTTATTCTTAATCGAGATGCTGGATTTGAGTCTTGCAAAACAATATCATTTTGTTAAAGGAGCATTTATCTCACTAGCGCGAATCAAAATTAATTGGTTGATTGAATTTCAGGTAACATATAATTCCTTTTATTTACATTTATATTTATAAAAAAGACTATTCAAGTTGGAAAAATAAAAAAAAAATTGTAAAGTAAAAAATCCAACCATCATCAACAAAGTAAAAATTAAGATAATCAATCAATCGAGCGATTAAATTCTCCATCTATCATGATGATAGAGTAGTTGCAAATAGGAACTGGATATACTTTAACATAAACTTCTTATCTTCAGAGAAATACATATTCATCCTATTGGTCTACAAGTTGCAATATCTTTTTGTATTGCCTTTTGACCATAATTTTTAATGAATGGTGGAATTATAATTGTGACCAATACGATCGTAATGACGTTTCATTTTACTATATTAATTAGTCAAATTTGATTTGAACATGTTTCATGTTAATGGTGGTTGGATCAAAGATTATATTTGTTAATTAGAAGTGTTTAGCTATTGGGAGTACTGAAGATACACTTTATTGTTGTGTGATGTAATCTTCTTCTTTTTTTCTCTTTTATTTTAGGCCATGCAAAGTGGATATACTTGAAAAATCAATAACTTTCTGAAATAGCTCTACTTAGAGTCCTAATTATTGATTATAGTAATAGTTTAACTAATTAGCAAACATGACAATGCATTTAAAGGTGTAACATGACAATGAAGTACTCGTGAATTAAAAATTACGAGGTTTTTGATTCAAATTAAATCACTATACAAAATAAAGATATAAGATGTTTTAATTTCTTATCAATTCTCATATATTCTAATCGTGGTAGACATAAAGATTTATGATTATAGTGATGCTCGTTATTGATAGAGATTGTAAGAATATTCAAGAAATTAGTTTACGTGTATAAAAATTAATACAGACACTATAAAAATAGCTTTTGATTCAGTGTACTAAACGAAAAAAATAAAACTGATCAAACTATATATTGTCTTTTTTTTTAACTCTAGCTATTTTTTATAAGGAAAATTATAATAGCAATATTATCAACACCACTTCCATGTCATGGCAAATTATTAGTCACATAATTTACTCTTTAATAATTGATGCAAAAAGAGTGGGTGACAATAAAGTGGACTTGCCACATGTCATGGTTCTACTTGTCCAATTAAACTTAGCTGTATAATTATAATTCTCACAAATTGAACATATTTATTTAGTTTGACAATAAATATGATTTTAGCTAATTTATCCGTTAAGAAATTCTATTTCATTTTTGTACTTAAGCAAATTGCTTTTCGGAGTATTAATTTACTTATTGTAAATAATTGTCTATAATTATTTTTTTAATTAGGTAATATGTTAGTACTGAATTTTGATGTATTAATATATAAAAAAATAGTTTACAAATGGGAGCTTAGATAACAAGATCATTCCAATCTGTCATTTTAAGCAAAGTTTTAGCAGCCAATATTATTTTTATAAAAAAGAAAATGTATCAACCAACTTCAAACGTTGCCAGTTAAAATGGGATGGAAGAAATATTTGTTAACAACCTCCATTTGGTTAGAAATTGGACGAATGCGTCCTTTTCTCCTATTTTGAGTGTTTTGTTTCATTAACTTTGTAATTTATTTAATAATATAAATTATTTTGTGATTCCAAATTCCTTGGAGTAGAATAACTTTTGAATTTTCGAAAAGAACAAAAGTAATAATTGTATTTGTGTTAAGTATTTAAAAGTCTTTTAAATTTTATGAATTCTATAAATTGAAATGAGAAGGAGAAACGTGAGAGGACACACTACAAGGTCAATGTTAAAAAAATCAAATCAACCACGAAATCACAAAAACATATTTAAGAAAGATTTAGCTATTTTGTAATTTAAAAAATATATAATAAACTTATAATTATAAATATTTTAAAATTTAAATTCTAATTTTTGCAATCGCAGAATACGACGGATGGATAGCAATCTGTCGAAAAAAACATAAATAGATGAAAAATGAAGTTACATGTTTTCTCAATTTTGAAATTTACTCTTGTTATCGTTGTGAAATGATACTTACTCATTTATTTTTAGAGTTAGAAATTTATTTTGAATATCGAAAATTCAAAGAAAAAAACTCGATAATGAATAATGAATGGTTGTAACTTCCCAAATTCTCCGCCCGAAGAGGAGCCATGGAAACACAACAAGGATGTCGTGGACTGTTATTACGCATACACGTGTCCTCATTTGCTTTGTCTATAACTTCAAAACATCTACCTATCAACTTCAACCAAAGCTTTGTCTCCCAAAATAATCCAACCTGGCACTGCAGATGTGTATCGAAACGTAGAGTCAGATTCACGATTTAAAATTTATAAATTTAATTTTTAAAATATAATACTATGTAATTTGAAAATCATAAATATGAACATATTAGTATAATTTATTGTAATTCTGCCTCATTTCGCCTTACCAACCCCAGGGAAACTCCGAATACTGGCCTAGATCGTTTGTACAGACAGACTTTTTGGGTGCTAAGATCCAAAGTCGAGAGGGAAACAGCCCAGATCGTACGCTAAGGTCCCTAAGCAATCACTTAGTGAGAATTGTTATTAATATTATTTATCGTATGATATTTAATTTTTTAATTTATAAAGATAAATAATTTATTTCAAAAATCAAACAACATAAATAATGGAGACGGATCAATTAATAGTTGGAATGCGTGCACTTGATAAAAGGGTGTTCCTAATCTAAATTCATTCCCTTTGACCCATAAAATTTAAAAGAACTAAAAAGAGCCTTTTTTTTTTACTATATGTATAAAAATTATATCTAGATTTTCTTGTTCTAATTTTAAAAAATAATTTATTTTTATTATTAATCATAGTATTTTTCTCTAAAATTTTTTATATTCAGAAAATAATGATAAAATTCTCATTTTATTTATTATTTTGTAAAGTATGTGCCAATTTAATATTGTATATGGTAAGTAATAATAAGTGGAGGGCGTAGAAAATAAAACAATATACTCGTGCAAATATCATTCTTTATACAAAGAGGTTAGAAGGGAATTAAAAATAAATATATATCGAACCTTTCTTACAAGTTACAACCATAGTATATTATTTGTTCACATTATAAAAATTATATGTTCTAAATTATTTGTCAGTTTAATTAATTAATTTTTTCTAGTCTTGTCTAATTATTTTTTTGGAAGTATAAATATTATAATGTATAGCAACACATTTTCTAAGTTCAGTTAATTATTGCAATATCAGAAGAAGTACTGAAATTACATTTAAATTTGTTAAAATGAAACTAATAATTTATATCGAATCTATAAGTGATATTTAATTTTCACGTCCTACATTTTTATTGGGGCCTACCCTAATAAATATATTTTATTTAAATAAAAAAAAAAATAGAGAATGGTTGTATTTGTATTGCGGCGTACTTTTTGTGAGCCCATATGGTATATAATATGGTCCCAATTACTCCTATATAAATAGCCTCCCAACTTCCTCCCAATTTCTCTAAACTACCATTCAATTCAATTCAATTCAATTTCCCAAAATCCCTTATTTTTCCATCCAAAAACAACATGAAGAAATCACTTCTCTTAGCAGCCTCTGTTTCTGCTGCCGCCACCACCACCGCCACCGTCTCTTCTGTATCGAAAGTTCGAATTTCTCTTCATAAGGTAAACATTCAAGTTTTTTTTTTTTGATGGATTTTGCTCTGTTTTCTCTGTTCTATGTAGCTTTAATGTCGTTTCTGTGTAGAGAAAGTTATCTTCTTTTTTGTTGTTTTTTTCAAATGGATTTTGCTCTGTTCTCTATGTAGTTTTAATGTCGTTTGTGTGTAGAGTAAGTTATCTCCTCTTTTTTTTTGTTAAAATCGAATCAAATTTTGTTAAGTAATGAATTTTATGAATCGGAAGTGAGAACTCAGTTATCCGGTGCTGAGAGTTAGTAGATCTCGCTGGAATTAGCGTTGAGTTTCGTGCAACTCAAGTTCTGTTTGAAATTCGAATTTATGAGTTTTGACTTAAAAATACGGCAATCGTATTATTATTTTGAATTCAGATGTTGAATTTCTTTCCTTTTGTTTCAGGATGATAATTTGAAGAAAAATGATGAAGATTGTTCAAAATCGGCGAAGGCATCAACGTCTACAGATAAATTTGCGCCCAGATTTGATGGATTGAGGTTTATAGAGACGTTGGTTACTGCTCACAGATAAGTTTACAAAAGAGGCTTAAAAAAAAGTTTTGGATGGAAAATATATAAGTGAAAAAAGGAGGAATATGATATTGTAATTTATATTTATACTAGAACTACATGATTGTTTCAAGGATATATCAAATTTCAAAAAATGTTTCCCAAGAGTTTTTTTAAAAAAATCAGATTTGTCTGAAGAACTTATGATGTTGCTGTTCAAATTTGTTTAGATTCTTGACAATATTTTATCTCTTTGTATTTCCAATAGGAATTTTTATGTTTGACGAAAACTACAGCTTAGATTATATTTTATGTTCTTTTTAATTGGGGTTAATGACATGGATTTACTAGATAAAGTGTACGATTCAAATTTTGAAAGTTTACCAAATTCAGCAGAAATTTCAGTAATGAGGTCAGTCAAACTACACAATTGGACAGCCTAACTAAAATTGATCTAGTAAGTCTCTGAAAAATCAAATTTTCATTTAATCGATCAAACGACGCTCTTAAATTTCATTAATACTCAAATGTGGAACAACAAAAAGAGATAGAGAACATCAATGTCATCCAACTAGACATTGATTCATTATGACATGCACCTTTATGTAATTATGTTATTAAAAAAAATTAACAACTGAGCTCTCTTGACTTAAGTGATATCAGCAAGGATATAATTTATAAAATCTAAGAAATAATGTATGGCATTTTAAAAAAGTCTGTGCAACATGTGTGGAAAGTATGTACATAAAGACTCCAATGAAGAAGCAAAACTATAGAGAAACCAAAACATTGTGTAAAAAATTGGGAAAATTTAAAATTGTTCAAAATTATGTGGATCTATCTCATACTTGTAATTCATATAATCATATTACTTCTCTGTGACAACATGTTAGTCCGATTGATGTTCTGCTGTATATATGTGGCCTAGTTTCTTGCCTTTGGCCTCACCATTTGTCTGTCAACAGTGAAATGTCTGTAAAGACGCGTTTTTTACCTTTAAAAATGCTGATATTAATCTGCCAGAAAGGTGAAACAACTGCTGCCCATTGTTAAAAGATGTCATGATTGTGTCTTTCTTTACGGGTGATGGACCTGCCCATGCGAAGACGTCGAGTTGTGAGTGCTTCGAACAAAACCTCCACTGCATCTTCAAGTGCTTTGGCCTGATTATCCAATCCATGGGAAACAAAATTTGGAAGGTCATGCAGCTCATCGAGGAGGCCTATGGCTGCAGCTGCTGTACATGTACGATCCCATGATGGTTGGGGTCTGCATTTGGCCAAAACGTTAGATATGACTCGGGAAAAGCCAAAGAGAGTAATAAAGATGAATGCGTCATTGCTGCAGATTTGGGATCATGTATCCTACCTGAGTTTATGCATCAAGGATGCTCCTGTGTTCAGCGTTATGCAAGGAATCTCCTCCTCCCCCCACATTACCTTGTACCGATCCTAATCATTAAACATGTCAGATCAATTGTTTGTCTTTGAGAAATCGATTCACATTTTCCAAACTCAAATAAATCCTAACATCAATGCAACTTTGGCTACACAGGTGAAACTAAAGAAATACAAAAACAGCATACCCAGTGTAGTCCCACAAGTGTGCTCTAGGGAGGGTAGGATGTACACAAACCTTACCCCTCCCTACCTTTGTAGGGTAGAGAGCTGTTTCTAATAGACCCTCAACTCAAAAGAGGTGAAACTAAAGAAATATTGTGGATAATTCGTTGTACCAAGTTTTACTCGCTTAAATCCAACTAAAAATCTTGTACTTCTTATACACGTGCCACTCTTTCGTACTTCTTATGACTTGGGAAGTACCTCCAAATAAGAGAATACAAATATGGAGCGGATAATAGCACTAGATGAATAACCTCTCCTACAACTGTCCATGCAATTTAGTCATTCTGAGAGAGATAATGAAGGGATGGGAGGACTTCGACAAAACATTCAACATATTTGCTTGGGAGGGGCGGTAGGATAAGATTGTGGTATCAGACTTTGGTTATACACCATTAAGGTCAGAGCTAACAGATATTTTCCATCTCCAGTGAGAAACATGCAAGTGTGGCTAATGAAATTAGAGAGATGGTGTCCAGGGCATTTGAGGTATCCAGCTTCGAAGGCACATATGAGACTTGAGATGGTTCAAATGATAATAGATACTAACTTGCCTGCATCAAACAAAACAAGCAACAAGACAGGTGGATTTGGAAAGGGAATGCTAGAAAGTTCACCATCAAATCATATACATATTCTCTTAAGAGGGAAGAGCCATCTTTAAAAACTAAGGATAAATAGAATACATATTTGCTGCTGTTATTTTGTCCAAGCAAGTTGATGAAGATGTCAATCATTTGCTCATTCACTGGACTACCAACCAGTGGAATCTCCTTTTAGCGATTTCGGGTGCCCTTTAAAGTATAAGTTCCATATAAATTAAAGACACAAAAGTTCTGCCCTTTTGGCAGCTATGCAAGTCAATTATCTTTATTATTTCTCCTATAGAGCTTCATTATTAAAATTAAGTGGTCCTAACATGCACAACTACAATTGAAACAGTGCATATAACGTAATTAACTTTAAAGCAACTAAAGTAATCATAACAGTAGAGACAAAACTTTTTCAAATGTCCATCAAAAAGGCGGTGAAATGTCCTGTAATATCGAGTAACTACCAATCTATTGGGTCAACGCAAGGGAGGAGTAGCAGGCGGGGGCACCAGGGTGGCCAACCCGGGGGAAGAAGATAACGAACGGTGAAAGACCAGTGAAGTAATCACCAAATTGAGGGTTCGCGGCAAGCTGACTCGACAACCACGATTTGATAAAAAAAACAAATCCTAAATTATCATCCCACCCCACCCGACCAATGTTTCATGGTAAAAAATTTTGTTAGTTAATGATCTGATTTGAATTTAAAAAATAAGAGTTACGTTGCAAGCTGAAATACCTTTAAACGGCTGAACATTGCACCCGAATTGCTCCACGTCCCATCAATTAGAATAAAATTCAAGGAATGGGCTCCATCTGCCTATATATTAGCAGCATAAAGAGTCAATATTCATACAATAGAAAATGAGAACATCACATAAACAAAAGTTCACATGAATGATTACTTCCATGTGGTTTGAGAAGCAAAACTACAAATCAAACTGCCATTATATGAAACTAATATTGGCAAACACTTGTCCTGCCAAAGAACTGCATGCACATGAAGAACATATCATCTATATAAAAGGCAATTCCACCGAAATTAAGTCTTTGTTCAGGGACTTTTAATCGCATATTCTTTCTGAGGTAAAACTAAAAACCCACACCTCCAACCATTAGGGAGGGCGGGTTTTTTTTTTTTTTTTTTTTGTTAGGGAAATTGATAGCAAGGGATTTAGATGGAAAGAACCGATGTGAGCTCCTAATTGTGTTGTGTTGTTTTTTTTCGGTGGGGCTTTGGGATCGAGGAAATCTTAACGATGGTAAACTCAAAGATGGACGAAATCATTACATAAAGACAGAATCTTTCATTTAAGGGAAGCCAAATAGTTGAGAAAAACAAGAAGCAAAATAGCTTATCCCTCTTTTTATTCTGAAGAGAGTAAACCAATTTACATATCTAAAATTTCCTTGTGGGTAACTCCATCATATTCTACTAAGGCCTAAGGTATTGGGATGTCTTTTCACTTTTCCCAGTCTCGAAATCATTACCCTGAATTGCTTCCAGAGAAGAAAAGAATGAGAAAACAACTTGCTCTTTTGTTTCTACTTTTACTTCCCCACAATCATCTTGTCAATGACAACTTTAGCCATATTACCAAGTAAAAAGTTAGGAAGGAGTACCATCTCAGGAAGGTTTTCTACATTTGCAAAAGAAAGCCCGGCCATGCTATCCTTGACAGAATTTGTTGGTGCATTCTTGTTGGGATAAAGACACCAAACCTTGTCTTTTCCTGAAAATGATGTAAAATGCAAATCAAAAGGTAATCGCAGGTTCTGATAGAAAAGGTTGAACAGGATTCAATCAAGTAAAGCTTAACTTGTTTAAATAGATAAACAGGACACATTCATAAAGCTAATTGGTTCCCACGAAGCTTATCTCCTATTTCATGCTACATAGATAGTGCCCAATTTATAAATGGCATGCATTATATACACTAACATCCAAAAACGTGTGATTCATGAAAAAAAAATCGGATAAGAAAGTGATCATTTTGACTACCCGTTACCATGAATATTCAAACATGATATCTAAAGTTCATTTTTTCCATTATCTAATGTTCTTGAATGCATCATACATGATTATGCCGACAAGTCCATTAGTTGAATAAGATAGTTAATAACTGAATTGTCCTCTTTTCTGTTGTCAAGATTGTTAGGAAAAACTGAGAAACATGTTAATAATTAGGAGGAAGGAAGCTAACAAAAGGTTGGCAACATTTTCTACTAACGCAGACATGTCAAAGACACAGTGATCCAAGAATTTGACAATATCATGACTTGTGCATGTTAGAAACAGACCACCCACCCACTAATTTACTTGAAGTGATTTACATGCTTAATGGGGCAAAGGGCGGTGCACAAAGCATCCTGCATTAACGCAGGGTCTGGGGAAGGGCTGCACCCCGAGGGGTGTGATATAGACAGCACACCCTAATGCAAGCATTATTGGCTTTTTGCACGGCTTGAACCTGTGACCTATAGGTTACGCGGAGAAAACTTTACGTTGTTCCAAGGTTCCCCTTCTATTAGTTTGGCAAGACACCTCAATTCTGTCTTTAACCCCTAGCATGCGAAACACATGCTTACACAGTCCAATTTGGTTAATTACATCTGTTGTTTTGATACTTGTTAGCTACATATTGTATGATATTTTTCTATTCATATTCAGCATTGGCACGATATGTTCTGGGGTAGACAGAG
The DNA here is from genome assembly GCA_027704765.1 of Solanum habrochaites. Lineage (NCBI taxonomy): Eukaryota > Viridiplantae > Streptophyta > Magnoliopsida > Solanales > Solanaceae > Solanum > Solanum habrochaites. The sequence goes on from JAKWJA010002495.1 coordinate 65,089,657, forward strand.
TCACATGTACAAAGGACACAACCCCTCACCCTCTTGCCCCAATCAGATAACAATTTTGTATCATTTTACCAACCACAGTACGCTGTGCACTCCAAGATTCTATAAACAAGCGGCCTTTTCACATAAAAGACAAGCATCTGCTTTAGGAATCATGTGAAGGTTATGAGCACTCTCGGACGTCTTCAATATTCATGCTAGGACATACTCTACAGCTATTTCTTCATGGTAGAATGTTAAATTGGTGAACAAATTAAAAAACAAATGAAAACCTGCAAGCTTGAGTGCATCCCACATCATATCCTCATGTTCAGTTATTCCATAAAGACACAAACTAGCAGCGTGGACACCAAATACTTGCCACAACAACTTCCCTGTGTTATTTTGTCGCAAAAAATCCTGCAAAGATGGAAAAAACACCAATTATGGATCATGTAGATTGAAAGAAGAAGTGAGTGTAAAACATAAGGAAATGAAAGGTTTTAATGAAAAAAATGCAAAAGAAAAAAAAAAGATGAAGACAGATGGTAAAATTTTGTACCTTTGGGTGCATGTACAACCAAAACCGCATCCGATTCCAAAGAGGACATGTTATGAGTTTTGAGCACATACAATCGCCCGAGCAAAGCCAACACTTGAGAATTTAAAACAGAACCAAAACCAAATGCGATACCATCAAAACCTATTTGTATGTGAAAAGAAGTCAACTTTTCTAAGGGACAATCTGCAGATAACAGCAATATTTCATGCTTTAATGCAGAAAAGATCCCACAAACAAATAAAAAATGTGAAACAACCCTGATTTGATGAGCAAATGTTTACCTTCTGACAAAGGTAACCCCTACTTCCAAGCACGCGACATGCAATTTGACGAGCTGAAAAGAACTGGAGTTTCTGTTCAGAATCACCTAAAGATTGATACTTTGCTCTATGCTTTTTATCCTCTTGCACCTTGAAGTCACCCTAAAGATCAGATCACAGTTATGAGCTAATAAAGGGCAATTCGTTATTTTTTGATCAGTTAAAGCACGAGTAATTTTGAAAGAGGTTAACAAGCCTGAGGTAGAAATATGAAGTTCCTAATTAAGGATAGGTAATCGTTTTCTACTGAAATCACCGAAGTACATGTATTTACCATAACCTCCACTGCATTATATATTTGATCTCTCTTTTCTTTTGCTCAAGAGGATTGACAAGTAAACGTTCCCCAGTTGAGAAGTGACTAAAAAGTTGGTGTATCATTCACAAGTAACAAACTTTACTCCAAATTTGTTTTATCGTGTAATTTAATAATCTTATTCATTTTAGTAAATTCTTTTTTCGTTTTCAACCATCAGTTTAATTTACACATTGTTGTAATTTTAATCAATCCAAGAGTAAATTCAAAATATAAATACAAAGAGAATCTTTCTCTTCATAAATATAAAAAACAAGAGATATTCCAAGGAAATACAAAATACAACATATTAGTATGGACATTATGTCGTCAAATAAAAAGTTTTATTGAATAATTGTTGTAAAACGTACAATTGATAAGGGAGCGCTATGGGATGGAAAAGTATTCTTCTTTTTAATGATGTGGTGTTTGGGCCAGCTTATATACAACTTGACTATACCAATGGGGTACCTGCTACTTCCCACCGGCATAAGTATCATAGTTTTACCAAGGCTTAGGCATATACTTTTTTGTTGTTGAGATGGAAAAAACTATCTAGTGATTTTTTCTCTCCGGAATATGATCCCTCGTCTCTTAAGTTTGCACCCACTTCATCGACCACTAGACCAAACCATCCAGTAAGGGATGAAAAAATACTTAATAAGGTGAGAGGCATGTTTTATAGGAAGACTGTGAAACTAACAATATTATATGGGAGTGAATGTAAGACGTTGGAATCCCAATATACAAAATATAAATGTTGTACCACTACGGATTATAAATGATCAAATCTGATAAGACAATTGAAATAGCAAGTAGAGAGGATAAAGTGAGAGAAGAAAACCTCTTAATGTAGACCTCCCGATGAACCGGTTTTTAGGTATGAAATTACAATGATTGTTAGTAATAGAAATGGGTGTGGTAGAACAAAACTTACAAGAACAGAATTTGCCTAAAAAGATTTTAAAAAATACATAAGCAATGCAAACCTAATTAAGAACACAACATAACGAAAGCATAATATCTCTACAAGTGATACCAGTTTTAGTGAACAAATACACTAACACTCGTATATCTCTAGAGGGATAAACTTAGTTAACCATGTAGTATAAGAGCATGATTTAGACAAACTAACCGCCTTAAAGGGAAATATTTACTAGTGAAAACAAACAGACATGAATAGAGTCCAATACCCAGAATAAAATAGACCTGAATAAAGCATAATGGATATAGATGAATCATATAGCCAACTCCAATCGATTCAGAATTGAGGAGTAACTAGTTGGTGCTGATTAATATTGTTTTTCAAAATACGAGAACAGTCCTAGGATAAAGCGTTAAAAAATCGTCAATATGAGTGGTAATCAAACCGACTCATCTACACCTCATCTTTGAAGCATGATAAGGAATCCCAAAAAAGATCGATTGAGACTCCCTCCACGGATTCCACAAAGATCTCTAACAACTTGTCTAGGACAAGTGAGATCTTCAGTCTGCATGCTTGAGAGCTACTCACACAAAAAAGAGTCTGATTCAGTCCATATTCAGGCCCGTCACACCCAACTAGAAAGGCTAAAATAGAAGAGGGAGTAAGAGAAAACATCTAAAACTTATTATTTTGTATCAAACAGTATAACTACTACTAGGGAAGCAGTTCTACAAAAGCATATAACAGCAAGTCCATTAGTGACATTCAGTGTTCCCCTGTTTCCTGTTTAGCATTACAACAACAAAATACCCACTGAAATCCACAAGTGAAGTCTAGCGAAGGTAAAGTATACATAGACCTTATCCCTATCTCGTAAAGATTAGAGAAGCATTGATGGAAAAAAGAATCATTGGTCCTAACTACTTGTTAAGAAGTAACCCATCAACAAATTCAACTTGTCTTCAAATTAAACAACCCCTAAGCGTTTAAAAGTAGAATTACAGTTAATCTGAAACAAGAATGCAGAATGTACAAGGGAAACACAAATGGAAAAAAAAAAAAGGAATCAAATCTTTTACCGAAAGTTTGCCATGATTTCCACCAAAGACCATTTGGGCATCAACGTTTTTCTCCAACATATTCAAATCCTCAACAACCTGAGTAACCATGGAAGGTACAGTTGATGTAGTCCCCCAACCCCTCCATTCTTCAAGGCTAATTGCAGCTTCTCCATTGCTTACAACTACTTTGTGGGATTCTCTTGAAGAAGAATGATCTGCAGCCATTGTTGTGGAGAAGGGTTTTGAGGAGTCCATTGAAGTAACTGTATTGTTGCAGAATTTTTGAAGAGGAAAATGGAAGGAGCTAATGAAGCTCAAGGGTCTTGTTGCAAAAATCAGCATTGTATTCTTCAATTTTCATCAAATCTAAGCCCAATTTTGTTATCCGTTCTCTCAAAAAATCTCATATGTATTCATTTTAAGCCCATTGGGCTAGATGGATATGCTAACAATTAGCCCAAAGGAAAATTGTAAAATTTTCATGGAAAATCTACCATATTAAACAAACATTCCTACCGTTTTTACTAATTCTCCGTATAGTTTGAAATAGTTTCATATTATCTCACTAATTAATAATGAGAAAATTGAATGAAATTGTAAACTATTAATTCAAATTAAATTTTATAACTCTAGTTTATTTTATTTGCAATTCGCAATAATTGGGTATTCAATTAGTCATTTTCAGTATATAATTAGTCATTTTATACATCTCAGTATAAAATGTATGAAATGTGTTTGTATTTATATAAAGCGAAAGAAAAGTGTACACAGAAATACAAATACATATTTTCGTCATATACACTTATGATTATACAAATATAGATTTTACTATACAAATTACAATGTATAAATGATTTTATGTAAAGCTTAACATTAGCATAAAATTAGATGTATCTAACGAATTATACAAATCAAAAGCTCCATAGCAAACATTAAATTTGCTAAGAAGCATAATTATGCAAACTATAGTTATAACTAGGAGTGGCAAACGAGCGAGTTGAGTCAATCAAAAAATAAGTTAAATAAAAATGTGCAAGTTACTCGACTCATATTTTAAATGGATAAAAACAAATTACCCAAAGAATAATATGAGTAATCATATTTAACGATATTATATTAGAAATCTTGTTGATAACTTTAAAACAAAAAATTATAATTTATCACTTCACTTCACCCTTACCACACCAGCACACACCCCCCCCGCCCCCTCCTCACCCCCTCAGACCCCCACACACCACCCTCCCACAAAAAAGCCCTACGAATTTTTTTTAAAAAAAAAAAAAATGAAAAAAGAATTAACCACCCACCTCCTACCCAAGCCCCCCTCCCTCCCCCCCCGTACCACCCACCTATCCCAAATTATAAATGTAAAAAAAAGTTTCAAAAATAAACTTTTTTACTATCCAACCCTTTATCACTTTTTTTATTTGTTTGTTTTTACCCACTCATCCATTTAACTATGCATTTTTAAATGGTTAGTATTGATATTACTCATTTTTTATCCATTTTTAAATGAGTTGGATACTCAATTCATTTAAAAGGGTAATATGAATGGATACACATATTATTTATTCATTTTGTCACCCTAGCTATAGCACACAAATATAATTTTTATGTTTGCTATATGTGAAAGTTGTTACTTAATAATTATATACCCGATTTCAAGTCAAATATGTCTACATACATGTATTTTTGCTATTTGATACACTAATTAGGTAGAGAGACGAACAAGAAAGGAGAGCGAGGACTGATATAAAAGAGAGACGAGTAAGAGAGTTAGATGCATGAGAATCTATTTGAATACAATTTATTTTAAAAAAAATTATATCTAACTTTGAACCATGTTACATAATATTATTAACTAATATGAATATAAATAATAGTTGTACAATAATTTTTTTTCCAATTCATAGCAATTAAAATATAATGTTTTGATAAAGTGGATCTTTTTTGGAAAGAAAAAAAAACATGGCAAATTATTATTGTTGCAAACTAAAGAAATAAATTGGCTAAATCATATCCATCTAACAAGCCTAATGAGCTTCTAAGGCCCAAAATACTATGGAGTATCTAAAATGAAATTTGATTTTAGACTTTAAATTCGATAAAATTTTATATATCATAAAAAAAAATCAAACTCAAATTGTCGCTTTTTCAAAATAACAATTCTTTAATTTTGAGGTATTCTCTGATTTAATTTATTTCATCATATATTAGACCACTTTTATTACATGCATTAAAATAAACTTTTGAAATAGGAGATAAAATGGATTCTATTTATAAATGGAAATCAATGTAGCGTTTTCTTTGTTCCAATATTTAATTTATTTCATCTATTTCTTATTGAGTAGTAAATTGAAACGATAATAAGGGGTGGAATATACTATGGTTAATGTACAAGAAAAATGTAATAAATGGAGTATAGAGTATAAATTTGGCTTGAGATGTTAAATGTTATAGAAAGTCAAATCTAATGATATAGCTTGATAATATTATTATAAAAAATATTATATACATAATTTTTATAAAATTAAAATTATCTCTTTTAAGTTTACGGATTCCTTCATATGCCGCAAACTTATCTAAATTTTTATATCCTAACAAAAAAGTAACATGTCATTTTATTTACTTTCAACGTAATCCATACATACAAGACAAACTCTATCATAAACAAGACTTTATCCTATTAAAATATGAATAAAGTTTGTATATATAAGATGCATCAAATAAACTCGACATATAAAATGCATCAAATATTTACTGTTGCAATTTAAAAGAGCTTTAATTATGATAATATAAAAACCATAATTAAGATTTTCTAGAACTATCGAGAAACCAAAAACTAAACCATCGAATTCTAAATTGAAATTTAAATTATGACTTCCATGCCTATCATTTATGATGATAAGCCATAGAAAAAAAGGTCATTTCTCTTTAGTATGATTAAATAATCATCATTTATGGAGTTAGCTTTCAAATTTAGTTAGATCCAAATTATTTAATTATCATGATGTTAAAGTAGATCGATATCAATTCTTATTTTTAATATTGAAATTTTTATATTATATTTTTCATGTATCAGATGCCCAATTACGTGTATAAAAAAGAGTGTGAAGAATCTTGCATTAATCTTTTGAGGAATTTGTGCAATCACTTTAATATAATTCGTCAGATTCTCACCTCTTATATTAACTTTTAAAATTGTGTTAGACCTAAATTTTATTTTTTTATCAGATTATATTTACAAACAAAAGAATAAAATACTTTATTTGAAATTTATGAAATGAAATTAGAAAACAAGTTTTGAACACCTATCTAATATTGATATTCAACTCAAAGTTGGATTTTAAAATTTCATGACCAATACTGAGTTTGAAATTAAAAAATTATTTCATAAAAACACCTCCAGTAGATTCTTCAAAAGTTTTTTTTTTTTTTTTAAATTATTCAAGACTTGGTTAATTAGCCCTTGGTGATCAAAAGGGTTGAAGAACCAACAGGAGCACTACAAGTGGTCATTAAATGGCCAGAATCAACTGTCCATAAGTCAATAATCATTTAATTAATAGATTAATAATTATAATCAATGAAAAATATCCTTTTTAAAAAAATTAATTCCATGAAATATCAAATATTATCTTATTGTATATTGAAATCATAATTTAATACAATAAATAATTCAAACAATAATATTTTCTTCCGTCGGTCAGATTACTTATTCCATCTCCTTGATCCTTTAATTAATTCACACAACTATATCTTATTTAATTTCAAAGTATTCTAGAGGATTTTATTTTATATTTTAAAAACAACAAAGGAACTAAAGAATTGTATACTTAACAATATATACAAAGTATGTCACTATCAAGCCAAGTTACCAATTTTGTACAAACCACTACCATATATAACATGTTAAATTGTACCTTACTAAAGAAGTCCCTCTAGTCATAATAGCGAGCGTATATCACTCACTTTGTTATGTCAGTTGGTATCAAAATTACACAACGAAGTCTGACATAAAATATCTAAAATAAACAAAATCTAATTAAAATGTCTAAGTGAAAATTACTGTCAAATCTAAAAGGCCACCGATAATTTAAACCTATATAATAATAATAATAATATTTTATTATATAATGTTCATATTTTTCAAAAATCAAGAACTTCAATACTTATTTGTGGTGAAGAATGATAATGTAAAAAGAAATTACGACAAAGTCAATTTCATTAATTCTTACACCAAAAACAGGGAAGTATAAATTTAATATTTCGAAAAAATTATTATCACTCATAAATAATTAAATATACTACTTATAAGATATATCTAGAAGGGTGTTACGTTAATTTTAGTGTAGTCTATTATTTTAAAAAAAATTAAATAAAAATAGGCCACGTATCTCTAATTTTAAGAAACTTCTTACGTTTGTTGATTTTTCTTTCTTTATAATACGAACAATTTTTTACACGTCTGGTCCTTTTTTTCTATATTAATCAATTTTCGAAATTGTTGTCACATTACTGAAAATAAGCAAATATTCTTCTGTTTTGTGCGTAAGCTAAAGTATTTGATACTAAGAATAAATTTTCCATTTTTATCCCTTTGAACATTGCCGAAAATCGAGGTTTGATGAGTTTTTCTTTTTCGAAACCTGCAATCACTACAATCTCTGTCACGGTTTCTGTCATTTTGGGTGAAAACTCTTTAGTGAGGACTCTGTGCGCACTGAATAAAGCATTGAATAAATTGATAGTCTCATTTTAAAAAAAAATAAAGATTTTTGAATAATTTTATCGTAAGATAAATTTCAAACTGCTATTTATAGCAGAAAGAAAAAAAAGGTGGAGGAGGTGAGGATAGGGTGACATAAGGAGACCCTTGCCACCTACCCTTTTTTACCTCTTCACAATTATTTATTTATTTTACCAAACTTTGATTAAACACCTTTATTTTATTTTCTTTATAACATAAGATCTTTGTTTAATTTTTAAAAAAAATAATTCAAGAGTTTAGCTATACATGTTTAAAGCTATGAAGAGAAAAAAACAAAAAAATAACAATCACATAATCTCTTTTTCCATTTTTGTGTACTAAATATATTGTTTTTCATAATAGTGATAATGATATTAGTATGTCATTATTGGTGCAAGTCCAAATAAGGTGAAATAGGAGAAATGTCAAAAGGTGAAATCAATTAGCTCATTATGATATTAACTATCAATTATTTTCGAGATCTATAATTAAGGGTGAAATAATTTTATTATAACTGCATCATATAACCCGTATTGAAGGACATAATAATTTAATTATAATTGCATCATACTCCGTATTGATTAGTACTTAAATATCTCATATTGAAGGGCGAAATAATTTTATTATGACCGCATTATAATCTGTATTGATTAGTACTTAAATGTTAGTACGAACATGAATTATTTTGATGGTACGTGAATTGTTGAATTCTTTTAATGTATAAAAATTACAAAAAGTCTAGTGAATTACTGTCAAAAAGGATTAATAATTACTTTAATTATGTTACATATTTATAATCATCAAGTATGGCAATCTATTCATATTATTTTTGATCCCCACCGCAATGAAAATAAATTTTAGTGATAATAAATATTGACATTAATAAAAAATATCAAAATCTTCTTCGACATTCGTAGAACTAATATCGCTAAAAAACTTTAAAGAACATATACAAAGAGTGTTAATTGCTGCAAAAAACATAATCTTTAGCGGCATTATCACTAATGATCATTTTTGAGATAGCGATCTGTGTGTTATAAATTCAAAAAATCTAAATATGTAACACGACGTGCGTTTTACACTAATGTTATTATTTTCTCTTTAAACCTATTCCAGTCAATTCTATTCTATTGTATCTAATTATGACTTTTAATTAAGAAAATTTGTTATGACAATTATATATGGGAATCTCCTGTCCCTAATAAGTTAATCTTGTTTCCATTTTTGCAGCCTATGAAAAGGCATGCATGGTTTGGTGGCCGCCACTGACAAATTCGAAAAATTAACTTGTAAATAATTATATAAGTTTATCAGTATAATTCAAGTATACACACTATCTAACACATTGATCATATATGTGTATATTGTTTAATATAAGTATACACTATATGCATCTTTTGTAGATTAGATAACCGGAAAACATTGTTGGTACATAATTGTTCCTTTGAAAAATTTGAGAAGTTCTATTCACACGTTTCAAAATCTATTAGTTATACTTTTTTGCGTAGATTTTTTGACATATATCTGAGAACTTTAACGCTCTAAGTCTGTTTGAAAGACACACGTATATTAAATTAAAATATCTAATTAATATCAAATGAGTTTTAATATCAAATCGACGATTGAAAACATATTTAAACATTTATTTATATATTAATTTGTCTTACACATTAGATCCACCAACCCTGCCTTGAATTAGTTGGTTTGATTCCCAAATTCACACAAACTTTTTTTGTCTCACCATTGACTAAGCATGTTTAAGCAGGAAGAATATTATCAGACAAAATATTATTAATAGAAGTATTAAATATTCTTAATCAGTGAAAAATTTAAATATTATTAATAGAAGTATTAAATATTCTTAATCAGTGAAAAATTTAATTTCGTCAATGATTTGACATGAAAAGAAATTGTTTATATGTTTTAAAGAAAAGATATAATAAATATATTTAAGGGTAACAATATTAATAGAACTCCCTTTTGTCTCATGAAAAATCTTTTTTTTAAAAGTTTATTCGAAAAATTAATGTCACCTTATTGCAATGAAAAAAAATTAAATTTTAATAATATGAATTGTTTTACCACTATTTTAAAAGTCTATCATTTTTTTAAAAATTAAACCCTATAAAATGAGTAAAAGTAAAGTAATAAAGATAAATACAGTATCAGTATAGTAAAAATATAATAATAACGTAATTTGTTGGAAAAAAAGACCGTCCACGTCCGGTCCCCCCCCCGTCCCGTCCGCCCCCTCGTCCCCGTCCCTCCCCCCCCCTCGCCCCTCCCAACGCGTCCGCCGCGTCCCCCCCCCCGTCGGGTGGGGCAGTGTCCGTCCTCGTCCCCGTCCCCCGTCCCGTCCCCCGACCAACCTCCACCGCCCTCCGTGAAAAACCCCCGGCCGTCCGGGCGTTTTCTCTCTCTTTTTTCGCGGCCTCCTCCTTTTTTTCCTTCCTCTTCTCCCCGCCACTCTCCCCGGCTCCTTTTTCCCTTTACCCTCTTTGGTGTCGCGCTTTCTCTTTTTTGTTCCCTCCTCCCCTCTTTTTTTTCCCCCTCTCCTTTCCGTCCCGCCCTCCCCTATCCGATTCTCATATTCTCTTCTTTTCCCTTCACCCAAATCCGTCAAATTCGTGCTATCTAGATACAGACAAAGAACCCCGAATTCAATTAATATGATACCGAAGAACCAATTGTTACACTAGACCTATAACTTCATGTGAGTTCACCCCCCCACATTACGGTATGTAGTTAACTGCCCTCTTCTCAACCTCTTCACCGATGCAGCAAATCAATTATTTGAAAGAAAAAATATGAAAGAAAAATATTTTTAAAATTCAAGCTAGGTGTGAATTGGTGGAATTTGCAGTGGGACGAGGCAACGCACCTTGATTCTGCCTACTTGTTTAGACAACTGTGTGTGGTTTAAAAATATATTATATCCTTCTTTTTGCAAAATTTCCTCGGTATAACCCTGAGCAATCCATATTGGTGCTATGAAATTATTCATGTGTATCCGTTACACATTGAAACAACATATAAAAAGGTTGAAGAGATACATACCTTTGATGGATACATATTTGTGTGGTTATTGCTCTATGTATCAGATATATTTAGTATAAATTTAAATTGACGTATCATGTCTAAAAAATTAGTGCATGATTTGTTACTATTTATGTATCTTATTTTATTTGAGAAATATTGTATTTTATAAAAAGAAACATGATACATATAATTATGCTAGATAACATTTTTTGTGTAGGATACATAAAACAGTAGTGATCACTTGATACATATAATGATATATGTAATAAAGTTTGTAAAACTGTTGAATTTGGTAGATATTATTTATCATACACCTATCAATTAATTTGATATATGGTGCTTTGGCTACAGAACATTAAGGTTTATGCATCAACTGTATTTATTAAGATTGATACATTATTGTTTGGTAATTGTTATGTATCGGATACATTTAGTATGAATTTGAATTTACATATCATGCCTAAAAAATTAGTGCATGATATATTATTATCTATATATCTTATTTTGTCTGAGAAAATATTATATTTTATTTTTTTAAAAAACATTATACATGTAATTGTTGTAAATAACGTATTTTTTGGTGTATGATACATAACACAAAGTCTATGTATCAAGTACCTTTGTATTGAACATGATTAACACTAATCAAAGATTCAACAACACTAGAGTTATGTATCAATACTTTAAAATATGAATGATAACGTTTGCATACAACAAAAGCGTTTAGCAGCAGTGATTTAGTAGAGCAGTTATAACAAAAAAAAAGACTAATATAAGAATCAAAATAAGCGAGACACATTGATAGTAAGCCCAAAAAAACTAAGTGTATCATGATCGCAATTAGAAATTTCTGAAATCTTTTTGAATGCACTCCAAGATAAACTGTGGATTAACAAGGTTTTTCCACCTCTCTTCCGTAAAGAGTCCGGGAGTAATTTTTTTAAGATAAAAAAAATAAAAAATTGAAGTGGATGAAAGAAATCTAACTCTTGAATAACTTGAAATCTTTTATTGGAAAGAGAATTTTTTTTTGAAATTCAATAATAGATTAATGAAAGTAAACTGTAAAGAGATTTGTGGAGTGAAAAAAGAAAGTAATATTATGGTTAAGAGATTCAAATTAATTATCTTGAACAAAGGAATACTGCGAAGACAACAAGAGATTTTTGATGATTTATTGAAATGGTATAAAAATAGACCCTATCATACTGCCTGATGTGTAGTTAAGTAATTTTTTCATTTTTTTTAGGTCATAAGTTCATATTATTTTCGTATCTTAATATTATATAATTAAACATGACTTTAGTTTTGAAAGAACTTATTTTTTAAGGATAAGTTCAATCGTTAAATAACTTTTTTTTTATGACAAGGAAAATTCGCAGTCGCTATCCTTTGAGTGCGAACAGGGTAAAACCCCGCTCCTATGCAATAGCTTACAAATCACATAGGAGAGATAACCCGCACTAGACAAGTCTGGTGCAACGAGCTTGACCCATAAAGCAAACTCCTTGCTTTCGCTGGCAAGGGGTTTCAAACTTGAGACCTCCAACATGAAAGTCCTTAGCTCAAACCACTGGGCCACCCCAAAGAATTCAATCGTTGAATAACTAAAATTAAATATCATCCCATTTTGAAAGAAAAACGTACAATTTTATGCATCTAAACTATAACTAAGCAAATTTTGACCTTTAGAAAAGTCTAATAATAACCCAAGAATTCTAATTTTTGGCCCTCATAAAAATATGGTGCATAGTTAAGAGGATTTGCAACGTGTAACCATTTATTTGTTCTTATTAGATTGATTAACTTTTAAAAAATTATATATAATATCTTAAGAACACAAAAAAAATTATCAAAATTAAATCATGGTACACGCCTCAAACCACCTGCATTAACTAAAGGAAAAGTCAATATATATATAAAAGGAGAAATATTTTATTAAGGGTGGACATGATATGATATATATTGAATTATCAAATTATATCAAATTTTTTAATACCCTGGTTTTGATATTATGGTATTGATATAGTATATGATATATATTTAAGTTGTTTTTGGTATTTAATATGGTATTTGGTATTTAGAAATTATATAATGTCATATCTAAGTACATAATAACATAACATATACATATTATTAAAATATTGACAAATATGCAATTTAATATTAATATAAACTAATATTTAGAAATTGAAATTTTGACTACTCGTGTAACGTGATAGTATGTTTCAATTCAAATCTTTTTTTAATTATCGAAGTCACAATACTCTATTATACAGTACATATTAGTCGAAGTTGAACAAACTATGATTATCAATTTACCATCCTGTATAATACCAAAAACAAATTTTAAAATACTTTCTATACCAAATTAAATTGATATGATAAAAATATAATATTTGAGAAATCAAATTCCAAAAATTTGATGATACTAAAACTTTAAAATACCTTATTATATTATACCATACCATGTCCCCTATATACAATGTAATAATAATAATAATAATAATAATAATAATAATAATAATAATAAATAAATAATAATTGTTAGTTAAACACCTAAAACCAATATGATATAAGAAAACTTATAAACAATTCATAAAGATATTGTATTATATCAAAATGGCAGCATTTTAACGTAACTGCTGTCAAGTGGTCATCAAAGGTACTCTATTTTTTTTAGTTTGATTTTCTATTCGGTGTTTGGAGTCCATATTAGAGCCTTGATTAAATTAGAATATATTGATTATTATAGAATTTATTTGGGGCGACGCTCTTAATAAAAAAAATTTCATACTCAGGGGTCAAACAAGTGACCTCTAGTTAATAGTGAAGCAAAGTGAGTTGAAAATAATGAATGCATGTGTTTGTAACTCGTGACTACACCGACTAAAATTTTATACAATACTCCCTCCGTTTAAAAAAGAATAACCTCATTTTCTTTTTAGTCTGTTTAAAAAAGAATGACTCTTTTTCTTTTTTTTGGGAAAATTTTTTAACTTTAACTTTCCACGTGACATGTTTAAAACCACAAGATTAAAGGTCATTTTGGTACATTTGACATAACTTTAATTTAAAACCAAATTGTGGAAAAAAAAATTTCTTTCTTTTCTTAAACTTCCAAACTATATCATTCTTTTTGAAAGAATGAATATTATTTTGTGATTATAATCAACATTTTATATAAATATCATTAAAAAGATTAACGACTCTAAATATAATAATATTATCTTAATTACAGTTTAAAATTTAATACCATCATAATATATATATAGAGAGAGAGAAAGAGATGGGGTGGGGGCTTGATAAGATCATGAGACCACACCAATAATAGTATGTGTATTATTAGTCCTAAAACTTTCACCAGTTTATTACTCCCTCTGTCCTAGTTACTTGTCTACTTTAGAAGTGACACACATATTAAGGCATCAATTATTATGTTATAGGGTTAGTTTATGTGTTAATTTTACACTTAATTTAAAAGATTATGTAATTTCCCCAGGAATAATAAATATATTTTTCTGATTCAAAAACTATGATTAAAACTAGATACACGAAATTTTCTAAGAATTAAAAAGGGCATATAGGAAAAAAATTATTGTTCTTTCTTGATTTTGGGTTAAAAATGAATTACCATATAGGGACACAGACAATTACAAAAAAGATGGATAGTAAATAGAGACAGAGGAGAAGAGTAGTATATTATAATTAGATAGAAAGTTATTTAAGTGGTAGATTAGTTAGATTAGGAGTGTGCTATACAAATAGTTGTCTAATCAGTATTTAATAAGGAAAAATTATATATAATAGCAAAAAATAATAACCTTAAATAAATTGAATCCCCTAGGGTGATTTAATTGTGCTCTATAGAACGTTAGCTAAAATTTGCCAGCGTCTTCTACTGAAATCTCGCTCGCCCTCTCCATTCTCGCTCGCATCTTCTCATTTATATAAAACGTGTATAATTCGTTTTGTTTGGTATAAAGCGAGAGAAAATTGTATATTAACATGCAAAAATATATATCTTGCGTTGTTATACCACTTAATTATACAATTTACAAACATTTACTTCACATATTGCAAGAGCAAAAGGTCAACGAATTATTACAATTGTGAATTATACAATGCAGTGAAAATACAATTTTCTCTACTTTATACAACAGAAGTGTAATATTGTGTTTCTGTTTTTGTATAAAGCGAGAGAATACATAATCTTCTTACTATCACTTAATATTGCAGCGAAATAGACGTGAATTATACATTGCACGTGAAATAGGATAGAGAATTATTATACAATTGCAACGAAATAGGGCAGCGAATTATACAATTTAGGCCAGCGGATTATACACTTGTATATTGTATACGAAAAATTATACAGTTTATGTTTGCTATGGAGCGCAATTATGCAAAGTTTGCTATAGCATACAAATATGAATTTTTATTTGCCCTATATGTGAAGTTGTTAATTAAGTGTATCAACACAAGATATTATGTTTGCATGTATATATTACAAGGTTTCTCTTCGCTTTATACAAAACAGAAATACAATTTATACACTTCTGTGTATAAAGCGAGAGATGCGAGCAGAGGGAGAGTGGTGAACGATGGGAGAGTGGCGAACGAGATTTTTGAGAGAGATGCGACTGACAAACTTTGCTATTATATACAATTATTCCAATTAAGTATAGTAGTTTGCTTAAGAGTCATATAATGTGTACTAAGAAGTTGTCGATTACATCATTTAAGTTTGAAATGGAAGGAAAAATTTGGCCAATCAAAAAGAAATTAAACAAGTTATCTAGTTGGAATTGGATTATGAAATTAAAACGTATGCTTTAATTATTTGTTTTAACATAGCAAGATGGTGCTGACAGTTGGTGAAATAATGGTTGTACAAAATTGACACTTCTCTAATAAAGCCCATGCATATGGGGCCTTGGGACTCAAATATTACAACAAATAAAAGAAGTTTGTGATAATAAAATAATTATTGTTATATTATATTTAGCTACAATAATATAATATAATTATTTATAATTAATACTTTATATAAAATCGTCAAAGACTCAAGTAGATTATAAAATACAATGATATTATCATTATTAAAAAAATATATTATCATTAAAATAATTTTTATCATCGTACCATGATAGTTTACTTTAACTAATTTTCAAGCTTAAAGTGACAAAATGTTAAAATGATAATATTGTAAGATTAAGTTAGACATCTTATCTCCCAGTCACAAGCTCAATCGACTACTTTAAGTAAATGATGGTGAAAGTTTTTAATTATAATTAAGAAGACAATTTAATAAATTAAAGTATAATTTTTTTCCTTTTTAATCATTTAATGGGAAAGTTAAAATTCTTACGTGGAGTATATTTCGGAGAAAATGTACCCTATAAATTATCTAGAAAGTCATTTAACGTATTTTAATAGTGTTATATTTAAATTTTATTCGTTAATAATATTATAGTATCTTGATACTAATTACTAATATCGATTATACATATAATTTATCTTAAAATCAATGACTAAATAAAAATAAAATAATATTATTATTTTTATATCATGATTGTTTATATTATCCAAAAATATCAAACGACCCGAAAAATTATAAAATGTGAAATCGTGAACTAAGGATTAAGAAAATTTCGATACACTTAATAGTTTGTAAATAAAGGAAATGAAAGTATGTGTCTTTAGTTTTATCGTACGGTTTGGGGGAACTAGATGTACAAAATTGACATTTTCTAATAAATCCAATGTATATGGGGCCTTGCTTATAGGTCAATTTAACTAATTTTGTCGATCTTATATTGGACAAAAAGTTGAAAGGATAAATGTTATAAGATTGAAATTAAGTTAGATATTTTGGATTTATTTTACGAATTTTTTTTCTCAAATAAAGTAAATAAGTGAGTTTTTTTATGAGATAATATTTCATATACACACTCAGCTTATTATAATTCACTTAGAAAGCCACTCAAATTATATAGATATCATTAGTATTTTGCCTAAAAATCACTTGATCATTTTAAATGTTTTTTTTTCATTAGATTTTGTTGATACGAAGATTTTATTTTAAACTAGAGTTTTTAAGAAACAATAATATTCTTTTTATTCCAATAAAATAAAAAAACAAGTCAATTTAATAATTAATTTAAATAAATAACTTTTCAACCCAATTAATTTAGAATCTCATTAGAATGATACTTTTTTTTAAAAAAAATGCATTGTGGATAAGTATTCATTGAAATAAATAAATATTCAAGATGCTTTTCTTTTCTTACTAAAAAGAATTAATTGAATTAAAATATGATTACACATTTAAAGTAAAGTGACATCCACTAAAACGTAATTTATTTAGGTAATTAAAATGACATTTCAACGGTTGCTTTGCGTAGCTTTTTATTTCCTTAATGCATTTTTAAGTAAATGCACCATATTTCTTTACAAAATAGTGATTTTTATTAAGTATCCAAACACATCATTATAGTTCGGGGTGGAGCAGACGAACCGTTTTGGTAATTTTTAAGATTAATTATATAGTTAGATATAATTATTTGGACCGTTTTGGTAATTTTTAAGGATAACTATATAATTAGGTATAATTATTCGATACAGATAAATATTACTATCCATAGGTCTTTGTCTTATATATCACTATTTCGTGTTCTAAACTCAAATTTGATGAGTACGTAACTTAACATGCCATTTATTGTATACAAATAACACATTTAACATTTTTTGGGGGGCGAAAGGGAGGGAAGGGGTGCAGTATCGTCTCAACAAGTTTGGGGGATTTAAAGCCAAATATTATAAAGAGGTCCTATTTTTAGTTGGCAAATATAGATTGAATAATTATATCATACTCAGTGTAATCATACAAATGAGGTCTAGAGAGGCACGATATATGCTAGACATTATGAAGTAAGAATGCAAACAATGTAAATTATTTTCAATGAAAATTATATAATAGTTTAGAATAATAAGACATAACTTAATTCTTTTAAAAATATGGTGATATTAATATAGTGTTGTGATGAATTTGATAAGTAGATTAAAATATAAAATGGTGGTGATGAGTTTTGGATGTTGAAATTTGAAAGCACAGCGAAAACAAATTTGTCTTGTTTATAAAACAGAACAATGATTTTACTATGTAGAAGGTTAACGTTTGAGCGGACTTTAGAACATTCATTAAGTGAAAAGAATAAAAAAAGAGTCGAAAGGAGAAAAAGAAAAGTAAGTAGAAAAAAACACAATACGGTTGGTTCATGATAATCATCAGGATATAAATTAGCTAGACAACAAAAGAAATAGCCACATGCAAAACTATAAAGGATACTACAATTAACTAGCCACACAAAAATCTAAAAAAGATAAGGACCAATAGAAAACAATATTTCTTACAAAAAAAAATCGTTTGAAAGGTAGTAAACATGAAATGCTAACTATATTTCTCTATTTCTCTCTATATTTATGAGAGAAAATGAAGTCCCCCAATAAATTGAAATCCAAAGTGATTGTTTTAGTGATCTTATGATCGAGACGGCCAGGAAAACACGTTTAGTTGAGGGACCAAACTCATATCAAGTTCAAGTTTAATATTGTTTGGCAAGAAAAATTAATTAGTATACGACTAACTTAAGAAACATTATAAATTGATGATAATCAAGTGTTAGGACAATAATTAGTTCCAACCCTAGTTATTGTCGTGGAGATATATTTTTATTTTTAATCAGAAATTTTATATTTGAATTTCCTCAACTAAAAATTTCATTTGTTAGGAACTTCTTAATGCAAATATTAAAGTCGGATAAAAAATAAAAAAGTAGTAGCAAATTAAAGCGTGAAGAGGACCGACGTAGCTGCAATCCAAATGGGCGCGGTGTGCAGCGTGACATGACATATTTTTTCTGTTTTAATTTATGTAATATACTTTTATTTTTAATTAGTTTTAAAAAGAAAGATAAATTTTCTTATCTGACTAATATTTAGTGACATTAATATTTTTTTAAATACTAAATCTTACTTATTTGACAAAAAAATCCACAAAATATACTCTTTTATTTAAAATATTACTTATTTTTCAGGATAATTTTAGAACTTATAAAAAAAAAAATATTTTTTTAATTTCATACTTAGTTAAACTTTATCAATAAATTAAAACAAAATGAAAATACTACATTATTTATCCTACAAGAAAAGAAGTTCCAATTAGGGTGTGTTTATAAAATGTATTTTCTTGAAAAATAAATTGATTTTTATCGTATAGATTATCAAATAATTTGTCAAATGATAATTTGAAAAAATCTGATTATATAAATGCAACAACCTCAACAAGTTTATTGGTATAAATCATCTTAATAAATTATGTGAAGTTTAATCAGAAGAGTAAAATGTTTTTTTTGGGTACTATTTGTTTCTTAAATTATTATTTTTTTTATCTCATTAGATTTTTCTCTTTTAACGTTTTTAACGATTCAAAGCAAGGTATATTACTACACGGTAGATGTACTTTTTTTTTCTTTTACAAAGTTTTTTGTCATTAATTTTTTTAAAGTAATATTTTAACAAGACATTATTTATTAATTAACATATATGGACCTTATACATATACTATTATAAATGTTCATTTAGCCAAATATTTTCCTAGATAAAACTTACAACGACAAAAGTATTATACGAGTAGCCCATCTCACAAGCAATTTCCTGAAAAGCTAACCTTAAAAGCAATACTCGTTTAGATCAACTTATTTTATTTATTTTAAGTCGTTTTTGAAGTGTTTGGTAAAGTTAAAAAAGTGCTTATAAATATTTATTTTAAAGTCAAAATAATAAAAATAAGTTAAAAGTTAAAAATCCTAACGTATGTGACTTTGATTTTATAAGTCATAAGTCAAAAATCAATTCAAACAAACTTTAATTTTAGGTGTTTTTAAGTCAAAATAACTTTTAATCAGTTTTGAAATATTTGAATAAAATTAAAAAAGACTTATAAACACCAGTTATTTTAAAATTAAAACAACAAAATAAGCCAAATATAAATTAAAAATTTTAATTAATAACTTTTAACTTATAAATCATAAGTAAAAAGTAAATCTAAATCGACCCTCAGACAAGACAGTAGCACCTTCCGAGAAACATCTTAACAACTTCTTTCTTTTTTCTATAAATAAAAAAGTGAAGTCATTTAGTTATCAAAACAAAGTGAAGTGAGTTAACTTGTGCTCTCCTCCGTCAATATTAATTATTCATCTTATGATAAATAACTATCCTAAATTATCTAGTAATTTACTAATCAAAACAATGAATTTTTTCTACCATTATTATTTTTTTAAACCTAAACAAGTTTATGTAAAAGTTTTTCTTTTTCAAATCTGTGGTTAAAAAGTAAATTAATTTACTAAAACTTTTATTTCTAATTTTAAAATAATGAAAATTGTAAAAAATCCAAAGAGAGAAAACGGAGTTACTCAAACGGCGTACGCAAACCTCCCCCTAACTGCCACGTCCGTGAAATGACAAAAGTGGGCCCACTTTGTTTTCCCATTATGTTCTTATCATCAGAAGCAACAATTAGTAATTAATTATTTTAATTAAGTAATTAACAAATAAGTACACTTATTTATACTTCTAATTATCCTATACATACAGACCCCTTATATGTATAGGCGAGTCTTGTTAAAGCTGTGTGTATATATATAGAACCAAAAACATTCATCAAATTCATCATCCAATCTCTCTATTATTCAAAACCTCTGTTTTCACCTTTTATTTTTGCTTCTAAAACACAAAGGATTCTTAGCTTTCTCCTTATAAAGATTCAATCTCTTGCTTGTGTATTAGTTCAGAAACGTTCTTGATACAAATTTACTATTTGGGTATGTTTCTTTTTTTTCATTATTTTTAAGTTTTATTCATGTGAGTGTAGATAAAGATAGCCCCTTTTCTGTTTTTGAGAAGATTTTGATGATAAAGTTTGGATTTTTATTGTTGAGAATGGATTAAAAAGTTCAGATCTCTATGTTTTGATGTAGTCTGTTCTTGAAGTATCTTGTTTCTGCATTTTTGTTAATGGGGTTTGTAGTTTTTTCTATTTTGTTGTTTTGTGTTGTGGTGGGGGTTGGTGTTTACTTTGTTGTTGTATGGACTATATCTTATATGACTTGAGCATACTGTGAATTGAGTTGTCTTGTGTCGCTATCTCTTTACGTTTTTCCGTCGTACTTTATTGGGATTGGTAAATTCTTGAAGATATTAGTAAAAGTTATAGAGAATGATAAGATTGGTTATGTAAGACTAATGAAGATTATAGTTTCTTATCATCAACCTGTAAAAGTGGCTGGTTTTGGATATATTAAATTCACTCTCTTTTGAAGTTGTAGGGACAAAAGGTTTTTCCTTTCTGGTTTGGGTAGCAAAGACTAAAAAAGTCACCAGAATACTGTTTCTATCATGATCTTGATTATCTTTCTTCAAGTCTGCAGCTCAGGGGTTTTTTCTTGAAAATTACCTAAAACATATGCTTTTGACTATTCAACAGTGTTGCCGCATCCGTTTCAGATTCTTAAAAGTAAATTACTTTTGGAGTATCCGACAAATCATAGAACTAGTCTCTCTTATACTTCTTGTAAGTTGTGGATCCTCAATTGATCCAATTTTTGCGATCCTTGCATAGGAGGCAGGGCACTTGCTATTGGAATTGTTGAAGGAGAGATTGAAAAATCGGATAGGCCTTACAATTGAGATTTTTGAAGGAGAGACGAAAATCGATTACGAGAACTTGATTGTTATAATGAAATGTGGTTATAAAGAGGTCTAACTGTAGTTTTCATTTCCGATAGCATAGATCAGGTTAACCTTATTTTGGGTATCTTTGGACAACAAAAGATATATATTTTATGACTCAATTCTGTGGTTTTCCATAGTTAATGCTGTACCACTTTGCTCTCATGACTTATTGGTGTACTTACTTTGATAATGAAGCCTTATCTTAAGGTGGTTTACCTATTAAATATGAATTGACTTGTGAGTTGGATAGGATGATCAGAGACACATATTTTTATTAAATGCCTTAGGTTTATCCATTTATTTACTATCTAGGCATCAATAATTCATATAGTTGTTCTTATCCTTGGAGAAACTGATTTGTACTTGTATAATGTTAGATTTTTGTGATAGCTGTTGGATATTGGCTTTTGGGGAAAACCAATAGGTAGTTTCTCTTTGTACTCAACTTGTGCCTACATTTCATTGACCTTGTTTTTTTTCTTCATCTAAAACTAGATCCAAATAATGGGGCATTCTCTTGTAATTGATTAGTACATTTGGTATTGCGTGGCGTCTTTTGTTTTATCGTTGCCCCTTTGAGTGTAGTGTACCATGAGGAGAAGATCAATAACATTTCCTTAAGGTTCACATGTTCAATGTTTATCGTAGTTCTGTATAGTGTTTATGAATTTCGAGTCTTTGTTCTTTTGGTTCTGAGATCCTTGAATTTGTATTTTTACAGGCATTAGAAGCCAACTTTGTTACATCAACAAGCAGGATATGGCCTTAGAACAGCTGGACACTACCTTTAACAAACACGATACTCCATTAGGGCCAATGGTAGACGAGAACGATAGTTGAAGAGTAATATTGTCCATGGTTTGAATGTAACAATGCCTCTGAGAATCTCGTCCACACCCTGTCTTGTACTTATGTGGTCAACTTACTGGTTGGCCTTGCATCTACAAATGGATTCATTTCCAGAGTGTTCCATCAGAAAATTTGGATCAGCAGCAACCACAGTGCCCTGTATGCAAGGCTGAAGTTTCACAAAAAACTTTGATTCCACTCTATGGACGCGGTGGCCAATCTACCAAACCATCCGAAGGAAAGGCTCCGAATCTTGGTATAGTGATCCCACAAAGACCTCCTAGTCCAAGATGCGGCGGTCACTTGCTGATACCAACTACCGATTCAAGTCCATCCCATCTACTTCAACGACGAAATCATCAACAACAGTCTCAAACACGTCAATCGCCTTATCAACAAAGCGCCTCACCAGGCACCACAGTTAATATGTTACAACCCTCCATGATTGGACAAGTGGCCTATGCAAGAATCTTTGGTAACTCATCAACAACTCTGTATGCATACCCAAACTCTTACAATCTAGCCATCAGCAGTAGTCCAAGAATGAGAAGGCAATTATCACAGGCTGATAGATCACTTGGGAGAATATGTTTTTTCCTATTTTGTTGCTTTGTGACATGTCTAATCTTGTTTTGAACACTTTGTCTGTTGCTTCTACTTTGTAAAAAAGAAGATATGATGTTGTAGTAGATAAGAAAATGTACAGCCTCAGCTAAATGTGTAAAAAAATCATAGAAGCATTTGCTTTCTTTGATTGTTGATAAAACACACTTGGAATTTGAGTGCTTGAAGATTGAACCCTTTTTTGATGTATTAATCTAAGAAATGAGGTTGGTAATTCTATCCATTATAGTGCATAGAGATGAGTTTTACTACTAATTCTTGCGTAATTAATTTTTACGATATTAATCTTTGTACCAAACGATCCTTTAGTGTGTTTGGTGGGACGACAACATTTTCCAAAAATATATATTTCAATTTTCATGGTTTGAGAAATATTATCTTTAAAGCAAGACTTTTAGCTTAATGTAACGATAAATATAATAAGAAGATACAAAAAAAATAAAGTAACAATCAAGATAAACATTATATTAAAGCAGCGATGATAAGTTATGAAATGATACATAATAACATTAATTAAATTAATGAAATTTGTTTTTCCTTTGAATAAGAGAAGTTATTTTCTTGATTTTTACATGTTCTACTTTTAATATCTCATCCTGTTGTATTAATTTACTATGTATAAATGTTAATGTACAATATTTTACTTCACTTTCCAAACACTCGAAATTAAAAAAAAATGATATGTTATTTTTTTATAATCCTACCAAACACACCCTAAAAGGAGGCTAATTTTGTGTACCTTATTTCTTATCAAGAAACAAGATAACCAAAATTGAATTGGTATATTTTCTCTGTCAACTTATTAGTTGGTGGACCTTATTTAATTCTTTTTTTTAAAAAAAAGGACCAATTCTGATTGGTTCTTTTCTTATTCTTTCTTTAGAATATAATATTGTTATTATTATTTTATTATTAGAATAAAAGTGGTGTATCAAGTTAGTCCTCACAGCAAAGTTACTAGCTTTCACATTGTAATGGACATTTTAATATTTTTCGTGATAATGATGTTGAGATAGCTCGTATATCTTTCGATTAATTTGAAATAGTTAGT
The DNA here is from genome assembly GCA_027704765.1 of Solanum habrochaites. NCBI lineage: Eukaryota > Viridiplantae > Streptophyta > Magnoliopsida > Solanales > Solanaceae > Solanum > Solanum habrochaites. Next base: position 65,113,912 of record JAKWJA010002495.1, read on the forward strand.
GTTTTCTATCAATATATGTGTATTGAAAACTCAACTCATTAATGTTTAGATGAATAAAATAATTAAACGTTTTTGTTTATCGATTGAAATTTAAATTCTGAATTTCTATAATTTAAATTCTTAAATTTATATAATATGATTAATTCATCAAATGGGCATTTGATAATAAACCCTGTCACAATCAAGGCATCAACATCAGAAAGCGAAATTATATTCCTCTCATTTGCTCGTTCTTATCTATACAGAATCATTTGTTTGATTCAAAATCAAGTTATTCGAAAATTATAATTTTAATAAAAATAATAACTAGCATATATAATAATAACCTATATTTTGAAATTAAATATATTATGAAAATCCTACATGTATGATATACATCTTCTATAACATTATTCAATTTTTCTAAAATATTTAAACCTTTTATCTAAAGAAAATCCTAAAACTTCATCAAACTAATAAGTATGTTTAAGATAATTCTAAAACAGAAGGATTAATTAAAAAAAATAAAATTGTTTAGATAATAACTTAATAATGAATTAATAAAGTTTATAAATATCCTACATTATTAAAATACAGAAAAGTTATTAAGTACTAATATCCAACATTTTCTCTTTATCACATTTAATACATTTATAATACATATTATCTAAAATAGTTTATAAAACAATAAGATACAAATTTTATTGATAAATAATATATTCATCGCACATTTTAATATAACATGTCAAATTTCTTAACAAATAAGTATAATATATTTTAAAATAATTATAATACATATATATATATACATAATTCTCTTTTAATAGATTTATCATAATATTTCTATAAATAATAATAATAAAAAATATACTAAAATCAGTAATTACTTATTAAAAAATAATTATCTAAATAATTTCTCCATATAATCCTTCTTGTTTTTTGTTCTCACCCTGTTTCAGATATCTATATTAAAGTCCAACTAAATTCAAATTTATATTTCAAAATTTCACATCAACAGATAAAATGCTTTTTAACAAAAGCAACTCTGTACCAAAAGAGTCGAGAAATAAGGATCCATCCTTATTAGGAAATGGCCACTTATTATTATTTAAAGGTGACACCATTTCGTGCGTGGTGGGCGCCGGCGGCAACGGTAAGCAGCCATGCTGACGGCGTCTGTGCACAGTGATGGAGATAATATATTTTTTAAAATTTTTTTAGTGATTCACAATTTACAGCTCAGCCAAAAGAAATGTCCAAAAGAATCCCATACCTAAATCACAATTTTCACTTGATTGCCTTTTTTTTTTTTTTTTTTGGTTCTTATACTTTGTTCCAACTTGCTTTTTGTACTCATTTTTCTTGCAATTATAAGCAATGATGCTCATTTTCGGCCATATGCAACTATCCCAGTCTAATCATAGTTGTTCGTTATACTAAAAATATTCATTCAATAATATTTATTTAATTTAAAAAATTAAAAATAGTGAGTAATTACCTAAATAAATTTGTCCAATAATGAACGATATAATTTCTTCCTTCCATTAATATATACCTTGTCAATTATTTGTATAGGATTACAGACGTGCATCCATAATGATTAAATGGATAAATTTGATGCTGAATTCGGCTTCATTAAGTTGATCTATACATTCTTTTCATAATCTATGCATTTCGTTTAAAAATTCTTCAACTTTTTTTTTCTTAAGAAATTGCATGTATGTTGATCAATTTAATAAATGTGTGATAAATGAAAATTTAATTAAATCATAAATTTTTATGTTACTAATACTTCTTAGTTAAGAAAATTTGTTCACAGAACTCAACCTACCGCGCTTTTAACGTAATATTATAAACTCAATGAACATACATATTATAAAACTAACCTTGAGGGTGGTTGTGTAATTAATTTTTTTTATTTTTTTGGTTATAACTACATTACTAGCAGAATGCACAAGTTGATGATTTTATAAGAAAAGTCATAAGTGATGCACCTTTTATTGATACAACAAGTTTGAATGACCTTTGAAATAACTTCACATACTTTTTCTTTTAAGATTTTAAATCTTATTTTATTCTTACTATTAAATACTCCATTATTTATCATCTAACATATTTTTCAAAGCATTATTAATATAGTAGCAATACTTTATTATTTATTGTTTCTTAAGAGGTGTGTCAAGTCAATATTGAACAACTTTTATTGGACACAAGGAGTATATTTTTTTGTTTCAATATATGTAATGGTATTTAATTGAACACGAAATTTAAGAATGATTTTTTTTAATAATTTAAAACAAGCCATAAATATTTGTATCATTGTAATTCATTTCATTAAAAAATGGTAGTTTTAAGTTAAATTGTACAAAATTCATTAATCAGGAGCCAGGAGGGGTGTTTAGTTATCATTAGTTAGTATTTATCTCTTTTCATGCTCTATGATCATAATTGAAGTCTTTGTAGTCTTCCTAGGTAATTACTCACTATTAAGAACAAAATAATTAAACTTATCTTGACTTTTATAATGGAGTATTGAGAAACCATTAATGGACATAATTTAAACCAAAATTTCTGCTATTACCCTTTGTAAAATTATAAATAATTTTGCAAGTAGTGCAATTTATTATCTCCTAATAAATAAAACTGCAATCTTAAACTTTAAACAATTCAATAATTTAGAACAATAAAAAAAGTTCACTTAATATGAAATAGAGAAGTACTAGATATGGGAAATAATATAAGAATTTACATATTGAACCCATTTAATTTTGAATTTTAAATTTGGTCTCTAATTATTTCCTTGAGTAATGGCTAATAATTGCTCTTACAATACATTTTATCTTTATAGATTTGTCCCCTAAAGATCTTCAGCTACACCATATCTCATAACTAAGCAGAAAAAAGAAGACAACAAAGAGATAATATATAGTATTATATCTCTGCAGAAACCCCCCCCCCCCCAAAAAAAAAAAATAAAAAAATTACAGTTTGTAAGAGTAACGAAGGGAACTTGTAAAAAGAACCACTATCGCGGAGTTTCAAATTCTATAAGTGAGTGAAGTTTTACCTGTGAAAATTTGAACTCCATGAATCATGACACTGCCTATTTTTTGAAAAATAGGACCGAGAAGTGATAATTGAACGCTACTTCTACCTGCCAAGTCTGCAACTATAGAACAGAGGCAGAGATCATTCTTTTAGATGCAGCAATTGAAAACCACAATTAATAAAAGGCAGTAGAAAGTTTTGATTAGTGATCATGATAAAAATTTAGAGGATCGTATAATCCGGCATCCGGTGTCAACAAGTCTCCTCAAGGTCTGTTTCATTAAGTGCCTCGGACTTGCGATTTCCAATTTCAATATACTTAGCTAAACCCCCCTCAAATTCTTTCGAGCAGAGACCTCGCACCCTAAGTAAATCTTTAAGCTCTTCTTCTCCTTGAGTATCTCCTTTTGATTGCAAGTACTTCACACAGGAAGCCAAACTGTGGAAGTGTGGCTTCCACCCTGGCTTACTAGCCAAGATTGCTTTCTTCATCGTCTCCACTGCCTTGTCCATGTCATTTTGTACACAATAACCGAGTGCCAGACGATTCCATGAGCTCCCATTGGGATGCTTCCCACTTGCCTCGAGTTGCTCTATGAGGGATATTGCTTTTTCCATATGACCCTTCTTGCAGTAAGCACTTATGAGCAAGTTTGGAATTCGAATGTCAAAGTGTACCCTGTTTGTTTCCCACTCAGCAAATATCTTCTCCGCACCGTCAAGATCATCCAACTTTTCTAGTCCACGTATCATACAATGATAACTTGAATTGTGACACTTAACTTTTTGCTTGTATTTATTCCATATACGATAGACATCATCTTTGTTTCCCATACTAGTATAGAGAGTAATTAGCATGTCAATACCAAGCTTTTCTCTTTTCCCCTTGAGTCTATACTCACATTTCTTCAATGACTCATTAGCCTTTTCTATATCACCAGCTTTCAAGTATCCCTTGGCAACAACTGTGTAAGGACTCCAATTGATCAGCAGAGGATCAGCTTCCATCTTCATCAGAACCTTCTCCATCTCCCTAACATCGGGAACAGATGCATAAGCATTTAAGAGGATACTGTAGGAAATCATATCACCAGAAACTCCCTTGTCTTCCATCTCTAGCATAAGTGACTCTAGCTTATCAAGATATCCCAATTTAGCATAAAGGGTCATCATAACATTGTATGCTACTGTGCCAGCATAGGCCAACTCCTTCAACTTTTGCATGGTATCTTCTGCTTTTTTTAAGACCATTGCATTAGCATAGCAGTCTCAAGAAGACAGCGCATATACCGTTAGGTTCTTTAAATCATCTTGTAAATGCTAGTGAAATATGTCCTCGCGCTTCCCCAGACCATGGGGGGGGGGGGGGGGGGGGGGGGGGCTTTTGCATCTAAATCCAGTTCGACTGCAAAATCTCTAGGCGATATATCAAAATCTTTGGACTTCTTAATCCACTCAAAAACCTGTGATTTGTATAAGAAGCAGAAATTGCTATTTTGTAAACTGAACCAATACATAAGTTAGGAAAAGAAAAGTTAAGTATGCAACCTAGTCTTTTTTCCTTGGTTCCCCAAAGGCTAGTATTTTGAACGAAAATATGACTGATTAATACGAACTTCATGATGAGGACGAATTTATGGATTGCTCTTGTTAAATCAACATTAAACTGATTCAGTTGAAAATATTTGTAGAATATGCAAGTTTACAAGGTATCTGTTACAAAGTCGAGTTGTACAGAGGAATTAATCAGAAACAGTGTTACCAAAATTGCTTAAAGCAAGGCTCAAACATGTTGAGCGCTTCGCCTCGCTTAATGTGCGCTTCAGTGTAGTCATCAAAGTTCTAAGACAAACTTATCCACATAAATGAGCATTTCTGAAGAGGTGACACTAAACAATTCATGTTTGTTACTAGTCTTTGATTAACCATGTATATTTTGTATTTTTTCTCATTGTGACTTTTTACATTGAAGTCCACACTTTATTTGAACTTCGCGCTTAAGCCCTGATGAAAAAGAAAGGTCATGTTGGATGAAGGATAATAATTTGGTTCATGTATAGTTTCAAGATCCACTTCAGGACCTGGTTGACTAATCAAATGAAGCTCTTGTTTCTATGGGAAGAATAATAAGAGAAAAAGCAGGTAAGGAGAGGACTATTTTAGGAATAGTGTTATTAAAGGTGCGCTTAAGGCCTGAAGCGAGGCTCAAAACGTGTTGAGCGCTTCGCCTTGCTTCATGTGCACTTCAGTGTTGTCATCAAGGTTCTAAGGCAAACATTTCCTTACCAATGAGACTCTTGTGAAGAAGTGATACTAAATAATTGATATTTCACTTTATCATAATTTTTTTTCAATTTCTTTGGTCATATATTTGTCATTCATGTTTATAATTATTAGTCTTGGACTAAACATATATATTTGTATTCTCTTCTCCCTTTGTGCCTTTTTTCATCAAAGCCCACGTAAAGCCCCCATAGACCTAGAGTGTTTTTGCGCTTTTTTGACTATTGCTAACCCTCTTTTTAGGACGACTTTAGAATCTCAAAAGTTCCAAAATCAGACGATCAAACAAACAAAAAAAAAAAATCCACAAAAACTCTACAAAAGCTAATCACTCTTCTTAGCTTAAACTTTCGTATTGATTACAATGTGTTTGTATTTATTTGAACAAAGAAAATATTTGCAATATATATTTTTAACAGAAATAGTAATAGCATAGACTGATAGATAGTTCTTCGGCTAAAGTGCTTCTAAGAATATAGATCGCTCTAATCTTAGGCGCTAGTCTTAATTCCTCACTATAACAAATTTATTAGCAAATTACATATGAAAGCAACACTTTCCCACCCCACCCGCCCTCCTAAATTTATATCCTCAAAGAGAAGGACTAAATGAAGTCTTAAAACTCTAGGCATCATCCTAAAGAAAGGTAAAAAAGAGAAGTCTTTAAATCCCTATCACATCCAATTAATGGCCAAACAGAGTAACATTAACAAATTAATGGTTAAGCAAATTGTTGCAGTACAAAAAACTTGAACTAAGTAAGATCCACTTTAAAGCATCTTCAGTCTTAAGCCTGGTATTAAGGAATAAGGCTGATGAAGGTTGACAAACAACATGATGATAGTCAAATTATTCTATGGATTCATGGATATTTTGGGATTGAAGCTAATTGATAAATATTGCAGTCCAACGCGGGTTAACCAGAACATTCACTTGTAATGCTGAATCGTAAATAAGGATGGTTCAGTCCATATACCATCCCTCCCATTACCATAATAGGATATGCGATTATCCTTGGCCCTTTTTGTGCTGAAGAGACTAAACAAAACTTAGCCTTTTTAAATAATGAGGAATTTGTACATGAAGCTGAAGCAATATGTAGCCTCTTTGAATCCCTAAAAGATTAAAAGGGATTCCTTAGTGGATGTGTGGCATACTAGAAAAAATAAGATTAGAAATGAAGATATTCGGAACTAAGTCTGAGTGGCCTCTGTGGAAGACAAGATACATGAGGCAAAACTGAGATGATTTGGCCATGTGAAGAGATACACGAATGCCTAGTGTGGAGGTATGAGGTATTGATAGAGGTTGGACAAAGAAACTAATGGAGAGGTGATTGTGAAAAGGTGATAGAGAGGACATGACACAATTTCAACTTATCAAACACATGATCTTGGATAGGAGCTTATGGAAGATACCAATTAGGGTCAATGGTCAATAAGTAGTTGAGTGTTGTCTCACTTATCTTTCCATATTCATAGTCGTACTATTATTCTTGTAGTTTCTAATTCTATGTTGCTCGGACTCTTCAAAAATGTCAAACGGGTGCTTGTTGGATTCGCTTAAAGTAGTGTGTTTTTGGAGAATCCGAGAGGGGTGCGGCATGAAAAGTAGAGAGTCCGCGCAACTAAGAGTTTCTTGTTTCTTCGACTTCTATCACACTTATTGTTTCTTGTACTTCTATTCTCGTATTATTTCATTATTTTCATGCCTTGTTTACTTCTTTTCCTAAGCTGAGGATCTATTAGAAACAATCACTCTAGGTCAAGGTAAGGTCTACATACACACTATCCTCCCCACAAGCCACTTGCGGCGTTCTCCTTCTATGAGTTCTACCACCATATGAACTTGAACAACAGACCAAATTCAAAAACTCCCCCACCCCCACCCCCAAAATGAAGTTCGTTTCAATTAGTATGATTTCCGCAAATTAATTATGTAAAGGAAATAATCCAAATTGCAGAAGTAAAAAGCAATATAAAAGAAAGAGACCTGAAGGGCATGATTGTAGCGACGGTAAGCTCGAAACTGTCTGACGATAATCTGTAGGTCTTCATACTTAATGGGATTTTGTTCAGTCACCCATTTGTCGAGTACAGATATGACGGAGTCCTTAGATCGTGTCAAATAGAGTAGCCTACTGTTCAGAGCATTCTTTGGAGACGCTTGTTCATCAGGCAAAAATAAGGAGGCTAGGGTTTCAGTATTTGTAGAATATGAAGAAGAAGAAGAAACCCTAAAAAAACAAGTACTGAATTTCCACCATGATTGTTGAACAAGTTTCATCATTCTTACCAGAAATGCAGAGTATGCCTCACTCCTTCACAACATTCTTGTAACCCTTCTTGCAATAAAAAAATATATTTGAAAATAATATTTTAGTTTCACTTGACAAAAGAATTTTTAAAAAGGCCATTTGTATATCTGTATTGCTTTAAAACAAAGTAGAAAAATACTTAAATACACAACTTTAATTTTTATATTCTCCATTTTCCCTACTTTTTTCTAAATATTAAATATTCCCCTATTTTTTATTTGTAGTGAAGTTTTAGATACATTACACTCCTTTCCCCCCCTTCTCTCTCCTATAATACACATTTGACCAATTTTAATTGCTATTTTTTCTCCATAAACACTCAACCTCGTAAATCATTTTTGAATTTTAAATTTTTTTCATTTAAACACTCAAACCTTTAAATCATCTTTTTAATTTTGAATTATTATTTAATTAATTTAATAAAAGAACAAATTTTTGAAATTTGAATTCAAAATTCAAAATATAGAGAAGCAGGGTAACTTCCACTGCATTCTAATCCGTTTTGTTCTTACCAATTCACCTTTCAACCTTTTCACTTCTTTTTTTTTCCTTAAATCGTCTTCACCCACTATTTCTCATACTTTTTAATTTCTCACCCAAGCAATTTTTCTATTTTCTCTCCTTTTTATTCTGAATCCATATTCGAACTATTTCCTTCCAATATTGAATCGTAAGAACCCAGACCCTTTGTAATAGTTAATCTATCATCAATCATCGTATATTCTTTCTCTTTTCGTTTTTGTTAATTGTTTATTACTTCATAGTAATGATTCCGTCAATTAATACATGATATAGATTCCGATTGATAATTGGGAAAGAAATAGGAAAAAGTCTTTGCATGATCCTATGAATCTTCAAAAGGATTCAAACAAGACCATGGCAAACACAAAGTGTTTTAAAAGACACCAAAAAAGGAGAAAAGAAGCACAAACACTGTTGTTAGGCCTACATGTCTCGGGTTAGTATTTTGGGTACTTAAAATGGTGTGGTTTAAATTAGTAAATGTTTAAGGAATCAAGTGTGCTTGCCCTGATACCTTTTAAAAAGGTGTATATGTTTTAGAATGGTCAACTGATACTGAATTTGTTTGTGTTTCATAATAGTTTATATGTATCATTAGGTTTTTTGAAAATTATTATAATGTATCTTCAATAGTGTATTAAAATATAAATCTGTGCTTGATGGATACATGTTGATCTGTGTGTGGCATTGTTTCAAGATAATATACATGTAGTAGCTATGTTCACATGTTCTGCATGTCGTATGAATTCCTTTATTATATCATCATGTAAGCATTAAGGTATTATTTTTTTTAGTTATTACTCATCACATTTTTGGGAAACTGTTATAACGTTCATTCATTAGATTTAATAAATGCTTCATCGATCTAGGTGATGATACATATAGATTCTTGTGGTTATGTTGGTTTAGTCGCTGTTTATGTTTTATTATTTTATACAGTGTATAGACTGTACACATGTTATAATGTTTTGTTTAATTCAATGATACATGTTATAGACCTCTATCACATGTTTTTCATATAGTATAAATTCCTGAAACGAAAACACTGTTAATCATTAAGTTATTAGTTGTTTTAATTTAGTAGTTATATTTCTATAAACGTAGAATTTGCGGTTTTATTTTCAAATTGCAGCCACTGAATTACAAGATTAAAAAGATACCAACACATCCCATAAGGGTTGCTGTCATACTTTAACAACAATTTCCTAAAGGACTTTGAAAAATACGTGGGGGATTGTTATCCAAATGTTTAAATGATACAATTTTTGGACCCTTTTTAACATATCTCTAATTAATTTTCAGGGCCAAATAACTAAGTGCTTATGCTTTTATAATTGAACAAAGCAAACCCTAATGGTGCAGTATTAGACATTCCAACTGGTGTGTCCTGAAATTTGGTATAGTGATTTTTGCATTATTACATACTTAAGGTCAGAGGAAATACCACTGAGTTCGAAATAATACCCAGAACCAACCTAATGTATGCTTTTTAAAAGTATTTCCCTGGTCAGTCATAGTGTTACAAACATCACTATTCAAAGGTTTAAGATGGGTAATTGGGAGACGCAATCAGTATGGCCTCCACTATTTCTCTAACGGTTCTTTATTCATACATTTGTATTAGGCTACTTTGATACAAACAACAACTATTCTATTGTCGACTTCTATGGTTGAAGGTATGGTAAGATATCACATTTTCTTGGGGTCATACATCATTTTCCAAAGTACTGGTTCACTTAGACAGGATTTTGCCTTACGTAAAAAGTTGTACCGATTATATGGGATGCCAGATCCACTAAAATGTTGGATATACGAATGTGCATTCCAATTTAATTCAGAAATAGCTGTGATAGAACGCAATGTCCCATCCAAGGAAATGCAATTTGGAGAGTTGTGGCTGAAAAGGCAAATTTTGAAATGCGTATGGTCCACCATTTTCCAAAAGGTAACTTTAATTTTTTATATGGAATATCGTGATTTAGTCTTTGGTGATACATTCGAATATTACTGTCTCTAACTTCAATTTATCTTATGTGTTGTGATACATTTAGAGATGCATGTTCAAACCAGTGTCCCAACAGCAGAGGAAATTGAAGCTTTTGATAGTGCCAAGTTGAACATGCTCATTCTACATCAATACCTTAGTACAACCAACAGCAGATGATTTAGATTATTTCTCCCAAGAACCGCCCGAACAGTTATTGAGGACAATTCTAGAGTGTCTGATCCATCTCCTCCACCACCGCCAAAAAGAAGAAAAAAATCAATTATTAAAAAAAGAAGGTGTCAGAACATAACCACAAAAGCCTGATCAAAATCAAATGTTGTCTCCGACACCGGATGATGATGTACATGTTTCCAGTTCCATGTCAAGTCTGCTCAACATTCGAAACGTGGTGAGTCGCCACGAATGTACTATGGTTCTGTCCACAAGTGTCACCTGAAATGCGGCTGCGATGTACATGGTCTTTCGCAGAGCTTTGTACTCAGAACCCCCGGCTGCTGATGTCATGGTATGCAATTCACAGAATGCAGACAATAAATTCCTCATATTGAAGAGTTGAAAGGAATTTGAAAACTCGTAAGTAATTATTTTTAATTTTTAAAAACAAACTTTTATTTATCTCTAAATGTATCTCTACAATTTTAGGTTGACAAAATTTGAGGAAGGTTATTTTGATCAAGCAATCACTCCCAGCTGATGCAAACATTAGAAAAGAAACATCATTTTCAGGCTGATACAAGCACATTCACAGCCTGACAAACAACCATCTCAACAAATAACCCCCGGTTGATTCTCGATGATATGGTGTTGTAGCTGAGGATGGTGTTTTGTTTTTCTCTGGTAAAAATTGTGAGCCTCATAAACTCGTCGACGATTCCAGGGGAGTGTCGATGTTGTGATGTTTTTTGTGTTGCCCGTAAATGAGGGTGAACCAAGATCATGATCCAACGGTAAATGTTTATGATACCTTGGGTATGTTGTGTATCATCACATAGTCAAATGCTTGGTATCCTGCTCATTTTTTTTTCTTCATTTTATATTTTGTCATGTACATACATATTAATCAATACTAAAAATTGTATCATGTTGATTGTTTCAAGTTACTTATCAGCACAATTAGATTACAGTTTTTTTATTTTCATAAACTGCTATATTAGTCGGAAATGGTGAACGCACATCAGTCCGCACCAAGATTTAAATAACATATCATGGACCAGCCGTTGACGACAATGTTCATTCCACAACAGCCCTCATGTGTTGCCCGAAAAAAACACAACGGATGCATCGGTACTTTCAATTTTGATTTATGACACACAATTTCATTACACACAAATTTATTCTAAAATCATTACTCATATTATACAGGATGTCTTCAACTTCAACCACATATCGCCATCAACTCAAGCAGCAATAGATGCGCTTATCAAACGATTGGGTAAAGATTCTATCCCAATGCTAGACCATTATATTCTAACGATCCAAAGAATTACTAGCAGCCAGTACCTTTTGACCGACGTCAATTACCCACTGAATTCCATAACGGAGATTGCTGTTAAAACTGATGCATTCACTCCTCACTCCTGCGCATAGAATAGAATGCCTTTTCGAGAAGGATTCAATCTCCATATTGTACTTCTTTTGGGTCAAGCGAAAAGGGAAAAGAGAACTTAAGGATAATTGCTCGAGCTCCCATTTCCCGTCTCGACAGGATTGGCATTGGGCAGATATAAGTTTCACCGAAACCTGACATTGAGGGATTACATTGAATTGGTTGTGAGTGGCTTCTAAAAATCATAACAATAAGTATTTTATACCTTTTTTTTTATCTCAGTGGTTAGGCGGAATCATTTTATATACAACTAAATTCTGTACTTGTTATATAAAAACTTAAATAATTGAGTGTTATGTATTCATGTTACATAACATTTAAACTTCTGTATCATATAGCAGGAACCCACTCGGAAACGATACAAGACGATCAAGATCTTCTTCTTTGGATTTACGATGATGACGTTTGTTGTGTTGCTTTTCCAATGAACAGAATTGTTTATGCCATGTCACAGCCAAACAAGTTTGTTTGGTCTATTAGGTAAAATATTACCTAATTTCTGAAATATGTATCAGTCATAAAACTCTATTATAACATCATGGATACATTATCTATAAGTTCATACTATTTAATTAGCAATGATACATATGTATAAGTTCATACTCTTTAATTTTGCAAAAAGTATCATACTATATCACATAATGATATTTCTTTCTTTTTTTATATTGTTTCGATGTAAATAATTTCTTACTCTGTTTTCATTTTGTTTTATAAGCACATCGATGTATTTTTTTAACTACCTTCGGAAAAAATCAAAACTTTGCAGCATGGATCAATACAGATACACAACAACCCACTGTTTGTTCCATGTCCATGTAAAAACCTGTTATGATGATATTACAATGGACGATGATGAGATAGTCTTACGACACAAGAACATATTGATCGCGCTTCAGTTGTATCTGTACATGAAGTCAATAACTTAACATCATCAAGGGTTTGGAATACCAGCTGCTTTAACCATGCATCTTGAAATGAGGTCTACAATCCCAATTAACTGTGATTAACACTTCCATTGTGTGTTGCTGTTGTTGAGTTGTAAAACAGGTTGATAAGGGTTTTTGACTCATCATTACACAAGGAAACAAACACTTTCCTCATGGATCAAGATCTTGTCTAAAATGCTTCCTTCATACCTATTGACATGGATTTTTTGAAGAACTGACCGGCATAGACAAAATTTGCTGCTTGTCAAGCAATAAGACAACATAATGGCTCACTTCTGGAGCCTCAAGTTTCCTTTCATATAGAATTTTGCCACAAGACAGATCCCTACACAGGAAAGCGATCCTGTAAGTATCAAGAATTTTTTTCATTTGCCCTTTTAATGTATCATTAGTTTTTAATGTTTCTGTATTTTTTGTAGAGACTGTGGGTTATATTTACTGCATTTGACGAGTAATATTAGTGACCAAATCAATAATATCTTATCTGATTTTAATCCTGATTACCTGCGTCAAAGAATATGGAGCATTGCTGTGGAGTTATGGAATTGGAGTCATGCTAAGTTCGGATATGTAGCGACAATGATGATCCCAAACTCCAGGGCTTAGTCACAAGAACCAACACCACCAGAAAAGATTTAGTTCACATAGCGTAGGCATTTCATGATAAAACCCTGTTTTAATGTATATTTATTATTTTTATATGTATTGAACAACTATTTTTATCCGTTTTTAATGTTATTTTTTTGTTTTGTGTCCAATTTCCATGACTATTTTTTTTTTACTCATTACGTAACAAATTTTGTTTATATTGAAAGATATAAATATCAAATTATAGACGTAAAATTTTTAATTTTTAATTAAAAAGTAGACATAATAAATAATACTGACCAAACAGCTGTTTACAATCATTTATAAAGTATAATCACAGTATTTATAATCAAACATAGACATAAAATTTTTACATTTTTATTTTAATGAGATGATCCACACTGCCAAACCAAATGATACATATGTACCCAAAAGAAACAACACATAAAAATAACTGTACATTGGCCACACCGTATGTATATGTACAATATGTTACACTCTACTCTTTAATTTTTACAAGATATTTAGGTAAATTGAATAGCATATTCCTAGAATTGTATTATTTTTTTAATGAAGTTAGTTTACTGTAATATTTCAATAAAAGCATATCAAAAAAAGCTACCAAGTTTAAATTATATAAATTCACATGATACATGATTTTAGTCATTCTAAAGTACTCATAACATTACATATATTTGTAATTTTTTATCTAATGGATATGTTCCATTGTGCAAACCCTGATACATCACTAAAAGTACATGATACTTATATAAACAATGTGGTAACAAAAAAATACCCATAAATGTACATATAACACTAGATCACCATATTATCATGTACATTTGATTTATCCTTTACTGTAGCATAAGAGTTAATATATTCAAAAACAATATTGCCAAGCAGTACTGTTTATCAACACCATAAATAAGAAAGTATTATAAATCTAAGCACGACTTCAAATTAATACCACAGTTTGTATCGTTTATTTATCTAAACACAAAGTGTTCAATTTGCAGTCTATTAAAACTGAAATTCATTAAAATGTTTACGTGATAAATTATTTCTTATATCATAGAAACATTACGACAAATTCCACTTCTCTTTTGGGTAGAAAGTACAAGTTCGTCTGTTGTGCCCTTCTGTCCACATTGTCCACAACATTTTGTTTCCCACCGAAATCTGTCAGCTGCATTCTTTCTTCTTCTTTTTCTTGGTCGTCCAGATGATCTTCTGTATCAGTGAACAACAGGTTCAGCTACCACGTGTTTTAAGATCGGACCTCTTTCTGATCTGGAATTGGCACCATTGGACTTTCATATGGTTTTTGCCACGCATCAGGCTTTAAATAATCAGCGCAATACGGATTCATATCGGGGACTTCTTTTTTTGTTTCATACAAGCGATTGCATGTGAACAGTTATCTCATCTAGTTGAACTCTACCCAACAACATACTTTCCGCTAAGACAAACAATAATCTTCTTCCATTTTCATAAACCTCGAAAATAAACTCAGATGATGGAAACACAACCTGTGACATTAAAAATTTTAAATATATAACTTTTAAAAACCAAATCATGTTAAAAAAAGCATAATGATACACATAATAGATATATATAAATAAAGTTCATATATGATACTACCACCTCCATTTTGTGAACTTTACCGTTTATAATCAACACCAATTCCTCAAATTTTCTAACCTAATGTTCCTGTTGTGTAGAGGTGTGACTTCTGACTTCTCTGGTTTGCAATGCCAAATCAAAAGAATTCTAACCTCTTCCAAGAAGTCTAATAGAGTTATTGGCGTGCTTCAACAAGACTACCATGATCCATTCTGGCATAAGGATGTTTGAAGAGTCATCATTCTTTACCTTCTTAACCTCTGTTTATTGTTGCATGAACTCCTGAACTTCACTATTTCGTAACTGGGCATATTCAAGGTACTGTCCTTAACCCCTGTGATCATTCTATCAACCTTAGCCATCAACTTATCAAATCTTTCTCCTTCTATTATGCCTTGGCCTATAGAGTATGAATAGATCACTCTCTGGCCTTTCTGGGCTCCTTTTGAAGTTTCCACTACTTCTATGCGGCAAGATGCCAGTGGCATGTCATAATAGGTACATCGGGGAACACAATCTTACACTCTTCATGATAACTCTCCTTTCTATCTGGAAACTAGACAGCAGCATATCTTTTCTATCGCCAAAACAATGGCATGTTTGAACTGTCTCGAAAAACGCATTTCACGAACAATCATTTTCGGTGTCACAACACCTATATGTCCAATGGAAATATGCAACCTGATTACACCCAGCCTTATATTATTGATACTTAATATATAAAAGACATCATTACTATAAATAAAATAATACCTGCGCCTTCAATTTGTGTTGCTCGATACAATGTCCCTTTGTAAGCTCCAGCTCAGATTGGCTACCCACCCCAACAACTTACTGTCATTGTGCAGTATTAAATCCCCTAAATGAATGGTCTTTAAGCGATGAACTAATACATAAATTCATCCTCTTGCAGCTTATGCATTCTATATAAGAATTCTGGATACACTAGTTTAAACATAGTGTATGTTCCCACGCGTCCAATCCGGTCTTATTCCACCGAGTCATATGGTTTCCTCTTCATGAGAGTGCTTACCGTTCTTTAGAGCACGGCCATCTTGCTGGTAAGATATTTCAACACGTCTCATGAATATTCTCTATATATCATCATTATATTGCCTCTTGGTTTATAAATTCGTTTTATAATTTACCAATTTTGGAGCTGCACTGCTCACTTACAAATCCACTGTTGGCTATGGATCGTTGGTGTATACCGCTCTCCCTCTCATCGGACACTGATGTTCACCAACATGAAATTCTAACAGAGTCATAATCAAGATTTTTCTGCACTACGCCTTCATAGGTCAAAAACCACATTTGTCTGAATAAGTCATAGCCAACCCAAGCTGCGTACATTTTTTCGCATATAATAACCCATATCAAATACATCATATCTAATAATTCAACAATAATGTTAAAGTAATCAAACATGAAATCCAAAAAGTTCAACCATTTTTTAAGAAGTATCACTAAATGAATTTATCCATCCACGATTTGGTGATATGACTGTTTAAATTATACAGTCCTTATCTATATCAGTAGTAGATACTTCAAGTATCAATATAACTTTATTTCAATGTATCAAAAACAAATTCGAAATGATGATTACATTAGATATATAAATTAAACATATGAAACTTGGCTAGGTTTTCGTATAGAACAGTAATGTTTCATGTACTAATTAAATTATAAAACAACAAATGCTACATTAAAATATCATTAAATACTGTCATAACAAACCTTTGTTATCGAGTTTACTCTCTCAGCTTTGGCGTTGAAGTTGTTCTTTACTTATATTTCGTCATCACATCTACAAGATGTTGTTTTAATCCTTGTATATCTGACCTTTCTTCACATCACAATATCTAATGATTATAACATGTGGCAACTCCAACTTCTCTGATTTCATGTGTCTCAAATAAGCTAGCTTTCAACATATTATGCCAGAAGCTGTGTTCATTTGTTGTGCTTCTACACCGTATTTCTCTCACTTCTCCACTGTCTTCCATCAAGTTATGTACAGTACACTAGTCTTCCAAGGTGTTCAAACAATAATGGATGATATTGAAATGGCCCAGGCTCGTATTTTTTCATTCAAATATATAGTTTAACACTCTATATCCCCACGTTCTTAAGTTCATTCGGACAGGAGTTTCCCTTCTACAATGCTAGGATCGAATTAGCAATTTCCTTTTTCTTCCTGATACAATCACTGTCAACTCGGCCGGCATATATGCTTGCTTGAGATTAGAAAACGAATTGAATTCTCAACGAAGATCGACTCCATCAATTTTGTATTTTCATACTGCAATTGCGTTCAAGCCCAAATTCCGGAATGTCTCATCAAAATCGAAGTAATTCATCTTCACAGACCTGCACTGCAACAACAAAAATTTCGGCAGCTCTCATCTTGTTTTCCTAAATAACTATACACTCTTTGATTATTCAATTTTTGAAATAATATCCATGAGTGCTGTTTAGATGCTGATTAATGATTGTTTACCACAAATTAAGCTGTTTTAGTAAGCAACTTTAATTCCCGTTTTTTAATCCCACTAATTTTGCTTTAACAGTTTAAGTTACGTATGTAGTCATTTACCATGTATTCCAACATTCTTACAGTATCACGCTCAAGCAATATTTAAGGATTTTTGTAATTATTAAACTTATCGGGATCAGAATGTAATTATGAATACATATGGGATTCCTTTAAATTTATACAAAACAAATAATGGGGATATTTTATTTTTGTGATAATTAATTATTTTTAAATTTATAAAGTGTCATTAGTTGCTAACAAGAATGTGACCATTATGTATTCGGAATACAAAAGAGATTAGTACTTTGTTAAATAGTGTATTTTACTTTATTGGACAACTTTCATCACATCTAACAAATAGCAATTCATATTGTATGCTTTATAGCAAGTTGATAAATTGTCTCGCTTCTTCAATATATAATGTATAATTCGCTGTGTATATACAATGGAAGCGAATTGTCTAAACGAAGTGTAATCAAATGAGAAAGAGAAAGAGACTTGGGGGCAGAAATTGTATAAACGAAGTGCATAAAGGAATAGTATTATTATAAGTGTATGAATGTTATATACAATTTGAATTGTATGAAATAGAATGAGAGAATAAGTACAAAATGAGACTTTGCAATTACTATATATTGAATCGAATTATATAAAATGCGAGACCGAGAGAAATTATATACAATTTGAATTTGTATAAAACATGAAAAAGAGAACGAAGCCAAAGAAACTAGGCGAAGAGTATTTTATTGTGATAGTAATAAAAGTATATTGACGAAAATGATCTGTGAATTTGGCATGTGTGATATACAATTTATTTATCGCTCTATTACTAAACATAAATGGCAATTTATCCATTTCGTTTCTGTTTGTTTATAAGCGAGAGAGACTATGGACTAGTGGAGAGTGGGTCGAGCGAGATCTGAGATAGTTTGCAGGCGAGTTATCTGAGGAGGTTATAGAGGGGGAACTAAAAATATATATGGAAATTGATATACAATTTTCCTTCTGCGACGCTTATACAAATAGAACAAATTAATACACTTTGTGGTAGAAAAGTGAGAGGAAGCAAGCAAGAAGGATGAGTGGAGAGGCGAGGAGGTTATTGAGGATAGAGCTAATTGATACAACCTGTTGCTAACCGTACACAATAAATCAAAGAGTAATATAAGGCTAATAATTTAGTTTTTAATTTGCCATTATATACAATTTCGTTTATTATATTTGTTGATTTTATTTCTTAGAAAATGTTTTTTGATGCAATTATAATATTTATTGAAGTCTTTTCTCCAATTAAATACTTAAAACTTAAAAGTGTTGGCTGTCAATTTTGCCGAGTGAGTTTTAGTTGTCTATGTTTTGAGTGGCTATAAAAATAAGTCATAAATATTTACTTAGTTTATAATTTTATCTTACTAGGGATAACAAAAAAAATTAAATTAAATTGTTCGTCTCAAAATAGTTATGATATTTTTAATTTTTGTGTTTCTTTAGAAAACATTAATTAGGAGGGGTGTTTGATTATTACTGCTCTCTTTGTTCAGAAAGTTTTGATTAGTGATCATGATAAAAATTTAGAAAAATCATATAATCCACTATCCAGTGACAGTTTTTTCCTACTATTGTCAACAAATCTCCTCATTGTCTGTTTCATTAAGAGTCTCAGACTTGCGATATCCGATTTCAATATACTTATCTAAACTCCTCTCGAATTCTTTCGAGCAGAGACCTCGAACTCTAAGTAAATCTTTAAGCTCTTCTTCTCCTTGAGTATCTCCTTTTGATTGCAAATACTTTACACAGAAAGCCAGACTCTGAAAGTGAGGCTTCCACCCTGGCTGACTAGCCAAGATTGCTTTTTCCTCTATCGTCACGTCCTTGTCATGTCAGTTTGTAGCACATATACCGAGTGGCTAGTACGATTCCATTTGCTGCCCATTGGGATAACTTCCCATTCTCTCCATCAGAGTTGCTCTAGATTGATATAGCCTTTTAGGGGGGGGGGGGGTGGGGGGGGGTTTTCCATATGACGCCCGCTACTCTTGGGCAGTAAGCACTTATGAGCAAGTTTGGAATTCGAATGTCAAACTGTACCCTGTTTGTTTCCCACTCAGCAAATATCTCCTCTGCTCCATCAAGATCATCCAACTTTTCCAGTCCACGTATCATACAATGATAACTTGAATTGTGACGCTTAACTTTTTGCTTGTATTTATTCCATATACGATAGACATCATCTTTGTTTCCCATACTAGTATAGAGAGTAATGAGCATGTCAATACCAAGCTTTTCCCTTTTCCCCATGAGTCTATGCTCGCATTTCTTCAATGACTCGTTAGCCTTTTCTCTATTACCAGCTTTCAGGTACCCCTTTGCAGGCATATTTGCGTAAGACTCTTATTATCAAATCAGCAAGATCCTGGCTTCCAATTTCATCAGGAACGCTTCTTCCATCTCTTAAAACATTGTGAATAGTCATATACATTTCAGAGGAATTGTAGAGAAATGCATGCATCCAGAAATTCCATTGCTCTTTCCATCTCTAGCACAAGTGATTGTAGCTTCTCAAGATATCCCAATTTAGCATAAAGGGTCGTCATAACATTGTACGCCAGTGTGCCAGCATAGCCCAACTCCTTCAGCTTTTGCATGGTATCTTCTGCTTTTTTAAAGACATTTGCATCAGCATAGCAATTCAAGAGAGCACCATACACCTGGTAGGTTCTTGAATCATCTGGAATGCTAGTGAAATATGTCTCTGCAGCTTCCAGACCATGGGCTTTTGATACTAAATCCAGTTCGACTGCAAAATCTCTAGGCGATATATCAAAATTCTTGGACTTCTTCATCCACTCAAAAATCTGTGATTGTATAAGAAGCAGAAATTACTATTTTGTAAACTTAAACAATACATAAGTGAGGAAAGAAAAGTTAAGTACACAACCTTGTCATTTTTCCTTGGTTCCACAAAGGCTAGTATCACAAACAAAAATAGGACTGATTAATACAGACTTCATGATCCGGGCAAATTTAGGGATTGCTCATGTTAAATTAACATTAAACTGATACAGTTGAAATATTTGTAGAACATGCAAGTTACAAGGTATCTGTCACAAAGTCAAAGTTGTAGCAGTTAGGAGTTTAATCCCGAATAGTGTTATGAAGGCGACACTTAGGGCCCTGAAGTAATGCTTGAAAACACTGATGGCTTCACAGTGTTGTCATCAACGCTCCAAGACAAACTTATCCATACAAATGAGTGTTTCCTGAAGAGGTGACACTAAGCAATTGATGTTTCACTAAACAATTCATGCTTATTATTATTAATCTTGGACTAAGCATGTATATCTGTATTATTTCTCCATTGCACCTTTTTACATTAAAGCCCACGTTTTATTTGAGCTTACCACAAGGCTCAAAACATATGGAGGATAATAATCGGGTTCATGTAGTCTTTTTTGTGCTGAAGAGGCTGAAGGAATACTTAGTCCTCTTAAAATAATGAGGAATATGTACATGAACCTGAAACAATACTTAGCGTCTTCAAATTTCTAAAAGATAAAAAGGGATTTCATAATGGATGTGTTGGCATACTAGAAAAAATAAGGTAGGGAGTGACCTCTGTGGAAGACAAGATACAGTAGGCGAGACTGAGATATTCTGGACATGTAAAGAGGACATACATGGATGTCCCAATGTGGAGGTATGAGAGGTTGACTATGGATGGTTTCAGGAGAGGTAGAGGTAGACCATAAAAGCTTATGGAGATGTGATTAGACAGAACATGTTGCAACTTCAACTTATGGATGATATGGATTAGGGTAGACTGTTACATAGTTGAGTGTTGTCTCAATCCGTCCATACTAGTAGTCGTAGTATTACACTTTCTAGTTTCTTCTTTATTTGACTTCTGTTATTATTATTTATCATTCCTTGTACTATGACTATCATATAACTTCACTCCTATTATTTTCTTGAGCTCAGAGTTCATCAAAAACAGTCTCTCTAGTTCGAGTTAAGGTCAACCTACACACTAAGTCACTTATGGGAAATGAGATTATTCTCCATTTCCTTGTTAACATTCTCCTTCAATACCAGAAAACAGACCAGATCAATTAATTTAGTTCTAGCAAATCAACCATGGACATTATCTAAAGGAAATAATCAAAATTGCAGAGGTAAAAAAGAAAGAAACCTGAAGGGCCTGATTGTATCGACGGTAAGATCTAAATTGTTTGACGATACTCAGTAGTTCTTCATACTTAATGGGATTTTGTTCAGTATCCCATTTCTCCAGTACTGATATGACGGATTCCTTAGAGCGATTCAAATAGAGTAGCCTATTGTACAGAGCATCCTTTGCAGACGAGCTTAACGGTTTACAAATTTGTTCATCATTATTAGTCAAATCTAAGGATGCTATAGTTTCAGCTATTGTAGAATATGAAGAAGAAGAAACCCTAACAAAACAAGTTCTCAATTTCCACCATGATTGTTGAACAAGTTTCACCATTCTTACCAGAAATGCAGAGTATGTCTCACTCTTTCACTCTTCATTTACCCTTGTAACCCTTGTGCCAATAAAAATTGTCTCACAGGCAAATTGGATAAATATATTCGAACCATGATAAATGATGTGAAAATACTTACCCTCATATTTTTGTGAGATATTAATGTTTCTGTGTAAAAAATTAGAGTAGATGGGAATATAATCCTCACTCGATATTGTTTGTCATAATTTCTATTTTTAAAGTCAAATTATAAAAATTTTGACTAACATTTTAAAATGTATTTTTTCATCATATTAATATACAAAAAATATAATTTGTTATACTTTTCATATACTTTTAGAATATCTAATTTTTTAATTTAAAATATTAAATTAATATAATTTAATATACCTTTAAAAATTAGTCAATTGACTTTCGATGACAAACAATTTCGGACGAAGAGAATATTTTTTTTTAAGTAGAAAAAGGATATATTTGAAAATGATTTCGGATTCAGAAAAATAACTTAGCCTTTTTTAATTATTTAGTCTTTATTTATAAATTTTGTGTAAATTTGAGTCGCTACTTTTTGACTGATAAAAAAACTGATAATATTTTGTTCTAGATTTGTTAACTAACAACACAAACCTGAAGAAAATTGACAACAAAGATTGTCCATTTCCTGAAAATCTTCCTAGTTTAACAATCCTTCCGACCAAGTTGACACACTCATTAAAAAATAATATATAAAACGGTAAATTAAATTCGAAATTCTGTGTGAATTCTACATATTTTTAACTTAATATTACAAGATTCAGAAATTATTTTAATTTTTTAAATTTTGTGACAAGTCAAAATCAGACAAATAAAACCCGAGTGTAATGCAAAACGTGCCAATTAAGAAGACTATTAAACTAATTCATGTCTCAAGAAGTCATCTAATCATGGCCAAATAATAGAGACAATATTTTAGTCTATGCTCTTACTGTCTATATTCACACTTTAGTTGTTACAGATGATAAAATAATAATCTAATTCATAGAGCAGGTATGCAGTTGTTAGATTTTCAGATTTTTCATTTGATCTTTGTCTGTACTTTGATCAATATTCTGAATATGAGTGTATCCTAAAAAATTCATTCAACAGCTTATTGTGTTTGACATTTTTGTCGCGCTGTCAGTTACCAGTGGTGTTGTGTTCAGTTCAGGAGTTGCTGATGGGAATATCAATTGTCTTCAAACGGAATTAGAAGCTCTTCTCAGTTTCAAACGGGAGTTGTTAGATGTCCGTGGACGTCTTTCTTCATGGGGAAATGAAGGATTTAATCAAGATTGTTGCACATGGAGAGGTATCCAGTGTGACAATCAAACCAGTAATGTCATTAAACTCGACCTTCGTGGTCCTTCTGGTCCTAATGCATCTGCTGCCATTGAGCCGTTGATAGGTAAGATAAGTCCTGCCTTACAAGAATTGAAGCAGTTAAAGTATTTGGATCTTAGTTACAATCGAATTTCAGGAGGTATACCGGACTTTGTTGGTACTCTGAGTAAGTTGGAATACCTCAACTTATCTTGTATTGGTGATGATTTTACGACAGTTCCTAAACTTGGCGATCTTTCTTGCTTAAACACCCTTGATTTGAGCTATAATGATTTCCTATCTGTGAATAACCTTGAGTGGATTTCGAGTCTTCATCAATTGAGATACCTTGCCATACGTTACGTTAATAATCTGAATAATTCTGTATATACCTGGCTGTTTAAGTTGAGCAATCTGACTCACCTTGATCTCTCTGGTAATACTTTATCTGGTCAAATTCCTGATTCTTTTTGTAATATGAAATCCTTAAAACGCCTTGATCTGTCTCGGAATACGCTTGGAGGTGGCTTCCCTAGATGTCTTGGTAACAGTAGTGATTTGAAGTTGTTGCAACTGTCTTCCAACAATCTAGACGGGCAGCTACCTGAGATAATGAATAACTTGTCATGCGTGTCACATTCTCTCGAGTACCTGAACCTAGAAGAGAATCACATTGGTGGTTCACTGACTGATATTGTAGCAAAGTTTGCATCTCTGAGAGAACTGAGGCTCGGACATAATAAGTTGAATGAATCCATCCCGGGAGCTGTGGGAGAACTACCAAGTCTTGTTCTTCTGGATTTATCTTGGAACGGAATCACAGGATCAGTCCCTGATCTTTTTCTGTTATCGTCGTTGAGGGAATTGCATCTTTCTCATAATCAGTTAACTGGTGTAACGGAGAGTATTGGACGTCTTTCCAAACTTGAGAAGTTGTACCTTGACTTCAATCAGCTTGAAGGCACAATATCTGAAGCTCATTTGTTCGAGCTCTCACAATTACGTGAGCTAGACCTCTCTTATAACACTCAACAACATATTCGAGTCAATTCAGATTGGCTCCCACCTTTTCAGCTGGATCTCATTCGTTTTACCCACTGCAAATTGGGTCCTCAATTCCCAAACTGGCTGAGGAATCAAAACAACATTTCCGAGCTTGATTTCTCAGTTTCTGGACTTTCGAGAGACGTTCCTAGTTGGTTCTGGGAGCAGTTGCCTGGATTGACCTTCTTAAACCTTTCTTACAATGATATAGGAGGAAATGTACCTTATCTCTCAAAGAAGATGAGTGATCTTCTTTGCATAGATTTAGCTACAAACAAATTCACCGGTCCAATACCACGATTTCCTACCAGTGTTGTAACAGTTGATCTCTCCAACAACTTGTTTTCCGGTACTATCTCCTTCATTTGTGACAATTTTGATTACTTGGGATATCTTGATCTCTCAGACAACAGGTTGTCCGGAGAGCTTCCTCACTGCTGGACGCTTAGAAGTATCATGCATCTCAACTTAGGGACTAATAACTTCTTCGGGGAAATACCTGTTTCGATAGGCTCATTGCAGACAATGGGAATGCTGCATCTTCAAAACAATCATTTGACAGGAGAACTACCTCAATCCCTGGCAAATTGCAAAAAGTTGAGGGTTATAGACGTTCGGTCTAATAACTTGTCTGGTGAAATTCCAGAATGGATCGGGAACAACATAACTGACATCATTATTGTTATCTTAAAATCCAACAGGTTTAGTGGAAGCATACCTTCAACCATATGCCAGCTAAAAGAACTTCAAATCTTGGACTTATCTGAAAATAAGATATCCGGGATCATACCAAAATGTATCAACAACCTCACTGCAATGACCGAAGAAGAGAGCACAATGCAACAAATCAAGAGTTGGTATTTTCAAGTCGATGATGAAGGTAATGTCAAAATAAATGCCTCATACGATGAGACTACAGTTCTGATGTGGAAGGGACGACAATTTGAATACAGCAGCATACTTGGTAGGGTAAAGAGCCTTGATCTTTCAAGCAACAACATGGTGGGAGAAATCCCTATTGAAATTACATCTCTTGTAGGTTTGCACGGTTTGAACCTGTCGAGCAACAACTTAACCAGCAGCATCCCTCTGAGGATTGGTGAAATGAAGGCTCTGAATTTCCTAGACTTAAGTACAAATGATCTTACAGGGGAAATTCCTGCTAGCCTTTCACAGTTAAGTCACTTGGGAGTCTTGAACTTGTCTTACAACAACTTGTCTGGTCGAATCCCTTTAGGCGAACAGTTACTAACTTTCAACAACAGATCCTACATTGGAAATCATGGTCTTTGCGGCTATCCACTAACAGAAGCTTGCTCTCTGGAGGAACTTCCTCGAGTTTCAACGTTGAGTGATGAGGACGAGTTTATAACTACAGAATTTTATATTAGTATGGGAATCAGCTTTACTTCTGCATTTTTGGGAGTCTCAGCTCTGATGTTGAATAGAAGGTGGACTTAAGGTCTACTTAGATACTAGTAAATCAATAATGTAACATCACACAGTTAAATGTAGGTTTACTTACATACCATGATAAGTAGTTATATAATCTCGAGTTCTTGAAACTTTGCATTTGCCTGAATTTTTATTCGATGTGCATTGTACACCACACGAATCAGGTAATCCTCGAATATTTATACTGTACGAGTTGTTTTTATTTAACCTTTATGTCGTTTTCTCAAGCAAAACCATTCATTTTAAGAGAGTACGGAGCCTAAAGGTATAAAATATTAATAAAAATTTACTAAACTGTATATAAAATTTTATATTAATTAAAATGCAAAATCGCTGAAACAACAGTGATTTCCCCCTCCGTCGAAAAAAAATAAAATCCCGCCTTACTCAGCAGCCATTTTTGCAAAATAAATGTATTTTTTTTAAAAAAATAATAAAAGTTCATTTTAAAAAAACAATTCGACTCTGCAAAGGCGATTTTCTTGAATGATTTTTTTAAAAAAAAATGAAATCTTAAAAAAAAAAAAAAATTAAAAAAATCACATTTTGCAAAATCGCTGCAGTAGCAAGTATTAAAACGAGGAAGGAGAAAGTCAGGCATAAAACATGTACCAACTCTGTGACCCTTCCAGGATGAACTATCACAACCCCTCTTCCTCAAAATTTATTTCCGATAAAATATTAAAATGCATCTCCGTATCGTGGACTTGCTCCCATACATTTGTTTTCTTGATCGTTTCTCATGATCAACTATATAGAAACACTCCTAATCATTTGATATCTTTTCTATCGCAAATCATAACTTTGTATTCATAATTCAAATTCAAGGTAGAGTTAAGAGTCAAGTCAAGAGAGTTCTTAGAGTCATTCAAAAGTCTTTTACAATTGTTTAAAACTTATTTTAAAGACTTGAGCATTGAGTTGAGTAGGAGTAGGAGCGAAATTCATTTCTTCAAAAGATTATATGGGAATAAAGTATTTCCAACAGTAAACTATATTCACATTTAAACAACAAATGAAATAATGATTTTCAGAAGAGCCTTTGAGCTAGTTTTTTTCATAATAATCTCAAACACTAGAAAGAGCTAAGTTTCTAAACATATGAGCTGAGTATATTTTCGGAGTAATATTGAGTACCAACATGTGGATGAGTTCATAATAACTCAAGTCTTCATTAAATGTAACAGTCGTGAATGGAAAGGGTCATACTTTTTAGATGATTCCTTAATGCTTTTAGCATAGACTAGTGCATCCACTTAGTTGAGGCATTCTATATCCCGACAAGTTTTAGGACACTTCTGACAGCGTGGGCGAGATGTTATATCATCACATAACTCATAGTGATAGTTGTCAGCTAGAGAAATTTCCACAGAATTATATTATATTTTATTATATAAATTGAGTTGATACTGTATTTTTCAATACAATACACTGAGTTACTACCTACTGTTTAAATGTTTTATATAAACTGAATCTTTACTGTTGTTTATTTATGCATTGAGTTGGGTATCCATGGGTTGAGTAAAACTGAGGTACATGTTTCTTTTAGAATTCAGTTCAAGCTTATGTCATGTTAATTTTTTTCTCGCATGCTCGTACATTTAATGTACTGATTTCATTTGGCTTGCATCATTTTATGATGCAAATACAGGTAATGAGGAAAAAAAAATCCAGTCATCCAAACGCTCCGTTGGATCTTCGAGCACATCAAAAAGTCTTTTTGGTGAGCCCCCCCCCCAACCCCCCCAACCCCCTTCAACGATCCAACAACAATCATACACATCCACAATCCAATCATCATCACAATCACCCAGCCCCACCCCCCCTATTCATTCACACACATCAATCATCAAATCAACATCACCCCCCCCTGGTTCACATATTCAT
Organism: Solanum habrochaites; assembly: GCA_027704765.1. Lineage (NCBI taxonomy): Eukaryota > Viridiplantae > Streptophyta > Magnoliopsida > Solanales > Solanaceae > Solanum > Solanum habrochaites. The sequence continues at coordinate 65,141,601 of JAKWJA010002495.1, forward strand.
CATCACAAACGAGCCCCCCCCCCCCCTTCAACACAGTCATCATCAACCAACACCAATTGCACACATCCATCAAAGCGCCCGCCCATCACCCACCTCCGCCATGGTTGCACTTCCCACACCGCTCGCCACCAACCACCTCCCCGCACCCCCCCCCCTTCAACCCCCCCCGTCCACCATCCTACAACTCCCGCCCCGCCCTCCCTCCCCCCCCCGCCCCGCCCCCCCCTCCTGCCCCCCCCGCCCCCCCCCCCCCCTAACCCACCCGCACCACCGGCGCACCCCCCCCTTCACTCATTATCCCCCCCCATTCCCACTCACCCCCACCCCCCCTTCCCCTCCACACGAAGAATTCGCAGTGCCACCCCCACCTCCCCCCATCTGGGGGACCGCCCCCGCGGCATACTCCGCCCACTCCCGAAGGAGAGGCTCCCCCCCCCCCCCCTTCAATCAAACTCATTCAATCACAAACTTCAATCACACATCAAAACTTTCATCACATCCAAAATCATTTTTTTCATTCAACTCATTTCACATCATCAACAACACATCACAACCCGCCCCCCCCCCCCCCCCCCCAGCCCTTTCAATCATCCATCCACAGAGCTTCAACAATTCTTTTCGAGGATCCCTTTTATTGCTTCGTTTATTTCAGTTGTTAGGATGGACAGAGATCCTATCCCGACATCCTCTAGTATTAGATGCTTCATAGACAGTTTGTTTTTAGTTCATTAGTCTTATTTCATTTCAGTTGTTTTATTGTGTTATAAGACTTGAGTTGCCTTATTGGCTAGTGATCTGTTTACTTTGCAACATTTCATGTATTTTCATGAGTTTATCTTGTTGAGTAAAGTATTTTGCTGAGAAATTTGTCAGGTTCAGAGCTCACTTGGGGCCATCAATGATTTTCGAGTGTCAATCTTGCAAAGGATGTAGGCTTGAGGCGTGACAAAAATGAAGGAAATAGAAAAATAACTTAAAAATGAGTTGAAGATTTAATTTAATGAAGATTTTGTTAATATAAACCTAAGTTATTTGTATTAAAAAATAGACAAAAACCAAATCTAATAAATTTTTGATTACTTAAATTAAATCAGTAAATGCATAGTTAAGAGACTAAAAACAATAAATATATAATTAAGAGACCAACACTGATAATTTTTTAAATAATTGAAAAAACTAAATCCAGTAAAATAATTTAGAGACTATTTTAAATCTATTCCTATAATTAAAAGACTATATATATCATTTTCTAGATTTCTAAATATTAGATGGAAGGGAATTGTATTTTTTCTTTAAAAGAATCACGTCACATTTTTTTAAAATGTGTATCTTCAAGACATTTCATTTATGAAAAAGAAAAAGAAAAAGAAAGTCTCGTTCTCATTATTGTCGCGATGTTTATAAACTAAACTCCATCGATTCTTAATTACTTGTTTAATTTTTAAAAAAAATTCTTTTAATTATTTCTCATTATAACAAATCAAAAAAAGATATTTTTTTAAATTTATTTACTCTCAATTTATTGTTTTGAAAAAGATAAAACTTTTTTAAAATCTCAAGTTTTTGATTTATTTACTTCATAATTAATAGGTGAAAAATGATGAACTCACTGTATCAATAATTGTTTTCTCAATAAGTGTATCAATTCAAGTGAATAAGTAAATAGAAACATGAAGAATAGTTGATTGAAAAAAAGATTCCTCCAATTTAAAATTCATCAAGTTGAAAGAAAGAACTGAGTAAAGAGTTAGCTGAGTTATCACAAGGTTATAAAGATAAAAGGGGGAAAGTCTTGATATATTTCTCAATTTTATCATTTAGAGCTGATACACTCTGCTATAAAAGTTGGTATTAAAAATGATTCATATATACTCATACCATTATACAAATAACGATATTTATATACCATTTATAATAGTTTGAAAGTTTAATTGTCATTTCTCGCATTTAAGTATGAAAGTAAAAAAATAAAAATAAAAACAAAAATAATTTAGATATATTTTTAATGCTTACCTCATTAAACTATCATCATTTTGTAATTATACCAAAAATGTCTCAAACTAAAATTTAGTCTATATAGTTTATCCATGTAATTTTAAAGCATAATTCATAAATATACTTTTTAACTTGGTTTCAAATTATATGTATGTCCTTCAATTTTGGATATACACAAGTACACACTTAAACTTGTATAAAGTTGAACAAATATACACATATGTCCTACATGTCATCTTACGTGTCATTTTTTGTTCTATGTGGTGTCTTACTTGTATTATTCCATGCAGAACTCATGTGTTTATTTATTTAAAATTTGGATAGTTAAATTATCTATTTGCGTATTATAAAAGTTAAAGGCCAAAATTAAAATTTAAAATCAAGATTAGCATTATTATGCCTAATTTTAATAAGTCGCCCTTGTTTCTAGCCACCAAAACATAAGGAAACTCTAACCAGATGCAGAAGGCTAAGCACAGAAAGTTGGAAAGAACAACAAACCTTACAACTTTTTTTTTCCCATTTGCCAATGGCTTCTTCCGGAGCTTGGACGTATCGAGATCGAACTTCCGAGTTCGCGTCTTTGTCCAAAACATTGAAGAAAATCGCAGGAACTACCGGATCAGACCATGAATCACAGCAGAATTCTGCCTCTTCTACCACAAAGCTACTACAAATTCCAGATCGATCTGAATTCAACAAGAAGGCTTCGAGAATCGGATTGACAATCCATCAAACCTTTCAGAAAATCGATAGGCTAGCTAAATTGGCAAAACGATCATCAATTTTCGACGATCCAAGCAAGGAAATTCAGGAATTGACAACTTTCATTAAAAATGATATCACATCACTCAATGTTGGAGTTTCTGATTTACAAGCCCTTCAAGACATGGATGTAGCTGATGGAACTCATTCGAAAGATACAATTGTTCATTGTACTGCGATTTGTGATGATCTGAAGACGAGACTTATGGCAGCTACAAAATCATTCCAGGAGGCACTTACAATAAGAACGAAGAATATGAAAGCTCACGAAGATCGAAAACAGATATTCTCTACAAATCTCTCTAGAGAAAATCCTTTGAAACAACCTCCAAAGACTATAGCAGAGCCACCTCCTTGGTCAACTTCTCAATCATTATCGGCAATAGATGCTCAGGGAAGCAACCAATTAAGACGGAGATTGGCTTCAGACAATCCTCCGTCTAACGAATTGGAAATGTCAATGTTACAAGATCAGGTTCCGAGACAAGAAAGTTACTCTCAGAGTAGAGCAACTGCTCTTCAAAATGTTGAATCTACTATTTCAGAATTGGGCGGAATATTCACACATCTAGCTACGATGGTTGCACAACAAGGTGAGCTTGCTATAAGAATCGACGATAACGTTGATGAGTCATTGACAAATGTGGAAGGTGCACAAGGTGCTTTGTTAAAGTACTTGAATCGAATATCATCAAACAGGTACCTCATGATCAAAATTTTTGTTGTTGTGATCCTTTTTCTCTGTGTATTTATATTTTTTCTGGCGTGATATCGGTCAGAAGAGGTGGATATTCACTGTAATTGTTACATGTTGTGAGCTTATTAGTAATCAAAAACCGATTTTTCTCAATAGCTTGCTTTGAGATGTGTACTTTGTAACTTAGATGCTGGAGTAGCAAATTTCCTCCAGATAAACAGACAAATTATATTGATACAAACGATCAATGGTTTGGTAGAGTGAACAACTGTACTAAAGCTAACATTCTTAAGAGTCGAGTTTAGTACTTTGATGGAGTACTCAAGTTACAATCATATCGTTATATTGGACTATGATGTGGGTGAACTATCTTTCAAAGTATACTATAGATGTGTCATTTTCCACAAAAAGACTCACTATTGATCGGTGTCAATCTTTGGCGGATAAAATTAGTGCCAGAATCATCTGCTGGATGGATAGACAGAATAGAGTTGATTAGATGGCATCAAGGCTTATTGACCACACTGTAGCCTGTTTCAAGTATGTTATCATACTATTCATTGGAGGTTTGGCTGAAGATATCACATTAGCTGGGATAAAAGAGAACCATTCTAAATGTAGGAATGACAATGGGGCAGAAAAGGTTGAGGCTTGAATTGGAGTTAAAACTTATATTTCAACTCTTATCCACAATAGTAACATTCAATATTCATCAATATGTAATTGCAGTTGAAGTTCTCTTTGCTTGTGTTTTGTTAAAATCTGTATAAAATTCGTATAGACCTGCACCTTACATCAGCTTTTAAAAATTATTCTACCTTACGTCGCATAATGTTAAATCCACACCCTTCCCACATTCATATTACCATATACACAAGAATTAATGGTATTGGATTCAACAACATAGGAAGTCCAAGACATCCACAAGCTTTCAAAAGAAGATTTGCTTTACAGCAAGGGTAAGTTTTGATATATATCATAAAAAACCAATTTGTGTAAAGCAGGAAACTCTTTAATTTTTTTTTAATTTTTTTTACATTACTAGTTAGATCTGATTATATGTTCAAAATAAGTTATTATTTAATAATGAGCTTATCTCAATGAGTTTTTTATTTACATTTGTCTTCGATTCTTATCAAATATTCTCTATTGAATAACAGAATATCTTCTATATGGCGCGTTCTATAACAACTACTCGGTTGAGGCCTATATGTTCTTCATAAGAACATGTAAAGCCCTCCCCTTCGCGACATACGACCGCAGCACCCCACAAACACTCTAAACAATGGGCGTCACCCATCCTCCGCTCTGCCACTCAAAGAAAATATTTGTTAATATAAATGCTAAAACTCTCGAGAATATTACTTTTCAAGATTAAAAAGAAAATTACATATTCATAGTGGGTATAAAAAAAATTCGTATTTATTTGAACCGTTCATAGAGTTATATCAGATTTCTACGTTTTAATCAAATTTTCACTCTTGGATAAAGTTTTGAATTTCTTTAACTCTTTCATGTGGGAATCTTATTTTGGGTAATATCTACAAAATATATTGTGAAGTGAATGGATAGACAAATATGATGCTTTCGACTCCCATAAACATATCTACAATATATATTGTGGTGTGAATGAATAGACAAGTATGATGCTTCCCGATTATGATATCTACAATATATATTGTGGTGTGAATGGATAGACAAGTATTATGTTTTTCAGTAATCATATCTACAATATATATTGTGGTGTACGTAGATAGACAAATATTATGATTCTCGACTCCCGTAATCAAAATTTTATAATTGACATTTTCTTTTTTCTTGGTATCACTTATTTTAAACTTTTGATACTTGTATAATGTCTTCTATTTCACATATTAATAATATTATTTATAATAATAAGGATTACTTTGAAATATTAATAATATTATTTATAATAATCTAGTTGATATAATCTTGACCATTATTTTCAATACATTATCTTGGATAATGTTATAAACATTTTATATATTAATATTTAGATTTGGATAATTTAGATCAAAGTCTTGAAATATTTCAGTTAGGAAATAGGTTTTGACAAAAAGAAAAAAATGGAAGGGCTACGTATGGCTGGGCAGTCGTTTTTCTACTAGAAACTTGAAAGTGCAATTGTTAAACCTCATAATATGACCCGTTTGGTAGGAAATCAAAATAGTCTTATGGATTAAATTTTAGTTCAAAAAATATTGTTTGGTTACTCTATTTAACATAATATCATGGATAGTTATAACTCATACAAGGTCTTATTTAATTCCTAGAAAAAAAAAAGATAACTAATCCAAGATTTAACAATCTTTGGATAAGACCCTTAGGGGTCGTTTGGTACAAATATTGATAGTGTAGGAATTAGTAATGCAGGGATTATTTTTTGTCAAGTGTTTGGTTCACTACTTTCCACTATTTTGGTTTAAATTTTTAATTCTACAAAAAAATCTTTCATATTATACCCCTGTTGTTATTATGAGTGTTTTATTTTCATGTAACTAAGTCAAGGTAGATAACGACGGACCGGATAATTTTTTTTAAAGAATATTTTATTTCATTTAATATTAGTTAAATCAAATACCATTATATATAAAATTGTATTAATTATAAGGTATGATTACCACTAGAGATTAGGATGCACAATGTATTTCTATTTTTTTGTGGTTCAGTAATCTCAACTTAAACATAGATTTAAGACACTTAATAGGTAATACCTAAAGCTTATTTTTAAAACAATCGTGCTAGTGAGTTTATGGACACTTATCTGAATATAAGAAATTTCAAAAAAACTGGAGAAAACAATATAAGTAAAACCATTAAATTACACCAAGCAAATGTGGAGAATTAAAAAATAAAATTTATAACACTCTACTATAAATAAAAAGGAAATTAATTACAAAAGATTTTTTTTCTAAAAAAAAAGAATAAAGAATTAGTTTAGTCATTTAGGTATCTTATTGATTAATACCTCCTACCAAACGAATCCTTAGGTGTTATTTGATTACTGGTTAGAGTTATGCAGGTATTAGTTATGCAGGTTTTAGTTATGCATGTATTAGTTATGCAGGATTTAGTTATGCAGGTATTAGTTATGCAGGGTTAGTTATGCAAGTATTAGCTATGCAGGGTTTAGTTATGTAAGTATTAGTTACGTAGGGTTTAGTTATGCAAATTTAGTTATGTTGACTTTAGTTATGTATACAATCAATTTTTTAATATTAAAAAATATTTATCTTTGTATAAATAATAATCAAAACGGTAATAATAAAAAGAAATAAAAATAATCTAATATTAATAGAATGAAACAACACATGTTGATAGTAAACAATATAATTTTCAATTAAAAAATAAAATAAATAAAAATGTCTAAATATATTTTAAAAAAACAACACCAAACATATATATGAAAAAACAATAAAATTTCCAATCAACAATAAAATAAATTAACAAGAGTAAATATAATAATGTAATCACTTTAAATACATGTAACCTATATCCTATAACTTATTTCACCTTCTATCCTGCATAACTTTATCCCGATTCCTCATAATTGATTTTTGGTATTATTAATGTAGGACTACGAAAATGCAACCAAATATTTTATAAGTCATATTGACTTTTCAACCTAATATATTTTTTTTATCAAACATAGTTAAACTAAATGCACTATTTATACATGATACTGCCCCTCTTATCGTACCAGACATTCCATGAAATTACTAATTATCCCAAATTCTTTTTCCCTACATTTTCTTACGTACTTTTTTTTTTAATATTAGAATTTAATAAATGTTCTTTTAAATTCTCCAAATTTGTTTCATATAATTTCATGATTTCACAAACTAATTTTTTTCTTTTCATGTTTGAATTGCTATATTGCGTTAATTTTTTAAATATATTTTTTAATGTTGTCGATTAACTACATGAAGTATTTTTTTTAAATTTCTTTTTTTATAAATTTAAATAATTTAAATAGTCTTAAAACTATGTTAAATTTAATGTATATTTAACCAATAAAAGATTAGAAATATATTGTGTTATTAAAGATGGTGACACATCACACCTCAAAAATTAATAATAATTTTTTTTATATTTTAATATTTAAATAATTGACTAGTTAAATAAAATGAAAAACCTAAAGGTATAATAGAATTTTTTTTTTCTAAAGTCCTAAACCAAACTTAAAATTAAGTGAAAAAGAACTAAACATTTGATAAAATCAATCTCTATATTACTAGACTCTACGTTATTATTAATTCATGCGTTAATAATCCCTGAGTGTTCGAGTTTAAATTTATACTCCCTCTTTTTTTTCCGCAATCTTTAATATTGTGCGAGATAAAATAAAATTATTAAATTCACTACAATCTTAACCGGCATGTCCCACTATTTTACCAAACTAAACTTAAATTATTGTGCCTATGTTTTCATCTTTCGAGCTCAATTTTAATAGGGATTAGAATTAAATAATTTAAAGAATAAAAGACATTAGTTTAATAAACTAGACCAAATTCTTAATTGGGTTCCTGTGTTTGTATATCATCACGTAATTTCTTTTAACCTAGGATCATGATTATCGAATTTTCATCGTATATAAGATAAAAATTTGATCACTGAAATAAAATTACAAAAAAAAATAACTTCATAACTATCTAATACCTCCAACAAAATATAAAATAAACTAATACACATAATAAATTTCATAGCAAATGACCACAGGAATAAATAAATTAATACCAAGGTAGCACTTCCAATAGCACAAATTCAAACAATTACAAACCCTACCAAAAAAAAATAATAATACAAAAGAGAAATGTTTACAATTCGACACTCAAATTAGCTACAAATCTCAAACATAGTAACCAACTCTATCCAAATTCCAAAACCCCTCAAAATCACAAAATTATAAGAAGAAGAAAAAAACAAAGAATAAATCTTTTTCATCTAAATTTTCAAAAAAATTAAAAAATAAAAATCAACTCCTCATGTGTCTGACCTTGTGCCAACCCTTCTTGCAAGATTCTCCAACAATTTTCACTCCCTTTTTGAAAAATGTCTTCAACTCTTTTGCTCTTTCCTTAACTTGTTTCTCAAATCCACCCATTTTTTCACTATCAAAGTTTTTTTTCAAAGAGAGGATGAAAAAAAATTCAAAATTTTCAAGAATATATGTTAACTTGTATTGGTCTCAAAGAAAAATGTGAAAGCTAAGGTTTATATAAAATAAAAGATTAAAAAAAAAAAGTTAGACTTAGTGGAATCCAACGCATCAAATAGATATACACGTTGCGCTGTTCCAGAGGGACCTGGATTCTTCTTATTATTCGGAAACGTCCATATTTATTTGTCTACTATATTAAAAATAATTATTCAATAATATTTATACAATTTAAAAAAATTAAAAGATGTTTCATCAATTTAGGTTTATAAATATATTTTTAAAGTATTAAATTTAATAAGTAACGTAATAATTATTTTTTATTTTTTAAAATATGTGTCACATCAATAACGAACTATTAAACAAAACGAGTAGCTAGTAAAATAACAACTCTAATTATTAAATTGCACGTTCAAACACTTTGAGTTATCTCCATAAATATCCAATGTAAATAAATATTTAAGGACGACAACTTGTCAATGTTGTTACTTGTCATATTTAAATAGGTATAGCGGAAATTGTGGTCATTGAGTGGTGTGTGGACCAACTATGAATAAAATTTGAACAAATAGTCTTTAGACAGAGAAAAGCTTTTTCATGACAGCATAAAACCAACGACTAGCAAGACATGTTGTCTACATTTGAACCAGATAAACATGAATGTCTGTCAATTTCTATACAACTTGCACATATTTATGAAAAAATGAGATTTTTTTGAGATAATGAGATTTTTTTTGACATAATGATAATCGTTTAATTTATATGAGCTAACTGTTGGAGGAGAATTTCTGGGTAATGTCAACATCGGGATATGGTAAGGCTCATGAGGGGGTAGGATGGTGGTCTCAATTATCGAATTACATGACACTTGCATAATAAACTCTAAGGTTGTTTATGATTATGATTAAAAAAATCAAACTGAATCGTAATACGAATTAGACGATTTTTTAAAAAAAATGATATTTGATTGAGTTTGGTTTGATTTTTGGTTATACTAAAAAAAATCATAAAAATAATCAAATCGAACTGATAAATTAGATGTATAAATTTTATAATTATTTATATATTATCTATAAATAAAATATAACTATTTTGTTTAATTTTAATTAACTTTACAAATTTCTCAAACCCAATTATAACAATCTTAAGTCAAGTCCATCCAAATCATTTTAGTCTTTACCTAACGTACTTCACGTTTCTTAATTGAAACATTTTATTCATGTAATGATAACTCTAATATTGCTTAATTGTTTAATTGAATTGATAATACTATTTTTGGATTGTTCATGTATTAGAGTTTGTGTTATTCGACGTAAGTCCTCAAAAAATAACTATTACTTTCAAACCGAATAAAAGAGAAAAATTGAATCAAACCGACGGTTATTTTTTCGTTTAGTTTGATTTAATTTTAGAAATTTTAAAAATCGACTAAATTGATTTGATTTTGATTTTAATCAATAATCAATCTAAACCGAATCACGAACACCCCTAATGAACTCAGTTAAGAAATGAAATTTAAGTCTTTTTTATTAATATAATGATAAACGTTTGATCCTAACGAATATTTTTGGACTCTTTTTTTTCTTTAAAAAGTAATGTTTCTTGAAGCAACGGGTGGGAAGTGGGCCTTCTGCTTCTAGTATATTCCATTGACAGCTTCAACGCATTAAAAGTGAAGACAAATTTCTTCAAAAGATTTTAAACTTTTAAAGAGTAATGATTCCTTTTGAATCAAATCTCACCTGGCAAATGCTCAATAACAACTATACTTCCCTTTAACATAATCATATTTCCATGTTCTCCCAAAGTCTATACAGAATTTTGAGATAATGAATGCACTATTATACGAAAAAATAACACTTCAAGAAGAGAAATTCATTATCACCAACTCATGATGTATATGTTATTAGTAAGGTTAAAGCATTGTATAATGAATGAATTACAATACAAGACTTTAAGTTTCCACTCCAGCAATAAGAGCATCCAAGGATTAAACCTATGATGAATAATTGTATGAAATTTTCAGCAGAAAAGTGAGCTGCACTAAAAACTATTGAGCTAACAATCACTGCTTCTTGCCATTTCATTGTGGAGGAAAGTGCGGTTAAGAAGACACCTCTGTAGACGAGTTCTTCTAACAAAGGGGTTACGATACAGTAGACTAGAATGCATGATGTTGTTGATATTGGACCACTCGAGAGAATTTCCTTCAAGATTGGATTGTTAACGTCCTGCAAAGTTCATGAAATAATATTCACTTTCTCACACCATACAGCGAGACTACGATGAAGATAGACGAGAAAATGCATCTGTAAATGCACATTTACTTTATCTCCCACGATACTTCTAGATTGAACAAGTTTAAAATGCAAATAACTCGATCAATAACATACACACTCAAAATCTACTTTGTCTGGTGCTTTAGTTTTGCATACTTATAAGCTAAAACATATGTTTCAGCTATAAATGTAAACATTTCAACAATCAAATTGATATTGCAGCTGAAAAAGGAAATGGAAACAGCTTACCTTAGTACCAACCAACGTGTCAGCAATAATTGATGTTATGAAAACTAAAATAACCAAGAACACAAAGCCAAGAGCTGACGCAAGTAACCAGTTCCTTTCTCTGGTTGATTGCTTCTCTTGAAAGAAATCACGAAGCTTGTATTGGGGATTACCCGTACATCTTAAAAGAAGCAGAACCACAATAAGCTCTAACATCTGAAGTACAACTAAGGATAATGCCTGTGGTGAAAAACAAGCAACGGTACCATCAAATTGATTAAAATCACAAGTTAGCCGACTATTTTCTAGTTGAGAATTTAGACGTTTCAAATGCTACTACCCGAGTGCGATATGTTTCCCTTCTGAGTTCAATGGAATTAATTTATAAGAGTGAAAACTTCTGTGCCCAACAAGTATACGAAAGACGCGTGATTTTTTTACTTTGAGCCGGCCAGTCACAAGAAGCAACAAACACGAGAAATTATGTGTATTAAGTTGATCACAATTCATTAAACTAGCTCACAGCAGTAGAATAATTACAGTTTATAATGTTACACAGAAATCTTACTCACCTCGGTCTGTGGATCAAGAACTGAATGATGCAGTATGCTGGTAATAGCAGACAAGCCACCAAAACTTAAAGGAACATGCACACTGAATAGGTAGAAAGCCATGCTGCTCCACAAACTTCCCCTATCACAAGGAGTATCTGATTTAAGGACCGAGAATCCCTATTACGTTGAAAAATGTACACTTATATTTTTGAATGAAAATATTGCACAAATTTTGAAACAGAAACTGAGTACAAGCTCTGCTTATTACCAACCATTTCGTGACTATCCATTCCATGTTGATTAATCAGTGGAAATAGTTTAATCTTATGGAAATAGTTTAATCTTATAAATACAAGTAACTATTTTCAAGAAAGTTCGACTGGGTTTTGAACCACGTTACCCCACACATTGGTGCTTCCTTTTTCAACTTGATTCAATTTATTAGTTACACAACAGAATCTATTAGTACACTGAATGACTGAAAAGCTCACAACATCCTATGTCCACATCATGGAGTACTGAGGATCGATCTATCTGCTTAAGATATTTCCTGCAGGTTAAGTCTCTCGAACAATTGATATGGATGGTTCCTGCATTATTTTGCTCATGCCTCAATTAACCACCTGGCAGACTATCCAGCCAACAAGCATAGGCCTTCCAGGGTGATCCCGTCCACCAAAGAGAGAAAATGGATTGATATCAAGTGTTGTAACTAGGATTAACATCTGAGACCTCTTTTCTCCCGTGCCTCAAACACTAGCCCATTCCTTTTGGCTTAAGACTTTAACTACCTCATCTTCTCATATCACTGCTGCTCATTCCCTTTAGGACGAAGTGTTTGGTACAAATTCTCCATAGTAAGTTAGAACCCCCAAGTAGCCCGCTTTTATGTAGGAACAGAGTTTGGTCCAGCCTTTTAATCAACAATGACTAACTATTACATGTCAAACTGTTCAAGTTTTGGGCAACTACATTAAACTTGCCAATAAAGGTAGAATGGTCTTAAAACAAGTTCCGCTCCAAACTAACTAGTGTTAGGATCAGAATATGCGGAAGCTAGCAAAACAAACCTCGAAAGACCACGAATAAAAAGACAACGAGAAATATACCAAAAAACACAAAGATTTAAACGTGGTTTCGATCAATCGACCTACGTCACAAATTAGATTGAGCATCGCACTATAAAATTATGAGATTACAAAATACAGACGGAAACAACCTCAAAATCAACCAAAGCACTCACTTCGGATACTGGAAGGTTCACACAAGTTGTAACATATCAAGCTTGTGACCTCATAATTCTCCCCCTAACCCAAACTCTCAGAAGCCCTTAAGACCTACATTTGTGAATGCTGATTAAGTTAGAAGGAACATGCCTCTATTTGTAGAGTCCTAAACCTTTTCCTACCAAAAAAAGGATTAGTCAATCCAAAACATTTTCCTAAAAGGAAAACCTATTTATGGTAAAAAATCAGGACAAATAAAACCCAACAACTAGTAACCACCTTTTTCATCTCCCCGTTGAGGCAGATTTAGCTGTTTTCGGTGGATTCAACTGAACCTATTGCTTTCAGCTTAGACCATATAAACACGTGCAAAAAGAAGGTATATCTTTTTTAAGAAAAAAAAAAGTAACACCACTCTGAAACCAGACTCTAAATCCTCGATTCGCCTCTACTCCACTAGTTTTCACTACTATTTCATCTAAGATTTCAAATTCAACACCCTACACACCAATTTAGCTGTCAAATTAATTCTCATAATCAAAAAATGCCACATAAATTGGACCGTAGAGTGCAGAATATTATACTGAAATTCAGAACATACTACCAAAAAAAAACGTTCTCTGCTTATACCAATCATTCATTTCAATCAATTTTCTTTTGCACCATGCCAAAATACAGGGGAAAGGGAAGTACCTCGGGGACAATTTGTGTGTCCTTATTTTTTATGCAATTGCATTTGGGATAAGGTGTTGATCGGAAGAACTTGGAAGGGTAGAAATGATTGTGAAAATCTTGAGTAAATTTCAGGGATGAAAGACAAATTGCAGGTCCACGGAGAAGTAACCCATTCATATTTCGCTTAATTTGACTTCCGGCAACACTTTGAGCTCAGTGTGAGGGTAGAGATTTGGCGGTGTTTGGATTAGGCCGGAGAATGAGTGTCAAATGCTTGTCGGTGTCGGGTAGCCCACCAAATTCATCTTCATATTTGAACAAAACTATGCAATATCCCAATAATATCACAGAAAACTAGTTTTTAACTCAAAAAAATTAAAAAATTAAATTGAAATGACGTTAACTCAAAAAATAAAGGAAAAATTACATAAATTAATACATTTTAAAAAATAATTACTGATTTTAGCGATACTTTTTGTTTATTACCATTTATAGCACTACTGTGATAAAATCCTTAATATGTATTTAAAAGTGAATTAATTTATGCCATAATATTTGATATAATTGTTTTGAAATTATTGTATTTGTTGGTAAAAAATGTCGTCCCCCTTGTATTATAGCTGTATTAAATGTGTGATAAATGTATTATCATCTTAAAACTTGTATTATATGTATAATAATAAATTGTTCTTTGGGGGGAATATGATATTAAATTGTATATACATGATTAAAAGCGATCAATGAAAAAAATATTGTTCTATACTGGTACATATTATTATTATTGAGTACCTTTATGTAATTTCCCAAAAATTAAAGTATCCAGAGGTCTACTTTTGATTTTTGAATTGTTTTAAGTTATTTTTGACCTTATCAAATATTTTTTAACTTATTTTAATATTTTATTTCTTTTTGGATTGTAATTTTTTTTTTTGGTTAAATATTCACAAGTCAAAAACTGACTTAAAAACAAGTTTGATCAATTTTTAAGTTAATTCAAATATCTTCTTGAAGCGACCAGATACATGTGTTTATATCATAAGCGTCTTATTATATTTAATTTTATAAAAATCTATTAATGCACATTTAAAATGAGAAAGCACATAATATCGTATGAAATCAAGTTAAGTTTTTTTTAGATACGGAGTCGAAAGAAAAAAAATACTTTGAAGGTCCAATAGAACAGTGTTCACTTGTTATTATCGAGTTTAGGCATGATGAGTTGAAATTGCAATAAAACCTTCAATAGAAAAGTGTTAACTTGTAATTATCGAGCTAGGCATGATGAGTTGAAATTGCAAAAAACCTTCAATAGAAAAATGTTACTTTTTATCAAAAATTTAGGCATGATGAGTTGAAATTGCAATAAAACCTTCAACAAAAAAGTGTTAACTTGTTATTATCGAGTTAGGCATGATGAGTTGAAATTGCAATAAAACCTTCAATAGAAAAGTGTTAACTTGTAAATATCGAGTTAGGCATGATGAATTGAAATTGAAAAAAATCTTCAATTAAAAAATCTTACTTGTTATCATAATGTTGCTGCCCAGGATCGAACTGGGGACCTTTAGTGTGTAAGACTAACGTGATAACCACTACACCACAGCAACTTCTTGTTAGATGCAATCATTTTATAAAATTAGAATAGTAATTTCAAGAAAAAAAGAGCAGAATTTTTTTTTTTTCTTGATGGAATTTTATGAACCAAAGAGGAACTTCATCATTAAGAAACTATGACCATTCCATTACGTTGCTTTTCCTGCAAAAAAGATTTTGGATTTTTAATTTGCTAGCGAGACTTATGGTAAGTTTTATAAAGTGATTCTTAGATTAATTATATTGTATAAGACACAGTATTGGTAAGTTAAGAACTCACACATTTAGAAAATGAAAGTAATAGAAATATGAATGCTTAGATGAATGTATTGATATACCAAAAAAGATAAGACAAGGAACAAAGATATACATATAGAAAGCAGGGTGGAGTGGCTTATCACCTACACAGACAAAATACGAGAAGTGAGAGTAAAATAATTTGGGCATATATAGAAGAGGCACGAGAGTCCGTTGGAAGTGTTAGGTCTAAGAAGAGGTAGAGAAACAAATTTTGGGAGATGTGATTAGCTAAGACACGATTTATCTTTAACTCATCAATACACAACTTTAGATATTAAAGAATTAGGGTAAGAAAGGTGAATTAGTAGGTAACCAAATGGTTTCTCCTTTCTTCACAGGAGAACATGATCCTAGTTTAGAGTAACTTCTATATTCCCTCTTCTTCGTATGAGTATCATTATTAGAAGAGAGAAGTATCAAATACACTTTTAAAGTTGACACAAATTATTAGTTTCATTCTTGAACTATTACAGTATCATTTATTAATTAACTGAAGCTAAATACACTCCTGATCTTGCAATATCAATGAAATACACTCCTAAATTTTCGTCAAGTTTAGAAGTGTGTTCTACACTTTTTTCAATTTTTATTAAAAGCTTCTTGTTCGTACAAAAATTTGAGATCACTTGTCATGTCATGTGGCATATCGAGAATACATAGGAGTGTATATAAGTTTAGTTAATCAAATAGATGTGTTTTTAAGATTATCAACACTTAGAAACTGAAACTGATAGTATATTTCATTTTTATCTTTCAATTTTATTACTATTGTTGTTCTTTAATTTTTTACTATTGTGTTTAGTAGTATTTTTGGTTGCCAATAATTTTAGTTTCTTTAGCATTTTAATCATAATTTGAACCTTTTTTTTTAACTGTCAAATATGTTTTTGAAAAAGACCTTTCTTGAAATATTTGAAAAAATATATGTATTTTAAATACATTTTATATTGTACAAATTATCTATTAAAAAAATCTCAAAAAAGGTTATTTACAACTACGATCTATATCACCTTTCCTAATCAATGATCAATACAACTTTGAAATGAAAGGATCCATCTCATACAATTATTCAACTATATTATATATATTTAAAATATATCAAAAGACTGACCACGCCATTAAAAAAACAATTTATTAAATTAATTTACTCAATCATACAATTAAGCTAATTGAAATTGAATAATACAAGTATTTTCCATTTTTTCTTCAACAAACGCCAACTGTCACAGCTAATTGCGTCTAATACGGTAACGACGTCAGTTCAATCGGTAATCGGCGACAAATTCAATCACTAAATTCTTTCAAATTTCTCCGACTCCGTCGTCGTCTCCGATTCCAACAACCCTAATCCCCTTAAGAACAAAAGAAATTAGGATTAATTAAGGGTTAGGGTTTTCAGGAATTAAATTCAGTTGAATTGTTAATTTCCGATCGATTTTTCGTCGAAAAAAGGGGGAAAGCAAAATATGACGAGGATGGCGAGGAGTTGTATGCAGTCATTGTTGAAATTAGTGAATTCGGTTATTGGAATGGTAGGAATTGCGATGATTATGTATGCTCTTTGGATGTTTAGGGTTTGGCATAAGCAAATGGGTCCTTATCCTCCTCCTTTCTTTGGACCTGATGTCCCTGCACCATGGTAAAATGTTGTTTCACTTTCTTACAGTATGTGCCTGAGCTTTAGCATATAAATGGGTCCGAAAATTTTGATGAAAGTTAGTCACTTTACGTGATAGTGGGACAATCTTTGTTGCTTTAACAAAAGCGAGGACTTTTTGTTATTGGAGTTCTTTTTGCTTCTTTACTTTGCTCTAACTTTTGATTTGTGTGTGTTTTCTGCTTATTGGATTCTGTGGGATACAAAGTGGTGGGGATGTTAATTTGCTTTTGCTTTGTTGAAGTTCATTTCCAGGAGTCATGTTCAATTAACTATACCCCAGCTATCTGATTCCTCTGTATCCCAGTACTCAATAGGATCCATTACGGTGAGACCTTATAGAGCAGACTTGGGGTCACATACCTCGCACTATGGCACGAACTACACGATTCTCATAAGAGCTTGCATTGTCCCACTAGTATAGGTACCAATAATAGGCCACACCAATGGTTATACTTGGACTATCTTTAGAAGGATCTACTATCTAGACCAACTGTGATTTGAGTCATTTTATTACCTTAAAACGAATAGATATGAGGATATCGATATCATGCATCATGAATGGAATGCTTGATGGAAGTATTTATAATAAGAAATTGACTGCGTATGGAAGTAGATGTAGGAACCACCCAGACCTTTTCTTTTTAGTTTTGTTCAGTAAAAAATAGGATGATGTTTCTTTATTTGATAGTAGAATTTCACACACTCATACAAATGTGTTGAGAATGATAATTTTCAAGATTTTGATATTCTTATGTTTCATAAAATGTCAGATGTTTGCTCTATTTTTTTGAAATTTGGATATTCATATTGTAAATTTAGTGACACAACTTTGGTCCAATGTAGGTTCATTTACGCAACACTTGGTCTTGGAATAACTTTGTCTATAGTCACTTGCTCGGGTCACATTGCTGCAGAAACTGCTAATGGCTGTTGCTTATATATTGTATCCTTTCAATTATTTAACTTTAAATTGATTTATGCTGAATGATATTCATCTTTTCAGCTGCCTTTAGTTTGTTGTTTTCTTTGTAGAGGGGTTGTGGGAGTCAGGGTGGAGATGAGTCTGTTTTGAGAATGTTGCCTACAAGCTTCATCCTACTCTGTAGTAATCAGCTAGTAGTTGAGCAGACCAATGGATGTTTTTTACCGTCTTCACCTTCTAGAGGGAAATTCTGTTGATTCTATATCTAGATTGGACTGCAGAACTTCTGCTCTACTAATGAGAATAAACAATTATCACTTTCTTTGTGATTACTGTTTCTATTTCATTTTGTGGTTTGATGTAATCTCTACACCTGTGATTGAGTACAGGACAAAGGAGAGGGACTCTTTTGCAGTTGACCATGTGCGAGAAATTAGAATTAAACGTCATTTTTCATGCTATGCTCTTTCACCAAGCAAGCTTTTTTCTTCGCTTTCTTGATTTGATGCTTAACTGTCCTTGTTCCCACTACCTTTTTAGCATATATCGTTATTTGATATTAGTCCTTTTGCTCTGCGGAAGCTTGAGAACTTGGACCTGCTTCTAAGACTTTTATATGGGAGATTGGAATGGTTTCTAATTCGAAACTATTAGGATTAAGATGAATGCCCTTATTCAACTTGGCAGTGGTAAATCAGAAGTGGTCTTTTTTCTTTAAGATTCTTCAGTTAAGTTACTTAATATGTACGTCTCTGGGTTTTGTGCAAGGCTATTTAAATTAAAATCCTGCAGCATTAAGTGGCTATTCCAATAACACTGTGATGTCTCTCCTTAAGTGGTATAGTACATGGTTTTTGTCTTCCTACTTCTCATGATCGAAGCAGCTGTGACGGTAGATGTATTCCTTAACAGAAACTGGCAAGAGGTACTGCAATTAAACACACACCACATGTTTTGATCTTAGATAATAAGCTTTTAATAAACTTTTGGATATTGATTTGTATTTGATTTGACCTGATCAGGACTTTCCCGAGGACACGACGGGGAATTTCGATGAGCTCAAACACTTTGTAAAAGATAACTTTGACATCTGTAAATGGATTGGCTTGTCAGTAGTGACTGTGCAGGTCTGTCTCTTTCCACTCCCATATACTACTATACTATGACAAATTGTTTTCCTTCTTTTTATTTGGCAATATAAATACTCAAATTAACTTCTTTATATGATTTATCATTAGTACACGGCGCTGTCTGAAATGAGCGAGATAAACCTGTTCCAAGTGATTATTACACTTAACGAGTTGTTCTTCTAATTCATTCTCAATCACTCCAGTCTTCTGCCTTCTATACTGTTAACTTATATTTTGAGGCTGTTGATTATAAGGTAGGTTAGTTGATGCTTTTCAGCCATTTCCATGTATTTGTCTGATAATAATATTGTGGGTTCATGTGGCTGGAATTTGTTACTAGACCAGAATGTATCTGTTGCATTTTCTTTGTTATAGGTCCTAGTACTACAGTGGTGGTTGTCAAATCACAGGTTGAAGTCCTTTCAGGTTTCCCCCGCTCATATTCTTGCTTGTTTGACCATTTGCCTATATCTTTCCATGTGCAGGGGCTAACCATATTATTTGCAATGATCCTCAAAGCTCTAGGGCCACATCAGGAAAGGTGTTATTATGAGAGCGATGATGATTATATTCCCGACAGAGCCCCACTGTTGAAGAGTTATGTTCCTTCATCTTCTTATGTTGTCGGTGACCCTATGTATGGACCTAAGAATGATGCTTGGAATATCAGAATTAACAGCAAGGTAGGCATTCTCTGCAGATCCATAGGGAAGAATTCATTTATGTGCTCTTTTCAATAGACATTTGGGTTGATATATGATCTTACTGGTTTGTATTTATTAAATATGCAGGTAGCCAGATGAGCTCCAAGTTCAGTTAATCAATCAGCAAGAACCAAATTTGCGATACAATCGTTTGCATTGTGAAGAATGTGTTGGTAGAATTCGTATAAACATATGCAGTGCTTGTATATTCCCGATTCCATATACTCGTTACACTTGTTGGACAAGCGAAAAATGCCTAGTTTAATCGCTTTATGTTTATATAATTATATATAGTAATGTAACAGTAGAATCATGAAGTTTACTAGTACAAAAAAGAAGAAGGAATCTCATCGTTGAATTCTTTTGCTGTATTTACTTATTTGTTTGTCCCTTTTGTTGAGTAACAAAATCAATCATGCTTGTGTTATTATAAGTAAAAGTTGAGACAATTTAGATCTTCTCAAGTACTTATCGTTGGTGTTTCCTTTTTGTTATGATATTACAAGTCTATATCACACTTCAACAACAAACAAAAAAGTAACTTCGAAAAAAAATTATGTATATGTACATACTTTGAGGAATGGATATATATTTAATTGTGCACCCTTACTTACGAACAAAAGTGTAACTACACCTTTGACCTCATACTCAAACATATATATTTGTATTTTCGCTACTGCTCGCACCACTATGATCAGTCCAACAAAATATTATCTCTCAAGTTAATTAATTTTGTGATCACACTTCTTCAATCTATATGATTTGAGTGACAATTTTCGATATATATTTTTAATTTAAAAGCCACTCACTATATAAGAAACTCCTAATAATTCTACGAAGAACAGTAGTGATGTCTGCTGAATGGAAATCAAATATCTATCACTTAATAATTAATTATGTATTCACAATAATGGTGCTTTTCCGCTTTAACTAACTCAAAATTATTAGTTTAGCAGACATTATGGCAAAAAAAACTTTAAATTACTTTTAATACCTTTTTCAATTTAGCTGCCTGTTTAATTGTGGTTCGTCCAGTTTTAGTTAAACAATTAATCTGTAATTAACTTTATTCAAAAGAATCTAAATTCAATCTTTTGAAAAAAGTGGAAACTCTACGTAATTAGCGCAATACAATTAATTAGATAAATTATGTCATCTTTAACTTTACGACTTAATTAATTAATATGCTAATTTTTTTTTTTGCTTTATCAGTATGTACCAGTGCTCTCCACCAATGTGATTAGAAGAGTGATACTTATATTGAAAAGTTAAAAAAATAAATTGTGACAAATAATTTTATTTTTTTAAAAGGATTTGGGGATTGAATACTCTATAACAACATCTAAGTTTGTAATAATAATATATAATCTCATTTGTTGTATTCATAAATTACACGATTTTTTTAAAAAAAAAGTTCATCAGAAACAGTACTATTCCTCTTTTTAATAGATAAAACACTATTAGCCTATGTATTTTTACCTAAATAAAAGAAATTAAGTAAGTGCTCACTTATTTGGATAGAATAAATTCTATAAAAACGCGAAATATAACGCATAAAATATAAATTTATACCTCAGGAAAAAAAATATTTACCTTAATGGACAAAAAGTACCAATATAATCCAATATTATTGCCTCAATGACCCACAAATCACCAATGTGTCCAAATTTTAAGACTTTTTTTACAAGATATTTAATTTTCTTTCTTAATAATGTCAACTTTTTTTGTTGAAGAAAGAAAAAAAATGTCCTATATTTTGACAATAAATTTGCATTTGAACATCCAACCACCATTCATGCCACAAATTAATTATGCTGTGACACATTTTTTAATTCTATATATATTATATAATAAATAGACACTACCTTTTCTACTACTAAAAAATTCAAGGTGTGATAAAAAGGGAAATAGAGTCATGTTTCCATTGTTTTTTAATATAAAAATTGTAATCATTATATCTCTTTCAAATGACTTTTTTTAACTTGTAGGTTTTGGAAGTATGAGCCTTGTACCCACACCTAGTTATATAACTTATATTCGACCACTCATTAATACACTACTATAGAGTCTAGATAATTTTCACAATTCAATTCTCGAGAGTTAATTTGATTAATTTTAAAAGTAAAATTTGATAGATGAAGTAAATTTTAAAATTAAAAGTAGATATACTATTAAGTGCAATTTTTCCATATCAATATGAGTGTGGAGTGAGATTGACCGAGTAGACTTTCATAGTTGGGTACAAATAAATCAGTTAAAGCCGAATAGACAAGGCGTTAGCTAGGTTAGTGCTAGAGGGGTACGTAAACAAAGACAAATCACATAGTTTTATACTGGATACTTTTGAATTGTCTGATGATTGCTCTATCTCTTAAGAAAGAACGTGAAAGGGAGCTGTTTTGCAATAAAAGGGATATTTCCTTCTCTGATGTGCGTTATAATTATGTTGTTCGACTCTAAAAATAGTGTGACAAGTATTTTGAGATACGGGGATTAGTTTTTACACTCATAATGTTATTGTGTCCTTATATGCTAGTTGTACATTACCTCTGACATATTCATATCAATTGATCAAATTATGAACCATATGCATATATCGCTTATTAATGATTTTCTAGGATCTATGCCACACATTATCTAATAGGGAGACAAGAACATGCATGTTCACAAAGCTGTTATTTGTATTTTTGAGAGTTGACCAACACTGGAACCATGTCATAAAGGTTCATGTTCTCTAGGTTGTATTGTCAGGTGTCTTTTTTGAGGTATTGCAGAAGAAACAAAACCAGGGACCTGAGTAGAGGGTACCAGACTCTCATGAAAAATGAGTCAGTCTACTGCCAGCGTTTGGAGGATTTCAGGAACGTAGGTCACACTTCCCTATGGCGTCACAGAAAAGTGTGCCTTTTTCAGTCAAATGGCAAAGGATTTAGGAAAGGGTTGACTTGGCCACATAAATACACTTCCAAAACATTTGGTTTTTTGTTTTTGCACTTGATAAAAACTTTTCAAGAACGCTTGCAAAGGCTACACAACGGCAAAAGTCAGGAATATTCCGCAGGACAACAAGCAACATCTGGAGCTTTTCGTCTAGTTGTTTGAGGGAGTTATTCTCTGTTTCTAAATTGTAAACCGCTCCTATCTCTAAGCAGGAATTGGTGTGTTTGTTTAGAAAGTCTAATTTGTTCAGAGGTGGGATAGCTTAGTGGGTAGAGTTGTTTTTTCTACCTTAGTCGTGTTTTTGAGAGCAAATAGAGTGAATATTGCTTAACGTTAAAGATTGGAGCCTGCTTTCTTACTTTGGTGTAAATCCGTGTTCGCTTTGCTTTTTGAAGATTAGTGAAAACGATTGAACATCCTGTAGACAGTCGTGGTTTTACTCCCTTCAGCAGGAGGTTTCCACGTAAATCATTGTGTTGATGTTACTTGTATTTAGTAACTTTCTGGTATTTTTCTGAGTGAAGTAAAGGGACCATGGTCCATTACTTTTTAAGTGAAGGCACATATTCTATCAAGTGGTAGCACAGATCTTGCACGCTCTATTGGTTTAACACAAGTGAAGTGCATTTTGTTCTGAGAATGGCAGCTCCACTTAACTCGAAGCAGGTCAGTCCAACACGCAGACCCTCCTCGTTTCAATGACATTTCTACAGGTTGGTGGAAAGTTAGAATGCACACGACTATCTCATGGCTTGAAGATAGCGAGTATGGGATATTATACTAGATGGACCTTTTGTTCCCAATGATGAAGTAAGATGGAGAAAAGACCACTACTAGGTGGCTGGGGTGGCGCCACAGCACCAGTCAGAAATATTGATGAGGCTGACAGGAAAAGATTGAAAAGGGTTTCAAAGCTAAAACTCTTCGTCTGTGAAAGGAACCTGATGAGTACAAACAAGTGTCAGTCCTGTGAGTCCTGCTCAAGAAATGTTGGTGATTGCTTGTTGACTGCACAGAAGGAACTGAACCAGTCAGAAGATCCAAGATTGACAGTGCTCACCTCACGATATAACTTCCAAAATGAAGGAAGAGAAACCATAACATGACGGTACACCAGTTGTCCTCCATACAAATGAGCTTAGAAGTCCTTGGTGAACCTATAATCATGACAAACACGTCAGGAAAGTGCTTCGATTCTTCCAAAGTCCTTGGAGAGCAAAGTTGATGCCATTACAGAAGCCAAGGACTGAAGGTGCGACCTGGATGCCTGATTGGAAATCTGTAAAACACATGAGAGAATCGAAAGCCATGATTTGTCAA
Source organism: Solanum habrochaites (assembly GCA_027704765.1). Classification (NCBI taxonomy): domain Eukaryota; kingdom Viridiplantae; phylum Streptophyta; class Magnoliopsida; order Solanales; family Solanaceae; genus Solanum; species Solanum habrochaites. The sequence continues at coordinate 65,165,768 of JAKWJA010002495.1, forward strand.
AAAGGGAAGTCAAGAAGAAAAAGTCAGTTGATGTTGAAGTAAAATCAGATGCAGATTCAAGTTATGATATGATTATGGCATTCTCAATCAGTAATTTTCAAGATTGTAAAAAAAAAACAAATTATAAAAGAGGAACAAATGGGCTCGAATCTGCTCAATGTGATCTTGCTACAAGTGTGGAAAATCTAGGCACTTCATCCGAGAGTGTCCTTTACTCAAGAAGAAAGACAAGGAACATCAAAAACCCAGAGGTGACAAAGAACATAGAAGGGACCTGGTACCTGGTAACAGAGGATCGAAAAATCTGCTGCTGATATGGTTGTCAAAAGGCTCTTGCTGCATGGTGGATTTTCTAGTGACTCAGAAGATCCGATTATCCAAAAGATGTGTCGAATGGTTCTGGGCATGAGGAGGAAACTGTCTTCAATGAAATGTTGTGCTTCTCATGGCACCACAGACAAGAATAAGGATACCATCAGGTAACGCTTCTGACATGAAAAGGTACTTGGATCAATATTCTCTTAAAAAATTGAGAACTTGCAAAAAGTCATGTAGATTCTGTGATTAGAGTTAACATCTGAACGATATACCATGATGTGCTGAACATTGAAATTTTAACTGAAAACAAAGGTCAATTTGAAGAGCAAAAAAACAATGTCAGACAATGTTGTCTCCTAGTTAAAAAAAACTTCTGACTTACTAACCATTAGTGTCAGATTACTGAAGAGCGCAGGAAAAGCTAAATGGAAAACCAAAAGTCTGCCATGCCCCCCCCCCTGAAATTCAGGAAAAATTGAAAACGCTGAAAAATCTTAGTTTGGTCACGGGTGAAAGAGTACGAAATTAGAACAGGATATTGTGAAACTTAAGAAATAGCTTGAAAAATTCTCTTAAAGTTGACCAAAATCCCTCAAGTTGCTAGTCAAATGTGACAAATCCAGAGTAATTTGTCATAAGAAAGGACTATACACAGATGAACTCAGTCCTCCTTATAACCCTCACATTAAGTATGAAGGAGGGAAGAGTGTTGTTCTACAATCTGTTGTGTCTTCATTGTGGTAAGAACGGACATTTGAAATAATGAGTGGGTTAGCTGGAGAAAACCCGTGTTTGAAAGATACTCTAATTCTGTGACAGACAAAATGTACCAAAAAGATACCTGGTCCTACAAGCCTGTCTCAACTCACAATTTGAAAAAAAAATCTATTTCTCCCCTATGTCTTTGCCTAGAACGCTTCAAGTCTACCATACTGACAAGTACAATCTGATCCCATCCTTTGGTCTGCCACTCTGGGAACGTCAATCTGAATGGTGCTGTTCCCAAGCGTAACAAGTGATTTTTGTGCAGTTGAGTGAACGGGCGAGCATTCAATAGCGTGGGTAATATGGATAGTGGCTAGCTCGTAAACAGTATTGACTGGGTGATGTAAAGAACTTCTCTCGACTCAAGACCCTCCAGGAGGAGGTGTCGCATTGGTGGATAAGTCAAGAAGGGAAGTACATTTTTGTGGAGTTTGGCAAAGTAGGAAATCTCTTGGAATAGTTCTATGTACGGCAGTGTTAATCATGGTGGATGGGTTGAATTACAGCTTGCTCCAAGTTGTCACCAAAATCTGTGACAAAGGAAATGAATGTCAATGTTTACTTCTAGAACTGCACTGTGGTGAGTTTTAAACTACAAACAAGGTAAAATGTCACTGCACACCAGAGTAAAAATATTATGTGGCAACTATGGAAATCTCTCATTTGAGATGGGGAGACTTAACATTTCCTCGTTCTCAAAATCAGGAATCTTATCTCTGGCATCGTATTGCTGGGACATGTGAGTTCATCTTTATTAAATCCGCTGATTTCAAAGGCCCGTGGTCGCGAGGGCGTGCCCAAAGAAGTTTTGGCCAGTGGAGAACTAAAATGTGGGAAGCTTTGTGTTAGAGGAAACAGATCAATCTCAAATTCAAGCCCAAGGAGCTTCATGTACCCACCAACCTCATCAAGAGGACTCTTAGAGCTGCTTCATATGGACCTTTGTTGGACCCCTTGAATGTTGAAGCAAAAGGGCAAGAATTCCATTTGGTGAGAAAAGTAGAATTTGATTGATTCAATATACACCTGGACCGAGATTTTTGATATCACCAGCAAGATACAGCTGATGAGCTAAGTTGATATTCTTAAAATGATTCAAACGCAAATTACATCAAAGTTGTTTGCAGCAATTTAGATCTGATCATGGGGGGGGTGGGGCAGCAGGGTAGTATTGCGACAACTCAACACTGGATACTTGCGGTATGGAAAATGGTACAAAAGAGGGGAGAAGTCACAACTTCTCTGCTCCAAGAACTCCTCAAAAAATGGAGTAGTTGAGAGAAAGAACAGAAGCCGTTGGTGAACATTGCCCAGAACTATGATGTATGAATCAAATCCTTCCTCAAAGTTTTTCTGGCTGAAGCTGTTAACAGCCGCATGTCTGTTACCAATAGGTGTCTAGATAAGTAGTGTTTTTGTCAATAAGACTCCATATGACTGCTCAATAACAGAACCAATGCTGACTATCTTAGAGCTTTTGGTATCAATGTTTTTGTGCTAAATAATGGGAAGGGATGATCTGGGAAAATTTGATCCAAGAGGACTGGATAAGGAATGAGTGTTTGTTGGATATTCTTCATTCACAGCAAGCCTACAAAATATCAACAAAACGAACACACTGCTTGAAGACAGATTCAATGTTTGTTTTTGATGAAAATGTAGCTTTTGAAAAATAAAAGGGGGATGTATCATAATTGATGACTGATGATGTACTCAAAATGCTAACATCCAGGAATTGAACGGTTCTGAAACTGATGCAGAATCACAGCCTGAATAATGATTTTGTTTGGTGTCAGAATCACAGTCTAGTACCTGAAGAGGATGCTGAGGTTGAACAGTGATGATATAGTACCTGGTACTAACTTAGGTCAAGAACGTCCAGCCAGAGTACATCAGCCATCCCCAGAAATGATGTCACTCTCTAATGGCAAGAGAAGATCATGATGACTACTGTCAAATCAGCCTTGCGCAGTTCAGGATGGAAGCATATTCATCACAATCACTCGTTGATAGTACTCATTCTAGGTTCTGCCCTTGAATTCTGAATTCACACATAGATCAAAAACCTAGAAATCTAGTTTGCATTCCACATCAATATCAGCCAGTTGATCCGTAGATGTTAAGAATCATTAGGTTATGCAGACGGGATCAATTCTATGCAAAGAACGAAACTTCCTCAGTTTTAGAGAATAGTTATGGTACCGGACCTGGTTCCTCGAGCCTGAAATTCAGAACCATGCTCGGAAGCCCCGGCCACGCCCTCACCCTCAAAAGATGGGACGGGGAAAAGGACCAACCCCACCAAAACCCCGAGCAAAAGAACCCGAAAGATGGGGGGATAAAACAAGCCCAGGTGAAAAAAAACCATTTGGGGGAGAGGATATGAATAACCTAACAAACTTTGATGAAAATGGAGTTTAATACTAGAACTAAAGTCCAGGCTGTTGGTGCAAGGATACAATCATGAGAAGGAATTGACTATGATTAAGACTTTTGCACTGTTATGCCAGCAGAATGGAAGTATTAGAATCCTAATAGCTTTTTGTGGACTTTTATATGTATTTAATCTTATCAATTGATGTTCAGAGTGCATTTCTGAATGGAGATCTCAACGAGGAGGTGAATGTCAAGCAACCTCCGGTTTGGAAGATGCGATAGCTACCAAATCCTGTGTTCAGATTGAATGGCATTATATGGTCTGAAACAATCTCCAAGAGCTTAGTTAATTAAATATTTGGTCAAGTTTCTGTTGAGACTGGTTTCAAAAGAGGCACGATAGACATACTTTGGTCTTACTAAAATAGACAAGATGGCTTATCATGCCAGTTTATGTTGAATGACCTAATTTTTTTTTTTGGACTACTCACTCTCGGAACAGGGGTCTTCTGTGAAAGAATTCTCATCATTGATGGGAAAGGAGTGTGAAATGAGTATGATGGCTAGTTTACATTCTTTTCTCTTTCTTCGGGGGCCCTGCAAATCAGCATCATCAGATGGACTTCAATATGCCAGAGAAGTACATCAAGAGCGGCTGAAGAAATTCGTATGTTTGATTCCAACCTATTGACACTCACTATGGGAACAAATTTCCAAGATGATAGTAGAAGAATCTGATCCCCTTGTGAATCCACAATGTACCGAGGAATCATTGGCTCCTTGTATATCTGACTGCTAGCAGGCCTGATATGTGTATAGCGTTGAATGTATGTGGCTAGGTTTCGAAGCATGTCCTACAATGATTCACACCTAAAGGCTCAAAACGTAATACTTAGATACTTGAAGACCCAGTGGACTGGTTCTCTTTTTATCCTGCAGGTGATTTTGATCTGGTTGGTATCTGCAGATCGCTGTATTTTTGCAGGTTATCAAGTTGACAGGAAGATTAGACCTCTGGATGCTGCCATTTCCTAGGATCAATCACTCATCTCTTGGGGCACCAAGAAGCAGAAACTCTAATGGCTCGTTCAACAGCTGACGCTGAATATGTAGCTGCTGGCAAAGCTTGTATGTTCTCAATTGTTTTGGTATCAGGCAAACAACTTAGAAACTTTGGAATCCACATTAAAGCAATGCCGCTCAGTGTGACAACACTAGTGCTGTGAGTTGGGAAAGAACCTCAGTTCAATCAATAATAAGAAAAAAGCAATTGATGTCAGACATCATGTTTGAGAGACCATGTTAGAAGGTAATCTTGTGCTCACATAGCTGTCCAACGGAGGAACAATACAACATCTTTACCAAGGCTCTCAGCAAGGATCAAGTTGAGAGAATCGTTTAATATTTGGGATGTTGATCTCCAGTAATGCTTTAGCATCCACATAGAACCTCCTTGATGGTTAAATTGTCAAGTGGCAGATCCTTTGTGTGAATCTTAAATAGTTGAAAAGATCACTTTTTGTAATCTGTTCGTAGGTAAAAACTCTCAATAGGACCATGCTCGGCAAAAGAAGAGACTAGAACAATTAAGGCATAAGTTAAACTCTATCATGGTCCCTGGTACCTGTCCAGGTAGCATTTTTTTACATTAACTTTAACTAAAATTTTGACCGTGAAAATGGGGCCACGTGTCAGATAATCGGTTACTCTGCACCGATCAGTGTCCAATCCGTTTCTCTCGTCCAACGACGCACTATCAGTGGACCTGCACCCTTTCACTTCTTTTTAAAAGGGGAGGTCTTTTCTCTTGAACCTCTCTCATTTCGTACTCTTAACTGTTACCTCTCTCATTATCACATGATGCCTCACATTCAAAGGCAAATCTCTGTTTGCTTTTCTTTTTTTTCTATCAAAGAACCTCCAGGCATCCAAACATATCTTCCCTCTGTACATCTTCTTCTAAACAAATGTTTGAGGCACTAGTGAAATTGCAGCCCCTTGCTTTCTATTCTCCAACACCGACTCAGCCATACTTCCTCCCCCACCAGTCCTCCACAAAAATACTCCGTGATAACCCTGTTCTTCTTTCTCCATATTCTAAACACTTCTTCAGTGACCACGGACTGGTCCATTTGAAGACAGGGGTGTTGCCTGACAAGACGACATGTTAAGGAGATTTACCACAAATTGGGGCTTCCTAGGTCTAATATACTGTCATCAAGTTGGAACTCGTGTTGAAAAGCCAAGCATGATGCGAGAAAATAATCCAGAGCAGAACAAACCGATGCACTTGTAAGATAAGAGGTGTAAGCCCTTCTCAACCCATTTCGATAAACCCCCGACTTAGGGCGGTACTCCTTCTTCCCTTCATCGAAATCTGCAAGTAGGAAGAACCATTAACTGGAAATTTGAGAGTAGAAAATTGAAGGAAAAGGTCGTGGAGCAGACTCCTAAAGAAGACCTAATACAAGGGTCCTGCTGCACAAAAATTGATTGATGCCTTGAAGGCAAGCGCACATCTGCGCTGCAGTCACATGCACGACCTTCAAGGTATCACATTTCAAGATACCTAAGAAACTGTTGGTTGTCTGGGATGAAGGTAAAAGAAAACTCACAAGAAAGGTCAGTAACGAAAAGGGAAATAGTTACAAGAAGGTTTGACAATCACAGTCAAGGAAAGGGAAGAGATTCTGAGAAAAGGAATAAAGCGAGTAACACGCCTGGTCCGCAAGCCCCGGAAAAGTTTAGAATGTGCAACTTGCAGGAAATAGTTGAGCAGTTCTGAGGGAAACAAGCAGTCTCGGCTGGGGAAGAGTGTTTTGATATGGGATTATTCCTCTTCCCGTGAATGTATTCACTGCCTGACATGGTGGAGAATCCATCTTGGCTGCACCTGTTCAACATGGAGGAAATCCCCCATCCTTCATGAAAGAAGAGGTTCTGAATTCTATTACAATGTTAATTCCTGGAAGATGGGAGCCTCCCACACGTGTGACGTAATTTTGCTATTTCTTTTGAATGAGGGGATGTTGGGCAGAATCCTCAAAGTGCCTACAAGGGGAGCCCGTTCTGTGCTGAACAAAATTGCTCTTCATAATTGGCATCCTGAATTTCCTAAGACTCTCCACAACAAGTGTTCTGTGATCTATAAGAGAATTATGAATATTGAGTTCAGCTGTTCTTCGAGTTTGTCCAACAAGGTGGTCTCCTCGCACAGAAAAGATAACTCTTGCTAACTTGCTGGCTTCACATTGTACGCAATGGAGATTGCTGTGCAGCTTGGAGGCTCTAGCCTTCCTAGTCGCATGATTGAACACATTCACAACAGTTTATTGGATGAAATTAGTACAAATTGGAATGGGGTATGTTAGACTTTCCGTCACTGAAGTAATTCAAGCACTTTCAGATTCCTCTTGGTATTGGAACGTGTGGACAGTTTAAACAGACCTATCTCTGAGCATACCTTTTTGAATGTGCATGTATTGAAGGCAATAGGGCTTACCAAAAAGCAAGAGGCTCAACTTCTTGAGGACCCTGTGATAAGCTTAACATGAGACTGAAGAACTCACTGGTGGTCGGTTGAGTAGTAAAGAGCTTACATTGCTGTACTCAAAGCAGAGCTGCTCATTCCAAAGTGAGGGACCTGGTTCTTTTAGTTTTTTACAGAGCTCGGGATAAAGAGAACCGCGAGTTGAAGGCAAGATAACTGCCTTGCAAGAAAAGGCCATCAAGGATAATATGCTAGCCAATGCACTACTCACATCGTGTGATCCCAGTCCCCTCTCCAAAAAGACCCTCGCCTAAAAGTGTCAATCCAATCCTCTCTCCTGTTTCATTTTTTTTTTGTGGGCTGCTCTTTCGTGTTGATGATTTTTTTAGTTTGTCCTTTAATGTATTTATTTTATATGGCATGTTGGTTACTTTACTGGTTATTTCCTTTGTTGTTTTTCCTCTGTTTTCTGTTGCGACTGCTCTTTTCCTCTACGGTTTGATTGCTTTTAGCTCTTTATCTTCCTCATTATTTATGAATTGACTCAATGGTTTTACTGCATCTCCTTTTTTATTATGCCAAAAGGGGGAGTAAACTGTTAGTAGCTAAATACGGGGGAAGTAAAATGTTAGTACACAAATTTAAAATAAGGGGGAATATACGTAAGGGAGTAATACAATGTCAGGGGGGAACAATTCTGTGAAGAGCCCTCAGATCATAATCAATTGTTTGTCATCAATCAAAAAGGGGCCAATGTTATTTGTAGTTTTGATGATTTGACAAACCATGGACCCTCATAAAGGTATCATGTTTATTAATTGTGTATTGAGGTGTCTTGTTTGAGGTATGGCAAAGAACCAAACCAGGGACCTGTATAGGTACCCTTCTCTCATGAAAAGAGTCAGTCGACTGCCAGCTGGAGATTGTACGAAAGTATGGTGCACACTTCCCGCTGGCCGTCAGAAAAGTGTGACTTTTTCAGCAAATGGCAAAAGGGTTGAGGAAAGTGACTTGCCTCACATAAAAGGCACTTTCCCAACATTTGTTTTTTGGTTTTTTTTGCAACTTGATAAAAACTTTTCCAAGAACTCTTGCAACGGCTACACACAAAGCAAGGCGAATTATTTCCAAGGACAAACAGCAACCTCTGGAGCTTTTCGTCAGTTTTTTAGGAATTTAATTCTCTTGTTCTTAAATGTAACCACTCCTAAATCTATAAAGGAATTGGTGTGTTGTTTTTAGAAGTCTAGTTGTTCAGGTGGGATAGCTTAGGTTGGTAGATGTTTTTCTACTTAGGCTTGTTTGAGCAATAGAGGACTATTGCTTAACGGTAAAGATTGATAACTCTTTCTTACGTTTTGTGGTAATCTTGTTTCGCTTTTGCTTTTGAAGATTAGTTGGACAACGATTGCAAATCCTGTGAGACCAGGTCGTGGTTTTACTCCCTTAAGCAAGGAGGTTTCCACGTACAATCATTGTGTTGATTTTTCTGTATTTACCTTTCCTGGTAGTTTTTCCTGAAGTGAAGTAAGGGACCTGGTCCATTACTTGTTAAGTGAAGGCACATATTCTATCAAAAGCTATTATGAAAAGATGAATCTTAAAAGAATATGCAGATCTTAGACTTTATTCAGGCATGTCTTGTAAATAATTTGGAAATTAAGATGAAGAAATAATACTTGGTGAGTAATAATATAATTCATTTGTATTTTTCATTCAATATCCAACAACACTGAAAAGCTTTAAAGGTATAGAAAGTCTCTAATTAATTAATTAAGAAAGAAAAAGTTGTCGGCATCTAATATTTTCGAGTAGTAATATTTAGTCACAGGATAAACAGAAACGTAATTTATGGTGTAATTTAAAATTCTTACAATTAAAGCGTAAATTCTATTGTATTACATTTTGTTGGTTTAAAATCTTCACTCTTGAGTTTTGATGCTCTCAATTTTTTCAAGTTTAGCGTGATGATCCACACGAATAGTGAGTCAAGTAGGATTGACAGAGTTTTATATTAGCAAACTATTGAAAACGAGAAGCACATGACATTTTAGGTAAATTTTCATAAAAATGAGAGAGGAAAGCAAAGAGTTTTACAATACACAATATAATTTTACATGGTACACACTTCAAAAGTTGAAACACAAATTTGTGATAGCCTAGTCCAAAGCAATAAATGTGGCATTGACTTGGATAGGGACAAACTAAATTTGGTATTAGAGCATGTATCCTCTTAGTACAATGGTTTGACAAATTTTAACGGGAACGTTGAGTTTCTCGTCGTGGTCGTGATGGTGGTGATGGAAGAAGGAGGGGGGGGGGGGTTGTTATGTCTCTTAAATAGAGAACAAGTTAATGAGCGTGAGTCAAGTAGAATTAATAAGTTTCTAAAAATGAGATATACATCAAATCTAAATCTCATATCAAAATGAAAGTAAAAAGTAAAGAAAATTATATGATAACACTCAACTTGACATGATATGTCGCTTAAATAGAGAACAAGTTAATGAGTGTGAGTCAAGTAGGATTAATAAGTTTCTAAAGATGAGATATACATTAAATCTAAATCTCACATCAAAATGAAAGTAAAAAGTAAAAGAAATTATACAATAACACTCAACTTGACATGATATGTCGCTTGATAGAAAACAAGTTGATGAGTCTGAGTCAAATAGGACTAATAAGCTTCTGAAGATGAGATATACATGAAATCTAAATCTCACATCCAAATGAAAGTAAAAAGTAAAAAAAAATCATATGATAACACTCAACTTCACATGATATGCCGCTTGATAGAAAACAAGTTGATGAGTCTGAGTCAAATAGGACTAATAAGCTTCTGAAGATGAGATATACATGAAATTTAAATCTCACATCCAAATGAAAGTAAAAAGTAAAAAAAAATCATATGATAACACTCAACTTCACATGATATGCCGCTTGATAGAGAACAAATTAATGAGTGTGAGTCAAATAAGACTAATAAGCTTCTAAAGATAAGATATACATGCAACCTAAATCTCATAGCGAAATAAAAGTAAAAATGAAAGAAGTTTATACAATTATACTCAACTTGACATGTTATCTCACTTGATAGAAAACAAATTAATGAGTGTGAGTCAAGTAGACTAATAAGCTTCTAAAGATAAGATATACATGAAACCTAAACCTCATAACGAAATAAAAGTAAAAAAGAAAAAAAAAATACAATAATACTCAACTTAACATAATACACACATTTTTAAGACTCAAATATAACAGTCCAAAAAATAAATTTATATAAGCTTCGATATAAAATAGACAATATGTGTCATAGACTTAGATCTTGATCTAATCCTTTCTGCATCAATTTTTTCTTAGTAATAAATATAAAAAAATCCACCACATTTATTTTAATTTAATAAAAATGATTAACTCTATGGTAAAATTCTAGTCAGCAAAAGCTGCCAAACTCCTTCACACCAAACTACAAGTCCACATATATATTTGAGAACAAAGACCCAAATTTTCCCAAAACCCAATATAACAAACAATAATAGTAACGGCAGAATCATCTATTCTTTTCTTTATAAATCTTAGTGAAATGACCATTATACCCTTTTGCACTGACAGTTGATTTTCTAAAAAGACGAGAAGAAGCTTGCTGAATTAACGCCTTAACCGTCGGTGGGCCACTCTAAATAAAGTAGTGGCACTATCGTTATTAAAATAACAAACGATGGGTCACATGGACATAAAGGGTGTGCTTGACTGGTTGGTGTGAAATACTTTTAGCAATAAATATATTGATCCTAACTTAGTCATAAATTTTTACTCCTTTAGGTAAACACAAATTATTTCTACTTCTAAATTCTACTCGGTCCGTCTCATTTTATGTGGTACAATTTCTTTTTTAATTAATCCTAAAAAAAATGTTATATTTCTGTATATAATAAATATTTAAAGGTATAATTCCTCTTTTATTCTTATTGATTTCACTTAAATACTTTAATATATTTATAAGGAAAGAGAACTTTAATATATTTGCTTATATTGATGAGTAGAATTAAACTCATAAAATCTTAGGAATGTTTCAATTGTTTATAAGAAAATATATATTTAATATGATTAATTTGTCAATATAATGAATTCTTGTGACTATGGAAGTTTTCCAAAATAAGAAAAAATCATATTTAATATGATTAATTTGTCAATGAAGTCTTTGTGAATATGAAAGTTTTCCAAAATAAGAGCAAAAAAATATTTAAAGTAAATATTTTATCATAAATTCACAAATTCAATTAGAAATCATAATTTGAGTGTTTAAATAAATGTACATATAAAATTAAAAAATTATTTGTGTATTCAATTTCAATGTTCTTTTCTATTGAAATAAGTCAATAAAAGTAGGAAAATTAAGTTTTCATTGTTGATTTTCTATCTTGCTCTTCCTTAGTAGAGGTAAAAGAATTTGTCTCCCTACTTAATTTTGATAAATTTTCCCCAACCTAATCTACATAAATTCCATAAATCTCTTGGTGGATAAGTTTAACGACTCAATAACGATGCAAAATTTAGTTTTCTTGTCTTATGGATTTAATTTAACAATAGTTAAGGGACAAACATAGTAAAAAATTCAAAGAAAGAAGACACATAAAAGTATATAATCAACCTATCCTTCTGTATAATATATTTTACATACGTTAAATAGTTAGATGTTTATATTCAAACCCAACTAAATTTAACTATGCATCAAAAAATTTCACTTTCAATATAAAAAATATACTCACTAAATAATTTTATACTACGTAAAGCTCGAACGCGAAACGTTTAGCTTCCCACCAAACACACCCAAAAAGTTACATTAACCTTTTAGCATTTTCCCTCTTTATAAAAATCCAACTCCCCCCAAAACAACACTACCCAAAAGTGCTCACACTATACCCACAGCCAAAAACAACACACTGTCGGCAGACACACCTCCCTCTTTCCCTGTTTCGTTGCTCTGTTTTTTTTTTCTTCTGTTTACACACAACACTCCCTCGGTTTCTCCGCTAGCCGGAAACTGAGGATTTATACTTCTTCTTGTTTTTATAATTCTACTGGTGACCCACATTTTACTTTCATTATGGAAACTCACTCCCCAAATTTCAGTTTCACTAAGCTTTACTCTGTGGTAGCTGTAATTGTGTTTTTTTGGCCGTTCATGGCTTCCGCCGGCCCTCTCCGTCGTGTTGTAGACACACATTGGTATCCTGCTACTGCCACGTGGTATGGTAGCCCAGAAGGCGACGGTAGTACTGGTACGTAAATCCATTTTAGGGTTAAATTGATTGTTTAGATGTTATAAAATGTACGTTCTGCGCTCTATCAACTGAGCTATTTTAAATTGTTGGGTTTTTTGTTTTGGATAAAATAGAACAGATTTTGTGTTTTTAACTGGTGTAATTTATGTTCAGGTGGGGCATGTGGGTATGGGTCAATGGTGGATGTGAAACCGTTCAGGGCCAGAGTAGGGGCAGTGAGTCCGATTTTGTTCAAAAATGGTGAAGGATGTGGGGCTTGCTATAAAGTGAAGTGTTTAGACCGTTCCGTTTGTTCGAGAAGAGCTGCGACGGTGATTATTACCGATGAATGTCCCGGCGGGTACTGCTCCGGCGGAAGAGTTCACTTCGATCTTAGTGGCGCCGCCTTCGGCCATATGGCTGTTTCAGGTTACGGCGGAAGCCTCCGTGACCGAGGTGTAATCTCCATCCTCTACCGCCGGTGAGTCATTGAAGTGAAGAAAAAAAATTTGTCGTTTTTTATTCTTGTTATAACGGTCTTGTTTGATGTTTTCGAGTTGGGCCAGGAGGGTTGTATGGGTTGTGTTTTATTACTCGTATCTCAAAATATTAATCATATTTTATTTTATTTTTATTAAGTTTATTGACTCATGCTAAATGAATTTAATTTTAAGAGAGAGTATTTTTGTATTTGGTTCTCGAAAAATAAATTGTGATAACTATTTTGAAACGAAAGGAGTATGTCATCAAGTTTTTGACATGGCAGTGTGCTATTTTTGTTGACAATGACACCCTCTGTTCAGTGACAATGTTGGGGTTATTTCTGTCAATTTATTTGTCATTTGATGACTATACATTTTAGTATGACTAAAAATTCTTTTAATAATTTGCCCATATTCACAGTTTCACACACAGGAAATAGTGAATTGTTTTCTGTTTTCTGGTGTGTTGTTTCTACTTATTTTTATCCTTTTTGGTCAAAAACTTCACTGCTCTTTTCTTGGTTTGCATGAATTAAGTCTGACTGCTGACCCCACTTTTTCTCTGACCATATTTATTTCTATTTTTGTGGTGTCCGACTAGCTTACTCGTATCACGATTAAAAAAAATAAAGAGTATTATTTCTCACCTCGTATACATATTGAATTATTTTGTTCATTAAAATTCGAACAGATGAAAAGATTGTTAAATGTTTTTTTAAAATTGAATCTATGATTCTCAATTACGTTATTGACTATTAGATTATACTCATAATACAATTTTGTGGTTTAATTTGTAGAACTCTATGTAAGTACCCTGGAAAGAACATAGCCTTCCATGTAAATGAAGGCTCAACACCTTACTGGCTCTCTCTTCTTGTTGAATTTGAAGATGGAGATGGAGATGTTGGATCCATGCATATCAGAGAGGTAAAAATATCTATAATTACTAACCTTTTGTTTATTGATCATTTGTTCTATCGTTGTCGATATCCTTCAGCGAGGCATAACTTTTGAAGGATCTGACACACACGGACGGAGTAATATCTTTAAAAATTCTAAGCAACACAGTATACAACTAAACTTTTTATTTGAACAGTCAAACTGAAAAATGAAAGCTTGTTAGATTCATAATGATTTTTGTGAATATTTGCACTTTAAGTCAAAAGAAGCTTTCAAGTATTACTATTATAAAGGATTGGAAAACATGTTATGGTCACTCTACACTTTCACTATTATCAAAAAAATGCTCTTTAAGATTAAAAAGCTCTGTTTTAGAAGAGTCTTTACAATTTACAAGAAATGAAAACTACTTGAGAGTATGTATTATTAAAACAAATCCGAATATCTTGGAGGCTTTAAGAATCACATGGTGCCAACAGACAAAAGCTAAATCTTTGTTTGACATTATGAAAGATTCATTTGGCCTACTTTGATACTCTCTCTCTCTGCCACAATCACACACCATTGTTTTACCAAAGAATATATTAAGCATCTTCTTCTTTTTTTGAGTATTAAAAGTTTCTCTCCATCTTGGCTTGTTTGTCCAAAGTAATATTATGCACTTTATATCACTTTTTTTTTTACATGCTTTTCCTTTTTATCACTGTTGTTCAATAGTGCAAAAAGTTGCCTTAAAAAAGTACAATGCAAAAAAAGTGTCCTTTTTTCCTCATTTTTTTTTATTGAGGGTGTGTTTGATAAGTAATCTTTTGTATGTTTGTTTGGTTGGTCAAAACGTTTTGGACAACATGGAAAAACAAGTTCCTTAAAAATCAAGAATTAACTTTTCCGGTGGGAGTAGGAAAATCTAGTTCCATAAATAGCATTTCAAGCTCATTGTCTCCGTCCCCCCGCATCCCCCCCAGACGCGCTTACAGGACCACCCTAAATACCCCACCCCTAATAGATTTTTTAGAATTTGCAATATATGTTACGGACGATATCTTCTTGCCTTTACCCCTTCCGAAACACCAGAGTATGCCTGACACAGCACAGAATAATTGTAGAGATTATTAAACAAGTTGCCTAACTATGGATCAGGCAGGTCCAAACATAAAGTGGTGTAGAGATGTCGACATTTATGGGAGCAAATGTGGGGCCTAATTGGAGGGCCCCCCACCCCCCCCACCCCACATGTGCGAAAGGACCTTGGGGTTCATTGAAGTTAACAACACTAACAAAACAACACTCCTCTCACATAAACGTCTTTCAAGCAAGAGGAGGTTATTCCAGGATTGGTCACGCGAATGAAAGCTACTTACATCCAACTCGCGGCGTTAACTTCTGACATCTATTGATTGCCCTTCTAATTAGCATGGGCACAATCTTTTCTACCTTATTTTTCGCCAAGGAAAAGTAGCCGTTTGGATCGATATAAGTATAGTATCCAAGGCTCTTTCTTGGTTGTTAACTTTTGTTCTTGTGTGGTTAGTTATAGTTAACAAGGTTGCCAATAGTAGCCTTCTCCAAAGGAGAGTGAGCTCTTTTGCCTTGTGTTTTTTTTTCTCTTCTTTTGTGTGTAGTAAGTTTGATTTTTTTACCGTGGTGTCAGGGTTAGCTTTCGTGCACCTCGACTAGTTTCACGGAATATCTGTCACCTCCTACCATCAATAGGTACCGAATAACTCTGTCAACTAAAGCTAGGACTGATAGGAAGAATTACCTAGTGGAGGTCCTTGTGTGTGTGTGTGTGTGTTTTAACTGAGGATATATAGAGGACCAAATGAATGCACATGTAATGTAATGTTGAAACATGAATGAAGTATGTGGGGGACCTTTCTGCCCTTTTGTGTAGTTTGGTTCTGTTTCTGAAGTATTAAATATCTTTGTCACTGTTCAATAATGTACTAATAAGATAGCAACATGAAAATATGATAAAAAATCATCAACCGTCACTATATATATATCAGACAAATTTTCATCTTGTCTCTTCAGAATCAAATTAATGCAAATCCAATCCTTGTTAATATTATTACCTTTAAAAGATATGAAATGGATTTTTGAGTCCAAACTCCAAACTTTAAAAGTTACATCATTTGATGAAAATTATCCTAAAATCAAATAACTCACTCACATTCGATATGCAAGTTTGTCTCAATCAATGTGAGAACTTAACATCCCACCGAAAGCTCTACGCCTCTACACATGTGGCGTTCTATTCATTTTTAAGAAGTCATTTTCGATAGACGTTTAGAAAGTGGTGGGACTCTGATTTCAAGATTGGGGTAAAGCAATTGGGTGACCAGTTGGCATGAATGCACAAATACTGAAACAAACACTCCTCCAGTAACTAGTTCTCTTCGTCTCAATTTAAATATTTAATTCTTTTAAACATAATATTTAAAAATAAAAATAGATTTTTGATTATTAGGATTTTAAATTTATAATGATTGTAATTTTTTACACTAAGATTTTAAATTTATAATGATTACAATTTTTTACGTCTCATAATCTTAAATTTACTGGATAGAATGTTGAAATTAAAAAAACTTTTAACAAGGATAATATTTTTCCTTAGGTGGAAGTGGTCCCATTAACTATACCAAAATTAAACACTTTGTAACTTCATAATTGGGATTCAACTGACACACACTCTTATGCATGTGCCCAAATCCTCCAAAAATAAAGGAGAATCCACATTTGTGAACATTAGAGGTCTCATAGTTTTTTATCATAAATTTTGAAGTTGAAATTATAAAAATTGAATTTTTGAAATTTGAAGTTATGTTTAAATATGTATAATTTTTTTTTTCGGAAAAATTGAAGTTTGTGAGTGAAAAATCTAAGAACTCAAATGGATCAGATTTAAATTTCATAATCAAACGAATGTTTAAAAAGAAATTTTCAAAACCTATGACAAACATACAATAGTAGCCCTTCCCAAAGAGAGTGAACTCTATGCCTTGTGTGTTTTCTTCTTTTTTTTGGGTGTAAAAGTTTTGATTTTTGGTTGTTTGTAAGGCTATGTTTAGTGGGGAATCCTTTGTGTGTGTGTTTATTTTAACATAGAAAGGACCTAATGAATTCACATGTAATGTAATGTTGAAACAAAAATGAATGATGTGGGGACCTTTCTGTCCTATGGGTAGTTTGGTTCTATTTCTTACAATTTATTTAATATCTTGTCACTTTCAATTTACACATTATATTATTTATTTATTTTTGATAATTTTTAATATTAATTTTTGCATGATAGGTTTAACCACAAGATTTAAGGAAATTTTTATACATAAATCTATTTTCTTACTATGGGTGGTCGTGTTTTTCTTGATAAGCGTTAATATAAAAACTTAAATGACAGATTATCTTTTATGTATGAAAAATCTTTAGTAGAGTGCCGTTTCTTTCAAATGAAAAGCTATGCAGCGTGAATTTAATAGTCAAACTTCGATACAAATAAAAATAAATAAATAGAAAATTATGAAAGCATAAATATGTTGTGAAACTAACACACCTCTATCTATCACATGGAATCAGTAGAGAAATTAGTTTGGAAGGTTGACAAGAATGATAATGTCTGTCCACACGTGAAACTGGTCCCAATAACTAATTAAACCAGTTACTCTACTTCTAGTTAACTTTATGCCGTTTATTTTTACTCGTTCACAATTTTATACATACAAATAAAATATATATTTTGTTATGATGCATATTATTAATTAATTAGTGTATAGTCTTTAATGGACTAGAGAAAATAGAGAAAAGAAATATTTTTTTTCTAATATGTTAAAATGGATAAGTAAAAATAAATTTTTTTAATTTTTAATATAATAAACGAGTAATAGTGAACTAGGGAAATTTGGATTCAATTGATACAGATTCCTTTGCATGTGAATGGGCATGTGCCCAAATCCTTCTAAGATAAAGAAGAATTCACACTCGTGAACATAGAGGTGCCCATAAGTTAAGATTCTCAAGATTTGTCTTTGACATTTATGTAGCGATGGACAAATTTGGGATACAAACATTCAACCCTTTGGTCCTTGTGACAATAACTTATTTTTCAATTCCTAATCTCGATCTCTTATAAACGACTACTTATAGTTATCTTTTAGGTGATTTGATATTGCGAAAATTCTAAAACTTAAATTTATAGAAGTTACTCGATCTCTTATAAACGACTACTTATAATTATCTTTTAGGTGATTTGATATTGCGAAAATTCTAAAACTTAAATTTATAAAAGTTACTCGATCTCTTATAAACGACTACTTATAGTTATCTTTTAGGTGATTTGATATTGCGAAAATTCTAAAACTTAAATTTATAAAAGTTACTCGTAACAATGGGTGAAAAGAGAGCATATAGAGAGGGGGGATTCCGAAATTAGGGATATAGCGGTCAGTTCAGTTACATACGATCAAGTGACTGAACAAAAATGAATGTAACACTGACCTTATTTGTTAGGCTCACCTAGTATCTATAATCTATACTAACCATAATCTCTTTGGCCTTATATTTAGAATAAAATTATCAAAGGAGAAATAGCTTTGCACACACTTCAAACAACAAAATTACAGCCCAAAGCAATTTCGCAGTGTCTATTTTTCCTTTTCTCTGTTATTTTATAACTAAAATATATCAATTACTATAGACCTACGCCAGGAAGTTATGCACATCATAAAAAGCTTCGAAGCACACGAGTAGCAAGCTGAAATTCCTGCTATAATAGCTGCTTTCAAGAGTATAATGGAAAAGGAAACAATAAATTCATCGTGTGACTAAGTAAAGCCTAAACACATCAGGAAAGTCCAGTCGCTCTTATTTGTAACTAGAAAGAGAGCAACAAGGTATAAAGAATGAATAAATGATAATGACTCTAGACAATCATAATAAGAACTAATTAGGCTAGAAGAGAAAATGCAGTATTGGGACTAACTTATGCAGTTGAGGTAGAATCACTTTCTGCAACTTTTCCGTCTGCGACTGTAGTTGATGTATCCACCTTTGATTCTTTTGGAGTACCAACACTGCCAGCAGCTGGAGATCCTTGTTGCGCAGCATCTGCATCCTTGACTGATGAAATATCCTTGTCAATAGCAGCAGCTGGAGATCCATGTTGTACGGCATTTTCCTTGTTCTTGGCATCATTAGCTGCTTTTCCTTTGGGACTTTTATCATTTTTGGCATCCTTAGACGCCTTTGGTGTTGCGATTTTCTCATTTTTGCCATCCTTAGCCTCCTTTGGTGTGGAAATCTTTTCATTTTTGGCATCCTTTCCTTCCTTCGTTTCCTTGGTGTCCTTTCCGTCCTTCACATCCTTGGAATTCTTACCATCCTTGCCGTCCTTCCCATCCTTGTCTTTCTCAGGAGGAGGTAGCATATGTGGTGGAGGGTTCTGCTTCAGCTTGAGAAAAAGTTGGCGCATTCTAGACAGGTCAGTGGGTTTCCCAGGCTTTGGGCCCTGGATAACTGAGACTGAAGGCTTCTTCTCCTCCTCCTTCCTGCCTCGCCTCTTCTCAATATTAGGGACCTCACGGGGTATAATCTCTGCAATTGCTTTAAAGTATTGTTTGTGAGCTTCTTTGTGAAATTTTTCTTGGTTGGCCAGGTATAACTGCACAAAAGCACATGGATGGTCATATCCTATCAATTACTATTTTCACATAAAAGAGGTTTGAGTGCAAGCAGTTACCTTCTCCCTTTCTCGGTTATTAGCTTTTGTCGATTCACAATTGAGCGTCCGTTTTTCATAAAATGCTCGTATATACTCCTCAGCTTCAGCAATAATTTGATTCCGCATTTCCTTTTCCTTCTTCTCCTTTTCCTCAAGATAAACGGCATTTTGGCTGCAGAAAATAGACAGGAGACACTATGAGATAGCAAACATGCTCGATCTTCGCAAGCACTGTATGCATGTTAGAGCACTGGGCATGAGTATGCATCTGATGATATATCAAGTAAAATAGTGTACTATGTTTATAAACTTTATAAGAAACTGAATTTGATCTGAACTTCCTTGGGGTACCAATGCAGTTCCTCGATAAATATCCATAACTGAATAAGCAACTGCAGAAATTTTGACCAATTGACATCATGTGGTGTGCTAGCTGTAGAAGTAAGTTAAACATCACTGTTTTCTCTAGAAAATGATAATTTTCATTCATAGCCTGTTGAAAATCTCACCGGAAAAAAAGAGAGGTTAATTTACTACAGTTCTATCGATTGTGTTCAAAATATGTACATATTATCCTAGTAAGGACATTTAGTAACAGAACAATTCAATCACAATCATTGACGACAATAATAGCATTAACCAAGCAAGCAGACTGTTGTCATCTTCCCCCTCCCTCCCCTCCCCCAATCACAATGATTGACAACATTAATAAGACATTAACCAAGAAAGCAGACTGTTGTTCACACGCTGAATCATCAAAAAGAAAAAAGGAACAATGAGAAAATCAGAGCTGAACCAGGAGCTAGATATTTAAATTTCTCAGAAGATCATACATGATAAAGTTAGTCTTCTGCTCTACTAAACCAACATCACTTTCATGAACTGTTAGAAGTCTTATTGCGAATGACTAATCCAAGATGCCCCAGAGACAAGCAAAACTCTAGCTACAAATTAGTAGTATGACATTAGTTTGGTCTAGTAAGATATTAGCTCTACTTGACATCTTGGAAATTTTTAACGGCAAGTTTTAAAGCTGTTGTTACTTATTTTGTTTTTCTATCGTGCAGTGTAGAAACTCAATTATAATAATCATTGCAGATACCATCCAGCAAGTCTCAGAATGATTCTGTGTTATAACTTTTGAACTGAAAGGAATTGTCACAAATCAAATTACTCTTGATGCTTCCCTTCTAGTTTATCTCTAGAACACCACTACTTGAATCTTAGATGAGTTCTATTCACGAAACAGCTCATTCTGCAGTCTAAACTTCGAAATGACTAAGTCAAGTAATTGCCAGTGTAATTTTTCTCTTATATCCAACAAAATAACACAATCATCATATCGAGTTGTTATCTTTGGTCATAAATCAGCAGACCATTGCTCTAGTGTTTGAGATTTTGAACGAACGTGATTCATGAATGAAAAAAAAAGAAGCATTTAAATCCATGCAGATGGAGAAAAAGCTTAAGGATGATATAGCTCCTAAACGAATACCAGAATAAAATACATAGTGTGTCCACCATATTTTTTTTGTGTGTAATGCACTAGCAAACTTGACTGAGTTGAGCTGGTGATGATCCTGGCGCATATCAACAGTGAGGGAAGGTGAAGTTGCATTATCCAAATTCTACAGGTTAGGATATTCCAGAGTAAGTTCAGCTCATGAAAAGGAGACTTCGTATACTATGTGCTTTAACGTCACTTAGAATGTTGGTATCTAACAACTTAATAGCACCTTCTAGAAAAATCAGAAGCAAAGGAGTGGCTAACCTTTTGTTCTAAATACATTTATTCAAAGGATTTTAATTACGTACACTCACAGTGTAATGAATTTTTTACTCCATCAATGTAATTTAACCTGTTATATCAGGTTGTTTACCATTTTTTCCAGGATAACAATGAATGCTACTCTTAGTAAATACACTTATCTATAATTACCTTTTACATCATAATTTTAAAGAACTTAATTAAACTCTTCGAAATATGCATACCCTCCAAGTCCTTGACAGCTCAAATACTGGATCCGCCACTTTCGGTGCATTATAACATAAAGTATGAGTACATTTTACTCTTGATTCATTAATTCTACTGAGAGCTAAGGTCATATATTTGCTATACAAGGACTCAACAAAAAATGCATATTAAGGCAATTAACGTCAAGCACAAATCGAAAAAAAAAATTGAAAACCAAAATTGGAAAAAGCTCAAACATAATTCAGCATAAATGAAGCCAAAAAAAGACATGAATTAAGCATACACATTGTAAAACATACCGACGCCATTCTCGAAAAGCAGCACCTTCCTCACGCATCTCGGTAGGATCAGGAAGCAACGGTCCATCAGTACCAGATGAAAAAAGGCCATCCGTATCAGCTCCGAGATCATATGGCTTAGATTGCACATCAGATCCTTGATTACCCTCCATTGTCTCGTGAAAAGGTGAACCCTGATACTCGCGGTTTGGAGATGGAGCAAATCCACTATTCTCCGGCGACTGCATGTTATCATGATAGTAATGCTGCTGTTCACCTGCAGAAAAATCATCTATATCCGACGGCATCGGCGGAGGAACATCGCCGCCGTCATCGGCGGAGGTGACATCGAACTCATAACGCTGGGAATGGTCGAAACCATCGTAGTTGTGATCGTCGAAAGGACTTGCCGTCGACGGGATCTCTTCCGTACCGTCGGCGTAGGTTTGTTCGAAATTCTCCATATTTGTTGCAAAGTGTTTGAAAAGGTCCCCAGTGAAAATGTGGTTCTATTTGTATATGCAAATGAAAAATGCATGTTGCTAACGAACAGAGCGGTCGCACTGTGGAAAAAGTCTCTTTTTCCTGTCCACTTATAGCTCTGCTAAATTTATTTTTAAGCCAAAAATATCTTAAGTTATGTTCGTTAAAATAATATAATATGATATAAGTATATTTTTTAAAAAAATATTTTTTTTTAAAAAAAAAATGATCTAGTTTGTCTTGAAATGGAGTTTAAGAAAAGAAAGAAACTTTTTAATCTTGTGATTCTATATTAAAGTTATGTCAAATATATCAAAATATCTTTTAATCTTGTGGTCTTAAACATACCACATAAAAAGTTAAAATTGAAGTGTTGTAAAAAAGGAAAATAGGCAATTCTTTTTGAAACATACTAAAAAGAAAATAGGGTCAATCTTTTTTAAACGGACGAAGTATAAACTTTACGCAATCTAATAGGTTGTGAAAAAAGTTACTCCCTCGTTTAAAAAAGAATAATCTAGTTTGACTTGGAATGGAGTTTAAGAAAAGAAAGAAGACTTTTTAATCTTGTGATTCCAAATTAAAGTTATGTCAAATGTACCAAAATGTCATTTAATATTGTGGTGTTAAACATGTCAAATGGAAAGTTAAAGTTAAAGAATTGCAAAAAAAAATTATTTTTTTTAAAACAAACTAAAAAGAAAATAGAGACATTTTTTTTTAAACAAAAAAATATTTATTTTTTGCTAGTAGTATAGTGAGAATTGATTATACATTCGGTTTGTAAAATGAGTAGGTTAAATTAAATTTAAACAGACAAAAAATCACTTAGTTAATAAATAATACGTTCAAATTTTTTTATTCAACTCGATATAAATTCTTTCTTTATTTTTCTATAAAATCCTTTTCGAGAATTTGGCATACAGTATAAGTTATCTGAAGCAGCACCACAAATTACCTAATTCACTCGGCATAAACTCAATGGAAATAGAAATGAACATTAACTTATAATATCTCAATTTTTTGCATTGTTATTTAGCTATTGATTTTTTTTAATTGTATCATTTTAAATTGAGGCGTAGTAATTGTTATAAAATCCCTATCTATAGATATACATGTATGCATTTTTTGGTCCTTTGGTGTGTACGTAATTGTATCGTATACATACCTCTAGTTTTGTATTGCGTATATTGAGATATTTAATTCACATTGTTGTATACCTTGAAGATATACAATAGATGCATTATATTTGGTGTATGCTATTAGGTGTTAGTAATTCACAATGTCAAGTAATTACTTTCTCTATCTAACAATAGTTGTTCATTATATTATGTTGGGATGTTCACTATACTTGTCTACTCTATAAAATTAATGAATAATTTTACACTTAATTCCTATTTTAGCTTCATTAATTATTTTTATTCCCTTATTACATTTTTCAAGACATTATATGTACTAACTTTTAAAGAGTAATATAGTAAAATTATCATATTATTTATAATTTTTTAAGTGTGCAAAATTAATAATAGACAATTATTGTTAGACATAGAGAAGTTTTTAATTGCATTGGTTTTACCATTATAAATTCCCTTACATTATATATTAATGGGTGATATATCCCTTATTTATTTGTTTTATTATTTCAATTTCGTAAGTATATTCTTCTCTTTTTGAATTATTCTATTATTAATGAGAGAGTATACTACAGTTGATAGATACATACAACTTAAATAAATTATAAATATACAATTAATATTTATTGAGCCCGTACGACTAGAGGTTAACTCCATACACTACCATGTATAAATATATCTATAAGCTCTAGTCACTAATATTGGTATATCCTTTAACATTAATTATATTGGAAATTTAATAATAATCATAAGTTTACATATATGTTCCATTAGAATGATGGTCTGAAAATTCTTATTTAAATTCTAATTGATTTTATTAAATTAATTCAAATTAATGAAAAGTCATCTGATCAGGTCTAATTTAAATCTCAAATTCATTTTTTCCTACCGTTCACAATAGGATATTCAACTGTCATAATATTCAAACATACTATTTCGATATAAGTTCTTTTTTACACGCTTCGTCGTCATCTTTCCAGCGAACAATCAGAGCTTGATAATTTTATACCCAGCGAATAACACTGCAAACTCCAGAGTGAGTCCTCAACCACAATCAGAGATGGCTATGTTCATGAATTCGTTCCAATTTGTTATTGATCTCTGATATATTCTTTATCTTTGAAAAGTAATTAAAATTTCAAACAAGGAAATTGCCCTATTGTTATCTGATTATTTCCCCAGTAAAACCATTTCAATTAGTATTGATCAATTGTTGTACTTTTCCTGTTATCTAGTTGCTTGCTCATTTTTGTCATTGTTTCTGCTTTTTGTTAAGCTTTTCTAGCTTGTGCTACTGCTTTTATAATATAGTTAATTGTTCATTCTCTCTTGTTATTAGTATTATTTTTTAGTCTATATTCGATTTTTCATTTTTCCTCATCAATTGCTACCTCTATTTTCACCCTACTTGTTTTTTTAGTTGATTGTTCATTTTGTAATTCGAGATTTTCTCCAAAGAGGAACTCTTGGTTAGCTTTCGTTTCGATAGTTGCATAAAGATTACAATTTTGTGTTTTTTGCCAATGTTTTTTAACTTTTGCTTGCTTCGGGCTTGAGAATGATTAGTGATTTATTGTTTGTTTTGATTAGTGACTTTACAATGAAAGCCATATCATCCAAATGTTCATGATCTGTCCTGTTACTATTCTTAGAAGCAATGATGGAGTCAGAATTTCAGGCTTGTAGGATCTAAAATTTATAAAGGATAACAATTTTAAAAATAAAAAAAAAATACAAATTATGTTAATGAAATACTTGTCATGTTTGAAAACATTACCGTAGATATTGTTATTCTAAAACTTATTTTAATAATATGAAGAGTTTGTCATTTATTTTAAAGTTCTAAAATATTGTGAATAAAAGATAATAATTTTTAAAATATAAATTTCAAACATTTTTATTATAATCTAGACTACTATTTTAAGTGAGAAAAAATTACTAAACTCACCACTAATATTTTTGCAGCTAAAATATATATTTTACTAGTTTTATTGTGATCATTACTATCTTCAAAAGTTAAAATTTCGAAAAGCAAATAACAATTTTTCACTATAATTAATTATCGATACGTGATATAACCCTAGGAAAGATTAAAAATTAACTTTTGAATAGATAATTATACCGTGTAAAAGCAAATAAATAAGAAAAAAATAAAAAAGGAGAGGCGAGAGAACATAGTACATATCGAGGGACAAAGATCGAATCTAGCAATCAAATCAACAATAAAAGTTAAACCCTTTTGAAAATAAAGGGTTAAATTTTTTTGAGTAACTGAGTCGAAATCAATGAAAATATATTCGGGTTAAAACTTTTTGAATGTGTGAGTACAAATTGATATTGTTTGAGTATAACCCAAACATTTTTATTTTATTTTTTATCATTAATCGTTTTGTGTAATTTTTTTTATACATAAATTATCATTTGCCAATTTTCTATACCGATTTTTTGTTGTTATTCATGCTCATTTTCGCATTTACTGGCTCTTTTGTAGAAATTGCACAAATTCTTCAATTTTTCGTATGCATACTTATTGATCTGGTGCCTGGAAGCACCAAAAAAGAATTTCTCAAAAAAATTTATGACGACATTTGTATTGAGTTGGGAAACTATCACGTGTACTCACACTATTTTTTCACGAATATTTCCTTATTTACGGGCTTTTCTTTAGCAATCGCGCAAATTCATCAATTTTTCTTGTGTATTAGCCATGGATTTGGCGCCTAAAGCATCCAAAACTTTCTCCCAAAACAATTTATGAGGACCTTTGTATTGAGTTGGGGAAGTATCACGTATACTCGCACCATTTTTTACACCTACTTTCACATTTACAATCCCTTTTTTTAAAAGGCCCATCTTTAGAAATCATGCAAATTTCTCAATTTTCGTGTGTATTAGCCCATGAATCTTGCGTCATGAGCAGCCAAAAATAATTTCTCAAAAAAATTATAAGGATATTGTATTGAATCAAAAAACTATCATGTACACTCGTACCATTTTTTTCCAAATCATTTTATGGTATTTAGTATTCGGAGCACCCTAAATTGCTTTCTCAAAAAGTTTTATGAAGACCTCCATATTGAGACTAAGAACCATCATGTATACTTATAATTCACATCAATTTTTGTATTTACGAGCCCTTTTTAAGAATCGCACAAATCCTCATTTTTCGTGTGTGACCATGGATTTGACGCCTCAAAACACCACAAAAAAGTTTCTTATAAAACTTTATGAGACCTCCGTTTCGAGTTGGGAAACCATCACGTATACTCACCATTTTTTCATGCTCATTTCACGCATTTACATGCCATTTTTTAGGAATCACGCAGATTTCTCAATTTTTCGTGTGTATTAGCCAATGAATTTGACGTTTGGGGCACCTAAAACTTTTTTATCAAAAAACTTTATGAGGACCTCCTTATTGAGTAATGGAACTATTACTTATATTCACACCTTTTCTACGCTCATTTCGCATTTATGAACCCTTTTATAGAAATCGTGTAAATTTCTCAATTTTCATGTGTACTAGCCAATAGATCTGGCGTCTGGAGCAGCCAAAAAAATCAATAAACTTTATGAGGACCTTCGTATTGAGTCGGGGAACCATCACGTATAATCACGCCATTTTTTTAAATTTTATTTCCGTATTTACATGCCCTTTTATTTAGGAATAGCACAAATCAGTCAAATTTTTTTCGTGTGTAGCGTCTCGGAGTATTTTAAAAAAATTAGAAAATCATCACGTATATTTACACTATTTTTTTCATGCCTATATCCGCATTTATAAGTCCATTTTTAGGAATCGCGCAAATTCCTAAATATTTCATGTGCTGGCGCCCATGGAACTTGCGCTTCGGAGCACTCAAAATTTATGAAAACCTCTGTATTTAGTTCAGGAACCAGTATCACTCACACCATTCTTTTCACGCTTATTTCTGCATTTACATGTCAGCTTTTAGAAATTGTGTCAATTTTTACAAATTTTCATGTGTATTAGCCATAAATTTGACATCCGGAGCACCCAAAAAGTTTTATTCTCAAAGCATCTATAAGAACCTTCGTATTGAGCTTGGGAACCATCAAATGTACTCATACCAATTTTTCACTCTTATTTATGCATCTAAAGTCCTTTTATCAATCACGCAAATTTCGCTTTCTCAGTCCCTTTCTCAAAATCACGCAAGTTTCTCAATTTTTCATGCAAAATAGCACAGGGATCTGGAATCAGGAGCACCAATTTTTCTCAAAAAACATTATGAGGTCCTCCATATTGAGTTGGAAAACCATCAATGACCTGATGCCACCACTCCTTAGCACTAGCCAGCCAAATAATCTCAGATGTGTAACTAGAGGCTTACATAATCGGATTGTTTCAAATTTTTCAAATATCAAATCAAATTATTTATATCAATCTTTTAAAATTATAAACCATACAAAACTCACTAGACTTTTGTTTTTCAGATTTTTGAATTGGTTCAGTTTTTTTAATACCATATCAAATCATTTGTATCGAAGTTTTAAATTTTCAATTAGCTAATAAGCGTGTGGAAATAGAGGTTCCACAAGTAGTACTTCCTAAATTTTTAAATCAAACCAAACAAACAAATCTCGAATATTTTTTGGGATTTTGTATTTTTCTGGTAATTATTCATACAAAGATATAATTAACTTGTGTTTTAAATGTTTATTTAGTCCAATCAAAATACAAATGCCTAAGGCGTTCTTAAGAAAATCACACAAAATATGAGATATGATGATGATGACACTAAAATACATTAAAAATAATAATGAAATCGTATAAAAAAACAATGCAAATTGATAAGCATAATAAACATAATCATAATTTAAAAGTACTAAATCGTACTAAAGTAATTCTAATAAGTATTAATTACATGATTACATTTAAAAAATAAAATATAATTTGGTATAGGCTTGAGCAAAAGATGATGCTCCAACTGGTAATCTTTATTCCTATTTAGTTATGGGAAGATGGAGAGAATCACTATTTCAACAGCATAACTATCAACATGGAAATGGTTCATACAGTCATAATTGGTTTACTTCTTGAGTGATTTTCGCTGCTTCTTCACCAACGCGAACATCTCGCGATGTAATAACACCACTGTTTGCGCCATCTGACACTTGTTGCTGAGCAATTATGGAGATATAGCTGAACATCTCAATCATAATTCCCCAAAAAGCTGGGAGAACAGAACTAAACTATTGGCAAAATGGAACTTTTGGATAAAACTATTAGGAGAGAAGGCAAACAGCAACTTCAAACACAAATGACCCTTATTTCGAATAAATAACCAAGAACTAAAAATAAAAGAAAGAAATAAGACAGTAGAAAGAGCAAACTAACCAGTTCTGATGTATGTACGGTGATTAAGAAGCCAACCGCAGCCAGTTTAAATCTGTCAATTTCCTAATTTCAAGAAGAAATACACCGCACCACTGAGACTACACGAATAAGAGGAGTGAGGACTGAGGTGTTGCCAATCTGTGTTATGAAAATCAGAAATTACTGGTTGTAATAAATCATTCAGAAATACGAAGTAATTGAGATTTCTAGAACCAGTAAAATAGATGAACAAAAAATTTATTTGTAAAAAATAATTGAATGCTGTAAAACATTACCAGAATAATGAATTTTCTTTTGATAATTTAGGAAAGAAAAATCAAGTTCACTGATTCACGTGTCCCCTAAGGAAATTATCCCTCAGTATCGAGTGTTGGATTTGGCAGTATAATCTCCCAGGGTACAAAATGATTCTGATCAGTAGGAGTATAGAACCAAAAACTCTCTGTCAGCGAAGCAATCCCACAGCAGGAAAGTACACGAAGAAATATTTGTTTGTGAAGAAGGAAGATCAGAAAATTCGTATTGAAATATTTGAAGACTGAAATGGTAGTATATAGGCAAGAAGAAAATATATTTGAAAAGGTTGCAAACCCTTTCAGAATTGGATCATTGACCATTAATGAAAGGTTGCCAAACTTTCAAAATGGATTGACTGTTCCTGCAAGTGCAACCTTTCGAACCCAATGCGTGGAAAATTTTAAATATAAGGAATTTTAAAGGTCACGAGCGCGGATCCGAGGCGGGTGGGTTAACTAAAAAGTTTGAAAACATTGTCGATTAACTTCTATTATCAACTAATAATGAAAATTAATAATTTTGGCCATTTAATTCATTAACTAAATTAATTAAAAAATAAATTTGGGTCCAAAAAATTACTCTCAGATCATTTGCCAAAGCCAAAAATCATAGCATAGCCGAAAGCGGAGCGAACGACGGAACGGCGCGAAGGGGTTTTCTTTTGTTGTCCCTCTGTCCAACCTTTTAACCAATTAGTAAAGGAGTGTTTTATTTATTTAAACTCTCCATGTTCATTTCCATCACCGATGAGGGACTATTGCCTCTTTTTCTTAAAAGCATTAGAGACTTTCAAGTTCCAACCTTTCAAGTTCTAAACTTTTCAAAATTCCGCTCCTTCCCTCTAGTTTCCATCAATTCTTGACTACAGACCCAACAATCCCCCACATTGATGGGGAAGAGGAAAGTTATACATTGGAAATACACGGCAATTGTGTCACTTACCAAGCAAGTGATTTAATTGCATCTGGATAAGAAGGTTTCCCCTTGGGGACTTTCCGAGTGAACATAGGTCGATATAGCTCGATCAATCGGTAGATGTGATTATCTTTGAAACCGGCGAACTTTTGGTGTTATACCTAGACAACCATATGTCACACAATTAAACCCTTTAGCTGCTTATGATCCTTACGGTTGTGTTCGTTTCAGACATGAAACATCCTGGGTTCAGGAGTGTATAGGAGAATAGGCTTATTGAAATAAAATCTCTGTGAAGTGCGATGCTCCAATTCACACTCAACATAACGGGTGATTTCTAACAGTGTCATCTCGTTAGAAACACTATTTGGTCAAATCTACCAAATTAGCAAAAAAAAAAAAAAAAATGTCATAAAAACTTTAAGCGTTATTACCTCATAACAAGCTTAAAGTCTTAACCTTTTCCTAACATTGTCTTCTCATGAGAATGGATTGAGTTAATTGACAATGTCGAACAGTCAGCCACGAACTTTGTTTGTCTCCTTGAATCTAAGCCGCTGGGATCTCCAAGTCTGCTAGATAGAATGTTAACGTCATGCTGACTTGTCTAAGCCGTAAACCCCTCCCTTAGATGATCTTTCAACTGCCTCTCTCACTAGGCCTTTTCGTTATGGGATCTGACCACCATTATCGCTTGACTTTACATAGTCAATGGTCGATAATTCCACTAAAGAGCATTGTCTTATGGTGTTATGTTAAGTCGTAATTAGACGCGACTTCCCGTTGTACATCAACGCTCCCTGCCCTTACCTATTGATGCTGCACTATAGCAATGATGACAAATTGCGTCCAACAGGCGTCTGGGCCAGATGGAATATCCTCTAGGAAAAAATTCCAGAGCCATCCGCTCTTTCACCAGCCCTTATCCAAAGCAATGAATCAGATTCCCTTGTGGAGCGAGCAATACATGTCTGTTTGGAAGATTTCCAGAGACAGCTCGCTCCACCAAGTATGAATACATAACACTCGGTGGATGTGTGTATACATCATTTGACCGGGATCCAATTTGATCACTATCCTTCAATCCACAGCAGGATATTATTATAATTGCGAAGCATAATGTTGTGTCCATTTAGATAAACCCAACACACGTTTCATAGCCATTCCAGTGAGTTGATTCGGATTACATAGTGTACGACGCAGGTTTACTAATAGCACATGTTATAATCTGGTCGTGTGCAATCATAATATACATCAAACTTCCACAACTATTGGCAGTTAGGGTCCAAAGTGGTGTGAGAAGTCACTGTTTGACCTTGTACAATTATTTGTCTGAAGAAAAGTGAGGGCGTGTGTGGCGACCGACACGAACTTCCAATAACTGGAGTTTGTCTACATTGAAATTACAAGTAATTGAACTTGAATCCAATACGTTTTCATATAATGAGATTGAGATAATGCTAGTCCCTGGGGAGTTTTGATAATCTGACCCTAGATCAAACAGCAACTCCTAAGTATGCCGCTGTGTGTGATGGGTGGTGATTGAATAGTTGGTTTCACTCTATCAACTTGGGTTTGAGGTGCTTGAGGATGTGTTTCCTTGTGTCGAAACTTGATGGCAACAGCCGCTTAGTAGCATGTATATCGTCATTTTTTTACTAAATTATTAAACATGTCCATCAACAACAAAGGCAATATAATTACTTTCATGATTCAGTAACGTTTATATGTAAAACATTTATCACATTCGTTAATCTTGAATCCATTGCCAAACATTATTTGATCAAATTTAGCATGTTCATGTTTGTGCCTCTTGAGTCCATAATAAAGTGACTTCACAAGTGTGCCACACTTTATTTTCTTACCAGAACTATAAACTCCTTCAGGTTGTTCATGTAATTTCTTCTCTAACTCTCCATTAAGAAGGGCTGTCTTTACTATCCAGTGTTGGTGTGGATTTTAAGATCATTGCACTGGCTAGTGCTATAACTCATAATTGATGTTATCCTTGTTAATGGGAGGTATGGTGTCAAAGTAGTCCAGACCTTCCTTTGTCTTACCTTTGGACTACCAGGTTAGCCTTAATTTGTCACAATAGTTCCCATTAAGGTTTCATATGCCTTTTAAAGATCCATGTTTGAGCCTAAAGGTTTAGTTCCTGGAGGAAGATCAGTCATTCCCAAGTGTGATTGCTTAAAAGGATCAATTCTCACATTGAATGATTCTTTCCAACAAAGTGACTCTGACGAAGACACTAGTGCTTTAAATGTTGAGTGCTCATTTTCAAGCAATAGTGTATAAAATTCTGGTCGAAAGAAACAGATTTAGTTGTCGAGTACTTCAGCTTAGGTTCTCAGTAGTTAGGAATATTTTCCATTGTATCTTCTCCAGGGGCGTTTAGGTCTTTCACTTGTTGGACTCACTTTCAGTTTTATACGGATAAATATTTCAAAAAACTCTGCATTATCTGAGTCAATTATCGTATAACATGAATTCAGGATTTATCAGTTTGTGAACCAAAAACTCGACAAAGCTTACTATTCACAGCATACCCATAAAAGGACACAATCTATTCGTTTTGGGTCCCATTTTTAACCCTCTTAGGTAAAGGAAAACCTCTAACCTTGGCTAAACACCCCACACTTTGCAAAATATTTCAAGTTGGGGTTTCTTCCTTTCCACAACTCATATGGCATGATTGTGTGGATGGGGTACTCTATGAGTATTTTAGTAGCTGTAAGATGGGCTTCCCCCCCAAGCATTTCGCGTTGAACCAGAATTGATCATTAAGACATTCATCATTTCCTGTAATGTTCTGTTCTTACGTTCGCCAAATTTGGAATGTGTGTATAAGGTGCAGTAGTTTGATGAATAATACCATATTCCAAAACATTATCTCCTGCAAAAGGGATTTATATCTCCACCCCTATTCACTCCGAATCATTTTTATCTAGATTATTGGTTTTCCACTTCATGTTGTATTGCTTAAATGAATAAATTGTGTCATCCTTAATATTAAGCCAAATATTTTAACATAACAAAATCGAGGCAGTCACAATAAAAGTTATTAAAATACTTTTTCCCCACACAGAGATGGGTTGATTTCATGCTCGCCATATATCTGTGTGAATAAGTCTAAAGTTTAGAATTTCTTTCAACAGACTTGTAAGGAGTTTACCAAACTTACTTCACGCAAATTTCACATTTCGACTTATCGCCATTTGAAATCAGGCCAAACTCTAGATTATTAACCCAATTTTCGCAGGCTTTAATTGACATGTGCCCAAACTGG
Source organism: Solanum habrochaites (assembly GCA_027704765.1). Taxonomy (NCBI): domain Eukaryota; kingdom Viridiplantae; phylum Streptophyta; class Magnoliopsida; order Solanales; family Solanaceae; genus Solanum; species Solanum habrochaites. The sequence goes on from JAKWJA010002495.1 coordinate 65,198,814, forward strand.
GCTCCATAAATCCTTAAATCCAATAGTAAACAGAAGCAGAATTTTTATTATACTGTCAATAACTATTACATTGAGTTTGAAAAAGACCATCATGGAGGTAGCCCTTTCCTATTGAAACATTTCATTGCTTACTTATACAGCTTATCACTAACTAGGGACACACTTGTAAAAACCCTTTCTTAACGAGTAGTGCATCAGAAGAAACTAATTTTCCTAATGTAAGGGACATGCAGAACATGTTAAAAGTCAACACTTTGGCGGATGTCATTTTCAACATTACTTTCCCAGTTCCTACATCCTGCTGGTGTGGTGTTTTCCCATGAATAAATCTTCATCGTACTCAGCAGGGGAGTTAAGTTTACAAAAGGCTTCTGTATGCAGAGCCAAATGTGTCTAGTAGCACCTGAGGTCGAGAAACCATCCTTGGTGGGATTTCCAACTAAGTTAAACTCTGTATCATTGCACACAAGTCATCTGCATCTTACATTCTTCCATGCTGTTTGGGGACTTTTGTCTTTGCCTTTGTTTTGTGTCCTTTCTTGGAGCAATGACAATCAGGAAGATCGATGACCAACCTTGCCACAATTTTAACAGTTGCCTTTGAATTTCTTCTTGGCTGTTCTGACTTCTTGCCGTTGGCTTCTTTCTCCTTTGTCTTTGGGTAGGAGCTTCTTCATCCAATAATTAACTCAATGATTGTTGAAACTCTTAACCGACTTCTTTTCGGCATTTCTGTTATCTTCCTCAATCTTGAGACAAATCACAAAGATCCATTCAACGCTTCATTTTCTTTACGCTGGCTTTAGATAATTCTTGAGAAATCATTCCACGAAGGAGGCAACGTCTCGATCATTGAGCACTTGAAAAGCTCCATTTACTCGACCAATCTTTCAGCAATCAGAATCATGGAGAATAAGTGAAGTTCCTGCAATGTGTGATCCAACAGTTTTTACTAAATCTACCATTTTATAGTCTAAAAAAAACGGTTGCACCACAAATTTTTCAAGCATGCCATCTCTGTCTTATATTTCTTTTAGTGCATGCCACAAACTCTTTTGAATGTTATTGCACTATAGACATTATAAGTCAGCCTCTAAAGCACTCAAAATGTAACCTTTACAAGGAAGTCTGGACTGTTTCCAGCCTTCACCTCATAAATTTTTCCCTGTGTCTAGATATTCATCAGCAGGTCTGGAGTATCTTCACTAGTAAATTTCTGCAGGACCAAGAGTGGTTAAGCCCAGAACAAAGAAAAAGAAAAATACTCGTTGCTGCCATCCTCTGAAATTCACACCAGTGAATTACGCGGTTCTCTGATTGTGATAAAGGAGCCGGGGGGTTCCGGGTTGGTGCAGGCAAACAGCCACTGTAACACAAGTTGTTTTCCATTTCTGGATTAAACAAAAAGACAATTGATTAAATATAAGTAAGCAATAAATTATAATTGCAGACTTAAAGGAGTTAAAAATCACCAAAGATGTTTGTCTCACCAGAAACAAGATTTAAATTAATTTCCTTAAGATGTGCCAATCTGTGTTGATGAAATGAAAATCAGAAATTACTGGTTGTTTAATAAAATCATTCAGAAACAAGAATAATGAGATTTCTAGAACCAGTAAATAAGATGAAATAAATTTATTTGTAAAAAATAATTGAATCGTAAAACTTACCAGAATTGAAATTTCTTTTTGATAATTTAGAAGAAAAATCAAGTCCATGAATTCCAGTGTCCCCTTAAGAAATTATTCCCCTCTAGTATCCGAGGTTTTGATTTGATATAATCTCCAGGTAAAATGATCTTAATCAGTAGAGATAGATACCAAAAACTCTTATGTCCGCGAATCAATCCCACAGCAAGAAAGTACACGAAGAAAAATATTTGTTTTTGAAGAAGAAGATCGAAAAATTCGTTGAACAATTGAAAATATTCTGAAGACTGAATGGTATTATAGGAAAAAGACGAATAGATTTGAAAGGTGTTGCAAACCCTTTTCAAGAATTGGAACAATGACCATTATGAAAGGTTGCAAACTTTCAAATGTAGTGACTGTTCCTGTGAAAGTTGCAACCTTCAGAACATATAGCAGAAAATTTAAAAATATAACGGAAATTTTAACCGGGTCACAGCGCGCGGATCCGAGTCGGGTCGGGGTTTTAACTAAAAAGTTGAAAATATTTCGATTAAACTTCTGTTACAACTAATTAATTGAAAATAATTTTTGGTCATTTAATTAATTAAATAAATAATTAAAATTAAATTTGTCGAAAAAATTCGTATCTCTAGATCATTTGCCAAAAATAATTTTTGGTCATTTAATAATTAAATAAATAATTAAAATAAATTTGTCCAAAAAATTATCTCTCGATCATTATGCCAAAGCCCAAAGCGGGAGCGGACGACGAGCGGCGCGAGGGGGTCTCCCTCTTTCCAACCCTTTTAACCAATTAATAGGAGGTTATTTATTGAAACGCGCCTATTTTCATTCCATACGATGAGGGACTATTGCCTTTTTAATTAAAGCATTTAGAGGGACTTTTCAAGTGTCCAACCTTTCAAGTTCTAAACTTTTCAAATTCCTCTCCTTCCCTCTATTTTCCATCAATTCTTGCTACATACCCAACATAAGGAGCTTGGAGACGTTTTGGAGTTACATAGAAGATTCAGAAATGGGCTTTACAAAGAGTACCAGAATAGGTAACACGTGTACAAGCAAAACTCGTTAGTAGGAACATGAATTGCCATACAGCCATGGCAGTAAAACAAGCTGTTCAAGCAGCTCAACCATTTATATAAGAGAAATTGTAGATGAACATCCCAAGAATATGGAAGATGGGAAGTCTGGAGATCATGGATATTCAAAGATATAAAAACTCTAATTCTCAAAAGCATATATTAGCAAACACATTTTGTTATTGTTCATTGTATCATGAGAATACATTTAAGACTTAGTCTTCCCCCAATTGGGCCAAATCCTTTTACAGAAAAAGAACAATCAAAAGCTGCAAGGAAAAGGAGAGAAGTGAAGCTTCAAATGTGGTAGAAGTTGCAGAAAAGCTCAGCTGATAATATGTCAAACCCACACTCTAATCTTTTTGCAGGCAGTAGCCTAGGCCTAATACGTGAAAGGGTAGGTGGACGTGGACACAAGAAATTCACAAAACTTTGCGATTTCTTTCCAAATTTTCTGTGATGTTCAGAGAATTTGGACACAATTCAACAAGTCAGAGTTCATTCTTCCACATGTTTACGGTAAGGTGGAACTGATGGAAACAACTTAATTGAGACAAATGATGATCGAAACCAGCTAGCAGTGCAACCAATAAAACTTCGCATTACCCAACTAAAGAACAAACAAAATCAGCATGAGCAAACCTTAATCCTGAACAAGAAATTCACAACTCTTTGATACTAAAAAGACTTGTATGCAACTAAATATTCGCGTCTGCTTTTCATTGATGTTTACACTATGTGAAACCAGGAAGATTAACACATCAGTACAATCATCATAAATAAAATATGCCTTCATAGTTGCTGCTCAAGTTTTTGCTTTATTACTAAATTTAAGTGTAAAATTCACATACTTTTGCTTTGACTCAAGCCCGAGTCACGGTGATATAGTTTATTCTATTTCGTTGAAACATTATCTCGAAATACACCTAGAGACAATTGGGAAAGCAAAATCTCTGAAATTCAAGATACAAAATTCTGTCAAAGCAAGTTACACAGATAAAATGAAGCACAAAGTAACAACCTTTTCATGAAGATTTGATGGAATCCACAAAGCCACTACTAAGAAGCCTCTCCACATACTTTCCCAATATATCCACCTCAAGATTAACCTTCTGCCCCACTTTCTTCAATGGAATCACCACATTCTGCTGCGTGTACGCCACCAACATGAAGTTAAAACAGCCTTCTTCATCAACCACATCGACAACAGTCAAACTAGTCCCATCCACAGCAATGAATCCTTTTGGCACAATGTATCTCAAAATCTCTTTAGCAGTCTTCACCTTCACCCACAAAGAATCCCCTTCAGTTTTGAGCTCAACAATCTCACCAGTCCCATCAACATGTCCCTGCACAAAATGACCCCCCATTCTAGTACTAGGCCTCAAAGCCCTCTCCAGATTCACCAAAGACCCTTGTTCTAATTCGATCAAAGAAGTCTTCCTTAGTGTCTCCGGCGCCAACCCGACACTGAATTCCAACTTCTGGGTATCGAACTCAGCTACTGTTAAACAAGTTCCGTTGACGGAAATGCTGTCGCCCAGATTGATATCTTCAAGAATGAGTTTTGCTTGGATTTTCATGGTGAAACTGTCGGGTTTATCATAACCCAGTTGTTTAATTTGACCCATTTCTTCAACTATGCCGGTAAAAAGGGAAGTGATAGGAGTGGAAGAAGAACGACATTGTTGGGGCTTTAGAGCCCTGATAAAGATAGGAGAAATTGAAGGAGATTTGATAAAGAAGGCTCTTTTGAGCTGGGGATTCGATGGAGTGGGTAGTAGATTGAAAATTGTAGGGTTTTTGGGAGCGATCGAAGGGTTTAAGGGCTTTGAAGGAGAAGCAAATTTGAATGAAATTGTCGCCATCGGCTCTTTCTTGTTCTCTGCTGAAGTGCTAAGTTTTCGGAACTTCTAATGGGTGTTTGACATTTTTCCAGATCTTATTACACCTCTATTTTCCCTAATAATGACATTCCAGTAAATTAGATGAGTAATCAAACATTTTTGAAAAAAATAGAAGAAGATGATCTATCTATTATTTTTGTTTTAGAAGAAAAATTTATTTGTGCCATTATATTTAATGAATAACGTAGATGAATATTTTCTCAAAGTTTGATCGAGTATTTAGATATTTATTTTTATTAAATATAATTTAATTAGTGATATGATTGAATTGTAATTGACCATGTGTGAGAAATAATTTTGCAAAGTTGAAACTGTTTTTAAATAACGAATAATGACATGAATGAATTTTTTATCAAATGAAAATGACATAAATGAGCTAAACATTTAACAAAACACATGTATAAACATTTTTCTCAAAGTTTGATATCATATTTGAGTATTTTTTATTAAAATATACCTTGTTGTAACTCATAGTAGTAAAATCTCGACGTAATACATAGTTAGCTTTTAAATTTATCGAGAAATTTCTCTTAATAAAATATTTTGATTAGTTTTTAATTGATATATCGAAAAAGAAATATTTGTGTATATTTCCATTTACCCATTAGATAAAATTAATTACATAATATGTAATATATATTTTAAAAGAAAATTATGCAATTAAGTAAACTTATGCTATTTAATGATTCATTGTAGTTATAATTTGCTATAATTATCACTCACGATTAACGTTAACTATTAATTACGTGAGTTGACTTCGAATTTATATAATTAGTCACATTTGTATAATTCACAACTATCAATTATTTGTTTGATTTGTATTTGTATATGACGATGATTTCCTTTGATTTTCCAGTTTTATCACCATATGCATTCAGATTTTTTCTTTTTTATAACTTTTTAAAATTTCTATAAGCATGTAGTTTTTCGGACTTTATATAATATAATTATAAAATGTAACTTGTGTAATATAATTTGTGTAAAATTCATATGTATATATATATATATGTGTGTGTATCAATTCGTTATTTGATTGATAATAGTTGTGATTGTTTCAGACGTTTGTAGACTAAATTGGTACAAAGAACACATGAATTATGCAAAAAGATGTGAATTTTACAAATTATTGTCCTCTCTCGCTCGCCTCTCTCCTCCCTTGCCAAATTTCGTTCGCTAGATATACAAACACATATGTATACCAGTTACATATATACATTGTCTAATCGATATACATATATAATTCACCCCTCTCCCACTCTCTGTCCTCTATCGCTCGCCTCCCTCCTTTCTCTTCCAATCTCGCTCGTCACTCTCCTTCATATAACATGTAGATACAAATCGTAATTAATAAACTATAGTTATGAAATATAATTAAGTTATTTTTAAATGACTATATCATTGAAGTTTTCTTTTTTTTAACTATATAAATTGAACTCAAATAAAATATATTTGATTTTTTTTACCATAATTAAATTAAGACTCAAATATCTAAATAAAATTGTGTAGTTAGCCTAAAAACTCTTATGATATTTTAGTACACTCCAGAAATGAATTCGCACCGACTTGCCTGATCCAGAAAAAGGTGAAAATTGTTGTGTTTTTTCAGCTGTCAACTATTCGCTCAACAAAGAACAGTCATGGTGTTCATCAATCTTCCGAATCACAAAACCCTAACCCTAGAAATTAATCCTTTTGTAACTTCTCTTCAAACCCTAACCCTAGAAATCCATCAAAAGTTCCATATCCCAATCACTCAACAACGACTCTACTCATCCTGCCGGCGTCTCCTCGATGTGGAAGCACTGTTATCCGATCTAGGGATTTCCCCTAATTCCACTCTAACTCTACACGTTCCTCTGTTCGGAGGTATGCAAGCTCCCGGGGCACCGAAAGCCCGGCTTGAATTTCTTAACACGAGACCTCCTCCGAATTATGTTGCTGGGTTGGGTCGTGGTGCTACCGGTTTCACGACCCGTTCTGATATTGGTCCGGCTCGTGCTGCTCCTGACCTCCCTGATCGGTCAGCTGTTGGGGGTGCACCGGCGACTGGAGTTGGACGTGGACGTGGAAAGGGTGCTGGAGAGGAAGACGAAGAGGAGGATGCGGAGGAGAAAGGGTATGATGAGAATCAGAAATTTGATGAATTTGAAGGAAATGATGTGGGATTGTTTGCGTCTGCTGAGTATGATGAAGATGATAAAGAAGCTGATGCGATTTGGGAATCTATTGATCAGAGGATGGATTCTAGGAGGAAAGATAGGAGAGAAGCTAGGTTAAAGCAAGAAATTGAAAAGTATAGAGCTTCGAATCCGAAGATTACTGAACAGTTTGCTGATTTGAAGAGGAAATTGTATACATTGTCAAGTGATGAGTGGGATAGTATACCTGAAATAGGGGATTATTCGTTACGAAACAAGAAGAAGAGGTTTGAGAGTTTTGTGCCTGTACCTGATACTCTTTTGGAGAAGGCTAGGCAGGAAAAAGAGCACGTAACTGCATTGGATCCGAGGAGCAGGATGGTTGGTGGCATGGAGACGCCCTCTTCACAGACGCCAGTTGCAGATTTGACTGCGGTGGGTGAAGGGAGAGGAACTGTGTTGTCAGTGAGGTTGGATAGGATTTTGGATTCTGTTACTGGGCAAACCGTCGTGGATCCTAAGGGATACTTGACTGATTTGAAGAGTATGAAAATTACTAGTGATGCTGAGATTTCCGATATAAAGAAGGCTAGATTGTTGCTTAAGTCGGTTACTCAGACCAATCCAAAGCATCCTCCTGGTTGGATAGCAGCTGCTAGACTGGAGGAGGTTGCTGGGAAGATGCAGGTAGCAAGACAGTTGATAAAGAAAGGGTGTGAAGAGTGTCCTAAGAATGAGGATGTTTGGTTGGAGGCATGCCGTTTGGCGAGCCCCCTTGAGGCTAAGGCAGTGATTGCTCAAGGTGTTAAAGCAAATCCCAATTCAGTCAAGTTGTGGATGCAGGCTTCAAAGTTGGAGGATGATACAGCAAACAAGAGCCGTGTGTTGAGGAAAGGTCTAGAGCATATCCCTGATTCAGTGAGGTTGTGGAAAGCTGTTGTGGAGCTGGCCAATGAAGAAGATGCTAGACTTTTGCTACAGAGGGCTGTGGAATGCTGTCCATTGCATGTGGAGCTGTGGCTTGCTCTTGCTAAGTTGGAGACTTATGAAAATGCTAAGAAGGTACTTAACAAGGCTAGAGAAAAGCTGCCTAAAGAGCCTGCCATCTGGATCACTGCAGCTAGGCTTGAAGAGGCTGATGGGAATACTGCTTCAGTTGGGAAAATTATTGAAAGGGCAATAAGGGCTTTGCAGAGAGAAGGTTTGGAGATTGACAGGGAGGCTTGGATGAAGGAGGCTGAAGGATGTGAGAGAGCTGGTTCTCTTGGGACTTGCCAAGCTATAATAAACAACACTGTTGGGGTTGGTGTTGAGGAAGAAGATAGGAAGAGGACCTGGGTTGCTGATGCTGAGGAGTGCAAGAAAAGGGGTTCTATTGAAACAGCAAAATACATTTATGCACATGCTCTTACTGTATTTAGAACTAAGAAAAGCATCTGGCTTAAAGCTGCACAGCTCGAGAAAAGTCATGGCACCAGGGAATCACTTGATGCACTGCTTCGAAAAGCAGTTACCTACATTCCAAAGGCTGAGGTTCTATGGTTGATGGGTGCCAAAGAGAAGTGGCTTGCTGGTGATGTTCCTGCTGCTCGAGCAATTCTGGAGGAAGCATTTGCTGCAATTCCTGATTCTGAGGAGATATGGCTTGCTGCTTTCAAGCTCGAGTTTGAGAACTGTGAGACAGAGAGGGCAAGGAAGCTTCTTGCTAAGGCACGTGAAAGGGGAGGCTTGGAACGGGTTTGGATGAAGTCAGTCATTGTGGAGAGAGAACTTGGAAATGTGGACGAGGAGAGGAGATTACTGGATGAAGCATTGAGGCGCTTCCCCTCATTTTTCAAACTTTGGTTGATGCTGGGACAGTTGGAAGAAAGACTTGGTAATTCTAACAAGGCGAAGGATGCATTTGAATCTGGCATTAAGAATTGCCCCAATTGTATACCCCTTTGGCTATCCCTTGCCTCTCTAGAGGAGAAAATGAATGGGCTAAGCAAAGCTAGAGCAGTTCTTACTATGGCCAGGAAGAGGAATCCTCAAAACCCTGAGTTATGGCTTGCAGCTGTGCGGGCTGAAGCTAGGCATGGCTACAAAAGGGAAGCTGATGTTATGATGGCTAAAGCATTGCAGGAGTGCCCCAACAGTGGCATTCTATGGGCTGCTTCAATTGAAATGGCGCCTCGACCTCAAAGAAAAACCAAGAGCTCTGACGCTTTAAAGAAGTGTGATCATGATCCTCATGTTATTGCTGCTGTAGCCAAGCTCTTTTGGCAGGAGAGGAAAGTAGATAAAGCAAGAAATTGGTTCAATAGGGCAGTGACCCTTGCACCAGATATTGGTGATTTCTGGGCATTGTATTTCAAATTTGAACAGCAGCATGGAGCAGAAGAGCAGAGGAGTGATGTGCTGAAGCGATGTGTTGCTGCAGAGCCAAAGCATGGTGAAAAATGGCAAGCTACATCAAAGGCCGTAGAGAACTCTCATGAACCAACTGAAAGCATATTGAAGAAGGTGGTAGCCACACTAAAGAAGGAGGAGAATTTGGCTGAAAATAACCACAACTAATCTGCTGTAGTGTATGAGTCAATGTACTTGATAATCTAGAGAGATTTATAGGTTAGGAGACAGTAGTTAAAACATCCTTATTTGAGTTTTACTTCAAATGGTTGGATCTTGGTTGTATTTGTCACCTTCTGTGAGCTTAAAAAATTGCAATTTTCCATTTCTCATATTGTTCTCAAGGTTATGTTTCTTGTTGTATTTTCAGAGACGAAGTGCTATGATTCCGTTTAATAGAAGGTTCGATCAACATTCTTGTTTGACAACTAAAATTCACTGTGCAGTTCTTTTTTCTGGTACGAGGTAATTTCCTGGGTAACTTAAGAGAAAATAAAAGAAACAAAAGAAAAAAATGGAAAAAGAGAGCAATCAAGAGCTGGTCTCTTTTCTAATGGGATGAGTCAGTAGGCTCCTCAAAAGAGTGGATAAATCAGCTTACCCAACTCATTGTATGGTGAAGAATATCCTAGAGCTAGATGCTATGGAACAAATGAGTATGCAGGATACTCTAATTCTCTAATATTCATTTACTTTTGCCCCGGAATTTTGTTGAATTCTATTTTCTCAAGTGTTAAGAGTATATATTCACTTCTAGATCTTGTTTTTCTTTTCCGTGAAAGAATGCATGAGGTACATTGTCATGGCTTTGATCTTGCAAAATGTAAGCTTCAAGTCTGAAACTGATGAAGTTTCTCCATTTTTTGTACTTGTATTGACTTTTATGTATTTCCTACACAATCTCGTACTGTATAACTTTATTTCATATGCCTTCTATGTTTCATCAGAAATCTCGTATGCCTTTTCTGTATGTTACTTTTTTTCACTTCACTAGTGAAATATGAGTTGATGAAGTACATGGCGAATTTTGAAGTTATTTGTGGATGTGGACATACCTATTATATTGGCATTGGCAGTACAGAGCTGAGATGAAGACAGCTTATCTCTTGACAAAACACAAGGATCTCTTTTTTAGTCCGACCATTTGATTAGCCTGTATAATCTTACTTCTGCCAATCACATGTCATAACCTTTTGATATTTCTTATCTTTAAAGTTTCATCTGCTAATGTCAAGCTTGCATGAACTCATTTTAGTCTGTGCTAAGAAGTACTTTTGGAGTTCTGCACTTGCTATGTATCAGTTAATGGTTAATGGTTTGACTTAGTATTCACAAGTTCATCAACTGAATTCTATGTTTCTTGAACATTTTATGAATTGGTTTTGTATGTAGCTATAGGGAAGTACCGCAGGTGCAATGGTGCTGCTTGTGCTTTTGCACGAACAAGAACTAGATAATGCAGCAGATAATTCAGTTATCTATGTGTCAGTTGAAATTTTTTTACGGAATTTATGCCCTTCCATGCAGTTGACAGATTTGTGACAAACTGATGAAAGCTTTGTTGGCAGATACGGCACGTTTGATAACTCTATCACCATGCCTGATTAGCACAACGTAGACCATAGTGACTGACAAGTCCATGGACCTTGCAATCACACGATTTCTTCAGGAAGGTTATCAAAGAGGATAACAAGCATGCAACAAGGTTAGTTAAGGAGACATATTTGACTTAAGTAGCACCTTGGCATCAGAAGAAGCCACCTTTAAATCTCCCACTACTCTTTTAGACCTCTCTTCTTTGGTAGCTAAGTCTAAGAGACCAATAGGGTTAATTAATTGCTAGCTAAATCAGCATCCGACATAATACAATTTATTATTTTGTGTTACTTATGATGTTTTGTGCACTGTCAAAGAGAACCAATCAAGGAAGTTTTTGGGACTTAGTAGGTGCTGACAATCATGAAAAAGTTGTATTGACAAGTCAGTTTAATAGGATCCTTTTCCTCAACCACATATTTAAGAAGCAACTGGTATTTATCGATGAAACAGTTAGGTTGAGCTGGTCAAAAGATAATCTCTTAATTGATCAGGGAAATGCAAGACCATTTTGCCATTGGTGATGGTATTAGCTTTGAGATCCAAGAACTGAAAGATTTTTACTTTTCTTGAGTCTTTAGTTTAGCCAATAGTTTTAGAAAATAACTAGCAGTTGTTGAGTGAACTGTATTTTTGTGTTAGTTGAACCAAGCTGCACTCTTAGTACTGTAGTGGCTTTAGGCCTCTGATCTGTACGTGCCCTTGAAATAATGTTAGTCTCGAAAATCAATCATTGTTGTTTTTAACACTAGATACAGTATGGCAGTTGGGATGACGATACTCTTTCTGAACGTACTAACCCAACCCAATGGTGGCAAATGACTCCAGAATTTGCAGCTTAGTAGAGTAAGTCCTCAGCAAGTGCTCAAAAGTTGCCCAGGTAAGAGTCAATGTTGCATAGTTTCCAGCTGAAGCACAATAATGCAGTAGTTTATTCTCAGCTACCTAAGTTAAGGTTGTGGCTTTATCTGTGCATGTTGATTTCCTTCATGGCTGTTATCTTGGGGACCTTAGTGGGGAAGGGCTACAAACTTTCCTTAGGTGGAACTTATAAATCACTTGGTTTTGGTGAAGCGGAAAACAACAGTCTATGAATGATTTTTATGGCTTGTCCTTTAAAAGGGTACTGATGATACTTGTGTTGAATAATCTGGAAGCTGCAGGTGTTGCAGCTAAGACCACTCATGACACCTCAATTTTCATTTGTGGCAAGGTTCAAGAAAACTGAACATGAGCAAGTTCGATGGTATATCAGAAGGTTTACAAGTGCCTAGGTTTTTGACCTCTCTCACCTCTCACCCCATCCTCCTCTTTTCCTTTTTCTTACTTTTTGGGTCAAAATTTGGTCCTTTCCCCCTTTTTCCTTTTTCACAGTATACAAAAGTTTGTAACTCCTTGTGACTGAGTAATTCACAGCTCATGGCTATTCTTTTCTTCAACTCTCCAGCAGTTACGTCTCTCCTCCGTCAGTTTCTGCAAAATGGACCTTAAATGAGTGAATCTTGGGCAGACTAAGTTAGATTCTCTCTCCTTTTATCTTTTTCTCTCCTTCAAAGTTCAATTGGTTCTGAACTCTGATTTCTGAAGCCCTTCTTTCTTCGATCTGGCTCAAATAGCCTGTATGCAGCTTCCTCAATTTCTCTCTTCATACAACCAATCGTCATAATTTTATTTGATAAAATAGTTGTGATATCTCTCTTTGCTTATACATCTCCTCTTCAGACTAGAAGCTTTTTCGTTTAACTTTAACATGTAGGATGACAAATTTTGTTTGATACAGATCTCATATTCTAGCAGAATAGATCGATTAGCATCTTTATCATGTTCCAACGTAAAATAGTTCAGAAATTTGCTTTACTTGACATTTAAGAAGGTTTAACAGTACCAGACAGTAATCGAGTCATCTTGAACTTGTACCATACTGAGGGCTGATAACTGTATTCTGATATAAGACTTTCTGAGATGCTGCATGATGTTTTACATATCAGATAATCATATAATTTGCAATTCATATTATGTGGAAGGTAGCACCGATGCGGACATCATATCTTGCACTTCTTTTGGCCAAGACTTCAGCTGCTGGTAGTTTAGTGCTGCCCTTTTCAGGTTTTGGCAAATGAGTAACTTTGGTAGGTAAATTGGTAACTTCAAAAGATTATCTTTTTCCAGCGTCTTCTTTCATTTGGTTACTGTTATTATTCTTTACTTTTAGCGACTTGTTGATTTTTATCCACTTCGTTCATTGCACTCCCAACAGCTTAATGTTAACCTTGATAAAACTTTGAACAAAAATTGGATTCTCATGAAGAACTGGTTGTTACTGTTCTATATGCTTACTGCAGTGAAAATCTCTCTCTTGATCCTGAAAGTATATAATGGCATTTTTTTTTGCTGCTTATTTTACTACATGGTGAACATGTTATGTATTGAATGATTTATATATATAGTGATTATTTTATATGCATGCTTACTGTCATAGGGAAATTATGCCTTTTAACCCTGAACATATATAATATTTTTTTGCTGCTCATATCAGAACAATCCGAAGATTTTAGTTCTCTGTGATTCAATATTTTTGTTATACGCAAATGAAATATGAATGGTAACAAGTAGCGAATCTAGCTATTAATGGATATTTAGAAATACCAGTCTTCTTATCTAAATTTGGTAAATAACATGATGGATCATATACTCTTTGATCTGATCAATTCTTTGCAGGTCCCTCCAGTTAAAGAGTTGCTGGAACAAAACTAGAGAATGTTATGCATATGGTCTTAGAATTGAGATGTCCATATCATTACAAGAACTTGTTGCCTACCTACCTGAAAACTCTATGTTGGTAAAATCAATTAACAACAAATACCAATAAGTATTTTGATAAAAGAGCTCTGGTGATCTCATATATACATCTTCTCCTGACTTGGATGGGAAAACAAGTCACACCCCTTGCCACTCCATTTAAGCCAGTCCAACGAGCTTCTCACTGACCTCCCATAGCTTGCGTGCCTTCTCTGCATCACTGGCTTCTTTCGACAGCTGGTTCTCAAACGAGGAGGAGGTACTGTTCCAACTCCAGTAGACACCGGATTTTGAAAGACTTGGATCACGTACTACCTGTGGATTTAGCTCAGATGATTCAGTGGTACTTCTCATGTGCTAGTTAATGGATTCAATCTGTGAAAATGCTAGGGATGAAGGTGTCCAAGTTTGCTAATTTAGACTAACCTGTGCAAGTCTTTTTCCTGCTTCTTCTTCAGATACATAACCTTTGGTTATGTACTTTTGAAAAGGTGGGAAGAGAGTCCTGAACAAGGGAATGTGATTCCTAAATAAACCAGTTTCAGCAATGCAGCCGGGATAGAGGGAAGCAAAGGCAATGCCAGTCTCCTCGTGGAAACGCCTATGGTACTCTTGCATGGTAAGCATGTTACAGACTTTGCTGTCTTTGTAGGCTTTGGCACCATCAAATTCTCCTCCATCAATCATGGGTGAGCAGTTTAAACTATTCAACCCTCCTGAAAGTCCTCGTAGATCTCCAAGATTAGCCTTTGGTGGCACATTTCCAGCCAAAGTATTTGTGTTTCCTGTAGCAGAAAAATTATAGTATTAGATTTCAATCATCCCGGATTTCCTTTAATAAAATGATAATTCACAAGGAGAAGTTGTACATGATGCCCAGCATTTTATTTTTTTGGGGAAGGTAATATTCGTACTAAAGTCTAAAATAGCGCTAAGATCTACTATTTCACAAGAAGTTGTACAGGATGTCCAGCATTTTATTTTTTTTGGGGAAGATAATACTCGTACTAAAGTCCAAAATAGCTCTAAGTGCTACTAAAGTATGTACTTCAGAAGCTCAAAGAACAAAACAGTGTTTTCCCCCATATATGCTGTCCACCGTTTTATTTGACACATCATGACGTGTAGTTTCTCCATTCTCTGTCTTGTGTATATCTACATATGTTAGTGCTAAATTACTTATAAGTAAGAACATCTACATGCTACTTTGAAGAATTCTAACTGTACAGCTTTTGATAATTTGTTCCTATTTTACATTAGGTGACGTGAAATTAAGTTGCTCAAAGAAAACAAGCATGCTGGACATGAGAGCAGAAACTTTTAAGTTTCAGATCAGTACCTGTTATGGAGCCAACAATTATAAGGCGCTTTTGTGGATAATCTGATTGCTTGAGGTCATCTAGCAGCAACCTTGAAAGAAGGAAATGTCCGAGATGGTTGGTGCCCACACTAAGCTCAAATCCATCAGCCGTAAAAGTTGGCTCTTTAGCAGTTGGCAAGTACACTGCAGCATTGCATACTAGCGCATCAAGTGGCCTCCCTGAACGTCGGAAATTATCAACAAATTGGCGGACACTTTCAAGGGAAGCAAGATCCAGATGCATGACAGTGTAATTTTCCTTCGGAATGCCAAGTGATTTTGCTGCTTTTTCAGCCTTGAGGAAGTCCCTACAAGCCATTATAACGTGCCAGTCTCCTGACTCGCCTATAGCCTTTGCTGTAGCTAGTCCTAAACCAGAGGAGGCTCCAGTAATTATCACATTGCCTTTCCTGAGGGTTTTCTTCTGTCCTGAGGTAGACTGGGTGATTGCAGGAGTGGTAGCAGCTGTTTGTGCTCTAATAGGTACAATCGCTAATTTTCTTGTCAATTCCTATACATGATATGCGATATGTTACCTCACACTCTAAAATGGAATGAAGCAGTGAATGATATAGTTTATTTCATTCTCCATAAAGGAATTAAGCAATACATTTCAAGTAAGAAATGTTAGAGAAAGGCAACGAAAGATGAACGGTCAAAAACATGGGCTTTATTCATTTAGAGGTCAGTATTCGCACAATTTGCATCTCCATAAACGCATGACGATATGCTTTTTCTTGCTTAACTGAGATGTTTCTATTTATGATTTGATGAACAAGCAGTCAATCAACAAAAGAGGTGAATCAAGAAAAAGTTCATAAATGTGCTTCTGCCTCAAATGGAGTATCCAAAACTCCAAAAGACCATCAATTTTATGTTCTACACTAACCCAAGAAGAATCTAGAACTGTTAAATATTTGCACTGTCTTGCAGCTTGAAATAAATACTGCTTGTTGGGCTCCTCTTGCTTCTTTACTCTGGTAAGTAAATTGAATTCCTAAAAATAACTTTCCATGAAGAGGAGATACTCTAATTGAACTTCTTGTGCTATAATATACTTTTTCATTTAGTAGATAGTTGCTATTTAACAACTTGCACCCTATAGACCTGTTTGGACATACAATTTTAACAAGTGCGCGAAAGCTGGCCCTGGACAACACTATCCCAAAAGTAAAAACCCCCCCCCCCCCCCCCCCCAATATCATCAAATTCATGTCGAAACACCTACTAAAATCAAAGATTTAAACATAAAGATTGTATTTTTATGATACCTTGTTTCCTGCAGCAGGAGTAAATTTAGATTTCAGATTGCAAGACAATGCAACTCCAAAGAAGCTACTGTCCTTGAGATTAGCACTTGATGTTTTACCCTGCCAGCCACAATTGAGCTTCAGATAATCATTTCCAGGTCAGTAATTAAAGCTAGATAAGTGAAAAGTTTGCAACTTTACCTCTTTGTGTAGAGAAAATGCAGATGGAAGCAAAGATGCTGCTTGTAGAGCCATTTTGCACCTAATGATTTTTTCACTCAACTCTTAGTTACAGCACTCTACTTAAGAAGGTGTGGTTGGGGGTTTGGGGTTCTGGAATGATCTTGGTGTTTGTGGGCTTTTTGTAAAGAAAAATAGATTACAGAGATATTTGGGTTTTGGGGCAAGGATAAGATGGTAATCTAGAGATGCCATGTCAGCTTCTTCTAGCCAATCAATGCTTGAGTTTGGATTCTCCCATTTGATATTTTAGTAGAGT
The DNA here is from genome assembly GCA_027704765.1 of Solanum habrochaites. Classification (NCBI taxonomy): domain Eukaryota; kingdom Viridiplantae; phylum Streptophyta; class Magnoliopsida; order Solanales; family Solanaceae; genus Solanum; species Solanum habrochaites. Next base: position 65,215,485 of record JAKWJA010002495.1, read on the forward strand.
ATTTATTTTATTACTAGTGGTAGCATCTTCTGGTAGAAGTGGGCTGGGCCAAAATATCAAGAGGCCTACATTTGTATTAGAAAAAAAGGTCCAACTAAGACTCAAGAACTATAAAGGCCATTGGATATTTACCATTTAGACATTTACCAATCATAGAATTATATATATTTGTCCACTTTTCCTTTTTACAGTTGTTCCTAATTACTTGTTCATTTTGACCAATCAAGAAAGAACAATTTTTTTACCTATTATATCCTCAATTAATTGCTTTGGAAAAGGTAAACTTATTAAAAATCTTAATTTATCCACTTCATAATTAATAGGGATAAAATAGTAAAGTCACTACGTCTTAGGTATGTCAATTCAAAAATAGACAAGTAAAAGGGACGGAGGGAGTATCATTTATTGAATTTTGTCTACCTATATTACAAGCTTCTAATTTTACGATCTTAATCTTATTGTGGAAGACAACCCACTATTTTAATAAAGAAAAGTTGGGGACACACCAAACCTCCTACTATAAAAGTGATTTTCCGGGATTGGAAGGGGATAGATTGAATCTTGAAAGACTGGGACCTCACAGTTAGCAAGATCGGGGAGGGTGAAGGGATACCCTAACTTTTGTAGTGAACTTCGATAACAAGGAGAGTGCTATTGAAAGTTGAAAGTCTTAGATATGTCAAGTGGAACTTAAGTTAAGTGAGAAAAGGAAAACCCAAGTCTAACCATTGTATCAAATTTAATAATCAGGGAGATTTACTAAGTTAACCTTCTGGGTTGACTTCGTCGCACCAGGCTTACCTAGTGTGGATTACCTCCTATGTAGTTTGCAAGCTATTGCATAGGAGCGGGATTTTACCCTGTGCGCACCCAAAAGAGTTTGCGATTGCGGGTTTCTCTTGTCGTAAAAAAAAATTATAATATAAACTTTAAATTTTCCCTTCCATTTATTTTAATTTTGACTTTTCATGTCTCGAGTCTTAACTTATTTATTTTTTGGAGTTATTTTAGGATGACTTCTCTGATGACACATTATTATTCCCTTGCAGAACAAGTTCTTTGAACAATATTTTTCTATCACAATATTGTGGACTTTGAATATTTCTTATTAATTCTTCTCAACGTTTATGTTGTCAAAAATACAATAATTGTAAGAAAAAATAAAAAAATCACAAAGAAAACAAAGTCAGTAATTTAAATAAATATAGTCCCATGTTTATGGATATGATTGATTGTAGAATAAAGTAGAAGCTTCTGTTAACATCAAAATCATATTGCCGTGTCTTAATTGGATTTTGTTTTTGTCATTTCTCGTAAATACACAATCTTATGTTAACATCGATTGTGTATATTATTCAGAGTTTAATTTTTTTTATATGTTGATAGTATAATGAAGTGATTTATCTGATTGTTTAATGAAGTGATATTGATGGATGATGGGTTATTTTAATCTTTCTTATATAGATTTAATTTTTGAATATCTTTTGAGACTAAGTTATATTATTCGATATAAATTTCTTCATTGAGTTAGGTCTATCACAATTAATGATTTAGGCGATATCAAAACCTTATCTTATATTGTCCATGCAGAGGACTATACAACGTCGTTGAGTTCCCAAGTGAACGGGTGATCGCGTGTTGAGTTTCCACATCGATAGGTGATGAATTATTTGATCTCGTAATATAATCTTGATAACCTTTTACTTTACGAGCTAATTCTTAGGGATTAAGTCAAATCTGTTTTCATCTAGTAATAACTACAATCCATAATATGAGCGGACTCAGAATTTAAAGTCTATGAGTAAGTTAATATTACACCAACGTATTAAGTAGTTGTGAATATATTTAACTGAAGGTTGTTATTGGAACCATAAGCTTTCAAATTATGACGTAAGACTATATCAGGGGTGGCTTCTAATTTTAAGGGGCCTTATTTTTTATAATAATAAGTTATAAGTTATTCTTTTTTTAACAAATAATTGAATTCTATCTGTATAAAAAAATAAACCTTTCATGAAAAATGAAGTGATTATTGAAGAAATTTAACATATTTTGAGTACTAATCCTATGAAAAAACTTTAAATAAACATGAATTATCTTATGAGGTGCAACCCTCGAGACACAGTTATATAGCAACAAGTTATTGATAATTTAAGTTTAAGGCCCCATTTAATTTTTATTTTAGGTCACTAATACGCTTGAGCCGCCTATGAATTACGAGATCAAATAAACCATCACCCATCCAACTCAACCCAAGATTTAACTCATAAAATGAGGATTATTCAAGACTACACTACGAGATCAAATAACACATCACCCATTGATGGACAAAAACTACTGAGTTTTCATGAATATATTTACGGGCCGATAAATTCACCCTTGATTGGTAATAGATTAAGATGTACTCTGATAATATGTTATTGATGTATATAAGTTAAATTCATATTTAAAGTATATATTAAAAGGATAATAAGCCATGCTTGATGGTGATTAATAAATTAGAGTGGAATTAATATAAAATTAGTGAAGATAATCGGTTTGCAGCCGCTCCATGACATCAATTGTTTGTTCATATGCTTTAGTTCTAAGCTAATTATGGACCACTTAACGTAATCTGTTGCTATCTAATCCAACCAAAACATTTTAGATATTTTTGTTGTCTTTTTTTTTTTAATATTATTATTTGTTGACAATTTTAAAACATATCATTTTCTCATCACAGGCTATAACTGATGTTGTCCTAATTATGATGATTTCATGGGCCGGCTACTGGGCCCCTACTCAATTTTTTTAACAACATAATTAAGGATTAAAAAGCATGCTAATCACATATTATTAAATGGATTGACTTCTTTGTTTTGGTTAATCTAAAAAAAAATATCTGCTTTTTGGCTATAGACTCTTTGAGTGATGTTTATCAATAGAGTCGGATTTAAGATTTTAGGGGTCAGTTTTGTACGCGGATTAAATTATTTTGGGATTATAATTCTAGGACTAGTTTATCCCACCTGATGTTTATCAACAGAGTCGGATTTAAGATTTTAGGGGTCAGCTTTGTATGCGGACTAAATTATTTTGGGATTATAATTCTTGGACTAGTTTGTCCCACCGTAAAGATGGGATAAAATAATCTCAAATTTGCTTTTGGGATGAATTTCAGGGTGACTCGACAATTTTTAAAAAAAGACATGTGTTTTACGATCCCAAATTTAAGGGCCTCATTTTTAATAATAATAGGTTTAGTTTAATTTTTTTTTTAACTAAATATTGAATCTATCCCTAGAACAAGTAACCTTTCATTCATTCAATGAAAAATTAAGGATATTAAAAATTTACATATTTTAGTACTATAGCTTATGGAAAAATATTTAAAATAAGATAATTATATTATAGGTTGAAACTAGAGAGAAAGAAATTATATAAAAGTTATTAACAATTTAAGTTTAAGGTCCCGTTTGATTATTGATTTAGACCGCTAATACACTTGAGCCGCTTCTAATGAATTTATACCGTTTATTAAAACACTATATAAATCGAATTTTAAATTTAATCGCGAGAGATTTCATCTTACTAAACGACCCCTTATAGAGGTGGATGCAGTTGCAAATACATTAAGATATTTTTGTAAAAAGAAATCTTGTGGGTATCGTATTTGGATATCGCTATTCACTATGTACTTATTTTTTTTTAAATTGCAATCGTCTTTTCCATTTTTGGGAGTATAAACTGTCCACCCGCATGAGAAGTTTACACGCTAGAGTTCCGATAACGCGTGTAAAATAGGTTAAATTTTAGTCATATGTGTAAGTATTTCGAATAAAATAATTAAATTTACGCGACTATACCTATGAAACTCCGGACATTAGGCATTGTCAAGAGTATCTTCAAACACCACACTATCTGAAATTATTTCACCTCATACAAACTTTTTAATTTAACGAAAAGATAGTAAATTCACGTGGATCACCAATTTCACTATAAATTTGCCCCTCCATTCTACACATATACTAATGATATTGGTCCTGTAAAAACGTGGTGGGGAGAACTTGCTTTACCATATTTAATTTAAAGGTGTTTCTATCACCATCATTATTATTTATAGAGGAATAAGAAAGGAAACAAAAACACAAAAAGAGAATGTCTATTTTTTTTGCTATGCCATGCATTGTAGTCATTTTTGTTACAAAATACCTTTTTTCTTGCAAACTATATACCAAACAAGGAAGAATGTATATATCAATCAAAAAAGGAAAGAAACTTGAACTAAATATCTTCGATAAAAACAACAACAACAACAACAAACAAATTACAACATATATGAAGTGAAGATAATAGATATACAGACACTTCAACTTCCTCCATCCTCGCGAATCAAAAAATGAGCTCGTGATGGAGTGACTATCGAGAGTAGATCATAAAACTATCTCCCTCGACGTCTATGCTAAGATAACTTAACTAAATATAACGACACAAACTACTACTATATGATCTCAACTAAATGTGATACATTTGTATGAAGTACTAGTAAACATGGTCATTGCAAGAAAAGGCTTTAAATATGCAGCCATTTTGCAGAAATGACAAAGTATGGTGGCTCAAGTGGAAGAAAGGTCCAGAGAGTAAGAGATGAACGAGGATGACGTGGAATCGCCAGAAGGGTTCATCCGTGGAGATTATCTAAAAGAATCTCCTATGGCCAAAGAGAGTTGTAAATCTCTTGAGCACGTGACCTGGATGGACTGCAAGGGTCTATTGTACACAGTCTTACCCTGCATTTCTGCAAGAGACTGTTTCCATGAAATGGTATATGTGACACCTAAATCCTAACGAGACGAATGTATGAGAGAAAGTTGAACTTAAAAGAACGGCCTCATAGGACATGAAGGCGAAGATGGATCGCTATTCGTATCATGATGTTGATGAGGATCAGAATTATGAGGCTCTTGTTGACTGAAATTCCCAAAATGAAGATTAGGTGAAAACATGAGGTTGTTATTTGAGTCTAAATCATCCCAAACTGGGCTACCTGGACCCCAACCAGTTGCATTGAACCAAGCCTCCGCCATATCACCCCATACTAACTCAGATGATTGTGAATTAGTAGTCACCTCACTCGATCCAATCCCCGAGTCCTCGTCATGGTTATCACCTTCTGGTAGTGGCTGTGGGGGCGGTGACGGAGGCAGTTGTTCATTATTTATAGTCTGCAATTGTGAACTTTCAGAATTGTGTTCAGGCAACGAAGATTCATGAGTAGTAATTGAAGACGAATTAGCCTCTGTAGATGTCTCTCCTCTGTCTTTACCAATGAAGTGTTCGGGGAAATTGAGCTTAGCATTGTCTCCTCTTAGCTTATACGCCTCGCGGTCATAAGCCATAGCTGCATCTTCGGCTGTATCAAAAGTACCAAGCCAAAGACGAGTCCTATTACGAGGAAGACGAATTTCAGCTACCCATTTCCCCCAATGTCTCTGCCTCACTCCCCTGTATAGCTTCGTAGCGGAAATTGGCTGTACTTGTACCTGTTGAGGCCTAAAAAATCCTCTGTTATCCTGCCCCAATCTGCTCATCATCATCATTCTTCCTCTAGGACTTAAATTAAGCGTCTCGTTCCAATACCTCAACATCTGCTGCTGATTCTGCGATGGCCCTAACTCCCCTGCAAAATACGGAGGGTAAAGACATTGTTGAGGCGAAAAAGATATCATTTGCTGCTGATTTTGCTGCTGTGGATGAAACAGAGGCATCGCGTTCGCTCCCAATTGTGACGAACTTTCCATGGACTGCTGCGTACCGTCAAAGGCAAAAGGGAAAACAAGCCTTGACGATGACGGAGGTGGAGGAAACGCCATTGACGTTGGATTATTACGATGATCAAACGGTTTTTGAACAGAGGATTGACGTTCTGGACTTTTGATTTTTTTGAAACGCCTATTAGACATGGAAGCTTCTTCAAAAACTGGCCTCCTTTGTTGTCTTTCAAAAGTATTATCATCAAATTCCATTGGTTCCTCTGGTGGTGTCGCCATTGTCACTCACAGCTCGCCGCTCGCTCTCTTCTTCAACTCAAACTGAATATAATTGAAAACGGTTTTTTAAGAACTAAATTTCAATGAAAACAGAAAAAAGTATCTAAATTTGAATTCCAAGTCGTAAATATTTGTCAAAACAAAAACACTACTGTATCGCAAATGTAATAATGTTTAGAGAGAGAGCGAGCGGCGTGGAGTAAGAGAGAAGAAAAAAGAGAAAATCAAAGTAATTGTGAGATTGAAGATGGAGAAGAGGAAAATAGATTTTGGGAGAAGGAGAAGGAGAAGGGGAAAAATGAGTCGTATAAATATAAGAGAAATGAAAAAAAAAGAGTCGTATTCTTAGTTTGGTTTATTTGGACCCACGCGGCATTTCTTCTTTTTTTATGAATGAATTTACCGTTGCTTCCACTCTAACCTTTCTTCAACTCTGTTCCTTCCACTATAAAAAAAAACCCCACCCCGTTCTCGATTCATCCGAATCCGTTTCGAACACGTAATTTATTGTTAAAAAATGACAAAAGTCCCACATCGGTGATTAATGAAATAGGTGGACTCCTTATAAGGCTTGGGCAATCCTTCTTCCTTTGAGCTAGTTTTGGGGTGTGAGTTAGGCTTAAGACCTAATTTTACATGGTATCAAAGCAGGGTCCGTCTCACCCGGCGTGAGGTAAGGTGTTAAAGAATGACAAAAGTCCCACATCTGTGATTAATGAGATGGGTGGACTCCTTATAAGGCTTGGACAATCCTCATTCCTTTGAACTAGCTTTTGGGATGTGAGTTAGGCCTTAACACCAAATTTTACATTTATTATATTAAGGTGTTCAAAATATCTTATTTAATTATTTCATATATTATTTTACTTTATATATAGTATTTCTTTTCCAACGAATGGTGTCCTATTAGACATCTTGACTTTAACTAGCTTTTGGGATGTGAGTTAGGCCTAACACCAAATTTTACATTTATTATATTAAGGTGTTCAAAATATCTTATTTAATTATTTCATATATTATTTTACTTTATATATAGTATTTCTTTTCCAACGAATGGTGTCCAATTAGACATCTTGACTTTAATGTTGCTTCCGCCCTTGGACGTCGAACTCTTTTCGCTAGTCAATGTGTTTACTTCTTTAAATTTTAAATTCGGTAAAAAAATCCTAATTTGATAATTGTCCCTTTCTATTTTTCTTTTTCTTTCTCGCGGTTTTATTCTAAGGAGGTTAAATAAGTGAATTAGACTAATTCGAAGTAATTAAATTAATAGGCTGATAATGAACTAACTCAAATCATTGTTTGAGTTGAAAAGAGTTGGATTTAAGGAGATTAAATAATGGATCATAATCCAATAAGTATTGAGTTTAATTTGTTTGTTTCCTTATAGTAGGGTTAATTACTTAGTGATTTTATTTGTTTTATTATGATTATATATAGCTTATTAAACAAAAAAAAAAGTTTTTTTGAACAAATTTTTTATTTGTCAATTCTAATTATAAATCAGTACAATTTTTTAACTTGTTTGATTAAGTGGCTTAGAATGATATTAAGGTCTCATTTGTTTGCACTTAATGGAGGTCTGAATCTTAATCATTTAATTTAGCCCTTTAAGTACGTTTGATTTTTAGATCTGAATCTAAATCATTGAGATTAACCAATTAAGTTCATTTGTTTTTTTTTTAAAAAAAAAAAACCTCTTAATGGGTCAGAAGAGTTATGAACTAATCAGATTTGTAGGATACTCTTAACAACATTCAGACTCATTAGATAAGTTATCAAATAATAAGTCATCGCTTATATGCTTCGGGCGTGCCTTTTCTCATAACTAAAAACTTTCTTTCTCTTTTTTTCTCAATCAAACACCATCTTTTCCCCCTTGAATTGTTAAGTTTTCATAAATTCTTTCAAGTATTTTCTGTAATTAATAATTTTCTTGTATTGAAATGTGTCAAGAACACTGGTTGCAATAATACTTTTGGTGTATTGTTGTTCAGCAAGGTTCTCTAAATCATGATTATTAAAAAAATCTTTTAATCAAAAGTGATATATATTGTTGAAATAAAATTTTTTATAATATTTTATTAATATAATGTTTAATTTCTCTTTCACATTCAGATATTGAAAACAAACAACATTAATTATTTTTATATTTAGAGACCACATCTTAATATTCAAATGTATATTCAGATCAAAACACCCATATTTTAATGTAAATCTTAATATTTAGATGTGTATTCAGATTCAGACATTTTAATCTTAATGGAAACAAATAGGCCTAACTCACTCAAAATTAGAGGAATTAAGTGAATCATACTCAATCAAAAAGCTCCTATTCGTTTCGTTTTGATGAGAACACAAATACTACTTATTTTAGAGTGAAAATAAGAACGCGTAAAGAAAATATCGAAGAAAAAAATACATATTTCTCTTCTTTGAGATAAAAGTTCAAATGGAAAACGGTAACTCAAGGAATTAGACATATATGGATTTTTTCATAGTTTAATATCTCACGAAAATAAAAATACTCTAAATTATCACAACATAAAATCAAAATTACATTTAAATTAAAAAAGAGTGGGGTGGTTAGAACTTAGAAGTTCTCCTATATAAATAGACAAATGAGAGTGTGCCACGTATGTAGACAATGAGTAAACATTTGCTCAAACAATTAATCCGTACAATGATGTGGCATGATACTGTTGGTTGTTGAAAATGAACAAAAATATCTAAATGTTTCAAAGGTGATCAAATTCAAATTTCATTGTTCCATAATTATGTTTGACTTATTACACTCATCACATGGTTTTTTTTTTTTTTTTTGATATCCGAGGTATCCGGTGTCCCACCTTTATAGCCCCTCTGTTTTCGCACCAGAGAGTGGGCAGGACTCGACTAATAATCCTGGAGCCCGGGCCAGCATTTTTAGCACTATGTGCGCCCGTGGCCTGCGGGGGCTCGAACCGGCGCTCACAAGGACTTTTGTCCTGAGCTTTACGAGTGAGCTATTTATTTCGAGAGAGTCGGAATAGAGGTGTTAAACAGATATATTGTACTGAATATAACAGTTTAAAATGAATGAAGTTGATGGTATATACATGTGCGAATACTTGATTTGTAAAAAAATTGTTTGAACCGAAATGAATTGAAATTCAATTCATCCACTGGTCATTAAAAAGCCATGATAGTATCTGAGAAATAAGTATTAACTATATATAAATAAGAATTGAACTTTATGAAGCTTAATCATTAAAATTGTTATAAATATTAAATTCATTGTATATTTTAAATTTATGAATGATATCTAGAGTATTTATCATACTCGTATTTATGAACTCTTTCTTAGTACAGTTATACTTTGCATTAAAAGTATTAAATTCGAATGAATTTGATATCAATCAATAGCATCTCTTTGTCACAGGTAAATTTTAATTAAGAAAAACTAATTTAATGTAGTTGTTTTGTTTGTCCCTTCTGCATATTCACTTCTATCATTGGAGTCGTACTGTAAAAATTTTATTACTATTTATGGAAAATGGACAGCAAGTTTATGCATTTTGAGTCTTAATAAATATAATTACCTCATTAAATAATCATCAAAGGAAATAAATAATAGAGGTTCCTAATTAATTAAATTAGCAATGGTAGCTAGAATCTTATCTCTTAACCGACTAAACAATAAACATAAACGTCATTTATTTTTATTTTTATTTTAAAAAGGAAAATATAGTCCCTACATATATTTTTGTTTTTGTTTTTGTTTTGTCCATGGAAAAGAATTTATTATTTATGTATTTTTTCGATCTTAATTTATATGATGTAATTTAATTTATTTTTTCGAGAGTCGAATAAAATAAATCTTAATGTGGATTTATTGATTTCTATGTCTTTTGCACATAGTCATAATATACTCTTATTTTCTGGATTTGAATATTATCTATGATTTCTTTTATACTTCACTTATTATTTTATTCTATTATAATTATTATTCAAGATGATTTGTTAAATTATTATTAAAATTATGTCATATAATTTGGAAGGAGGAAATATTATTCTTTTATACGTTTGAAATAATAAACAGACAAGCTAGTGAGTGCATTTCACTAACTCTCCAAAATTAAAACGTGTGTTAATATAAAAAGGGAAAAATTTGAAGCATCTTTTAATGCGATTGAATTTTTTAAAAATAAGTAAATAAATAACATGCAGAAATTAAAATTCAAAAACATTAGGAAACAAATAGATGCATACACGTACGGTAGGTACGAGGTTTTACGAATGATTTTAATTCGAGTTAATTAGTTAATTTTTCTTCTTTTATTTTATGAAAAGAGACAGTAAAATATATTTGATAATAGATTTATGATGGTACATTAACTAATATTTTAAGTTTACAAAAATGTCAAATGTAAGGATCATTACAAAATTAAATATTTAATTAATTTTTCGCTCGAATTAACATAACAGTTGATCTTTACTTTTTTTTTATCTCGCCGAACTTTACTTTTTTTCTGATCTCCTTATGTTTTTTCAGATGATATAACGAAAAACGTATCTTGTTTTATTTAATTTGCTTAAGTTATTTTTCTTTTTAATCGGATTTTTTAAAAAAAAACGTCCTTTTTCTCCTTTCTTTTCATAATTTTTTAACCTTAATTACCCTTATTTTAATTCAAGCGTCAAATAGTCTTATTTATTTATTTTTAACTCTATATTAAAGTAAAACCCTACAAATAAATTAAAACTAAGAGAGTAATATCTTCTTCTTTTTTTTGGAAAAAAAACTCTAAAAAATAAATAAGTAATTTTGAAGTTGGTAAATATAATTGAGTCGAAGAGGACAATGATTGGGGGAAGCTGAATGAGAGAGGCGTGGGACTAGAATATCCACGTAATCACAAGCTTTCGGCAAAGGACTTAATTTTCAAAAAAATTAAGTTTTTTTTCCTCTCGAAACAGAGTTTTTATCTCATAAAGTTCAAATCAAAGATTAAAAAAGTTTAGTATAGATGTGCAAATCTAATTATTGTCAATTGGACAGGGATAAACTTACTTCTTTACGAATCTATTTCAAAAAAAACTAATCCTATAATGTCAGTTTCACTTACTATTTTTTTGTCTCATATTAATTATTTATACTTTCACTTTTTTTAAAAAAATCTTAAATAAAAATAATATTTTATTAATTTTCACCCCTTTAAAAATATTTTTAATAATAATTTTAATCACATAGACAACTAATATGAAACGATTTCCTCAATCATATAAGTCAACCAACAAACCGGTGTCTGTTGGGTGGGTCGGCGGGAATCGGCACGTGTCGGTGCTCACCCGGTCACTTCATCATTTTTTTTTTCTTTTTTTCTCAGGTTCCATCAACAGGTGGGACCCCACCACAAAATATAACAAATAAACTACTGTTAATTCTCTTTTGTTTTGTCAACATAAATATCTTAAATTTCGTTGTAAAATTAATGCTCATATTATAATTTAATTCAATGTTTTAATGTTAATTTATAATGGAGAACTGAAAGTTTGAAAATTTCGTAAATGATAACCAAATACTCTACATCATATTTTTAAAATATTGATATTTCTATTGTTCAAAAATTAGAATATATATATCTTTTACACTAATGGATATACATTTATTATAATTTTATCCACCGATCAACATTTATTAAATATTCAGATCGAGAGATAAAATTGTGATATGTATCCCTAACATAAATACTTTAATTTTTGAATGATATGAATATCGATATTTGAAATATATGACGAAGATATATATGTCATTTACAATGATTTATAGATATATTTATCTTTTTTCCTAAACGTGACTAACCTCTTTCAATTTCAATATGCTAAATTGAGAAAAAGATCATTTCCTTTTAAATTTATAAATTAAAGAGAATTTCTTTTTTTCCAAAGATTTCTTACAAATAAAAAAGAGTCAGCAAAGGTACAAAATATCTTATTTAGTCGGTTAGTATGTTAACGTGATTTCAATTTATTTTTTTTAATAAAAACTCCATCGCATGTGTTCAAGAGGAATTGAATCTTAATCAAAGAGAATAAAAAAGTGTTAGCAGGTTTTATTTCTATATAATTAATTCAAGAAATTATTTTATTATTAGGTTCACGATAAATATTTTTTATATTTATTTGATATATTTTTTAATATAAATATAAAATTTGTTATAACGATTATTAAATCTCAAAATTTTACTCTCATCACTTTTGAAGATAAATATGATTTCTTTAGTTACCTTTTTAAGTAATTGTTTACCGCAAGTCAATAAATTCACTTTCAATATTTTACGACTTATAGTTAGTACTATTAAATGTACTAATTAGTTAACCAAAGTTAAATAGGTAATTAATTGATTTAAAACACTAGATACGATAAATATTTCCTTTTTCTATTATTGATCGCCCAAAGTGTGACTTTTGCTTCATGAAAAATTTAGTCCATATTCATAATTATGTTTAATGACTTTGGGGAGATATTAGACTTGAAGAATAAGTGAAACAACCGACCCTAAGAAAAAGAGGACAAAACATTTATGTTGGAAAAGACCTTAAACGTTGGGCTATGACTAGGGCCGGATATAAAATATTGAAAATCGAATCATCTAGTCGAATTGAAATTTTCGATAATTCGTATAAGCTAATTCAGTATGGAATTTGGAGGTAAAATTTTAGAAGTATGACATTCAGATTTAAATTTGGTATAAGACATTAGTGCCATTTGATATTTGTTATTTTCAGAATATCAAATTATCTACTTGATGAAGGTGTCATCTATCAACAGGTCAATTACACATAAGTACTAATTCAAAGAGAAAGTTAAAGACTAAACATAAACAAAGTTTACATACATGTCTTTTAGTTGTGTCAATCTATTTTTCTTAATGTCTTCTTACTTGTTGATATTTTTATTATATCATGCTTTCACATGGGAAAATAGAAATAATTGAAGCAATAGTATTAACTTCGTGATACAATCGGCTACAACTGTAATATGATGTTATCGAATACTGTATGAAACAAAATTTGACCGATCAATTACTGAGTTATAGAACCAAAATGATATATTAGGTATTTACTTAATTATCAATTACCAAATTCAAAAATTCCGAATCGAATACCAAATAAATGCTCATTTTAAGATTTATTATTTAATTTACATTGATCTAAAATATAGTTCAGCCAAAGTAACTTTTAAAGAAATTAACGATTCAATTATTTATTAACTCGATACTTAATTTTATTTGTTCAAATTCAGCATCCTCTGTCGATTTGATCCACATAATTAACACAATGGAAATCAAGAGAGATTTTGTGTAGAAGCCAATGGATTAGCAGATATTAATTTCATTAATTAGTGTGACAATTAAAAGAGAAACTCATTATCTTAGGCCCCTCCATTAATAATGAATAGATTAGGTGTCCAAAGCATGCATGAAAATGTCATGCAAATTAATCATGAAGGGACTATGGTCCTTCTATCCTATGTATTTGACCATAAAAATATCTCTATACAACAAGCATCGTTTTCATTCTACATTTGCAATTGGCTTCTTCTTTTGTAACTTTTCTATATTTAGACTAATTCGAATTCGTTGTAATTTACGTTTTATTTTTTAAAAATAAGATTTTTTTTCATATTCAAAACTGTAATCAACTATATTTGATTGAAGATAGAACAATCATGTTCATTCTATTAAAGCTCTTATTGATACTATTGGATGATGGTGTTAGGTTCGTTTCTAACAAGGTAATATATGTAAAATAATAATAATATGGAGGCTAATTTAAGATTTAGATTTAGTAAGTAATTTGACTATATAATTTGAGGCTTCAATTTCAAGTTTTGGTTTGAGATTAATGTATATTTATGAAATATCATAATTATCAGTATCAATTTCAAATTTTCTAAAAAAACATGATTTTAAATTTCAAATTGAGATTTCATTATATTTTTAAAAAATTCAAAACCTGACCCATCATTATAAAATTAGTAAAAAAAAAAACTCATGCTCAACGTGAATACCACGTGGAAGGAACTATATTAAAGAATAACTAATTATTACTATTGCTGATTTTTTTTAGATTAATAATTTTTTGTAGAATTACATATATTAAAAAATGTAATAACATTTATACATAAAAGGGATGAAAATATGCAAAAGCAATTTTTTCGACTTCAAATTAACTTGGGTTTCAAATTTACTCATAATTTGAAATCATATCCAAAAGGGAACTAATTAAGGGAGTATTTAAGTACTTGGTCCATTTCAAACCAGATCTTAATTAAACTAATTTTACATTAGAATATGATGTTTTTTTAGTGCAGTCGTAGGTTATAATAGACATGAACTCACGTTTTGTCGAAAGCTGGGAATTAACAACTTGAAGATTAAAGCTTAATTATTAATTAATTAACTAAACAAATAAAAAAGCCCAATTGGTCGGCTACAAATAAATAAATTATTAATTAATTAGTGTTTTGTCGACGAGACCAGTGTTATCATGAAATTTAATTACTTAAAAATGACTCTTAGTGGCCATTTGGATGTCATTTTATTAACCACTATGATGCTAGTTAATTAAGATTCTCAACAAAGTCTCTCTAGATTACATATTAAAAAAGAAAGTAAAAGTTTCTTTTAATTAAAATAAGAAAGTCAATGCTTAGATTATTTTTTTCTACACTTATAAATAATAATGATATTTAAAGGAATAGATAAAGATTGACTTTAAAAAGTCAAATCTGTGTCATTTAAGTATGGACAGAGTCAAATGTCAGATTTTAATTATGTTGGAAACATAGATATTTTTTTCTTCGAAATATCTCTTTTTTTATTTTTATTCGTAGAAAATTCGTGTGTTTGAGAGTCCTGAGTTCGACTTTAAAATAGATATTTTTTGAACACCACATATCAAAAGTAACTTTTCTTAAAAATACAACCTCAAACAGCTTACTGTTGTTACAACCATTTTGACCGCCACGCGGTATAAATTAATTATCGATGCTCCTAATTTTCCAAATAATTTAAATTATTAGTTTTTAATTGTTAAAACTATAACGATATAATGTTTACCTATTTGTGTTATACAGCCTGTATATACTATTTTATTCCAACCCAACACACCTTTCAATCTTCAACCCAACTTTATTTCACAGCCCAAACCCATCCCCGCTCAACCCCATCGAATTCCTTTAGCCCGCCCATTCAAGCCCCAACACAAATTGGGACCCCAGGCCCAATTTTCCTCAAGTGTTAAACCCAGGCCAGCGCCCAACCACCCGTTTCTCTTCTTCTCCCCTTCTATACAAGAACAAAAATCTACAACTACAAACGGCCCAACACTCAATATTTCCCAGGCCGCACTTCTCCTCTTTTTCAATTTTTGAACCCCAACGCCCACGGCCCTCCCTTTCTTTCAATCACAAATTCTTTCAACACAACAACCCAACACCAGTCTAATATTCCCCAAAAACCCCCCACCCGACCCAATATAATAAAAAAAACCCGACCGACCCATCTCGTCTCCCCTTTCTTCCCCTTTTCCTTTCATCATTTCGCAAAACAGAAACGGCAGCAACGCCAAAAATTCCCAGAGGAGAAAAACTTCAAGAGCAGAAGCAAACCCACGGCGCGAACCCTCTCTATCAAAACGGGGCGCTTATCGTCCCCACGCCTCCTCTCTCCTCCCGTCTCCGTTCCTCTCCATCTCTGCAAAACTCCAACATCACCCCACGTTCTTCTCCCTTCCACCCTCCAATCTCCTTCCACTCTTATTCCACACCTCCTTTTCGCGTGGATGAGACGATGTCAGAGTACCAATGCCCTGCCACTGGTCAAGTAGGTCTGTGCGAAAACAAGTCATAGTCGCCCGTCGCCAACAGCGCAATTTGCCTTGTGGGTTTTGACCGAAATGGGTTTTTCATTTTCGGAATTTCAAAGGGGCTAATTCTTCTTCGTCTATATATAAAACCAATAACCCATTTTCTGCTTCAGAAAGGGGGTTGAACGATGAGGCGAAAAATTGGTTAGCGATTTTAGGTTGGACGTTTTTTGGGTTGGACGTTTTGAGATTTTTGTTTGAGAAAAAATTGAGTTGGAATATTTTTTGGTTTTTCTTGGTTTGTTCTGTTGCTTCTGAGAAAATTAAGGAGAGATTTTTTCAAGAAAATTTCAGAAAGGCGGAATCGGGGTTAGATTTTTCGTGAATAGAAATCGGGTAAAGGAACTTTGGTTGGAGAGGATTTTGGAAAAAAGCGATTTTAGCCAGTTTGTTGGTTGCATATTTTCGAAAATGTTTGGTTTCTTCTCCTGTTTACTGTAGAAGAACGAATGAGAGTCTCGAATTCGAAATTCCTCCTCCTTCTTCGTGTGCTTTTCAATAACTGTGTTGGCTGAAAAACATTCAAACCAAACCGAGCTTCTCGTCCTCAAATTTCGGGTCGTGGTAATCGTCTTTCTTCGTTCCAGTGAACGGCCATCATAAGGGCGCCTATATCGATACTTAGTCCGTGGGTTCGCGTGTGGACGCCATTCCCCCTTGCTCGTCGAACGTTCCAGTCGTTGGCTCTGCTCTCCGCAAAGGAGCTGTCCCAAGTCCTTTATGGACTCCAGCCCCCTCTTTACATTTCGGGAAAAACCCACCCTTTCGAGTCAAGCGACCACTTGAAATTGGCGTACCGATACGGCGTTAAAAAGATTGAAGAAATTCGAAGTAGAAGAGTTGAAGAAAACCGTCCAAAGACGGACTAGAAGACTTTACTTTATTTTTATTCTGTATTTTATTTTTGTGGTAGGCATAAGCCTTTGTCCGCTTTTGTTCTCCATATTTATTCTTGTATGTTTAGATAAGACAGGTAACAAATGGGTGAATAACCAAAAAGCAGGTGGGGGGTCAAAATTCTGTCAAGTCGAACAGAACCCGAATTTGACTCAAAATCCTCTCTCTTCTCTTATCTCTTCCTCCCACTTTAACTATTTGTTTACTATGTGTTTTTTTGCCTAAATGCCGTTAGTTAAGGATTAGGAACTTCAAACCCCCGCCCCTGCCGAACACCTTTCATTTTATCGAGCTAAAAAAAAAACTGATCTTAAAAACAAGAAATGATCAAATGTTTGGCAGGTTTGTTTAGAGTAAAAGTTTAAAGGGTTTAACTAAAACAAAATCTCAAATGACAGATTGGTTTAAAATTCATGACTGTTTATTATGAAACTTAAGAAGTCAATTTTTTGAAATGACTCCAAAAGTACAAAGATAAACAACAAAATTTTTAACTTGTAAAACTCTAATAAAATTCAAATTTTCAAATTCTTCAGTTTACTTAATTTTAAAAAAAAAACAAAAAAACTTTAATTTTAATGAAATTTCAAGAAAACTTCGAAAGTTCGTAAAATTTGCCTAGACAAATCTTATAAGAAACCGATAAACAAATTCGCAAAGGTTAAAAAACAAAATAGTCAAATAAGTTAGTCGTTTGGAAAACCGTATTTAACGTAGTTCTTAGGTGGCCTCAAAACACATTCCAAGACGCTAATAAAGAATCCGAATATCCTAAAAAATGTTTTCAAAAAAACGATTTTTCTTTAAATTGTTGTAAGAAACGATTTCTTGATTTTTCTTAAAAATTAAGTGGCGACTCTAAAAGTCGAAATCCTTCAAAATAAACAAAATTCTTTTCGAAACCACCTTTTTCGATAAAACAACTGTTGAGTTCGACTTTAAAATAGATACTTTTTGAACACCACATATCAAAAGAAACTTTTCTTAAAATCACAAACCAAAACAGTTGCTTAGACATTACTTTTCTCCTTTTCTAAACAATGATCAAAAGAAAATAATCATTTCAATTTTACATATTAAAAATAAGACTACATATACATTATTTTTTTATATTTACATTTAAGTGATCATATTCGACACAACTAACCGTCTCGGTGGAGACAGGATCAAGGGATTGAAGAGGAATTGATGAGTGGTTGGGTAGGAGCCGTATAAGGAGGGCGGGATGGTGAGTGTGAGTGAGTGATGAAGGAGGTTAGGGGGGTGGCCATGGATATTTAGCGGAGATCCTCATACATGGTGAATAACCAAGTTTCAATATATTATTGTTTTTATTAATAATATGTATTCTTATTTATTTTAAAAAAACATTTTAAACACCATTTGTATAAATAGTACTCCCACAAGAGAGTGTTTTCCGAAATAAGAGTTCTAAACTTTTAATTATTTGTTATTCTTCGTGTAACCCTAAGAGTCGTAGATTAGCTGGTTTAAAGATGAATTATGGAGATATTATTAAATTATGTATAAATAATATTATATTTAGTAGTTGGTTAAGAAGTAAGTTATTTATGTAATATATAGACTTAACACGTTATTTTAGTTTATTTAATTTTAAAAACTGCATATCTTATACATGTATAAGTTTTGAAAAAGAATTATATTATACAAGAGAGGAGAGAAGATGAAATAATTAATATTTGAATCACAAATAAAAATAACTAATTACTACATAAAATAATACATAAATTTCTAAATTTTTTCACAAAGCCATGGTGTCAAGATAATGTTTGCATTTGGGCCATTTAGGAAATAAAGCCCATTTCAAAGTTTGCTAACTGTGGTATGTTCCCCTATGCCACAGCCCACATGACTCGAGAATTTTCAAAAATATTAATGGGTGCGTATATTTTTGAAGAATCCGACACGGGTGGAACAATAGTTTTTGATGATTCCAACCAACATAAAGCCTATATTTCACTCCAAGACTTCAATAAAATCACTAAAACACACAAAAAAGAACTCTTTATGTTACAATCTAAATATGCTTCTGCTAGTTATATGAACAAAGAATATAGAAAAATATAGCTAACTCATGGTCGTTTTACGCTAGCATTTCTTTTGCAATTTCTCTTTCTTGAGAGCCAAGAATGTAGCTTCTATTTCGTCGTAGTTTGGTAGCTTAGGATGGACATGTCTATTTTCGTATGATCCATTTTCAGGCTCTTGAACCGGGAAGGAACTTGATCGAAGAAAGTTGTCTACGAGGCAATCTTTAGGCCTTTCAATAGGCATAGTCATTGCTCTCAAATAAGGGGCCTGATTTTCGTCTCTTGCCCTTTGATATGTCATTCTTGACGTTGAATACATTGTCGAATCACATGTTCCTTGGCTCTTCAATACCTCCTCAGTATCGTGTTTTACAGAATGTTCGTTCATTGATTCAACATTTTGATCTTGGTTGATGTAATCCTTTGTGGTTTTGACTCTCCTCCTTGGAACGCGAAGAGGAGATTCCACGTAGCCTTTCTTATCAGTGATCCAGTAATAACATGGATGTTCCAAACTGCAATGATTCTCCATTGTCTCGTTGCATCTGGAATGATCGTCGATGCACTTGACAAAAGTCATTGTGCTTCTAAATTTGACATAGCAAGGTTGATCATTTGTATCATGTGCAAATGTATGATAAGATCTCTGACTTTCCGAAACAGAACTCTTTCTTGTACTCCTTCGCCTGTTTTGGCGTTTTGGTTTGCTATCTGGAGAACTCTCGGGTAAGTCTCCGTAGTAGATTGTACTATCAATGTCTGACACAATCGAAACTGATTTCCTTCTCGTTCTTTTTCCAGATATCGTTCTGTTCTTCCTCGAGGTTTTTGATCCTTCTTTGCATTTGTGCCCCATAAATTTCTTTCTTGACTTTAAATTGCCTACGAGTATTATCTTTTCTTTAAACCCGCGAAGGAGGACAAAAAAAGGGGCTTTGAACATGAATAGACTTTGATCCTCGAAGTCCATATCTTTCTTCACAGCAGACTCGAATTCCTGAATGTCATCCAAATATATCATTTGTTCAGGTAATTCAGCTAAATCTTCTTCTGTAGTTGATTCAGCCAGCTCTTTTCTCAACATTTTGCTCCGAAATAAAGGCATTAAGATTCCTCTTTTCCCTTCCTGTGAACTCGTTACGATTATCCTTCAAAGAGTTTACTGAATCCTTACGAGACTTAGTTGTTGAGTAACACGTTGAATTTGCTGTAGGAAGTAGTTGTTGATGAGAATCGGATGGATCATCGATTAGGGGATCCATATAATCAGCTGCAACATTACTGGTTCCATTTACCTGCAGTTTCTTGGCATTAGGAATCATGTTATGCTAATAAGATTGAAACAGGACAAACATGTTCTGTCATTAAACAGTAAAATCCACACCTAATTCTACTTAACGACGGACAATTTTTCTGTCACTAAACAATCAAAATCTATCCCTAATTCTACTCAATTAGAAGCACTTTCGAACAAGTAAGGAACGAGTGTTCCACTTAAGCACTTGACACACAGTTAGCTTAAAACATGTTCATCATGTAGTCGAGCAAAGCACAACTCTACGAAGCAACTTAGCATCACTTTAGATAGGAGCAGAACGAGTAAGTTTTCTGAAATCAATATATCTTACTTGCGACAGGACACAATGTTTGGCTGGACAGTTTTGTCACTAAACAGTAGAACTCTGTCTGTATTTCTATTTAACAACAGATTGCATCAGATCATCGGAATAGCTTGTTGTACTTACCAGCTCATCTGGTGATTCGCGTCTATATTCAATAAGCAAAGGTCCTTGTTGATAGCAACTCCTTGCAATTTCATCAACCAATCTGTACTTCTCTTCTTCTGATACAGAACTTGTACATATATAATCCATCATCTATAAAACCAAAAAAAAGGATCAGAATTCTAAAAATTAACAAGTACACTCAACGACTATCAAGTTTCGTTAACCTGATGGCTCACAACATTCCCAGGAAGTAATTGCAGTGCAGATTTTTCGAATCTCTGACCATATCGCTCACTAAAAAACTTCCGAATTGCAGCTAGCTCGGGCACATCACCGAGTCTTGCTGATGCAAATATGAGACTTGACACTGCTTCATTGATATCATCAGGACAGTCCCTGAGGAAAATAAAACGAACATCAAAACCATTATTCGTTATAGTTGTATAACTTTGAGTTTAGATTGATGTGTTTGTGTTTTCTTACTTGTTTTTTCGAATACACGGAAGGTTGATCATTATAAATTCACAGTAACTCTCCAGTAAATCATACACTGCAACCTTTCGTTCATCCAATGAAAGCTGTTCAACCTGAAAATCATACCAAAACTTCATGTCAGTTATAAACTATGTTGCTCAGACTCTTCATAAATACGTTTTGGAGAATATGATACACGTGACATAACATTTTTTGAAGAATCTGAACAAACATAGGTTATATCAACAGAGGAATACATTAAGCTAATCCAAACAAAAATGAAAATATCAACTTTATACTAACCATAATTATATTTTTTTGAAGAATTCATATTAAACTTACCCTATCAATGACAATTTCGTAATGTCCATTTCTAAGCTAACTCAGATAAATCATCCCTCAATTGTTTGATAATGCAACTTCTCTTGTTCTTCAATAGCTTAATCCGTCTTTGAACCCTTCTAATCAAATTCTTACTGTAATAAACAACAATTACGTCTCAATTCCAAACAAATCTGTTCAATCAAAATTCGTACTATTATAGAAAAAACAGTTAGATTTCTCAGATAGTCACTCAACTTATATTTATTATATCAGAAAGCCATTTTCTTTGTTATAAGAAATTGGACTTTGAGTTTATAATTTTGAGCGATGATACGAGAAATGAACGTAACGAAAAGTAAAACATAAGTTGTTTACCATTTAGAAGCTTTTCTCCATCCAAAGAGTAAATTAAACATGTTTGTTGAGTTCCTCCAAGCTGACAAATTGATTAGCCTTGTGACAAATTCACACTTTTGTGATATTTATTAAAAAAAGGTGAAGAATTAAAGCTTGTTATTATTGGATTAATTAAATTGGGTAATTTAATTTAGGAGAATGGGTTTAGTGGATTTGGAGAAAATCAACAACTAATTAGTGTTTAGGAACTGCTCCACTTATTTCTCTACCATTAACCCCATTTTTCTTCTAACACGATCGTTAATCTTGTTTACTTTCTTCCCACCATCATGCATTTTTTTTTTATTTTTTAAATTTTAATTAACAGTAAAATTTAATTTTCCATATATAAAATATATTTTTTTAAAACGAAAGATGTTCACCAGATCACATGTTCGAGTTACGTGGCTCCACTATTCATATAACATGTTGTACTACTTTGATTATAGTGCTTATTATTTTTACCTAGATGTTAGCTAGTATATTTGGTTCAAATTATGCATTTATTTTCGGAAAAAAAATTAAGATAAATCTATTACTTAGTTAATTTATTAATTAAATTCATTCTGACAATCCAATTCAGAAGTTTAAAGTTTGAAATCATTTGATATTATTTTTTTACCGTAAATGTTTCGATCCCAAACATGGGAATGGATAATTGAGTTCCGTAAACAGAACGATACTGGTTTCTTGTTGGGATTAAAAAATTTTTCCGTTTTAAGTTATATCTGATAGCAATTTGATATGAATTGAAGCAAGTAAAATAGTTTTGAATCTTGTGATATTAATTCATTTTCTTTAATTTAGATTTAAACAGTCTTGTGAAAAAAAAAAAAAGACATCAATACTAATAACAAATTCCTACGATAAATTAAAACAGAGGAAAGTATTATTTTTTTCTTAATGATGGTATTATTTTATTTTATTTTCTCCAGTCAAACGAAACAGTCACCAAATTCTATCAATTCTTGGAAAAGAAATAAAAAATTAAAAACAATAATGGAGAAGGAAAAGAGTGTTAACAACTGCTAAAAATGAAACATTTCACTAAAATATGGAAGAGTAACATGGAAAAGTTGGGGGGGTCAAGAAATTTTTATTATTTACTTTAATCTTACATTCACGTATTTAGTAAGATCATTAACCTTTAAGTGTTTTTAAATTTAAATTTAAATATATTTAATAAGTTTTCGATATATATAAAATTTGAGATAAAATTACTTAATTAAGTTGACTTGATATGTTAAAAGCATATAGTACCATTATCATACATATGATGTTTACGATAGATTAAATATATACTATAGTTTTCTTGATTACTTAAAATTTTTAATTAATAATATGTGTTAATAAACAACGATTAAGTAATAATCGTGTCATGTAGAGTAAACAGACATATATTATTATTGAATATGAGTTACCACCTAATATGAGTACTAATTAATTAAATACTTTTTGTTTTCTTAAGCAGCTTGAAGTTTTGACAATTTGAAAATTAGGCTATTAGGTTATCTAATATTCGAAATTCGATAAAGTAGCTCCTGATACGAGGGATATACGAGAACGATTTATTTTGTCTTTATTTATTTCGTAACGATCAATTTAGCATAATTACGTTGTTAAGTATTTTTTTTATTTTATCTTTATTTATTATTTAATAATTATATTTTATTTTTTATTCTATTTTTTCATTGTAGTTTTACCCTTTATTTTTGTATAGATTTATCATTCAAATAAGAATGTATGACAACGATGGAAAAACGATACGATTTATCCAAACATTGGATACATTCAAATAAAATGATATGATACAATACAACACAATATAATACAATATGTTACATTATGAAACAATAAGTAACGACCTTTCAAACAAAGTGCTCTCTGAAACTTCAAATCAATAGAGTGCTTTAGCTATAAAAATATGAATATTTACGTTGATGTCGTCTGGCCCTTTATCGAACCATGAACAACTTCACACGTAGAAATTTAGTGCATCAAACTATTCTTTATACGATGATTGACAAATTTGTGATTGGGCTAAATAACTTGAAGAAACAGAATTTATATGTACATTCTATCATAAGTAACATTGTAAACTGCAAATAAAAAAAAAAGTGTACAAAACTATGTAGACTTTCAATTAATCCTTATATACTTAGTATGATATATATTTAAGAAGAAACAGCTTATTATACAATGAACCAATAATAATAAAATGTATGTACTACATACACAATATGTTCCACATGATTTGATGCCCAGCTTCCCAATTCTAATTTTTCTTTCCATCCACTATTTCTTCCCTGCCCCTGTACTTAATTAAAAATAAATACGTAGACCGCCCAGGAGCAGAACATGAAAAACACAGATTTATCAGAATTTAAAGTCGAATGTTGGTTGACTAGGTTCAACCTCAGGTTTTTTTCCAGGCTTCAAATCATGAGACAGTTAATGTACCATTTGCAAACACATTAAATTGTTTTAATTAATTATCTCCCAAAATTAATTTGCACAGGTACCTTAATCATTACCTTTCATGGAATTTGCCATTTTTTTCATTTTCTTGCAAAGCCTAATATGCCCTATCCAAATTGTATTTTACCTGTTAATTCAATTCATGTGGAAATATAGTTGTATTTTTTTGACCTTGATGAAAACTAGGTAATTTCCCCGTACAAATATTCGAATCGCTATATGTCACGTTAACGGAGCTACCTTCCCCGTAAATAAACCCTATAGCTGTGTTGGGATTATCTGCTTTCATCGTTATGATAAGATCTGCATTCCACTGCTGAAGTCAGGTTGATATTGAAAATCCTTAACCATCAAGGGATTGAAAATCTACGTAGGCATTTTAGGTTTGTAGTACCATGTAGAAAAGAAATAGAAAGGCTATAGAGGCTAGAGTGGCTAGAATAAGTATGAGTAAAAAAATAAGAACGCAAATAGCAACAACAACTGCATCTAACGCAAAAAATTTCCTCCCTCTACGCCTTTCTGCTTAGTAATATTCTCGCCCTTAGGAGGAGGGGGCCTTCCATATTCCCCCAATCGCCAGAGTACGGTGGAGGAGGGGAGGGAAGGAGGAAATTAAATCAAGGAAAATATTATTGTTTTTTTTGAGGTGGAATTGTTTGTGTTTTATAAATGGGTAGGATCACGACCATTTTGTGTTTTCATTTATTTTTTGTTTGGTCTGGTTTTTGTTTTTATTCGTTGGTGAAATAGAGTTGTTGTATGGTTCGTTTTCTCAAGGGAGGAAAGCCGAGAAAGGTAAATTTTGAGTAATGAATCATATTTATTGATATTAAACCATGGTTAAGGACAGTGTACATATGAGGTCAGGGGCGAACCAAAAGTAGTTCTGAACCTACTTTATAGAGAAAAAGATATTGAAAGGTAAAAGAACACTTATTTTAATGTATATATTGTAAATGTTAATAATGTATTTTTTTTATTTGTAAATATCTTTATAGAATCTCTGGATTCCGCAACGTATTAAAGAGATTAGCAAAAATATGCTTTATATTGGGTGCTCTGTTGTTTGTGTCATTGTTGTTGTAAATGTTTACCACCCTTGATTTGTATCTTTTCTCGCTCGTTTTGTGTATCCCATGTTGAAATTGAATATCATAATTTAAAAAGATTAATAAAACTAGTGAAAATTGAATTGGAAAAAGTAGTAAAATATTAACTGTTGTCTAGCTAGTTGATTTGTAGTTTCCCATCGTGCAAATTATGCATTATCTCATAGAACAAAATTAAAAAATAAAGAAAACGCAATGCGTACATTCTTTCAAATTAATTTTTTTAAAATGTTCTATATGTACACATGTATATTAAACGTAGTTTCTCAATTTAAACATTACAAAGTTATAATATATATATAAAAGTAAAATTGGAGGTATAGAAAACATAACATCCAATCTTTATTTATTCATAGGTATGAAAAACATTTCTATTCTACATATACAAAAAATCTAGAAAACTTTATTGGGCCTCAATTGGCTTCACGCTACAATCAAATACAATACTCAACTTACAAAAAAAAAATGTTAAAACGTCTAGAGGTAAAGAAATCAAAGAAGAGGATTTTCTCGATTATCGATCCTTTTCGAAAAAATGGTAGTCGATTTTTCCTTGATCATCTGACAGGGTTCTTGCCTAGCTTCATTATCATGCACAGGACATTGTGGACATTTGCAGAAGAATACTCCATCCCTAATTTGAATCTTTCAAAACAAATCTAAAAGGTACCTTAGCAATAGGGTTAACAAGGAACTTTTCCATGGCTTTCACTAACTTGTAATGACTCATAAAGACCTTTTGCAAATGGATTTTTACCCTTTAATTCAATTTGTAACATAGTTACATTCTTTTGACCGTGATGAAATGATGGAAATTTTCCTGAACATATTGTTGAACCACTATATGTAAGATTGAAGGTGTTAGCTTCCTCGTAAATAAAACCTATGGCCTTGTTGGGATTATCGGCTCTCAATGTTAAGATAAGATCTGCATTGATGTTGGAATCATTATACCCGAATTCCTTAACATCCAGGGCTTCAAATTTGTAAATTGGAGCTTTCGGATCGTAGACTGTGAAAAAATACAAAAAGATTGCCGCTCTGGATTAAGGCCCCAATGCAAAAATAGGACGCAAATCGAATAAACAAGTAAATTAAAGAATCACAACAAATGCATATAACGCATAACATTCCTCCCTCTTGTCTTTTGCAGGAAATATCCCCGCCCCCATAGGGATAAGGCGGGGGCCTTCCATCACCGCCATCCGTAGGGGTGTGTGGAGATTGCAAGGAAGACGAGAATGAGGATGGAGGATGAGAACGAGGACGAGGAGGGGAGGAAATAAATTATGAAGAAATCTAGGTTTTTTTTTTTTTTTGTCTGTTGAGTGGACCTATCTCCTATGGATAGAGGACCACAATTTATTTTTACCTTTTTTCCTTTTTTTGGTTGTAGGGAAACAAAGTATGTTATACCACGGAGAAAGGGCGGAGTAGGAAGTTTGAGTATGAATCATCTTTATTTGTTGCCCATTTGTTATAGGGACATTGTTACATATGTGTGGCAAAAAAGACTAGCAAAAGATTAAATGCCTATTTGTGGTTCTATGCTGTTGCTTGTAATGTTTACACCTTTATCTTAGGCTCCTTGTTATTCCCATTTGAACTAATATCCATACCTCACAAAAAAGAGAGTACTAGTCGAAAAGAGTGATAATATTTCACAAAATAAGTCATGAGTAGATATTTTCGTATCTCAATTTAGGCAGGGGGGTACCTATAATCATTGTTACCAAAGCTAAAAAAAAGGTTTTTTTTTTTAAAATTTGTTGTCTAATATATTTGTTGACCATTTGGGTGGATATAGACCATTTCATTGAAGAAAAAAGAAGGGAATTTTACGGTTGTTTCCAATTATAAAAATGACATTCTTTTTAGAACAGATTAAAAAAAAATATGTCGTATAAATCAAGACAGAACAAGTAATATTTTTTCATAATAGTAATGATTATACCTGGAATTATGCCACTTAGATGAACTATTAGAGTGAGGATGAAATTGGAAAAAAAGAAAATACAATGGAAGAGAGAGTAGGCTGAATATTTCAGACCCGATACACAAAGCATCCTGTTTACGTAGGGTTTGACAAAGGGCCGCACCCCAAGGATTATACAATGTAAGTAGTGGTATAGTCTAAGATTTTTAATAAAAGTGTCAAAATATATATAAATAACCACACGTGAGTATGGATTCGACTATGTAAACTATACAGACACATACATAAAAATTATATTAAACTCGTGAACTATAAATCACACGTATAGAATCATCATCGATACCTTATGATTCGAGTAGGAGGAACAACGTGAATAGAAGACTGGCAATTACAATCTGTTCTTAGGGTATGTGACCACATGAATGACAAAACAGAAACCATTAAGAAGAGTCATTGTCACACAATTTTCTTCATCTGCGTAGTACTCGAATTTCATTCATAGGGTTTTCAAGTTTGTAAGCTCTGCAAAGGAAATATGGCGTTTTCGAGCTCGTTCGTTTTGTAATAAGCGGAGGCTCCATGTAATACCGTTGATTTGTGATTGACAACGGTTCATATCCATCATCCTTTGTAAAACGTAAAGGACTGTACTTAGAGTGCGTTCATCCTTGAATTACACCCTGAAATAGGATTTATAAGTTCTTTAGCTATAAAAAGTGTCTATCGCTAAATTCTTGGTTTTTTTTAGCTCGTAGGGAGGCTGGTTAGATGAGTACAAAGATTATAGTAGATACGTAGCAACTACTAATCAACAGTAATACTACAATTTTATTATCGGATATGGTTTTTATATAAAATGTGTTAAATGTTATGGTTGATAGTAATCTGCTATTTTTGGTCATTTTTTATTTTTTTTTTTGTAGATTCTTGAAGAAATGGTCAATGATCTATTTAATATTAAATGACCTAGGTCTAAAACTAGAACAAAAAAATGACCATGATTTGCGACATTTAATTCTGAATTGCCGAGCTAAAAATAATTATTTTTAGCGGCAATGTCCCTCTTTATATATGTCTCTAAAGCCTGTAGCGATATTGTTAATAAATGGCACTCAACGAATTGCCTGGTGGGTAAAAAATTAGCACTTTTATTATAATGTAAATATTTAAAACAGCGCAGTTGTGTTGAAAAGTTTGAAAAATAATTTAATAAACATAGTTAGAATAAGAGAAACATGCCTTATTAGAAAAGGATGTTGGTATTTTTGGCAATTAATTATTAGAGGATCTGTGCCATTAGTTGGAAAAAATGATTTTCCACCGTGTGAAATGCTTCATTGAGTACAAAGTTCAAAAAGTAAGTAATCTCGGGTCTCAATTAATGGGAGATAATTTTAATTTTAATGTTATTTTAAAATTACATTGATCAAATAATAAATTTTTAAATCTTTTGTGAACCTTTTTAACAAATAATTGAGATCCAACAAAAAGATTAAAAATATTAATAGGTATCAAATATCACGTAATGCTCCAAATAAAAAAAATATGTCATTTGTTAGACTGCTTGGAATCGGAACAAAGGGTTACGTTGAGAAATAGGAAGAGGAATGATACTTGTTAGGAGCAGCCAAGTTTGTGGGACGTTGGATTAATATATTAACGTGGAGGCCTATAAATATATTATCCTATATGGATGTATTAGTCCCTCCATCTTAAATTATGTGCTATTTTTTGGATTTTGAAATGTATTTAAATTTATATTGATCGTAAAATTTTTATATATCATAAAAATATTTTGAATTGTTAATTATTGTAACTTATAGTATTTTTAAAGTAGTTTATAAATATATAAATTTTATTTCAAAATTTTTGATGATTTCAAGAGCAAATTTAATAAACTTAAACTGTTATTTTCGAGAAACACAGAAAAGTCCATAAGTTTTTGAAGATAGTAATTATATACTATTATATATTTATTTCATCATATTTCAACTGTTAACAAAAATAAGGTACTTGTGATAGTACTAGGTAGGAGTTGCCCGTGCGGGTCCAATATTTATGTATTATATTTGTTTTTTCAGAAATGTCAAATAAAAAGGTCAAGATGAAACTGAATTTCATAAAAACTAATTAAATGTGTTAATAAGATATAATCCTAATAATTATGTTATATCTTGTATTTATGAATTGCCACATACAAATAGAGATACGATACAATTTAAGTATAAAATTTTAAATTTCTCTCAACCCAAAAGAAATTAAATAAAGTAACAACAAATAGCTTCAGTAGGTGTGATAAACAATGAAATTCTGGCTTTGCCAAAATGGAATTTTCATCTGCTGACGGAAAGTCCCTTCTGTCTCTCTTCTATTCGGGTAACTACACATACTTCTTCTTTATATGACTCTCCACTCCTCTAGGTAATTGGTCAAGCCTTCTCTATTGTTTCATTTTGAGTTGAATTGAGGAATCAGTTTCACCGAATTGGAAAAGGATGCACTGTACTATATCTGGATAATAAGGGATAGAGTTTAGCATACAACATATGCAAATCAAATACAAACCACCGACATTAAGAAAATGTAATAGTACAAATATGAAAACAATATTTTGTGTCTCATGAACCTATAAAGGAGAGATATTGTTAATTTAATAAAGAGAATAGAGAAGGACACAAGAGTTCTACAGGGGGGCACGTGTGATATCGCATGTTTTACCGTAACTATCTATTTGGGGCCCTCACTTTCTATGTCTTTGCCTTTTCTTCTGGATATTAACTTTTTTTCTGCAAATTGATATGTAAGCTAAAAGAATTCACATAGTGAATTCCCAGTTATAAATCACCAACAGCCCAGGTAACATTTGTAAGCAGCCCATCTTGTATATCTCTTACATTGTCCTTTTCCATAGTAGATACTTGCTAAGATTCCAGACATTCCAAAATGTCGTGTGGTCAATATCGAAGAAGAACCTTAATTGTTTACCAACTCATCTTACTTAGAAGTCCATTCAGGTGTAAATTAATGTAGTAAAATATGAAGTATTTTTCTATAGAAGAGGGGAAGAGGAAGGTGTCAAACGCATTTACATGATCAATGCGGATGCATAGGCTCATATTTTACAAAACATAGAGAAAATGAACCAGTGGTCTAAAAATCAAATACTAAAGTAGTATAGTGAAGAGTTGCTTATAAACGTAGAGATTATAGGGTATAATTCTAACCTTTTCTTGAAATAAAACAACAACCGCCAACAATAATATTCTCCTGAATTCTAGATGTTGACTGGATCGAACTCATAGAACTTGTGCTCAAATGAAGGTGTTACTTGTTATTTCTTGCTTTTTGATGCGCTTTCAGTCATGTCGCTTTTTATATTTAGCAACTCTTATACCCATCATTCTACATGACATATTTCATATAATAATATTCATAGGACATGTTGATATACTATACACATCTTTAGTGTATGATCATAAGATTTAAAAATTCGCGTAAAGTCAAAACTAAGACAAATAAGTTATAATGGAGGCAACATATTTAAAAAAAATTAAAAGAGGTGAGTAAAGAGAAAGTATTACCGATGCAGACACTATAAGACTCATCTACAAGAGTAGGAGGTTGAACTCGTGTTGTCTGCAGAATCATAACAACCCACTGCAATCCAAGGCAAAACAATAGTCGTTAAGACTATTGTTTCAAATTTTGACATATTTCTCTATAAGATTAGAATTACTTTCACATCTTTATCCAAACGATTAGGATTATCTAAAATGTGTAGCTTTAGAGAGTCATTTAACAATAAAACACGAATAGAAATGACATTTTATACTCATTTTTATTTAATAGTCAAAATATCCCCCGTTAATTAGTTATTGCTAATGCTGCAATATATCTTGGCTTGGTAAGTTTTTTTGATACCTGATTGTACTTAGTACAAATTCCTAATGAGATTTCATTGTCATCTGCACATAAAGTAACTTAAATGTACATTATCAAACAAGGTGGAAAAATCATATTGCTCCAAGAAAACAAAGGTTCTATATAATTTTTGTAATAACTAATGATTAATGCCCTTTCTCGTACCATTAAGGACCTTGATTGTTACACAAGAGATCTCATGAAAGTAAATCAAATTTTCCTCAGATCCAGGTTATATGAGAAGTTTAATTTCGTCCAATTCCTTAATGAACAAATACAAATAAAGTCCACAGAAACATTTGCTTTCAGTATAACGTGAACTCTCACTCCAGCAGAAGTTTCTAAGTAGCTTTCTCTAGCATTTGGTACTTTATGTTGCGTGTTTGATATTATATTATTTCAAGCATACATTTCTATACATTTCTGAGGAAAGTAGCAAGGGAGAGAAGCCTTGAAATACACAATGCTGCATAGTG
Source organism: Solanum habrochaites (assembly GCA_027704765.1). Taxonomy (NCBI): domain Eukaryota; kingdom Viridiplantae; phylum Streptophyta; class Magnoliopsida; order Solanales; family Solanaceae; genus Solanum; species Solanum habrochaites. The sequence continues at coordinate 65,247,221 of JAKWJA010002495.1, forward strand.
CAGTTCAAGATCAATCGATTGACGTCCTAATACTTTAAGAAAGAAAGAGATGAAACTTTTTGCTTGTTAATAACAAAATAAATAAGGAAAACATGGATACTATAAAGCTTTTGAAGGGAAAGTAGACTCCATTACATTTTCACGCATTGGTGAGTCCAAAACTCTAAACAGAAAATATACATGTATTCAACTATTTATATATTCACCACTCTTAACACTAGATAGAGTGTGTTCAAAGATTATGACTGGGGATTTGTGAAACTCACAATCTTCCCTTGTGTTTGAGTACAAGAAGAGCAAAGATGGTAAAGTGTATGTGTTGACACATTTTGAATCCCCACTTGGTAACATAATTATCGATACTTCGTGAGTTTTTCAAATTACTTACGTTAAGTTAGTTTTTACAAATCTTTGCGATATATATATATATATATATATATATCCTACGTTCGATAGTATAATATATTAACTTACTTGTGTATATAGTTTGTATAATTATATATATATCTATACATCTACATATATGTATTGTATAATGTATATCCTAAGTTTATTCCAACACCCATCCCATTCCATTAAATACCTAGCCACTCCACCCCATCCCATCCTCCTCAACCCAAACATATTTAACACAACCACTAAATTAAACCCAACCCATTTCCAGCCCCAACGCCTAAGCCCCCAACCTTCCCTTCTAATTCCCCTCCGACCCAGCCCGACTACCCGCCACCACCCACCCGCCGCATACCCCCCTTTCCCCTTTGCTTCTTTGCTTCCCCTCACTCACGCTATTCCCAGGAAGAAACAGAACCCAGAGAAACAGAAAAAAAAATGCAGAAGAAGCAGATGCCAAAAACGGAAATCTCCCATCCCTCACGCGACCCCCTCCCCACGCTCTCTCCTTCCTCTCTCTCCATCTCCCTCCCCGAAGTCGCCTCTCTGCCTCGCTCTGCTGGCGCAGTGCTTTTCAGCAGTGGCAGACTCGCGTGCTCGTCCTTGAGGCGACGAGAATGATACAATTAGCGTCTAGGACAGAGTTGATCGAGATGCGTCCATTCCCCCCCTTCCCCTTTCGGAATGGGGTTTAATTTCGGTAAAAGGTGTTGCTTCCATTAATGGAAGAGATTTTCAAATTTTGAAATGAATGGTCCGTCTTCGATCCCCGCCCAAAATTCGAAACCCTAAATCGTCTCCCTATATAAACCCCCATCCTAGACTGAAGAGGGGGTTAGCAATTCTGGGTTTGAGAAAATTTTCAAAGGGTTGGACATTCTTGAGTTTAAAAAAGAGTTTTTTAGAAAGAGAGAATTGGGAAATCGTTGGCTGGAGATTTTTTTTTATTTGTCATCTAAACTGAAAAGGTTACAGAGGTTTCGGGATTTTGGGTCGAGAATCTTGAGGTTAAAACTCCTCTCGCCTCACTGTTGGTTTCCCTCCGAGCAAGGGAACTATAAATCGAGATAACCTTCTGTGCGCCTCCAGTTTTGTGTCGCTACGGTGGTTCTTCGAAACGTCGTAGCCGGTGTCCGTGTTCTCGTTTGGAGGTGGAAGTCGTCACTGTCACTGCTCGCTCGCCCGTCCCAAGTTCGTTGCTCCCCAAAAGGTAATATCCGATTTATTTTAACGTAACTCACCGTTAATATTCCTTCTCTTGCTTTTCTCGTATGTGAATCAGCTTATATGTGAATGTTTGAAGTGTTTTGATGTGTTGTTGATCCTGTTTTGGTGATAAGCCTCTGTTTCCGGCACGTTTTAGAATCTTTGCTTTAGGTTTTTCCAACATGGGTACTAGTGAGGCATGATTATGGATTTTTTTCTATCCCTACTCTGTTTTCGCCTAGCTGTTGATATTTGCGATCATCACATATTCGTTCTTTCAGCCTCAAGTCGATGAAGCGAACTAAGAATGTCAACCTTCTGAGCTAATTGACTGAGTTCGCCACTGTTTTGTGAGTTCCATATGCATATATTTTGTTCACTTTGATATTTTGGGATAGGCCGGCCTATGAGTCCTGTCGATATAGTTGCCCTCAGGGTATGCATCTCTTATGTTGTGAAGTTTGGTCTTCTGATGATTGGGATTTTGTTCGCCTGTATCTATCAAACCTTTGTTCAAATAGGCCTTTTTGTTATATGTTTTTCTTGTGATTTCTTTGAACTTGTCCATAGGAAAGCATGTTTGTTCTTATTCTATAGAATTTCCATTTTCTCGTTTTAAACCTCTTCTATATTACAAAGATTGGTAATGTTTGCTGAAATTCGTTTAGAGTCCTGTTTAGGCCCTGGTTTGTGTCTTCTGTTATGTCTACTATCAGTCTTATGATCTTTTGGGTAGTCTGAATTCATTTATTTTACATTATTTTCATTTTCTTATGAGGTTGTGGCTTTAGTGTTGGTTAATATTCAAATGGCAGTTGAGATGCACTTGTTTTTCTTATATGTGTCGTTATTCATTTCACTATGTTTTTCACGAAATCTTGTCACAATTGGGTCTAAACTTTTCTCTTCACTGTTTGCATAATATCGATGTCATTTTTATGCCATAGAGGTTCAATTAGCATGATTTACGATGTGCATTTGTCTTGCCTAAATGTTAATAAAGTGTTTTGTACTTCTTATCGTCCTTTGTTGAGTGTTTATTGGTAATGTTTTTACTTTCTTATGCTATTTATAAGCACCCTAGTTGGTGTTGGTCTGTTCATATTTTTCCTATACGCCAAGTAGTCCACCATCCTATTCGACTAATTCTTTTTTTTTCTTTTCTTCTTCTTTATTTCATGTTGCACGCAATCCGTGTGGGGTGTCTCCATAACATGCCACACCTCCCCTCTTTGCAATTGCGGAGAGTCTTTAAGACTCAGCATTTCTTTCAAATCGGTCAAGGCCAATGCGCGGATTCCAATTTCTGGGAGATCGAAGAAATTCGAAGAGGGCTGTCTAGAAGACTTTTCCCTTATTTTATTCTGTGTTTTGTCTTGTAATGGGCATAAGCCCTTATCGCTCTCTTTTTTCGCATTTTATTTAGACTAGGACAGGTACAAAATGGGTCAAAAACCCCAAAAGTAGATGGGTCCAAAACTCGGTCAAGGCGAACAGAACCCGAGATTGGACCCAAATCTCTCTCTCTCTCTCTCTCTCTTTGCTATTGTTTATATTTCTGCTTTGAATGCCTTTTAGTCTAGGATTGGAAACTCCAAACCCCGTCGACGCCCTTTTTATTTTATCAAACTTGAGGATTTAAAATCAAACTTAGAAACAATAAATATTTTAAAAAACTTGTAATACTTGTCTAGATAAAAGTTTAAGTTAAGCTTCGTAAAGATTCACAATTGCAAGATAAGAATTTCAAACTTGATAAATCGACTAAGTAGATCTTTAATAAAGTTATGTTTAAACAAAAATTCGCAAAGTTAAAATAAATAGTCAAATAAGTTAATCGTTGGAAAACCGTAGTTAGCGGAGTGTCTTAGGTGCCTTAAACACCTTCCTAAGACACTAATATGAATCCCGAACCCCCTAAAAAAATTTCCAAAATAATTTTTTTCTGTTTAAGTTATTTTGGGAATAAGTTTTTCTTGATTTTTCTTTAAAAATTAAGTGGCGACTCCTAAAAGTCGAAAATCCTTTAAAATAAAACAAACTCTTTTCGAAAAATCATCATTTTTGATAAAACTAGAAATGGCGACTCTGCTGGGGGACGGAGGATTCTACCCTAAGTACTAACTCTATTTGACTAAACGTGTAATTAATTGTTTAAATTGCTTAGATACTTAGTTTTGAAAAAATTCATTTTTTCTCATGGCATAAATTCTCCAACGGCAACTAGTTGCCTTAGGAAACGTAATTTAACGCGGGCTTAACCGCGACTTCTCTCCGAATACCCCAAGAATTATTTGGGAGTATCGAATACATAGTCGGAATGTGGTCATCCCGACGTTTTTCGGATAGCTCCATCCGATGTTCGTCCGACTCGGGTAACGTCTAATTTGAAACAATTCTAAGAAAGCCTACGTAGAGCAAAACCAAAACAAAATTAGGCATCAGCCTAGGAAGACTTAATTACCCACGGGCGTATAATCCATTTTAGTAGAAAAACCGCCAAAATCGGTCTAAGGTCTTCGACCGCTGCACGACGCATCATATTGTTTGACATTCGGTTATATGTATTTAAATGCTTAGGTTTCATGTTTGCTTAAGAATGAGGATATTAAACCTCACTCCTAGCCAGAAATTCCAAAATATCAGAAGCCACTATGACAAATGTCCGACGACGCAAAATTCCGATTCGCAAGTTTTCTCACCCCAAAAAAAAAAAAAACCATCTCCCATACCTCCACCCTATCATCTCTGACCCTAACTCACGTAGGCATCCTTTCCCCCCCCTGTCAACCAAAATTTTCATTCTCCTCTGTGTTTCGGATATCCAAGATAATATCAACGAACGTCGAGAAGCATCTGCAAGAAGACCATCGCTCCGTATTCAGCTTTTCCCAAGATGGAGGACGTCAAAACAAACAAATTTCTGTTTGTCCAAAATATATTTCCGTCCTCATTCTTGCGGGTTAAGATATCTATCCTCAAACAAAGCGGCTTGTATGTTTCATCTGTTTTGTATACGGTATTAGCATTTTGGTACCTGGATTGCACTAACAAAGTTGCCCTTTGAGTTGTTTCACCTCTCGTACCTTGTACTATGATCTGTGTCCGATAAGCTGGCAGATCACCCCTACTCACCAATCAAAAGGTCTTCCGCAGTTCCTTCCTCCCCGGACCACCACAAATAACAGACATAGGAGGACAACAATGAACAAGTCAGTCTACAGACACGGATCGTGGTGGCTCAACCCACCCGTGGCAGATCAGAATAAGCCTTATTGCGAGCTTATGCAAAAAGCAAAGACTGATTGAGGGTTGAGATGCAAACGGAGGAAGGACACTCCTCCGCAGGATTCGGAACACCGCCAACTTTCTCGCCGCAAGACCTCCTACATACTTCCCCTCGTCCAACTCGGATCCTACTCAGCACCGTCCGTCTACAACCGGTCCGTGCACCACCCTTCCGGGATCGATTGACCAGCACCAAATCCCCAATACGCCGTCAGTATCCTTCAAAACGCCCTCACCACTCCCAAACAATACTCCACAAATACCACCGACACCCCCAAAACACTCAAAACCAAACACAAGCCCCACTACCAACCCCCCATACCCCACATCAAACCCAAATCCCACCCCGCCTTCAATTCCCAAACACCGCATCTCCCCACTTAAACCAAAATACCCATCCCAAATTATCCGCAAAACTATCAAACCGCACAGAACCGTCCAAAGCCCTGTCCATATCTCCACCCCTTCCTAAAAGGAACCACATTCTAGTGCCCCTGTCCCGGTCGAGCATGAGGTGCACTGGCTCCGAGTTGGAACCATTATGAGGAGCAAGAAAGAGATGGAGGGCGAGGGAAGAGCGAAGTAACATAAAGGAGGAAAATCAAGAGGGCAATGAGAGAATGCAAAGTACTCTCCATGACTTCGCCGTCTAAGCTACTAGAACTATGCATCCACCCGACTTGAACCTACCTGAAGGGTTCAAGCTCCCCCGAATTTGATACCTTCGGAGGGGTGGTCAACCCCATTGCACCCTAAGGGGCTATTGTTACCAACTCGTGGGAGTTGGCAAAGATGAAAGCGTTGCTGATGAGGTTGTTCAGCCGAAGCCTGTGCGGTGAGGCTTTGGAGTGGTTCACATCCCACGAGATCGATATGGCCAGTTGGAGCGCGCTGGCTACGGAAGTTCATCGACAGATTCGCTTACAACGTCGAAATGTCCCTGATCGTAACTTACCTTGGAGAAATGAAACAGAAGCCCACAGAAAGCTATCGCGAATTCGCGTACAGATGGAGGAAGGACGGCATTGAGGGTGAGGCCCCATGACAGAGAAGAGATTGTGGAGGTATGCATACGGTGTCAGGGCCCGAGTATTACGATAGAGTCATCTTACTATCGGTGCCAATTTCGCCGAGATAGTCAAGTTAGGTGAGACTATCGAGATGGCCCTGAAGTCGGAAAATACCGATTTTCTGCATTGCCTGGATCTTCCGGAGCTGGTAAGGAATGAAAGAAGGAGGTTAACGCTATACTCACACGTGGGTCGAAGAAAATCCCCAGAACCGTACCACTCCCCAAGGCCGCGCCAATCCTCCATCAAGCTCACTCATCAAGCCCTACCATCACACTCAATCACTCCGGCCACTACATTGCTGGCCGCCCCATATCCAGATGCCCCATATTGGGTGTCGTATCGAGAACCCACCCCCGATTCCCCAACATTTTTCCTCACATATCCGCACTATAACCCCCAAGCTTACAAGTTCCCATCCACATTACAAATGTCGCTCCTAGCTGCGCTAATTTACAGCAAGTTATCGAGCGCCTTCCCCTTCAATATCAAATCAAACCCCGCATATCAAAGCCACCATCCAATAACCAGCTCCAATGCCAACTAACCCCAGAACCCAAGCTCCACGACCAAACGCCCGAAATTACCACAGTGCCTCCCCTCATTGCCTCCACCTCAACAGAGCGGGTAATGATTCCCTCTCCCCATGTTTGAGAAGAAGCCCTCCAGAAGCTTCTACTGTGTTGGGCCTGAAAGCAGAACAATTTGTCGAAAGATTGTCTGCGCCGGATACATCCCACCCCGTGTGGCCCAAAGCCCGGGATATCAATTCCCAGATTCTCCAAACGACCGGACAGGGGGAGGGTGGGGAAAAATAGGAGTGATGGACGTGGGAGTATGGGGGTAGGACGTGGATCGGCATATGACTAGGGAGGGTGGAATAGAAGATGAGGCATTAGGATAAGAAGGGGTTGAGGATTGTGGGGGATCTTTTTAAGAGTTGAGGACGAAAGGGGCACGGGCATTTGGATAGAACAGCTAAGGGACAATAGGTATGCTGTGTGGGAAAACCGAAAAGTTTGGGAGAGGATGGGATGGGATCGGAGTGCGCCGAGTGACGAGATTGGAGGGACGGATGCAATTAGTGAAGAGAAGCTGGGGGTTTCTTGGTAAGGAGGGTGGCAGGAGGAAAGAGGTGTGAGCCTGGGGAAAGGTTGTGTGGGGATGTTTTGTTGGGGTGTACAAGTGGTGTGTGAGGGGTTGGGACGAGTATATATGAGGAACGGTCCGAGATGGGCTTATCATTCCTACAGTGTTGGACTGATACAGGAAATGTCTCAAGCTCAGCACAATATCCAGGACTTTTGATTGACCAGGAAGTGTCTCCTTCAGCCTGCGCGGCCAAACGTCCCACAATCGGTGGCCAAATCAGTGGGTGAAAACACGCACATGATAGAACAGACCGAAGATGGCGGAGAAGGAATCTGTGTCCCTTTCAAGGAGACCAATCCCATCTCGAGGAAAAGGGACTGAGCCAGCTTGTCATTCGGATGCGGACCCAATTTGGAGATGGTCTGCAAAATTGGACGTGCTACGCCGATCGCTGTAATGTCCCGAACTCTGTGGTAGAAAGGATTTATTTTGTGCATACCAAAATCGGTGGTCGTCCGGAAGAGGCCCGAGGACCCACACATTTCTGGTCATTCTCTAATTGCTTGAATTTTTAATTTCGTCCGTGATGTTAAAAAAGGCGACACAGCCCTGCCCCTGACCCAAGCTCGCATTTTGTTTGATTAATGAAGACTCTCTTATTTTGATTTGTTTGTTTAATGCTTGTATATTGTACTTTCTAATTTTGTCGGCTATATTTTCAGTAACGTAAGTTATAAACTGTCATGTCATTCATTCCTGAGTAAACGATTCCAATGAGGTAATGACGACGGGTTACGCACGACAAGAAAGTGGGGATGGATTTCAACTTCGGTCCTAAGAGCCATCACTTCCAATGGTCACAGATTCATTTTGGTCGTCATTGATTATTTCCCGAGTGGAAGGAAGCTGCCTCTTACAAATCATTAACCAAGAAAGCGTTGGCCGATTTTTGTCCGGCAACCATCTGATCTGCGATTTTGAATGTTCCATAATCCATCATTACTGATAACGGTTGCAAATCTCAACAGTCCATTTGATGAAAGAGATATGTTGACCAATTTAAGATGACCCACCAAAGGTCCACTGATTACCCTCAATGAACGGAGCTGTAATAAGCCGCCAACAAGAATGCAATAATGATTTTGAGGAAAGATGACAAACAGTGAGGTTGCACGAAATGCGGCCATATTCTCTACCTAGGGTTATCTACGACCGTCAGAACATCGACGGGGCTAACTCCATACGCTAGTATATGGAACATAACAGTCATTACTGTTGAAGTCGAGATAAACCGTCATTAAGAATCATCCAAGAAGTTGAGTCAAGCACGCTGATGGGTTCGGCAAACGGATTGATTCAACGTACTTTGGATTGATGAAAAGAGATGGTCGCCGTAGCCATGCCATTTTAAGGACAGAGAATGACTCAGCGCTTTCACAAAGATTACGAGCCCATGAAATTTTTGAAGTTGGTCCGTTGGTTCTTAAGCATATTTGTCCCAATCAAGAAGACAAAGGAAAGTTTTGCACAAACTGCAAGCGCCCCACATGTTCGTACCAGACTAATCTTGGATGTGCTTTAGTCTTGTCCGAGATGGCTGGCACTGTGTGGCCCAATCCTATCAACTCCGATGCTGTCAAGAGATACTATGGGCGTGAAGTTTCGCTTCACATTTCCCTCTACAATTAACTTGTAATCGTTCTGTTTGCTTGTATTTTGTTCATTTGAAATTATTTATCCTCTTGTAACGAACTACTCTGACCTGAATTCTCGAGAACGAGAACGTAGCGGCCTATGTCCGGCTTCCGGTCACCCCATTCATCCCCTTTAATCATTTCTTGTATTTGAACTACGTCAGACCTGAATTCTCAAGAATGAGATACGTAGGCGGCCTTTGTCGGCCTCGATCGGTTGGCTTGTAAATTTTTCCTTTACCTTAAGGGGACCTACGTTTTGACCTGATCCTGCCTCAAACGGGATACGTAGGCGCCACAAGGGCCTCGGTCATATATCTCGTAAGTTCTATTTCTATTCCTGTCCCCCTTCTCAATAGACAAACTGGGACAAGAATTTTTGAGAGGGACCAAAAATTCTCCATAAGGAGCCCTCCTCTTCGCAGTTCAGACAAAATACATTTCATTTGCGACTGGGGACCGAATTTTTGAGATATCTCAAAAATTCCGCGATCTGTTCGGTTACAAAGAGAGATGAGCAAGACAGTAAGCTGGGACAAAAATTTTGAGGATGGCCTCAAAATTTTGTTAGGGTCTTCCTACAGTCGAGTGCCGTCTGGAACTCCATCAGCAAGTGTTGGATCCAACGGAGCTCATAAGCTGACGTTACCATGACTTGGCGGGACTTTTTTTAAGAATACTATTTCCCCCACTTAAAAAATAAAAATTGCTGTTTGTCTCTTAAAAATTTCCCTTTTATATTTCAGTCGTTTTGGCATAATATATTTTCTTATCTATAAGAGTCGTGAATCGGGAAATCAACCGGAGATATTCAAGACACAGGAGCAAACGACCGTAGTCGACACATATCATATGCTTAAAACGGACAATTTTTTCTGTGGACATGCAGGTTTACTAGTTTGCTTCGAAAGTCGGCCTAATTATCCCAACGGGGATTCATACAGAGATCCTCTTAAGAGGAGAAAACTATCCTCCACAATCAGTTGATCTTACGAAAAAGCAGGAGCAATTCATATATTTTTTTGTGGTGAAGATGCTTGTGAATTGTTTTGTTTATTTCAAACCATTTCTCACAATGGGAAATTTACAAGTATTCCAGCCAGATTCAAGGTGAATTCACCATGAATCGCAGCGAAGATTTCATTCACTATTATTATAGAAGGCGCTATTTTTGGCATTGCATTAATCAAAGCAAGCTGATTTTATCGATCAAGCACAATTCATTCCCTCAGAAGAGACAGTTACGCAATTATTATTCATCAGTATTGATCACGTCGTATATATTATTTGGAGATCTCTTGGTGCGTTACTATCCAACGGGGGCGTATAAATATTCAGGCATTCGCGGAATTTATACATACTGAAGCATCATGCATCGCGATCAATGCATAGCGAATCATGCATCGCGGAATCATGCATAGGCGGAATCATGCATCGCTGAATCATGCATCGCAGAAGTCATATACTGCTGAAGAACATGCATCGCGGACATCATGCATCGCGAGTCTTAATTATGCACGACGATGCGAAATTTCATTCCTCGTCATAATTTTATGCAATTCGCGGAGGAACTTTATGCTTCGCTGACAATTATTTACGACGAGAATATTTCATGTCCTTCGTCAAAATTTATACATCAGATAAATTTTATGCCTCGCGGAATTCATGCAAGCGAAAATCATGCAATCGCGGAATCATGCATCGCGACGTCATGTAATTCCGACGAGAGATTTCTTCCCCGTCAAAATTGATGGCATCGCGAGAGAGACTTTATGCCTCGCTGAAATTATGTACGACAGAAGATTTCATGCCTCGTCAAAATTTATACATCTCGAGAAGACTTCATACCTCTCTGGAAATTTCTACATCGCTAGACATAATATACCCTCGCGGAATTTATCATCACGACGAAGGACCCCATGGCCTCGTTGAAAATCATGACAATTCGCGGAAATCCATCATCTCTAAATCATGCATTTCGAGTTCAAAATTATGCACAGAGAAGGATTCATGCCTCGTCCCAAATTTATACATCGCGAGAAATTTATACCTACCGTCGTTGAATTTGTGCTCACGAGGAGATCCTGCCTCGTTGAAAATCATGCATCGCGGAAATCATTCATCTCGAAATCATGCTTGCGAGTCATTAATATGCACGACGAGAAGATTTTATGCCTCGTCAAAATTTATACATTGCGAGAGGATTTTTATACCTCGCAGGAAATTTAACGTATCGCGGGAAGATATTCATGCCCCGCAAGAGTACTACAGTGGATAAGACAGAGCACTACTTATCATTGGCCTCGCCTGCATTTGCTATTTCTTATAAAAGTAAACATCAGGAAGACATCGAAGATGACAACAAAGAGACATCAATGTCTCATCAACATTTATTTATCTATTTCAACATCAAATATAGAATAGATTGAAGATTATTCTGCAAACGCAAGGCATCAGCGTTTATTTGCTGGACTTCAGACGCGATCGAGGTCACGTTGAATATGGAGGAGAACAATGAATGTGTCGACACGTAAAAAGACACTGTCTCCCATCCTAATTGCATTTTTACGCTGACGATTTTTATCTCAACTTTGTCGATAGCATCCAAAAGGATGAATTCTCCAAAAACCACAGTGCGGACGACATCAAAAAATGGATGGCGGCACACGTGAACTTTTTCTTAGCAGCACTGGGACACCTCCAAAGAGAATGTCAAACTCTTGGACGGCTAGCAGAGACGACTTCACCACGATCGAACCACCCGCCTCGAGTCAAGTCGGTCTTTCTTTAGTTCGGTCAGTTTCTGGTCTCGCATCCGAATTTTCGATTTATCGGAAGGCAATTTTCTAATCTGAGTGACAATCGCCAAGAGCTTTGGAAATAGTTCCGTTGTTGAGTTCTTACCTATGGATGTGAAGAGCTCCACATTCAAGGCTAAGAGGTTAAATCCTCCTTTTTCATACTCGTCATGTGTCACTCTCCAAAACCAAAGGTTATCTAGCAGAATAGATTTCCCTTTTCATGCGATTGGTCGAACTACACACAGCCTGATTCCGAAGGTTTAAGGATTGTAGCAGATTCAATGTTGAGAAACTCGCTGTACTCCAATCATTCGGCTCTCCGAATTGCTATTCCTCGATTGCAGATTTCTGATAAACTCTTCATAATTCGTGTATCGAGGTGTCTTTGATTCGTCCAAAATCATGCGGTAAAATCAAGTTATCGAACTACAAGTGGCCTAAATTCTCACATAGCCTGAGATATGTAGAAACCCGTTTGCTGGTTCGGTCCGTATCCTCAAGAAAGCCCTTTCTCAAATCCTTCTTTAGAAATTAAAATGGGGTTTGTCAAAATTGTTCGGTCAATTCATTTTCCTTTCATTTTTCTCGAGTTGTCTTCATCAACCCAAGTAAACGAGGGACAGTTGTTGACATCAATTTTTGACCCACGTTTGGTAATTAATTATCGAACTTCGTGAGTTTTTTCAATTACTTAAGTTAATTAGTTTTACAAATCTTTGCGAAAATATAGGAATATATATATATATATATATATATCCTAATACGTTATCATAGTATATATATTCCGATAAGTGTGTTATAGTTTGTATAATATAATATATATATATATATTATATATACCTATATATATAGATATATATATATATATATGATATGTATATATGTTATATCCTAATTTATTCCAACACCCATCCCATTCCATTAAATTACCTAGGCCCACTCCACCCCATCCTCCTCAACCCATCATATGTAACCACCCACTAAATTAAACACAAACCCAATTTCCAGCCCAACCCTAAGCAACCTTCCTCTAATTATTTACCCTCCCGCCCACCCACGACCGCACCCGACCCGACCCAGACCCCTTTCCCCCCTTTCTTCTTCCTCCCCCTCCACTCGAAGGCGCGATCCCAGGAAGAAACAGAACCCATAAAACAGAAAACAAAATGCAGAGAGCAGATGCCAAAACGGATCTCCATCCCTCACGCAGACCCCCCCCACTCTCTCGCTCTCCTTCCTCTCTCTCCATCTCCCTCCCCGAATTTCGCTCTCAAATGCCTCGCTCTGCTGGCGCCAAGTGCTTTTCAGTAGTGGCAGACATCGCGTGCTCTTTCCTTGAGTCGACGAGATGAAACACTTGCGTCTATGAGACATAGGTGGATCGAGAGCGTCCATGTCCCGCCCCTTCCGTTTCCGAATGGGGTTGAATTCGGGAAAAGTTGCTTCCTTATGAAAGAAATTTCAAATTTGAAATGATGGTCCGGCTTCGAATCCCGCCCAAAATTCGAAACCCAATCGTCCCCTATATAAACCCCCATCCTAGCCTGAATATGGGGTTAGCAATTCTGGGTTTTGAGGAACATTTTTCAAAATGGTTGGACATTCTTGAGTTTAAAAGAGTTTTTAGAAAGAGAGAATTGGGAAATCGTTGGTCTGGAGATTTTTTTTTTTTATTGTCATCTAAACTAAAAAGGTTACAGAGGTTTCGGATTTTGGTCGCGAAAAATCTGAGGTTAAATACCTCTCGCCTCACTGTTGGTTTCCCGAAGAACAGAGTGAACTGATAATCGAGAAAACCTTCTGTTCGCCTCAGTGTGTCGACTACGGTGTTCTTTCAAACGAAAACGTCGTCGCCGGTGGTCCGTTTCTCGTTTCGAGGTGGAAGTTCTGTCACTTCACTTCTCGCCTCGCCCGTCCCAAGTTCGTTTCCCCCAAAGTATATCCGATTTATTAACGAACTCACCGTTAAATATTCCTTTTTTCTCTTTCTCCTTTGCTTTCTCGATGTGATCAGCTTATATGTGAATGTTTTGAAGTGTTTTGAATGTGTTTGTTGATCCTGTTTTGGTGATAACCTCTGTTCCTTCCTTTCCCGGCAAGTTTAGATGCTTTTGCTTTATGTTTTTCAAACAATGGGTACTATGTGAGGAATGATTATGGATTTTTATATCCCTACTCTGTTTCGGCCTAGCTGTTTGATATTCGACATCACATTATTCGTTCTTTCGCCTCAAGTCGAATGAACGAACTAAGAGTGTCAATTTCTTGAAGCTAAGTGATCTGAGTTTGCCCTGTTTTGTGAGTTTCCCATATTGCATATATTATTGTTCACTTTGATATTTTGGGATCGGCCGTCTATGAGTTCCGCTCGATATATAGTTGCAAAGTCACTCATGTATGAGCTCTTAATGTTGTAAGTTGGTTCTTTCTATATTGGGATTTTCGCCTGTTCTCTATCAACCTTTCCAAATAGGCCTTTTGTTAGTATGTTTTTTCTTGTGATTCGTTGAACTTGTCGATATGAAGCATGTTTGTTCTTATTATATATCACTTTTCTGTTGTAACCTCTTCTATTGACAAATAGTTGTATGTTGCTTGAAATTTCGTTTAGAGGCATGTTAGGCCCCTGTTTTTCTGTTATGTCTACTATCAGTCTTATGATCTTTGGGTAGTCTGAATTATTTATTTTCATTATATTTCATTTTCTTATTAGAGGTTGTGGCTTTAGTGTTGGTTAATACTTCAAATGGTCAGTGAGATGCACTTTTTTTCTTATATGTTGTTCGTTATTCTTTCACTATGTTTTTCACGAATCTTGTCACAAATTTTGTCCTAACTTTTTCTCTTCACTGTTTGCATAATATCGATGTCATTTTTATGCCATAGAGGTTCAATTAGCATGATTTACGATGTGCATTTGTCTTGCCTAAATGTTAATAAAGTGTTGTGATTTCTTATTCGCCTTTGTTGAGTGTTTATGCGTAAATGTTTTATTTCTTATGCTTTTATGAAGCACCCTAGTTGGTGTTGTTCTGTTTCATATTTCCTATACGCCAAGTAGTCATCCTATTCGACTAATTCATTTTTTTTTCTTTTCTTCTTCTTATTTCATTGTGGCACGCAAATCCGTGTGGGTTCTCCATGAACATCCCCTCTTTGCATTGCGAGAGAGTCGTTAAGACTCAGCATTTCCTTTCATCGAGTCAAGGCCAATGCGCGGATTCCAATTTCTGGGAGATCGAAGAAATTCGAAGAGGGCTGTCTAGAAGACTTTTCCCTTATTTTATTCTGTGTTTTGTCTTGTAATGGGCATAAGCCCTTATCGCTCTCTTTTTTCGCATTTTAATTTAGACGAAGGAACATGGTAGCAAACAAATGGTCAAAAACCCCAAAAGTAGATGGTGTCCCAAAACTAACTCGGTCGGCGAACGAAACCCGATATTGTACCCAAATCGCTCTCTCTCTCTCTCTCTGCTTGCTATTGTTTTTATTTTTTGCTTTGACTGCCTTTTAAGGTCCTAGGATTGGAAACTCCAACCCCGTCGACGCCCTTTTTATTTTATCAAACTTGAGGATTTAAAATCAAACTTAGAAACAATAAAATTTTTAAAACTTGTAATACTTTGGCCCTAGATAAAAGTTTAAGTTAAGCTTTCGTACAGATTCACAATTGCAAGATAAGAATTCAAACTGAAAATCGACTAAGTAATCTTTAATAGTTATGTTTCAAAACTTCGCAAAGTTAAATATATCAAATAAGTTATCGTAGAAACACCGTATTTAGCGGAGTGTCTTCGGTGCCTTAACACCTTCCCTAATACACTAATATGAATCCCGACCCCCTAAACAAATTTCCAAAATAATTTTTTTTTTCGTTTAAGTTATTGGAATTAAGTTTTTCTTGATTTTCTCTTTAAAAATGAGTGGCGACTCTAAAAGTCGAAACTCCCTTTAAAATAAAACAACTCTTTTCGAAAAATCATCATTTTTTTCGATAAAACAGTAATGATTCTTTTACAATCTCAAAAGACTATAAGGATGTTTTAGCTTATGTCCATGATGGTTATGAACCAACTACTTTGACAAATTAAACTCAAGATTTTTTTTCAAATCCTTTATACCTTGTGTTCAAATTACAGAGTAAATATCAGATATAATTTGTGGAAGCGGATTATTTAAGAATACCTCAACTGTATTTCCTATACAAGTTGGCATTATATCGGTGCATCAAAAGAAACATAAAGGATTGGAAGCTTTCCCATTTCTTTGAGCTCACATTTGTCATTAACATATATATTTGCATTTCACAATATCATATTCAAGTAAAATAAATATGATACAGAGCTTTAGGATACGATTTAGGCTCATAATTCTAGTGCCAACACCTAGATTATTAACTGGGATTTATTTAGAAGATTTTACCGTCTATGCAACTTGAAACATTAGAATATAACCAATAGTTTCACTAAAATCTAATTTGTTAATCTCGAATGAACAGAAACTTAGTTTACAACCATGGATCATGTTCTTGATCTTACACTTCTACTCAACAGAGTAAGCATCACATCATTATCTATTCAGAATTTCTAAAGCAAAGAGTGATAACAAGTAGTATGGTAATCCAAGATCCTTTTCAACAAATGATATATCCTGATGGTATGATCCCCACATAATCTTCTCCAACAACTAGGTTACTTTTAGTGAGGCTTGATTATTCATCCTTGGTACAGTATGAAAATGAGAGGATTATATTACTCAATAGTTCTTCCTTCATCTTTGGTTTATCAGAGTCATACTCAATCTCCTTCTCAATCAACTGTAACCCTTTCGTGTCTGCGCCTATTTCTCCTAGCTTTTCTCTTATTCCAAAACCATTCACTTTCATATGATCATATTGTGTCTGTAGGTTCATTTTTCATTTTTTCAATTATAATTTTACAGTTCTCACTATGTACTTACATTTAAGGATGCGACTAAATATATTCTTTCATATTTATCCATTTTTCCTGAGAGTCCCCGTAGTTATAATCCTACATTCTCTCTTTAATTCAACTTTATTGTGCTCTTGCACCAAATGATTGCTAACATAATAATCTTTATGTTGTTTAATTGTTAAAGATTCCTATACAAGTCAACAAGTACTTGTCTAGTGATGGTATGAGAAAAAAGACATTGATTGTGGCGGTTGAAGAACCATATAGAGAAAAAAGACATTGATTGTGCGCCTGTTAACATGTCCAGATTTTGTATAGAACGTTGTTTCTGCTTTTCATATATCTTTTATGTGTTTTGTTAAATGTGCTTCTTCATTATATGCTACTTGTGGAGCAATGGATGATGTCATCTTTTTGTTCGATATTTGCGTAAAAACAACATCACCATTTACTCAAACATTGGCGATAATATAAATTTTAAAGGTTAGAAGACTTATCCTGGATCTACTTGTGAAATTAGGTCTTAGGCCTAACTCACACCCCAAAAGCTACCTCATAGGGAGAAGGATTGTCCAAGCCTTATAAAGAGTTCACCCATCTCATTAATCACTGATGTGAGACTTCTTGTCATTCTTTAACACCCCACCTCACGCCCAATGCGTTAGCTCTGGTGCGTGCGCAATTTTTTTTTTTTTGTTGGGACCCCACTCGGGTGAGACGGGCCTACCTGAATACCATGTAATTGGTCTAGGCTAACGCACACCCGCACAAGCTGAACTCAAAGGAGGAGATTGCCCAAACCTTATAAAGAGTCCACCCATCTCATTAATCTACCGATAGACCAGTAGGGTCAATTCGAGTAAAAATAATTGAAACTTTTAAAACTCCAAGCTAAACCCACAATAGCCTTAATTGAGGAAGATCAAAGAATTCTGATAAGGAAACCCAATTAAAAGAAAAGAAACCCATAAAGTTAAATCCGACTAATACGACCATTTTAATTACTGCATGTGAACAAACACAAAAAAAAATTAAATCTAAATAGTTTTTCCTCCTCGACATCTAAAACTAAACAGGGAAGCATAATCAGCCAAACCAAAATTGAAGACAAACCTATTAAATTATTCAGACTTTCCACTCAACAAGATACTCCACTTATGACAACCTAAATAGAAAAAATAAGCAAACATTCACACATCCATATCAAATTTGGGACTTCGACTTTGATAACATAGAATGAAGATACGTACGAAACTGAGAAGAAAAAATTGATGACACGTACACATAATTGAGAACTGAATAGATAAAAATATCCTTAATAGCAATGAAGCAAATATGTTGAAACAAGCCTCTTCTAAAATATATAAAAGCATATTTAATTCATTTCATCTCATTTAAATCAAGGGTGGCACATGTTATCCCCTTGCCAATGTATTGCTGGTGGTATTAAGAAAATGTGAGTTGTCTAACATTTAATAAAAAAATGTGATTCAAAATTATGTTGATTTAAAGTTAAAATATCATTTAGACATATAACTTAGTGTAAGTTAGTTGTTACTTTTTTTCCTAACAAAGATAAAAGTTCCACAATTTATAAAAAAAAGTTTAGAATTTCTTTAATTTGTGATTAAATGTTATTATAAGCTTTCAAATACATATAATTTTATAAAAGTTTACAAATCAACAATAATAATAAATAGTTATTTCTTTAACCTATATATTCTCTCTTTCATAAAAGTCGACATCTCACCTTTCAGATTTCGCTTGTGAAGTTACACAGCTACGTTATTAGCTAATTATTTTTCTCTAAATACTCATAAATATTTGTTTCCTCCATTTTACGCTACAAGATATACATTATTGCAATATCAAACATTGATAAGGTAATTGCTTAAGAGTTAAATCACTTATTTATTTAGGGAAAAACAAATTCATTTTTTTTTACATATTTCCTGGATTATACTCATGGAAGTTTTGGTTTTAAAAAAATCTAAAGTCAATTACATAAACGACTCAACCTCATTTTGAAACATTGACTAATTACTCCAATAGTACTAATTTGGGGAAAACAGTTTTGTTAATTCACCTTTCCCAAGAGAAATTTAATTCCAAGTGTAATTAAAGATAACTACTTATAACCAATGAAATTGAAATTTGAGTGAGTTAAAAAATAAGGTAACTTTTTGCAAATAGCTATTATCATAAATTTAATTAAGCTCTATAATTATAGTTTGCATATTTACTATATGTAACTACAGTTTAAGCTGCTTTGTTTGTATAATTCACAAATTTGTATAATTCGTGGATATATTTGTATAATTTAGTTATTTTTATATAAATTCGAGATAACTATCTTAAATTTATACAATTACAAACATCAGAAATGTGTACAGTTATACAAATCATATTATATAAATTCTGAACTATACCAAAGCATACAAACTATATTATACAATTCATAAATTATACAAACATGCGAATTCTACAAAACTAAAAAGCCGAGCGGCGTAATTATAGCTAAAAGTAGCTTGTGAATTGTAATTAAAGCACACTACAACTATATTAATTAATTAGCAAATATATGTTTTCTTATACGCATAATTTTTTGAAAATATTTAATTGTATAGCAAGTAACCAACGAAGGTCACATCAACTCATGTATCTGAGATACATAATAAATTTCGCTTACTTCTCTCTCCATTTCGCTCACCGCTCTTCCTATTTTAGTATATCTAACAGCAAATATACATGGATCTTCTTCAATATATGGTGAAAATTCTTAATTAGTGGTAAACTACGTAATATTTTAAAAGTATAGTTAATAAATTAAGTATATCTAATTATGTAGTATCTAAAAATAAGGAATAATTACAGAAATTCCACCTTTTAGTTTACTTATTATCATTATCCCCGGTAAGGTTTACGAATTTCCAAAATTCCTCATTATTCTCTTAAGTCAAAAATGTCATTAATGTATCCAACCCTCCATTAATGTATCTGATCCTCTTTTTAATGAATCAACACATTCGACCCTCTCTTTTTTTTGATCATTAATGTATACACACCCTACATTAATGTATCTGACCCTATTTTAATGTATCGGCGCATGTATCCGATCCTTTTTTTATGTATCAGCACTTTGATTTTTTAGTCATTAATGTATCCGATCCACTTTTTTATGTGTCATCGCTTATATGGTTGTGTCCGTTTTGAGGGATTTCTGTAATTGTATACTTTTAAGGGATAGACTGTAATTTTACATTAAAAGTATATCATTTTTGTAGTTTGCCCAAAAAAATCCGACTTTACTCTCAATAATTTTTGGCCCATTTTTGTTTTGGAGCGTAGAGCCCAATTCTATATACAATTCAGATTTTGATGGATCAATTAAACGGAAACCAAGAGGGCCCATTTACATATTTCATTTAGTAAACTCAAAATTGAAGAAATATGATACAAATAGTATTCCCTATAAGAGTAAAGGAAAACTTCTATCTCTTACGCAACTTTCCTATCATTTCTTTTTAAAAAAACATTATAGTTTGAGATAATTATCTATTGTCTTATATTAATAATTATTAACAGATTTCAGTTACATAAATCTAGATATGTCATTAATTTTGTCTACTATATTACTGAGTTAGGGAGGAGGCAAAGCGGAGAAAAGATAGGCGAGCAAGATAGTCTATGTATCCCTGACACATGTGAATCACACTAGATACGTATATTTAGATTACAAGATACCTTTCAAATCATTTTGAAAATATAAATACATAGGAAGAGTGGAGATCGAGAGAGGAGAGATGCAAATAACGATTTTCAGATTCATGTCAATCAACTTGTACATAATTTATCTTAGAATAAATTACACTTAATTTTGACTTCATATATCGATAACGTATCTCAACGCGCAAATCTTATCTTCAAAGTTAATTCTAAATAAACTCGTACTTTAAAATTACGTAAAGAAAAAACAATATGCTTCTAAAACTAATAAAATTTATGTGTTTCAATGACCTTAACTTAAAGATCCCCAGGTAAAACTTTGTTTTTCATCAGGCTTGAGACATAAATTTTGGTTGTAATATACATATAAATTAATCTTGTGTATAAAAATAAAGTTTCCAAACAATTCAATCAATACCAAAGATGAATTTTATTTTATATTTTTTTATAAATGTAATAAGATCAATCAAAATATGTTACGAGTATGACAACATCACATTTAATTGTGAAAATAGGTGCGTTGAAATATTTGATCACATTTATTTAACTTGGCACAAAATGTCACTAACCATGATATGAAATTAAATAGACAATTCTGATCCTCCAAACTTTGAACTTTCCTTATCCAATCATTCTTATTAAATATCAATAATAATTATAACTCTACAAATGAATCGGAAAAGATAGAATAAAATAAAATTTCTTTTCTCTCAAAGACTCTCATTGAATAACGCCAAAAATTTTCTATAAGTAATAATTGAAGTTTTTGAGAAACTAGGCAAAGTTAAACCAATGAAAAATGTGTGGCACAAACAAAATTACCTTTATTGGAAACTTTAACAATATATGATTTATGATCGCTATAGCCCACACGTATAGCAATGGTGGTACCGACAACTCAAAGTCATATTGTTCCCTGGCACAAAAGCAACATGATTTTTTTGACATTATTGGCAAGAAAGGATAATATAATCTATACCAACGCTCATTGTGTGACTTGTAATAATAAGTTGGTTTGAGATTATCATGTTTAGTTTACACTCTTCTCATTTTAAATAGAGTTTATCATATTTCGCATTTCGAGAGTTAATTTGACATTTTGATTAATTTATGAAGTTAAATTTAATTTAGTATTCTAAAATTCAAAAATATGAATATTTAAAACAAAACGGTGATACCATGCATAAGCAAAGTTTGATCAAAATTTATATAATTTAACTTTCAAAAACGAAATGTAAAAGATAGAAGAGATCTCATGAAATTGCTCAAACTATCGCTGGCACTAACACTTCATTTATTTTAAAAAAATTATCTCTAAATTTGAGCTTGTCCAATCATCAAAGCACTAAATAGAACTATCCCACTTCAAATAGATTGGATCATCATAATCCCATATATACTTAGAAAAAAGCCAAGACTTCTAATTAATGCATTCATTTTATTGGTTCCCAAAGTGGATCATACAAGTCATTTATTCCTTAGTTGTTTGTTGTACAATATGAGTTGAATTTGAACAAATTCCATATAGTATACTACCAATGTGGGCATGACTTCTTCACTTAATTAATCATAACAAAAACAACCAAAATGCCCCATGTGTAGCTTAGGATTGTTTTGTTGGTTGTTTTGCACTTCACAAATTTTTTCTCTATTGTCATATGTTATGGTTTGCACTTTTTAGATCCACAAAAATGCTTCTACGCTTATTAATTAATAATTAAAAAAATAGTGGAATCATTATCTTTCCTTTTAAATTTTTTTTTCTCCTATTGACCATTTTTCTAAAGTTGATTACCGTTGGCCCCCTGCCTTGTTTTAAGAAAAGGTCAAATTCATCTAGCTGTTTATTCTCGTGCTTGACGTGATCGCGGAGTGAGGCCTGTTGGCTCAGCTTTAAATCTGGTTAAACTGACTTAAAACGATTTTTTTGACTTATTTAGTTGTTTGGCCATACTCAAAAGAATTTATTTTAAGTAATTTAAAAAAATTATTGTCTAAAAAGCCAAAGTTAAAGCTGGGGTAGAGGTGCTTTTTTTTAGCTTGATAAGTGGTTTTTAAGTTGACCACAAGTTTATCGTTTTGCCCTTAATAGAGTTTTTATACATGTCCAATTACAAAACATAACTCTAAATCTCTTTCTGTCCATTTTTTCCCTTTTTTCATCACCGTTTGATATAAGCAACTCAGCCTTTTATCCAACACATCACTGCTTATTTTAAAAAATAATTTTCATCAGCATTATCAAAAGTATTTTTTAAGCAGCTTAATTAAGCTCTTCACACCAGGCCCTTAGAAATAGTGACTACTACTTACTTTTTCCCGTTGTTTTTTTTTCGGATTCGAATATTTATATTCTGTGTATAGGTGAATTGAAATTTCTATTCATTGAGGCTGGTGAACACTTGTACTTCCATTGTTATCCAACATAGAATTGGTCCATTTATAACAAATATATTACTACTTATTCAATGTTCATAGAGAAATAGCTAAGATGATAACTAAATCATCTAAGATAAAATGAACTAAAGTACGTACTAAAAAAAAAATTAAAAAATTTAAATTGGGATGTGGAAAATTGAATACCTAATTGTTAATGATTGACCTTGAACATATAAGAAATTTTAACATCTTATGGGACACGTGTTGGAAATTGTGGTTTATACTTTTTTGTCTTTTTGCCAACCCCATTGTCAAATCTCAAATTATTAATTTATAACTATTTATTTTTAATTCATTAGAAGATTCATGTTGATCATATACTATTCACTTTTATTTATACACCATTAACATTACAAATTTTATAAAATTTGAAAATGAAGAATTAATTTTGAAAGTAAAACATAAAAAAAGTGTCGTTCGAACAAATAAAAGTGAACTGAAAGAGTATATATTGTTCTTACTACTTTTGTTTGATTTGGTTGCAATTTTGTGAATTAGTAAAATTTAAATCTTATGAAAATATTATTGTTTAAACTCTCAAATTCCTTAATTGTTTTTGCACAGTATATGAGAAAATAAAGTCACATTCGACCTAATTGAATAAGGCCACAAATTATATTATGCATGAATACCTACCAAATATCATTTGACTTTTTCTCTTTCAATTATTTTCTTTTCATCTACTCCCTTGAGTCCATTTTAGTTAATATATTAACCAAAAGGATGATTTTGTTTAGGATATTTTTATGTAATCTACAATTTCAAATTAATATTACTCTTTCTTTCACCATTTTCAGCTATTCTCAATTCTATAATCAGAGTAAAAATAAAATTACATTTTATCTTGATTTTTTAAAACATTAAATTTTTAATTTAAATATTTGAATTGGCCCAAACTCCTCCACCGCTTTATTAATTAGGAGATGAGCGAGACGCAAACAAAAAACACGATGGGAAAAACGAAGAGTGGCAAACAAAAGTCTATTAGACAGAGGCCAAAGATTAATTGCTGGTTTTCCTGCCCTCATATCTACTAAGGCTTTCCTTTAGAAATGAAAACATTATTATGGCAATGTTTTCAATGATGGCAACACTACTATTGTGGCTTTTTCTGCAACAAAAAAGGTCCCACTTCTGTTCATGTTCAAGACTTTTTTGAAAACCCCTTCATAAAAATCATAAACCTAACCTCATCCACAACCAACAAACAAAAGTAATATACCTCGGTAGAATAGTAAATACTCTTTCGATCCTAGTCTCAAGTTAAAGTCATTCTTAATCAGAAATTTCAAGTTCAAGTCTTCATTCTTAGCGAGGAGTTTCAAGTTCAAATCATTCTTAACAAAAAGTTTTGAGTTCAAGTCTTCATTCTTAGCAAGAAGTTTCAAGCTAAGGTCATTCTTAGCTAGAAGTTTCAAGTTAAAGTTATTCCTAACCAGAAATCTCGAGTTCAAGTCTTCATTCTTAGTCCACAAGTTTCAAGTTAAAGTCCATGTCTTACCAGTAAGCTTTGAGTTCACCTCTCTTGGATAAGAACGTATTTAACCCTCAATGTGAAATTTTTCTAATGATTTTCGAATACACAACCTCAATAACTAAAATAAAAAAAGTACAGACTTCATAAGAGATTCAATGTGAACCCAACCAACTCTTCTTTTTTTTGTGCACTTGTACCGGAAATTTTTTACTATTGAAAGATGGAACTATTTACAACATGACATTTACAGAAAACCACGATGAAACACCAAAAAAGGTACTTCAAATTTATACAAAAATATGGTCAAAGTATGCGCCACGGAGTACTAGGGGTTCCTCATAAGCTCCTGTAAAGATGAAGTCCTACACAATTAGTCCTCTTCCTATACATACAAAAAAAACAAGTCACAGAAAGCTCAAGCTAAGGATTTGGAGAACAACGCGTAAAACACTAATGCCTTTATACAGGAGGGAGTTGTAAGGCTGTTCATGCTACCGAAAGCAACAAACCAAAAACACCTCAGAGCCTATGTTTTAATGAAAGGAACTCCAGTTATTACTCAGCCCCGTTGGTGGGGTTTTATAAAGCGCGAATTCATTCATTTGAGATGTGATTAGCCACGAGGACTAACACATGAAAAGTAAAGTCGTGTGTGATGGGACACCCAAACGCTTAGCCAAGAATCAGCAACACGAAAAAGTGTTGACAGCCTCTCTTTGGTCCTTCCCACTCCTGTCTTGAAAGCCACCATCTCCCTGCATTTGTAAGTGCCCAAGCCGAAAGGCGTAGGGGGGTACTTTCTCCTTCTTTCGTTTTCGTTTGCAATTCTCCATGCATCCATCAAGGTCCATATCTACACATTATCCAAGAGGTCGGTGTAAAGGGAAAGCAACGTATATCAAAAGTTCAAAAATCAAAGGACAGATCGAATTATACCTTGGAAAAGAAGAAGAAAGAAGTGGTGGAAAGGAAAGGTGTGTGGAATGTGAGAGAAAGCATGCTGACACGTATTTCATTAGTTTTCCATAGGAATGTGATTATATCGCGATACTGTTATTACATTCGAAAAAAACTTAAGTGAAAAAAACTCCTTTAGGTTCCCTTACTAAAACGAGCACACAAGATCCAATCCAACATCATAAGTAAAACCTTTTTAACCCTCCCATCTCAAAACAAAACAATTCTACGCGTACACGTTTCATTAACTTAACAAAATCTACTATCAACAAACCATCAACTCCCATGATCATATGGAAACAAGTAGAGAATTAGCATACCAAGCAACTGACATCCAACTAGCTGGTGAAAGGTCTACACTTCTCAATGACATTAATCCAGGGTATCTTTCAGCGAAACCACTAATCTGCAAGCAAAATGAATTCGATTTCTGAATCAAAGAACTCGAAAAATAAACCAATATATACTAAAAATTCAAGCCACATGCTTCACATGGAATCTCATATCAATAACGGAAGGCTTACGCTACTGCCTGGAAAACAGAAAAAGAACGTCCGTACAAACTGGCACTTGATTCCAGAAGGGTAAAACCATAACTGATACGTTGATAAGGTTCAAAAATCCCAAGAAAAGATACATAACAAAACTTATATGATTTCTACTACATTACATTTCTTTAAAGCAGCAGTACCAGATGTGTGTCAACAAGAGACCTTTCTAAACAAGGGGAATTTGCAGCTTAAGGAGGGCCAAAAAAAAGGGTTTAAAAAGAGGATACACCCTTGTCATCAAAGGGACGCTGCATAAGGAGTTGATATCTCAAAGTACGAAAATAGAGAAACCCCATATATCATTAATGGCCAAAGGACTATACCCTTCAGATGAACATCCATCCATCTGACACTTCTCACTTCACTCTCATCACTAAACGAATAGCCTTAAACGAGGAATCCCTTGATTCGGTCTATTCCCTATTAAAAAATGCAGCACAAACCCTCATTTATCTTCAAATTAACAATTAAAATGATCTATGTGAACACGACGATGTTAATGCACAAAAATTTAAGATTTACCACAAAATAACATTGATGAAATTAAATTTTACCTGAGAAAATTAACAGATGATTCGGCCTGGATAAAGATTTGAATCGCAGAAAGATAAGGAACATAATATTGTACTAATGTTTCTGCTGAATCTGTTTTAATAGGAACTCCAGCACCATAAGCACTCCATTCATCATAACAATTCCAAAGATCACCCAAAGTAAAGTATTCAACTTTTTCTCTTTCCCATGGATGCCATAGCCTATTTAGGTTTCTAATCTCACTCTGCACATACCACAAATCACATTCGTCAAAATCAAATTGGGGGTAAGAAAAAAAAAAAGCAAAACAGGAAAAAAAACCCCAAAAAAGGAAATAAACAAACCTGAGCAAAAATGTGAAGCGGGAGCTTAATGGTGTGGATTCCAAGAAACAATCAAGGTTTGATTGTTAAGGACCTTTTCCATTGAAATGATTATTCAAAAACCACAACACACCACAGAGCGAAAGAGAGAGGAGAGAAGAGATTGAAGAAATGTTCTCTCTAAAATACACCCAAAGAAACAGAGAAGAAAGAAACAGAGGAGAAGAGATTGAAAAAAAAAAAAACAAAGAGTAGAAATGGGGAAAAAAGAGAGAGACAGAGAGAGAAAGAGAGTAGAGAAATGACGGGATTGTGAATAAGAGGAAGAATCTTACTCGGTCTATATTACAGGTGAAAAAGAAAAAAATATATTTTTTTTTTGACGTTGGACAAAACTATTATTATATAAAAATAAAAAAAAAAAAGAAGACAAAAAGTCTTAATTTTGTTCAATCTTTTCCGGTCAACCGAGCAAAACCCCATAATTCCGGCTCCGTATTTTCTCATTTTTACGTCAAAACCAAGAAAAGAAACAGTATAAACCCCTCAAAGAGTTAATTAAACTTAAAGAAAACACAAACCCAATAGAGAAAAGAGACTTATCTTGAAAAACAAATGAAAATAAAACCGACCCAGAAAGCAAAAACAAACAAACAGAGTATAGGGGAAAACGACGTGCTCTGTAAAAAGCAAAACAGAATCGCAGAAGAGAAAGAAAGTTTAGCTTAATGTATGAGAGAGAAAAGATACAAAATGAGGAAAAAAGTTATAGTGAAGACGTTTGTATCACGCGAAGAAAACAAGGAAACAAGCAAGCAAACGTCTTTCTTTCAATTTAGGCTGTTACAAAAACATAGATAAGTGAACAAGATTTTTCTAAACCAGAGAAAATGATGGGGTCTTTGTTCATCTCGTTAGCTTTTTGGTTCTCGTACTATTGACAGTCTTAGAAATAATTTTTTCATAACTAATTGAATTTAAATACACATATTCGTAAGTGTATTTTCAATGCCTTTTTAAATTTTTAAAACTATTTTTTTACGTCATACAGCAGATTGTCAAGAGTGTAAATAAAATGTTTTAAGACAGGACAATAATTTGAGGACGAAATCAATTATAATTTTATTTTAAATTTAAAGATATTTTCAATACTTTATCTATAACAAAAAAAAAAAAAATTTTTTTAAAGAAAAAATAGTCTGAAAAGTACCTCGATTCTGATACGATTTAGTGTTGACGATATATATGATCACGAAGACACATTACTATTAATAAAGTTGCATTGTGTTTTTTATGTCCACAAAACAAATAAATATTTCAAAAAATCGAGATTAATAGTATAGAGACATAAGGTTATCCTTAAATTAATATTCTGCAACAGTTAAAATTCATCAAAGTTGAATAATTTTCAAATCTTATACTAAAATAAAGATATAGTAGAGATATTGACTTTATTTTATTTATATGGCATAATTAAAATTTTAACTGTTAAATTCTTTTATTTGATTATAGATTCTAAATATGAAATTTATAAAAAAAATGAATATCGAAATTGAGATAATTGATAAATAAAAGTGAACGGAGAAAGAGAGAATGACCTTTTCTTAACGGAATTCCATGGTTTGGGATAAAAAAGGAATAAACTTTCTTCACTAAAACACAACACATATGTGGAAATATAAAATAATGTACTAGTAATAATTTTTAATGTTTTTCTATTATAATAATAATGATATTAATTTGCTATGAATTAAATTTTGTAAGCTTGCTCCTAGATTTTTGGTGAACCAGTTGAACTTGACTGGAAAAAGAACAAGTCTATTGGGATTTGGGATATAATTTAAGGCCATGAGTGTGAAATTAAATGTATAATTTAATTGAAAGAAAAAGTATTTTCTTAATATCGTAAAATATCTGATTAATAATAGAAAAAATGTCATATGAAAAGACAGTATATTATAAATGTAAAATTCGATTAGGTCACTTTGCTATCTTTAATGTTTTTGCTTTGTTGGACAAGTCTATCTATGGACTATGGCTTACAAAGAAGAAATTAAAGTAGATTTACTACTAAAATTTCTTCATTCCCAATTGAATTTACTGGAGTTTTTGATGCAATATTAATATTTCTAAGTCTTCATTTATTATAGTTATTTATATGATAGTAATTTTTCCCACAGCTCATCTTAGCAAGTACTTCCCCTTTCTAGTTTGTGCTACAGGGACGTTATAAAATTACGTCGTGATGTAAAAACATGGGATGGTTAGTGATAGTGGAAGGAAATATTGTTAGCCTGAAATATTAAAAAGTTAGTTGACTCAAAAAATATTTCCATCCCCCCCGGTAAAGAGTACATTACGCATCACCTGGAGCACCCCCCAATCAGCCCCTTCAGTTCCCCGGTACTTCTCAATTACGGCTACCCACCTTTCATCTCCCCTTTAACCCAGAGCTTCATTTTGGGTCCACCTACCGCACTAGCCACTTCTAGCAAGCCCTTATGTGGCTGATCGCGTCGGAAGGGATGCAACGGATCCTCGCACATCATCACACCCGGAGCTTCCCTCCCCCACAATCCAATCCGCATCCATCCCCATACGCACCCATCGCATCGCTATCCCACTCTCGCACACAAGTGCAGCTACCTCTCACCGATAACTCAGTACGGGGTATGAAATCCTCTCAGGAAGACCCCGCCGTGGCGGCTACACCCCCAATTGCTACAGGACTCCCCACGGCAGACATGCTAGTACTCACAAAGCCCCCTCTTCCCCTCCCCAACACCCCCACCGACGTAGGGCGCTCAGTAGCCTGGTTATGAGCGAATCAAACAGGAGAGTAAGAAAAAAGACGACTCGAAGCCATAACGTACCTTTACCGACCCCGGGCTTCACTGTCCCTTACAGGTGATGTACCCCCGTCCGCTACGGTCCCAATTCGCACTCCGCTACCCAAACCACTGTAATCCGCGTCGGGGAGGAGGCGGAAAAATCCCGCACACTAACTTCTCACCCCCGAAGCCCCCCGAGGCCTTTGGGCGCATTCGCCTAGGGAGATTCGAGGATCGCGCTTTATCTCTGAATACTAATCTAAATTGATGCCGTCCACCATTCTCTCTACCCACCCCTCCTAGAGGGAAATAATACAAGCCTCGATCAAGGAAAGAATGGACCCAGTTCCTGACCTCTATTCCAACACCAGCTCGTCCCGCATCTTTTCAACAGATCATACCCCGCACGATTCTCTGTCAACGGGGCGCGCCTCCCGTCTACGCATGCGTGTCGAACACTAACACTTACACTATAAAGCTCAACCAGACCAGAAGACTACGCGGCGTGCCTCGAAAAAAGCGGTGACGGGGGAACCGAAACAACCGTAGAAAGTGACCCAATCCCTCTTCCTTCCCGAAACACCAGTTACCCAACTCTGAACACAGCAAGCCCTCGCCCAAGTGAAAAAATGGAAAGCTGCCATCTATAATACCCCTCAAAACCACCCACGCTGACCTCCTTTTTCCATCCCTCCGCCCCGATCCGACCGAACACCTGTTGCCCCGTATTCTACTCTCAGCACACTACCATAGCAACGAATCCCCGCCCCCCCCCCCCCCGGTACCCTCCAATCTTTAAACGAATAGATAGGACGGCTCGACGAGCCACTCCTGAGCTCCCAGCAGAATCATCTCAAATGCGGTTCGATATTAACATCGATTGAACAAATCACCTACTTCCCACCTCCCCCTCCACTGCCGCAAACCCTTTCCCTCCTGTACTGCTACACAGCAGCTGCTCTCTCCTCTTTCACTAACCACCCCCTTCCCCCGCCCTCAACAGGGAAAGGAGGCGCCCGTAACTTCCCCCACCAATTGCGGCAATATAAAAACCTCACTTCTAACCGCACCCTCCCAGGAAAGCAATCCGAGACCCACCAGCGAAATCCCCCAAACACACTGAGTCATTGGCTAACCCTCAGCAACCTTCAGCTCCTGTTGCGGCCCAACTTAAACCCAGTTCCTGTAGCGGAATCGATGCCTTCCTCCGCCAATCCCGATGCGCACGCTGGGGTAGCAGCCCCTCTTCGTGCTGTGTCGTGTTCGAGAAACCCACCAAAACTACAGCCCTCAAAACCACGACACCCCCTGCGCGAACGAGGTGAGGGCGAGGGAACTCCATAATCCTACGCGGCGGGGAGGGGAATCCAAGCGCTCCCCCCCTCAGTAAACTTCCTTCTAATCTTCCCCTCGCGGGTGTCAACCCTGCTAACCTCTCCCAACTTAGAAGCCATAGAAGCATTGACTCCCCCCTCCTTCCATGTCCTCTAGCTTGGCTCTTTTTCAGCTCAGACCCGAGTCAAATACAGCCAGGACCTTCTACACGCATCGCTCCATGCTATCTCTCTCCTACCTACCCTACTATACCCTCCCCCAACTTTTCTGTTGTCGTGTCAGATATAGCAACCCCCCTTTCTCTTTCCTCTGCTGTTCCAACAACTCCCCCCATAAATTGCCTCTTCTTACCACATTCTGGAGTGGACTTCTATCCCGCAAGTGGGGCAAACAAAGAAACTTCTGTCACCCCACCCATGGAGATGGATTGTAAGCAAGTAATGGGTGGACAGTTACTGACCAAGGGTAGATCGAGATAGCGGGGCGGAAACACGTTGTGCCTTTTCCAAAAATTGTAATTTTTTTTTGAAAGTTTGTCTCTTTTTCGAATAGTTGTGACCTTTTCGATAAGATACAATTAACACATTTTTATACTATCATTTATTGGCTGTGGATAGAAAGTTCTCTTATTTTTCTTTGTTGAATTCTTCCCTTCTTTATACATACATTTCTTACAAAAACAAAATTAATCAATCGTTTCTATGTGAGAACTTATTATGGTCTTTTGAATTCATTGAAATTATTGAAGTTTGAGACTTGATACTTCTTTAATGATTAATTTGTTTGATTTTGAGAAAAAATAATCTACAAAAACGAATACTTGAAGAGATTAAATTTCTTAAGAAAATACAATGAATTTTATGAATTTGAATAAATCCTTTCTCTATATTCTTATTTTTTATTATTTCTAATTTGTTATTCTGAATATATAGAACAACATTAAGAACATAAAAATCTGTCACAAATATATAATTCACTAGTCGAACATAGATTTCAATAGGATGCAATCAAAATTAAATAAAGTTAAAGAAATTAACCATATGTCTCTATTAATTATGAAAATAACATTAGGTTACTCGTATTAATTGTTGCAATTACGTCTAATCTTGAATATATATCTATTAATCATAAAAAGATTTATTGGGAATGCCAAAAGGTGTCCCTTCTAATTCATATCGTAAACTCTTTCGGTCAACAATTAATTATTATGATTGCAGAGGTCAAATCATAAGAATTTTGCATATATTACGATGCCATATTTTCATCATATTGATATGTTAAAAAATTGAAATTTATAATATTTTTCATTAGTTTTGAATATTTAATGTCTTTTAAAAATAAATTAATTTATAATTTAATTTGAACTTTTAAAAAAATTATATAAAGTAACATTAATTAAAAAATACGTGACAATCATACAAAATGATCGAAAGTAAATGAATAGAAGAGATTATTTTAACATATTCAAACTAATCTTTCAAGTATGAACCGGTTAAACAAAATTTAGACCTTGGTTATAGAAAATATAGAATCATAGCCAAATATCAAAATATTTTATTAATTTAATTGACCAATTCAACAATGAATCGTAAATATTATCTCATCCATCCATCCAAAAAAAAAATTGAATAATTATTATGAGAACATAGAATTTAATTAATTGTTTGTTTACTATCCAACACAAAACAAGGAGCAAACCCCAATAATTGTCATTTGGAAACCGCCGTGGACGTCGTAAACCTAAGATAATAAAAAAATAGTATACAAATGTTGCTTTGAAATAATCCAATGATTAGTTTTTGTTGTATTATACAAAGACGTTATGATTAGTATAATGTTTTTATGGATTCTATCTATCTCTCACCGCCATTATATAATGTAAATAACCGCACATATAAAGTTAAGAAAGAAAAAATTAAATCATTAATATATGTATAAGTGTATTGTGATGTAACCATATATCATCTCGAATATAAGTGGTTTAAAATTAATTTTAAAAATATGTTTTTCATTTTAATAAGAAAAAAGGTTTGAAATATTTCAAATGTTTATCGAAATTGTTGTTGTGATACCTAATTTTATGGAGAACTTTTTACCTCTGAATTATTAAATAATGTATTTTAAGGTATATATGTGTCCACGTAAAATAACAAATGCATCATTTTAAATAGTAAGTGTCTACGTATAGCATATATACCTTTAAATACAACTTTTTTAAAATATAAATGATTAAAATCCATAAATTTTGGTCGTAAACATCTATTCTGATCAAAATTGAATTGTTTTTATATTTTTTCACATTTTAAAGTGAATTAAAAAAGATATTATCTTAAATGAGATAAAAAAAAGAGTTACAATTTAGCAAACAATATGTTCGTCTATTTTTGTACAATTCCATTTATTTTGTGGAAGACACGGTAGTTAATATTGATTTACGAGTGTGGGGTTAGCTTTACATTTCTTTCGACATATTAGGATTTTGGACATTGTGCATGAGCGTGGGTTTATTTTAATGCATATCTTTTTTTATAAAAAATGTAAATTATGTATAAAAAATGGCTATATAATAGACATAAATTCTCATAATGATTTTTTTAAATAAAATCAATGTTAAAAAGTTGAAAAAAAATTACATGAATTGGTATATTTATAAAAATTATTCTTTGTAACGATATTTTATTTATTATCATTTATAATAAATATATGTTAAAATTTGGAATACAAGTAAAAGTGAATTGGTATGACAATATAATGAATATAATGTTTTTTGAAATTATTATGTTTAGGTTGGTAAAAATTTTGACACCATGTATTATCCATTATTAAAACTTGATTAAGTGAATAATTAAATTAGTGTCTTTAATATATATTAATTGTATTATAAAATGGATAAAAAAGTGATCAAGTGAAAAAATATATTATTTGTATAATGATACAATAGTTTTTTTTATTTTATAGATATTTAGGTAAGTTTCCCTAAAAATTTTAGATCGAAATTCATAGAAGTTTAAGAAAAAATTAGGCGGATAAGCAAGCTTTATACTATTTGATTACTTATCATAGCTATAGTTTGCTTAAGTATTACTCCCGATAATATTATACATTATTACGTGGGCAGAGTTCGAAGTATATAAGTAGTCTGTTGGTATATGTATAATGCGTCTTAGGATATACAAATTAAATATGTCATAACATACAATTTAGCCTATTAAAAGTACAATTCACCTCTCTACCCTCCTCGCTCGCCTCTCTCCTTCCTCTCTCAACCTCGTTCGCCTATCCTCCTCTCCCAATCTCGCTTCCGTGGCCATTTGTACCCAAATGTATATGTGTGAACACAGTTATATACAATTTATAACAATACAATTACCTACTCGCATTCTCTGCCCTCGCTCGCCTCTCTTTCCCATTCGGTTGCTCTCTTCTGTCTTACCAGTCTCGCTCGCCCTCTCTCCCTCTCTCAATATCTTAGTGTAATATACAAATACATATGTATAATATAAAATTATCTAACATAATATACGAAGGCAATTCACCTTTCTCCCACTCTTTTGCCCCCCTCTCTCTCACTCTCACCTCTCTCAGTCTCGCTCGTCTCTCTCCTCCAAATAACATGTAGCTACAAATTATAATCATCAAATTATAGCTATAGAGTAATTGATTTTTTTTTTAAGTGACTATATGTGAAAGTTTCCCTAATTTTAATAGTGAATATATCTTTATTTGGATTGGCTAGGAAGGGGTAAAATTTATTTGTACACGGTGTTTGCATCAATTCAATATATACATGGCATGGGTTTAAATTTATTGTTTATTTTGTTTAACCTTAATTAATTAACATGTATTTTATTTTATTAAATCACATCATAATAAAAATTAAATTAATTTGATATAAACACTCAATGTGAGCAAGTTTTTTCCGAAAGAAGCAGACGGAATAAGTTATTAGTATTAGAGATTTAGAGTAGTTGATGCTCCTTGATTTTCTTTTACTTATTTGATAATTAAAAATATTATTTGTTACGTATCAATTCAAAAAAATCCTAGTAAGAAGTAATCAAATGAAATGTAAATAAAATTTTTGGTAAATGCGATATTCGTGATTATTTGAAC
Source organism: Solanum habrochaites (assembly GCA_027704765.1). Taxonomy (NCBI): domain Eukaryota; kingdom Viridiplantae; phylum Streptophyta; class Magnoliopsida; order Solanales; family Solanaceae; genus Solanum; species Solanum habrochaites. Next base: position 65,281,985 of record JAKWJA010002495.1, read on the forward strand.
ATCTCACGGATACAGTCTCCGAATAGAAGCAGGATTATTAATATGAGGAAACTTAAATCCCCCCCCCCCCCCCCCCCCCCAATTGAATTTTAAATTCATAATTAATAAGATGTTTAGCAACAAAAAGTCTGTACTATCTTTCCCTTTTTAATATATGAGCAAACCTTATATCCAAACCTATGTCCGAATTCACAAAGACACACTTATACTATGCTAAGGTCCTATTATTCCCTGAACTTATTATATAAATAATTTTCTATCATTTTTCGATATACGTGGCAATATCAACCAGATAACTTTAAAAAATTGTTAACACACTTTGGACCAGCAAGAAAGTATCAATTAGATCGAAAAGGCGTAAAAATTATGTCTAAAATAAGTTCGTGTAAAAAGCGTAAAGAAAAATCTTAATTAATATGAATGAGTCTCTAAACTTTCAGACATAAATTGAGGGGATACTTATGTATTTTTACTTTTTTTTTTCTTTCTAATTTTGTACTTTGTCATTGAGAAAAATTTATTGCAAGGACATGAATAGGATAATGAAATTGTAGGGTTTGATCCTCACAATTATTATGTTAGGTATGCACTCTAAAGGACATTATTAAATTGAAACTTTTTATCAATTTTTTTTTTCTTAACTTTTGGATGTGACTTTAAGGTCCATCACATCACGTGATAATAATAATAAATTTTAAAAAATAAATCTGTGACATTAGTGAATAGATTTTGCTAACCAAGTGATGTGCACAATCATCATTTAGCAAAATTTTTAAAAATAACTACTAAACACGTGCTACCTAACTTACGGGTTTTAATTATTCCTGTATTTAGGACAATCATAATCATTTAATTAATTCGAATATTTTGTCCATTATTCCTCTTCTTTTGAAGAAAAATGAAGTCCAAAGCTTCATTAAAAAAATAACAAATTATCTACATATATAATTTATTTCGTTATATTCTTTAATAAGGAGTCGCTTGGTATAAGCGATTACAATAAATAGTCAAGCAATAAATATAAATAGTGTTGGAATAAATATTTTGTCTCTTGTTTGATTATTATATTTGAGATAATTTATCCTTTTATTTATATCATAGTGGTAGGATGAAATAATAAATTTCAGGATAATTTGTTTCCAACCAAACGACTCCTAAAATTTTCTCTGATCTGAAAAATATAAAAATTTCTATTCTTTCCTAATATGATACATCACTTTACGTATTGTGGCTGTCGAATATACCCTTTACGGGAATAAAAATGATCGATACATTCGTTTACGCGTATTCAAAAAGTTGAGTGATATATTGATATCAAAATGCGACGTATATGAACATTGAGAAACATATCTGAAATTAAAACACGATATAATAGACGTTTTAAAAAAGGTTTGAGCCAAAAAAAATTAAAAAAAATACTCAAATACTTTTTCAAAAATAATTAAAAAGAAGTGGTTATTGCACCTTGACACAACTCAATTTGTGTTGATTTTTGTCTTTTTTAGAGGTATTTTATTTTAACACATGTTAAATTGTCTAAGATAAAATACTCTACAAATTTAAAGGTTCATTCAACTCAATAAAAATGATATTAATCAACTCAATCAAAAACTTTCTAAGTCTCCACTAAATCAGAAATAGCTTTACGATTTTTTTTTGAATTATCTAATAAAAACCTAAATTCATCAAATTCATATTCACATTCTTTATTATTAATATAAAAAAAATCTACCGAACAAGTTTTTAACCAATTAGAAAAAAAAAAGATTAAATATCACCAAATTAATTAGTGCAGCATGGATTGAGTTGACCCTATCAGAGGTATCAAATTTGAGTCTAGGATATGAAATTTTTTTTATTGAGAACGTCACCTACATGAAAAAAACAAAAAAGTAAAATAAATAAAACAATTAAAAAGGAAATCTTATCCATGTTTGAATATTTATGTCTCGTATTATAAAGTCTTATTGAAAATTATTGAGGCACCTAATCTAATCTAGGAGTTTACATATTTGTATAATAATAAATAGTTAGTCCAATATTTTTGTACTAATCTAGATGAATTTTGGCATCATTAGCCAATCACTAAGCAATATTTAATTATTTCATTCAATATTTAATTATTTCATCATCTTCCATATAGTGACCTATGCAGCCTACTTGACTATATTCATCTAATCTAATCTAAAAAAAACATTGGGACTATCCTCCTCTGTCTATTTTAATTGTCAAATTTTATTTTTCAAAAATTAATTTAATCGATATTTAAAATTAAATTAAATTATATTAATTTAATATTTTAAATAATAAAAATTAAATATTCAAAATTATACATAATAATAAAAAATATTAATCAAAATTCTTATAATTTTTTTAAAAAAAAAATTAGCTGCAATTGTTTTTGTTATTTGCGTTATCGAAAGTCGTAATATTAATAGGAGGATCTAATATACTTTTCCTGAGCCGAAATATTTGTTTATGTTGCGCTTATCGAAAGTTAATTCACTAATTTTAAAGATAAATTGAATCACATTAATCGATATTCTAAACAAAAAAATTAGATATTCTAAAACCTTACATGTGAAAAGTAACTTAAATAATAAATTTTTTTTGCATATTAATATGATGAAAAATCAATCTTAAAATGTTATTTAAAATTTTTATAGTTTGACTCTAAAAATAAAAAACATGACCAAGAACCGGACAGAGAAAGTATTAGTGACCAAAAAATCAAAGCGCTAGTATCATTAAGTTGGTCAAACGTTGATACGGTAAAAGAGAAGGGACGGATATTTAGTGGCATTTTTGCCCACACTTTAAAGAAAAATGATAAATTTCAGCCCTTAATCTCCTCCTTTCTCGGCCTCCTGCTATTCCCTCCCCTTATACCCCCGGTGCACCTTTCTCTTCCCATGATGGTCCTTTTTTCCGTTTTCTTTTTCTTACAGGTTCGATATCCATAAAGAGTCAATTATCGAAACTCAAAGGGTCAAAACTATTAACAAAAATTCCAAACGGTAATAGAAATTTTATATAAACCAAATGGTAAAATCGCTGCCGACGCAGCGTTTACTTCGCGTGAAAAAGTAAATCGTCTGCCTCAGCAGCGATTTTGCCAATTTTTTTTTTTTAATAAAAAAAAATGATCGTCTGCTCAAGCAGGCGATCTCAAAATGTTTCTTCGTACAAATCGTGCCAGGACAGCGCTTTAACATTATTTTTTAATTTTGGTTTTTTTTTAAAAAAAAATAAAGGTTATATCGCTGCTCGGGCAGCGATTTACGACGAAAATTTTTTTTTTTCTTTGTAAATCGCTGCCAGTGCAGCGATTATTAAAAAACAAAAAAAAAATTTGAAATATATCGCTGCTCTAGCATCGCTTTAAACAAAAAAAAAAAAATTTATTTTTGTAAATCGCTGCTCTAGCAGCGTTTACATAAAAAAAAAAATTTTTTTTTTGTAAATCGCTGTCTAGATCAGCGATTTATATTTCATTTTTGTTTTTTTTTTTAATAAACGCTGCCTGGCACGATTTTAAAGAAAAAAAAAAATGTTCTTCGTAAATCGCTGCCCGAGCAGGCGATATACCATTATTTTTTAAAAAAAAAACCAAAATTAAAAAACATAATGTTAAATCGCTGCCCTGTCAGCGATTTGTAAGAAGAACATTTGAAATCGTGCTTGAGCAGTCGATTGTCATTTTTTTATTAAAAAAATTTTTTTTGGCAAAATCGCTGCTGAGGCAGCGATTTTACTTTTTCCACTCGAAGTCACTCGCTGCGTCGGCAGTCGTATTTTCCCCTTTTGGTTTATTATCAAATTTTATATACGGTTTGGAATTTTTGTTAATATTTTTTACCCTTTGAGTTTCGACTCCATAAAGTCTATCTAAGGGGAATCAGTGCTCTAATTAGAAAAAATGCACACACTGAAAATTTCAAAATCACAAAATTTTGAGTAAAATATAGAAGATTTTTATCCATTTTACCATGATTATTAGTAGTTTGTACGTGGTAAATTTATATATACATACAAAAATCAGTATTCTCTTCTTTCATTTTTACTTGTTTATTTTTTTTAAAAATTTTATTTACTATCAATTTTGACATAAAAAAAATAAATTAATTTTCCTCGTGTTTTATCCTCAGCATTAAATGTTATTAATTATCCATAACATTGTCTTGTTCTTAGCATTAAATGTTATTATCCATAACATAATTCAAGACTTAATACCAAACATGAACGGGCTAGTAAAAATAGTGTGACGAAATATTTATAGCAATAGTAATTGAATTAAATAAATGTGTAATAATAATTAAATTAATAAGTGTGTCGAATCTTAAAATAAAAGAGGGAGACTATGTTAGAATTAGAACTTATCCAGTTCGTGAAACACAATATGCATCAACTCAAATATGTGGTCCATGAGTTTAACAGAGGAAGAAAAACAAATAATTGCATTGAAGAGAGTGAGAAAATGACTAGACATACCCTTTCGGGTGGCCGTCGAGTTTGAAATTTCTTGCCAGCGAAAGTACGAATTTGTCTAGGTTGAATTCGTTTCATCAGATGTACAGACTGTAAATTATTTCTCATATATAATTTGTGAGCTATTGCACAAAGATAAAGATTTTATCTAGTGATTTATGAGCACCCAAAAATTTGAAATTACGAGTTTCCTTTTCATAAAAAAATGACTATATAGATAATAATCTAATAGAGAAAATCAGTCAAATGCTAAATTTTATACAATAAAATTAACAATGTTTTATGAATATTTTTTTAAAAATTAATATAATACATTATTTATTAGTATTGGTGCCTAGAGGACCAAGAGTTGATTCCAATTACAAAGATTTCTTATTTTCTACATAATGTATTTTATATTTTAGAAATTACAGAGTCAGCATTGCTTTAGAATGTGTTTGGTAATATGTGTGGTGGGAATTGGATTATGGGGGTGGAGGTGAGGTTCGTGGGAGCCGGATCGAGTTATGGGGCGGAGCACGAATACTATGTGAGAGTTAGATAAAATTATCGATATTTTATGATTGAGATAAAACTATCTATATGAAGTGATATTTTTAAAATTTTTATCTTAATTACATATTGTTTAAATAATAATCGCATAATAATTTAAAATTTTACTTTTATCACATATTTATAATTATTTGTTGATATATAATTAAAAGAAAGAGGGAGAAAATGTGGTAGGTAGATGTACAATAAATCTTGTAAATATAAGTGGGGCAAACGTATAATTTTAGAAAAATATCAAGAGTCTATTCACCACGTTTTTTTGGGCAATGCTTCATAATTTGCAAGTGTCATAATGTAAGACCACTTATGTAATTTGAGATTTTTATGGAAATTGGATATATAATTTTTTGAGTTTTAAATCTTGGGTGATCACAGTTTTGGCAAAATCTGTATTAAATGGCATGCTAAAACAAAATTTCTTGCGTATTAAATTATGAATGACACAATTAATAATGAATAAAAAGTATTATCGTGTTATCAGGAGATAATAATTTGACCTTTAAAATTGATTTTTTGAAGAAAAGTTTAATAAAGCTATATATAATAGATTTTTGTAATTAATTTTTTTTCCAAACTACACACATAACAAAAACTTAATGCATCATATTCATGTTTTAAATTATACATATATGTTAAAGTATAATTTTTCCTTTAAGAAAATGAAAACAAAATGTGATGTATGTCTTAAGTTATTTTTTGAGATAATTATATTTTTGGGTTCCTAGTTATCGACAAATTCTGATTTTAATGTTAAAAGAACAAATACCTCATGAATTTTTATTTTCAATTATAGAAAATTGAATAAACATTACTTTGGAAGATTGTATCATAGATTATTAATTATTAGTGAGACATATCTTTCTCTTTAATTTTGTAAGGCATAGTTCTATAAATTGAATGTTCATGATATTATAATTTTTTCCCACATTTCGTGCTGTTTTTATTAGAATATATTAGTGCCTTGCTGGCTTAAAATTTTATATAAATAAAAATAAATAAACGAACATGAATTAATAAGTACGGATTATTTATTAATCATTATAAATCATCAGATTATAGTGGAGTGATGAGATTATTTTATCCTTAATTAGAGGTTTTAGATTTGAGCTCTGAATATGAAGAACATTTTATTGAAAGCATCACCCTTCAAATAAATGTTAATATGCGCGATTCAAATTTAATCACGATTCTAATACAGATTTTAAATGCCGAATGATAAAAAAAAATTGACATTTCAAATAGAAAGAACAAATGTGACACTAACTAGAACACAAGCAGCTAGCTGAAGAAGTAGATAAAACTATTGACTATACTAGATGTGAAGCCTCGTGTTAGTATGGATTGCCAAGAAAATTAACTTAAAACGTGATGTTTAATGTTACTTTTTTTGTATTTCAATTTTAATTTAGTGATATATATTTTTTATTTTAGTTGGTTAAATAAAAACGTAGTTTATATGTGAATAATAGATAAAATAAAGTTATAATACTTTCTATATAAAGATCACTGATTAACAAGAGATCTTTTATGCCGCTGTATCAAAGCATGTAACAAACCAACCTACTTCAAATATTTTAAACATAGATATAAATTTCTAAACAACTTGAATCTGCTATATAATCGATAAAAAAAAATTAAAATTTGAAACAAATAGTCCTTCCACCTTGCAGATCGAAGCGAGGAAGAGAGGTGGCTGCTTTAGCATTGCTTATTGTCGGGTCAAATTATACATCCAAAGAAAATTAGTTATTAGGCTTGAATGACAGGTTATTTATTTTAATTAGCGTATATATTTGTGGTCCTTGTATACTAATCTCATGACAATTCATATAACGCCACAATTGATTACTCGTTCCATCGACACAAAATAAAGTTATTATTAAAAAATAAATGATATCATCAAAATAAATATTACTTAAGGACACAAGTAGTAATTTTTGGGATTTTATATTGTATCCTTTGAATAATATTTAATTTTCCAAAAGAAAATTATTCAAATCGAAGAAATTCAGAAATAACATATTATATTTATTATTATTAACAAATATATTTATAAAATAAAAATAATATTTATTTGAGTTCGAAGGAAATACATACAGTCATGGCATCACACTATTGTCAAATTCTCCAAAGAAAATATTTTTAAATGTAAGGTAGCTCATAAAAAAGTGTTTAATACTATAAGAGAAAACATATTTCTAATAAATAATTATCAAACCGTTATCATTTTCCTATTCTATAACAGTTAATTAGAAGATACATACAGATCTTTTATTTTCTGTTTGACTATGTTGGGTGTTTGCAGATGTTGTGATTTTAGAACTTATTCTTTTTTATTTATATATATTATTTGTATATGGCGAATTATACAATATAATATATTAATATAGAAAATTCGAAGGTTGTCACGTTAATTAATGTATAATGTTAAATTCGCGAGTGATAATTATAGCAAACTTATAACTATGAGGAAATCAGAAAAATATAAATAAATTTGCTGATCCGCTAAATTTAATATAATATATTAATTTAGATGAGTATTTCCATATACAGCCGTTAAATTAAAAAAGTGGCTTTGGCGGGTCAGACCCCCATTTCTGTTAATGGAATAGAAGTTGGGTTATGTTTTTCAAGCCCATTTAAAGAGTAGGGACTTATTTATATAAGCATGATATATAGGTCTTTTGTCTTTAAGATGATCGACGCTTTCATTGAATGTAGAGCTAATATTAGATGACGCTAGTTTGCAATAAGATTTTGGTTTGTTGTGTTATATGAACATGATATCAGGATCATGGACCAAAATAAGTTGTACTTTATGATAGAACCTCTATCCCAGTAGGATTCAACTTGTATCTAGGATACATTAGCACATCCTTGTACCTTGCCTCCTCGATCCACTAACCACTATCTTTCGCTAGAGTATATGAAAGGCATCAATAGATACAGTATTCTCGGGAAACTAGTATCTGAGATACATGCTAATACACTATATCTTTGGCTAGTTATTGAAAAAACACCAATTATTTTTAATACTGAAATCAAAATCTTCTTCATTTTCTTGATGTTATGATTTAAGTTTTTTTTTTTTAAAAAAAAGGCCTAGCCGCACCAGCCCTGGGCTCTGCTAAGGCTAGTGTAGTCGTTGACATTTTAAAGCACTCCAAATGAAGGAAACCAATAACAATCTATTGGGCCAACGAGGCTTGCCATTGGCTGGAAGCTAAGCTAACCATTTCTAACAAATCTTACAATTACTTAAACTTGTATATTAATACAGATTAGGAATAATATTTACGCGGTTTAAGTAAACGTAATACTATTTAATTACTCATCGAGTCTATAGTTTGTATAATACCACTAGGGAATAACATGTACATTAAGTTATGTGGCTCTCACTTGAGTTTGAATAGTACGTTTATATCTGTATAATGCGCTAGTAAATCAGAAGACATAATATAATGTCACATTATCAAAGCGACTATACATAGACAGTTCACATCGTTCATCCCACTCTCTGCCCCTCTCTCACTAGCCCTATCATGCCCTCTCCAATTCTCTCGCCTTGTCTCCTCCCTCTCTTCAATCTCATGTTGCCACATAGACTAAATACGTATGTATAATATATATTTAGTATAATGATCTACACAATATAAGTCAAAATCTCTTTCCACTCTTTGCCATCTCTCGCTCGCCATTCATTGGTAGAAAAGTCCAAGATAACACAGGTTTGTAGGTGAAGACATTTAGGTGAATATAAAATTGTTTGACACAATCCTCCTTTGACATTTGACATATTGTGAATGTCATGGATGAATCAATAAAAAGAATTCACATCTTATACTAAAAATAGGTACCTCATAATTCATGGTAACACACTTTTACGTGGCTTCTCATTCCTAAGAGCAATTATTCTTCCTCTCTGTGTATTCTATTGTACTCTTTGCGTGAAACAACTATGTGTTGATATGTGTCCGAGGAGTAGGTTATAAAAGACCACAAAAGAAGCCCGAACCCTCGTTAATTTAATTTCTGATTTGTTGTTTTTATGTTATCTCATTACTCGGTATTAACTACATAAGATATAATAATGTGATCAATCACTCTCTATATATTCGAATTCCCAACCATTGCTGTCATTGGGTAAACTAAAATAAAATTAAGTAATAAACAACTTGTTAGAAAACTTTAAATTACACTAAAACATATAATATAATTAATTATACGTATAATAATTAATTAAGGTTTTTCTATAGGTACGTATACCTACTCACGGGAAAGATCAAGGCAAAGATTTTTTCATATAGTTATTCACGTTTTGTGGGGAAAAAAAATGAGGTTCCATGCGGGAAAACGCTTATAATATAAAAATTAAGTCTTAAAATTTGACTGAATCTCTAATTGAGAAATGATTAATGATATTATGTATCAATTCATGATAATATTAGGATATATTGAGACTCAAAAAGATTTTAAAAAAAATTGATAAAAAAAAAAATGATGATCAGATTACTATTTTGTTTACATCAATACATTAATAATTATAACCACAGAGTATATGTTTGTAGATTATTTTATATTAATAAAGTAAGAATTGGATGAGCGTATTTATATTGGATTACCTCTTCTTGTAACGTTGTAAGTCATCAGTGGAATCGTATGACACAGTGCTAGGCTATTATGTATATATATAGTGTTAATTATTCGTAGTAATTTATTTAATTAAAAATTATAAATTTCAGCATTCAAGAAAAGTTTACTCTAAATTAATTAAAACGAGTAGCCACGGGAATTATTCATCGAAAAATTCAATAATTTTAACATATACATAAAAAAATAATTAAATAGAAGTTTTCTCTTGATCAAAAATTAATAAATACAAAGAAAAAAAAAAATGGTGGCATTGTGGTGGTAACATTGCCTTTGTCCATGAATCAAATAAAGGCGAACACGTACGAAGTACCCGTTAAGTCAATTTAGTAGGGAGAGTTTTTATTTTAAAATATATTTTTCATATTGAATTTGAATATAATGAAACTTGTTGGGATTATATTAGAAATGAGTTTTTCATGGATTTGTTGAAAAATTTGTGTTGACATGACATCGTTTTTCAATTGAATAAACTCACTAGAAAGATTACATGGTGAAAAAGATCCTTATATACATTAATGAAAAAACTTTATCAGTTTGTCCATATTATATAAAAAACAGTGCTTACTTTTATTTTTTTCGATTATTCAATCAAAATTTAAATTTATTTTTATTGGAATAGTAAATTAAAATTTTTTAGTGCCGGAAAAATTCAATAATGAAAATAGTGATTTTTTAGTAGGGTGCGTCGTATGCCGAGTGCGGAAAAAGGACCCAATTAAACACAAAAAGGTGTTCTGCGGGGGGTTGTAAACTATTGTTACTTAAAATATGTTTAAAGTACAGAAATAGGGAAATCATATATTTTTATGTTAAATCCATTCTATTGGAAGTTTCTTTTAATTGAAATTTTTGAATTTGTAATTGTTTTCCTGAATATATTTTTTGATTGTTTGTGAATTTCGATTACATGGTAAATGTACACATTACTTTATCAACGGGATGTATTTGAGACGGAAATTTTGTATTTTTTTTAATAAGAGATGTTTTTTTAGAGATTAGGATAGTCTTAAATAGTATTTATGTACAAGATTCTTGAAAATCGACGTTATAAAAATGACATTTATTGTTTCTATTTTCCTCTTACACTTTGCTCGATCAATTTATTTACAAAAAAATCTTAGTGAAAAATGAAATTGATAGGTCTATTTCATCTTTATTCGTTTCATCTTATCTTTTTCTGATAATAGACGCCCAGAAAGATTATTGTCAAAAAACCAAAAGATTTGATGGTGTTGGTCCAAAAAAAACGTGATTGAAACATCAATCGAAAGTATAAAGAATTACGTATAACTTTTTGTGATTAAAGTTGAAATGGTATTAGGCTCCAATTGAAAATAAAAAAAAAACATAATTAAATTGGTGTTTGTATACGTCGTTGCTTAATAATGTTAATCATGGTTTGAGTGTTTGTTGGTGTGGTAACCAAAATATGCATGTTTGCTCTAATGGTAAGGGTTATAAATGTGTTAATCATATTCATACACAAAAATACTGATTGGAAGAAAGTGAATGGACGAGGACATTTTAAGGTAAATTGTTTTTATTGAATCAAGAAAATGATTGTTTTCCCTAGTTAGCCAAAATTTAATTCCACTTATTAATGATTTTATCATATCAAATCTCCACTTCTTTGTAGCAAAAAGGTCAAAATAATGCGTTTTGCCAACATAAGTGTTATCATGATTGTACCATGTCTATTTTTAGCTCGTATTGTTTATATGTACTCTTGAAAAATAATTCTGTTTTAATAATATATTAGAAAAATAAGAAAGTTCATAATCTAAGAAATAAATTGAAAAAGGATAAATTATATCATTATGTTTCAAACTAAATAAACATGAACATGTATTTTAATTAGTAAAATAAAATAAAAATAGAGAGAAAATTAAGTTATAGAGGTGTTGGGTGGACATTAAAAATTATCTTAATGATTTTTTTTATAAATTAGTAGTGTGTCACGTGGATATATATATACCTTTAAAATACACTATTAAATAGGCCAGGTGTATCATATAACTAATTTAGTCAAAATAAAAATTTTTCAAATCTTTTCCAGTAATAATAAAGAATTAATAAGGAATGTTCATTTGCTACTCTCTATTCCCCCCCCCCCACCACAAATATGGGAATAGGGATACGGGAATCGGCCTCTTCACCATTAGGCCAAGGTCACACTTTGTTACGGATCAAAATGTGTAATATATACATATAAAATAAATAAGATTTGATTCATTAGATACATTATGAGTTTCCTATTACAACAAAAGTCATAAATATATATAATTATGTTCAATTCACTGCGTTTTGAAAAAATAGTCAAACTAACATTACCAAAATTAAACGACAGACTTTAAAGTATCCATTCTTAAGCAGAAAACATCTTAACATATTTTAAAGTGAACAGTTTATCCTTTGAGATATCGTTCAAAAAACTAGAGATCTAACAAAAATACGAGGAGGAGGTCACGTAACCATAAACAATGTTTTCCTGAATAATTTTATTATTGCTACAAGAAGTTCCTCAAAAGACGTGTCTAAAAACTTAGGGACACTATTGCTTATCGAAACAAAAAAATTTTTTTTTAGGTGTGGGGATACAGGACTGCTCTTTTTCTCATGTAGTAACGGAAAAATTGCACGAAACTTACATATTTGATCGTTCATAGTCAAAACTGTATTAATAAATAATCTTTGGCCAATCAGATATAGTGAATATCAAAATAATCAATTATGTTCGTATTTGCATTCATTTAAAACATTAATTAGAAGTGAATCTCTCAACAAATGCCCTCTAGGAAATTCACTTGAGAAGAAGAAATTATTTCAAATTAATAAGAAAAATATTTCACAAATAAATATTTTTAATATCAATTATATGGGGAAAAAAAAAAAAAGGTGACAAGATTAAAAATTTTGCATAATTTGCTAAATCAATTTACCAAAAAGTTCTGAGTTTGGTAGTTTAAGCAATTCAGGAATAAATATTATGAAGGGCTATACTTGATGTTGGTGGGATTGTTGTTTTTTTAAATAAATTCAAGTTAGGATGAAAAAATTCACTTTGAAATCATTGAAGAATGTTTTCTTGCGAAAATAAGGAGTGACAATTAACCATTAATGTGGTATGATTCTGAGTTCTAAATTTTTTTTATCGAGTCAGATTCGGCTTCTCTATAAATTCGAAGTACTATTTTAGACAGTCAAAATATTTCAAGATATATAAATTAAGTTTTATTTCAAATATAAAGTAAAGATTCTTATATGAAGTATCTATTAATGACAAATGTAGAATGTTTGACTTCTTGGTCCAAGTTACAAAAACATATCACAAAATGCCTATACAGTAAATTAACACACACAATCCAAAAATTATTTTATCTTATCTTTACTCTTCGTCTTCCTCCTCCATTAATTATTATTTCTAAAACACAATTTTCTCAGCAAAATCATTGGTGAACTCTTAAAAATTCCAAGCTGAACATTACATGGTATTATCCTCGGTGAACGTCGCCACCTGCCAAACATTAACATGTATATTCCACCCCACTATTGTGTGGTCATGCAAATTGACCTGTGCGGAGTTAACACTATCCAAGCACTTTCTTGTTTAAAAAACCCGATGTAGCCGGTTCATGTTCCTTTTGGGTTTTTTAAACCGGAAGCAACACGAGTGAAAAAACGTCGTGGCACGACAACTAAAAATGGATAGGACCTTAACGAACCAATTTCAAAAATTTCAAGCCAGACGAACGCGGACCTAATGTTTTGGGGGGGGGGACCCCCTTTGAAGATGTCCACACCATAAACTTACGCATGATGAAACCATACTCGGAGAGACTTGAACTTTGTCCGTACCGATTTGCGAAGTCTTTATAATCAAAAACCGAGTCGGATTAAGATCGTTTATTAGTAAGTACTCGGGGATCGTGCTAATGTCTTGACTAACACTTGGTTCTCTCACCACATGCAAACAACAATCTACGTAAACTTAATAGCACTTATGTGGGCTAGGCTAAAGAGTTCGTGTTCAACTCCATCCAGATATTGTCTAAAATCGGACAAAACACGCGCTACCTCCTAGGCCAGAGTCAACATTGGAACCAAATATTAAATCCTCAGCCAGCGACCAGTGGCTGAGAGGAATCAACTGCTTTGTGGAAGTGGTCCCAACAGTAGCAAAGAGGAAAAGTGGGACCCGTCCAGCACCAACATCGCTTATAATTACACGTAAGTATTAGAGGAGATAAAGCGAAATCGTTTTTCGATACAAGTTGGTACCACACGATATGGGATGGGAAAATACCGCGACCTTCAGGCTTTGCTATAGATAGAGTGAGTGTGCTCAGACCTAGACTACAAATTTCCTATTCATCAACACTATATTCTGATCTTACGATTCACGCGCAGCGATTACCGTTACATAGTATGAGCGTCACTAGTTGTACTTTGGTAGTACACCACCACCGTGCAGAAAAACGATGAAAGTATTGGGAATTTCAACATATTAGCAAGCCAGTTCATGACTACCATTTCCAATCGTAAATGGCTGGCGAAGCCAGCCAATTAAATCCGACGGAGAGTTGAAACAATTGCATAGCATTTACCTAGGAAAAGCAGCCGGAGCTCACGTACGCTGGAAAAAAAATGCGAAATAACTCGGGCTTAACCAAATGGGTCATACCGGGATAATATGGTTTGGACTATCTTGTCAAATGTATATCGATGGATTGGGTCGATTAGGGCATTTGGGTACTTCGGGTACGAAGATAACCGGGTTCGACTTGATTTAGAACCGGGGGTAGGCCTCAATATTCTTGTAGTAATCAGCAATGAAGTCCCCATTGATGGGCGGTGACGGAATCTTCAGGGTCAAGAGGGTTGAATTTGGGAGTTGGAGTTTGGTTTGGGGTTGTTATTGCGTAAGGGTTCCCATAATATAATGTTGGGATTAAGTTAGGAAAAGAAAAAGGGAATTAGAGAGGGAGATTTATAGCCAAAGGGGAGGAAGACTAAGTATTGGTCGTTAGGAAGAGAGCAAGTAGAGTTGAGGAGAGGATTGGGATCGTTAGAGGCGGAGGCAAGAATAGAAGTTTGGCGGGTTGTAAATCGATTTGTTTGAAGATTTATAAGTTAGTAGTAACATAATTTTTTAAGAAGTTCGAAATAAAGCAGGAGAGGCGGATCGAGGTTTTGAGATTGATGAATGTATTACTGTAAAAAGTTAATCTATCATATATAAAGTGGCGTTTTTTAAATTTTTACTATTGAAAAATCGTTTAATATTTTAAAATTAAAGGTCTATCTAAAAATTAATTCGGTATATATATATATATATAGCTATATATATAATTTTAGATAGTATATAATATATAATATATATTAAGCTTTTCCTTTCTTTCTTTTTTTTTTTTTGTCATTTTGAGTAATGCTATGAAGGTTTTTTTTCTTCCATTTTATTTCTGATTGTTTACTAGTATTTTTTATGACTTTAAATTTGATGCGGAGAGTGAAAAAATGACAAAATTGCTGAAAATTAATAGATCGCCAATGGTATTTATGAACATAATAAATATCTTACTGTAACAATCATTTATATAGATGAGAGTGTGTTTGGTACGCAGAAAACCTTTTTTTGAAAAATGTTTTTTTTTTTTCATCAAATTTTCTATGGTGGGGTTGCGAACAAAAGTTATTGTAATATGTTTTACAAAATTAAATTCATTTTTCTACAAATTTAGGAAACTGGACTTCGTTGAAAAGGAAGTAAGGAAAGAGTTTACAAAAACGTCCCCGCAATTTGAAAGACATTGGGTGTGTTGAAAAAAAAAAATTCAATTTAAAAAAATGATTTTGTCAATGCAAATAGTGTATTTTTTTTGTCAGCCCGATCCCATGACCCTCCCCCGCAACCCCACCCCTCCTTGAAAAGATTTATTTGCTTTTAAAAAGAGTTTGTCAACTTGGGTAAATTTTATTTTTAACCTCCTATCCCCCTTTCGCCAGCCTTTTCCTAACAACCCACCCGATACCAGTTCTCCAATAAAAAATATGATTGGGGGGTGGTCGGGGAAAAAACCGATATCAAGATTCAAAAATTTGATGTGGGGGCCACGCACTCCCCAGCCCGCCCCCACACCCCCAATCCCCCCAGCCCAATACCCTCCCCTCAACCCCCCCCCCCCCCTTACCCCCAGCCCAAACAAAAAATATTTGCAATGTCATAAATTATTTTGTACTCTAGTAAAAATAAAAGACGTCTGTTAAAAATATTTTTCATTCATAAATTAAACACTAAAAATTATTTTTGGAAAATATTTTCTACTCACCAACAAAACATGAAAAAATAAGTCTAAAATCTACTTATTTTCCAGAAAAAAATATTTTCTGCGAAAACTTTTTTCCATTGAAAACATTTTCCTTTGTACCAAACACACCCTGAATAGAGCATAAATTGTAAGTAGGTAGGTTTTATTATTTTTTTCTTCTTTCAAATAGAAAGGTTAAATATAGAAATAATAATAGATCACAATCTTTTTTAGATTCTATTAACATATCTAGTAAGATCATATAAAATTGAATAGAGATAGATTGTAAGTAGTTTTATCATATATTTTTTTCCTCTTTAAGTTTCTTCTATTTTTCTCTTTCTTTTTATAAATATAAAAAATAAAAAACTGTCTCTGTGGTCATATTTACAATTTAATTTTCCATACACTGCATATTAGATCGAGGACCCGGTGAAATCGGGATTGAACAATTAATAGTACGTACGATATGTTATTTAAATTGTATATTATATTTTATTATATTATTATATTGTTATCTTATTAATATTTAAAAATCAAATTTTATAGTGTTTGAAGAATATATTTATGTAGGAAAAGAGATTTAACACATTATCGTAAGTTGTCACATGGTTAATTTGATATTACATAAGTTAGGTTAACTATTTGAGGGGCTTTATAACAATCAACTTAAAGGGGAAAAAATAGACAATTACTCCGGACTTATAAAACTAAGCAATGGTGGTATTCCAAAGAAAATTCATACAATAGGCAATTCAAATATAGCAAAAAAAAAACAAAAGAGCAAACAACCAAACTAACAATTCAAAGTCTTCCAATAACAAACTAATTATGCCGTACAGAGGCCAAAACAATGGATTGTGATTCTACCCAAATTTAAGTCATCCAAACAACTCATTTCAAATACATCTAAACTTTTAGATATATTGGTTTGAGGATTTTCGTCCAAGGAAAGAATATTTGTTATTTATGACGATGTTGAATCCTGTTCTAATTTTTTTGTTTTTTCAAAAAATAAAAAAGAATATTTTGCCAAAAGAAAAATAAATAACATTTACCCGTACTTCGCCCCACTCACCTGGAACAATACCCCTCTTCACCTTCCACCCCCCCCCCCCAACCGACTCTAATTCTTTTTTATTTATTTTTTTACAAAATGTTGTTGCAAAAAAAGACGAATAAAAAAAATTATCCCCTACCTTCCCCCGTCCTTCAATTCTACTCCAAAATTAATTTTTTCAAAAGAACAAAAAGAAGATTATTTTGCCCCCCAAAAAAAAGAATTACACACCATCCATCCGCCAACCCCAAGCCCGTCAACACCTCCACAACCTACTTCCTAAGTTTTTTTCAAAAAAACATAAAAAAAATTTGGTTTGGTTAAAACACAATTTGTTCTGGGAAAAAATAATATTAAACTTTTTCTTTTTTTGCACAATTAAAATTTTTGAGTGAAAGTAAAAAAGTAACAATAAGTGAAATTCTATTATGGGTTCAACTATGGAATACCTATTTAACAAATTTTGACCATATTTGTAGAGACTTCAAAATAGTTGAAATCATATTGAAAAATAAAAATATGAGTTGATCCAAGTTATTTTAAATATGATCGAAATAATCCTGTTGTATCAATATGGCGGATAATTGCAACCTAGAGTTTCCCCTCACCCATATGATATACAAATTCAAAACTTTCCTAGCCAGAAGGCTATAGCTCACAAAGTGGACTTCAAAAATAATCCTATGATACAGAGTCTACCATAATTTTTAACGATATTCTTTTTAAAATTCCTGACCACAATAAACAGCAACCAGTTAGGAATAGAATGAAAGGTATTATGATAAAAATATTGGAGAAAGAAAGAAAGAAAAATACTAATAAGAATAGATAAATAAATCCAAGTAACGTAACAACTAACAAAAATAATAATAAAAGTAAGTAATAAAATATACTAGCAAAATAATGATAATAATTATCATCATCATCATAATAATAATAATACAAAAAGGGAGGAAAAAAAGCTAAACATATTCCTATTGAGTTGGCAAACTGTGTTCAATTGATCCTTTCATATAAAAATAACATAACCAAGAAAAATTATGGAAAACACAAATATTTAGCTTATATTAGATATTATCGCTATGATTTTAAGAAAATTGCAATTTGCTGTTACAATTTTCTCATTTTTTGTTATTTGCATGCTTTGTATAATTTGCCTTATTTGTGTAAATTAACAGATTTGTATAAGCGACGCCACTGAATTGATAACATTTCAATTCGATTGCCTTATCTTAGCTAATTTGTAATTGCAGAGTAGATACTTTATATGAAAAATTAATAACAGTTACTTTTTGTTATTTGCCAACGAAATAAAAAATAAAATCTGAAAAGTTCGTAAATATATAAATACAAAATTTGTATATATTTATCCTATTAATGTAGATGACAAGCGAAATGTAAAAATATATAACCAGCATTTCGTAAGCAAACGAAACTTAATTAAAGTGCACTATTTACAGTTATTTAATAACTGAATGGAAAAATCAAGATAATATTTTAAAAAAGAACATATTACTTAAAATATTCATATGTTACAATTTCAAGAAATCCTTTTCCGCATTCGTTGGATCAATTTTTTTTTTATTTTTTTTAAAGTTTTTAATCTAATGATATAACTAATATTTTTACATTTTAGAGTCGCTTATCATTATTATTCAAATTAAAATTGTTATTACTTTCATATTGAAACTACAAATTATATCCTAGTGTATAATGTATTCATGAACGATTGTTAAATATGTTTTTTTAATTTGTATTTCAAAAATATTATTGATTGTATTTCAATCTAGTTCAATTATTATATATGAATATAATTTATTATGAAATGTTACAACAAGATTGGAAAAAAAATAGTAAATATAGTGAATAATATGAGATCTGTTTGAGGAAGAATATAATATTCTAAAAAAAAAAAGAGGTACAAAATACCTATGCAAGAAATAAGGATGCGTCTAGAATATATTATATATATATATATATAAATAGTATATATATATATATATATATATATATCTATATATCTATATATAATATATATGTAAAAATAATACAATCCTCCTTGATGAGAATACATCTTCTAAAAAAAAAACAAATTGATTTTTAAAAAATACATGTATGCTTAAAACCCATCATAAACCCAATTTCATCATGCACCTCATACTCATTTGAATGACTGCACACATTGTATAAAAGAGAAGAAATAGAATATTCTTAACTAAATAATAACAAATGATGAGTTTAAACAAAATGATTGACAAAATAAACTTAATATGACTATTGTTATAAAAACAATTGTATTATATGTGAATGTCTAATTATTTGTAGTCCTAGTTGATATGGTTAGGAATCTACTTGGGACCAAGTTAAGGTTTTTCTATAATAGGTTTTCCTTCAGTTGTAAGAAGATGTGTGAAAGATCTGTGATCCTGAATAACTTCAGAGAAATAAGAAGTCCTTTTTCTCTTTTCCCTACTTTCTTCTTTCTTCTAAATTGATATAGTTTCATACCACTTATCCAATCAAGCACGATTGTTCTAATTCTTTAAAGAAGATGAAGAAAACATAGAAAAAGTGCAACAAATAAGAGATCTTGTATAACTTAATTCAATAAGGTTCTTATATCTTCAAGGTATGATTTAATCTTTTATCTTATAATTATTTAATGTACAATCGGGGTTACCATCTAAAGTAAGTATATAAAAGATTGGTTGGCTTTTTTATCGTTTATTTATCGATGGGAAAAGAGAATTCCTTAATTTATTTTCATAATTAAATAGCCCAATTAGTGAAAGATATGTTTTCAAAAACCTTTAATAGGTATGTGATCTATTAGGACTATCTTTAATTAACACTATGTTGATTAGCAGGAAATCAATAATCCAATTCTATGTGTAATATAATCTAACGTCTTTATGGTCATCAAAAGTGGAAAATTATATTTATTTTGAAGGCTTTGAGGTGAGCCCTCCCCCCCATGTTGTTAAGACGATGGATTTAAGTTTTATCGCCACCAAAGAATAAGACGATGGATTATGTCTATCGCACAAAGAGGAGTAAGACATTGGGTTAACAGTCATGATGGCACCATGATGATAAGATATTGGGTTCAAACCCTCCATTTTGACTAAGACACTTTTATTATGGTAAGACATTGAAATTTGAGTCTAAATGCAACCATATTGATGATATAGTAATGACTAAAGAAAAACTATGTGTTTTTAGATAATAGTCATGAAATTACTGAATTTACTCCATTACAAAGTGAATGTGTTTAGTGCATAATAGTCTGAAGAAGCCAAGTGATTGATAATGCACAAAAATATGGAATGAGGTACTAAAGCTATCATAATTTGATAAGCTCTACATGTTTGTGTTCCATTCATGAAGAATGGAAACTTTTAATAACTGTTAACATATGGATCCCTTCTTCTAAAGGGAATGAATGTAAGTCATCATGCTCAGGCATTAGAAAGATTTCGACCTTGGTCAATGAATGTGGTCTACCAAGAAGATCTCTCTAAGAAAACATTCGTATATAAAAGTTTTCATGTTTTAAATCTTCGGGGCTTGTATTGGACAAGAATTAATGTATTTGCACATTCTATTGTACTAAGTAGTTTACTAATTTCAGTACTTTATTAGTTTTAAAAAACACCGATTTTCTTCTGGGATCGCGTCGTTTATTCTATAATTTTTAAACGAATTATACAAAATTAAAAGAAATTTTATGGAAGACACAAAAATTCTTTTAATGGTGAATTTTCTTATACTAATTGTTAGTAGCAAGTTAATTTTGAGACCACCGTAAACGAAGTTGAGATTGAATTTTCCCCTGTCATTATAGGAACGTATACAGATATTTGTGGACCTAGTCCATCACCACCGTGAATCGTTTTAGTATTTTTAATGTTCCTAACAAATGGTTGTTCTACTATTATTATCTCGCCACGTGATGTTGCAAAAATTGTGGCACAAATATATGTTTACATGACCGAGGAGAGCTGGTTTTCCGGTAGATTTCGCGAAATTTCATCCGGGTTTGGGTGGCCAATTTGCCACGTTGGGTTCTTTGAGTCTGCGGGATATCTCACAACTCCCCCGGTAAAGTGTCACAGTAATTTGAGAAGAAATTAACATCTGAAAATTACTCTTTGATTAAATAAAAGTTTTAAATTTTAGTGTCATTATAGATGTAGGGTAAATGATCAAAATTTACTAAACGCAAAGAACATGTATGTCGTTAACTTGGAGTTTACGAGTACTACTTAATTTTATTAGTCTTTGGCATGAATATTGGGTCATCCCAAAGAAATGTCGAGGTGTCTGAGGCGTAGCGTGTAAGTGTTACATACATTTTCTCCTTTCCCAATCTTTAACTTTCATACGGTCGTGTGAGTGCATGCCTGATCTTTGGTCAAGTGTACATCTTTTGTTTGTTTGTTCCGATGACGACAGTTGATGATTGATCACTCTAATGTTAAAAAAAAAATATACTATTACCAACCGGGTCTCTAAATTCGGAAAAGTAGAATAGGTGTAATTTGGCCCAGCTGTTCTGTACTCTATCATGTTGGTATTGATAAAAAGATCGCAACAATAAGATATCACATGGCGTTTGTTGTCACTTGCAAGTTTGACGATTCGCAAAAGTATATTGTGGCAAGGATAATTAGTGAGCTAATAAGCACACACTGTTCTAGAATATGAAATCGTACGGTGCCGAAATTCATCTTGATAATATTTATAACTATGATAAGATGATGTGACCATTAAATATCTCACATAGTGAATCATGCTGATGAAAATAAAGTTTCCATGTGTTTATCTGAAATATGATATTACATACAAACATAATTGTATAATCAACCATAAGGTTATGATCAATTTTTTCTGTTAATTGATTTTGGTCAGGGAACAAATAGTTTCATCTGATATTTTTGATGGGGCATATAGGACTTATAATATACTCTGATTTACAAAGATAGATTCTCCAAAAGATTGAGATATAATGTTATGTTTGTCTAACATAAGGGGGAATTAAAGCAACACAAAGTTGTAAATACCCTATTGAATGTCCCTTAAAAATGATCTACGACATGCTGAAGCATGTAGACTAATTATTCTAAATATAATACCTTGAAAGGGGTGATGATCAAGATCAAAATGATCATAATAAGGAGACAATGTGCTCTTGGAAGCCAACGCAATAACACTTATACATGGGAAAGCTCAGGCGAGGGGTATCTTACCTAAAAATCTGAAGTGATGAGATCTCAAAAAGTTTTGTCGTATTATGAATCGATACAAAATGGTATATCTTGACATATCTTTGATATACTAACGCCGCGCAATATGTAAAATATTTATGAGGAATGAATTCTACATCTATTCAATCATGCTTGTGTAGAAATAATTATTAGTGAAGTGGAATGATGCTCTTTGGAAGCGTAAAGCCTTATTTGAATTTTAATCTTGACAACTAGAAATGTCTACATCTAATATTAAATGTTTGTTACTTTACAAAATTGATATGAAAATATCGAATTGGGGTTCAAAATCTAAAGCGGATTACAGTTTGTGGAAAACTTGTTTATCAATCCGCATAAGGTTAAATCGCTTCAAAATGTCATGAAGCATATCAAATATTGTTATTGGCAAGGTTGATAACTAAATGAAACTCTGAAGAGTTTTCAAAAGGCAATAGATTTATTTGCTTAAGAAGTAAGTAAGGAACTTGCGGAGAAATATTTTGATCTTGAAGGAAAATTAATAAAAGCAGATAGAAGAAAACTATTTCGTCAAAGTTTTTCTCTCACGAGCTTCCAGAATTGTGATAGTCAACATGCAAAGGTCTGTTTAAGTAATACTATAATTGATTTATTCACCATGTCCCTACCAAACTACAACTTTCACAAGAAGATTGTGCCAAGCTTGGAAAACGAGATTTAGTCTCGAATTGATTTGCCTCATTAGGAGGGAGTTAATCCGGCGATGTAACCTCTTTTTTTTTCCTCACAAGGGTTGTTGTCCCATTGGGTTTTCCTTGTACGGTGTTTAATAGGCATCCATAATGCGTAGTATTAGATATGTGATCTTTTTCCTTCACTATATTTTTCCCACTTGGTTTTTATCTAGTAAGGTTTTAGCGGCACATAACTACCGACCATTCAAGGGGGAGTGTTATAACAAATTATATTATAGTGAAATGTCAATTATGTGGAGTACTAGTAATGATATGGTTAGGTAATCCTACTTTGGACCAAGTAAGGTTTTTTACTATAAATAAAGGGGTTCCTTCATTGTTAAAGAAGATTGGTGAAGTTTGTGAATCCTGAATATCTTCAATAGAAATAAAGAAAAGTCTTTTATCTTCTAACCTACTTTCTTCTTCTTTTTTTCTCTTCTCAAATTTATATAGTTTCATAACAAATATATTGATATAAATTCAATTTTACAACCTTTGTCTGGAACTTTCTTCTCTTTCTTCAATTTTTTTTCCGTGTTGTCATGTTCTTTTTTTTTTTTCCAACTTTTTTAACCAAACTCAAATTTTTCTTCTTGGTGCATTAGTTTTTAAAAACAAAAAAGCCTATAAACAGAATTTGAAATTATTAAATATGAATATATAAAAATCAACTTATATGATTAGACTTTAATGTGATTACTACAATCTTCTAAATTTAAATTAATGAAAAAAATATAATCAAATAATAGTTTTTAAGATCTGAAATACATAAAAGCAAAAAGATCTCCCAAATATTTTGGTTATATGAAAACAAACTCACAAAAAAATTAATAATATTGTTAAAAATGAAAAATTCAAATTCCAAACTCCTTTATAAATATGAAAACAATATCACAAAAAATCTCACCAAATATTTGTTGAACTTTAAATTTACCTTTATCAATTGGGTGAAAATCTTTTGAATCAATTGTGATTTCTAGTCCTTGAACAAAGTTATAGTAAATTATAAGATTGAATTTTCCTTGAAAATAATGAAAGGAGATAACATGATGAAACGAGAAGAAAAAATGGAAGTGATTTTGGGTAACACTAGAAAAGATGGCCTAATTGGGTTTGGTTTTCTTTTTTCTTTTTTGTGGGAATAAAAGGCAAATTAACAAGAAATAACATACTTGGTTAGCGCGAGGGCCGGAATGGGTGTAATATCGATGAGTGCTGGGGTGAGGGCCGGACGACGAACGTAGGGAAGGGTGCCTACACCCTCGACGAAAGTTTATATTAGAAAATTTGTAAGCGTTATATATTATCTGATGTGCGAATCGTGAGGTGCCAAGTGTGTGTGTGCTGCGAGAGCGTTACGCAGTAAGATGTATTCAATTTTTATATGTAGACGAATTTCTGTACATTTAATAACAACAACAAGATATACTAATTAATACTGAAGGCTGCGGGGTGCGAGGGTGGTGGTGGAAGCGATGTGGTGGGTCAGATACCAGCTCAGCGGTGGGGGTGTGAGAAAATGGGGCTCGAGCGACATAAAAAGATTTTAGATATTTGTAAAACTTATAAGGATTCTGAAAATAAGTAAACTAAAATGAGCATTCATCTGTCTGTATGTTTCCTAAAACTTGTCCAGAAATTTGAACAGAGGGGGGTGTAGAGATAGAGGAAGAAGGGGGGAAGGGGGGGGACGAGGAGGGGGGGAGTGAGTTGAGTGTCCAAGTCACGACGCGTAAGTGGAAAGGTACAACCTGTCCGGCAACATGACGGGTGTCTAGTGCAGGAGTGCGCACATGGATTTCAATTCAGTTAGTTTCTAAAATAGTGACATTTCTTAAGTAACTATTTGAAAGTGTAGATATTTTTAATAACGGAAAAGGACCTAAATTCCTGAGTATTGAAAATGGTATAAATTATCCTCCATCCACTTATGGCTTCCAAAATGCCCTTTTCATCCACCTTTGACTCTAAAATAAATTATACCCTTGTCTCCCACCTTTAAGTTCCAAAATTGCTAGTTTTTTTTAAGTTTTAAAATTAACTCTTAAAATTTTTTACAATACTTGGCTTCAACTATTGATTATAATTTTCATTTATTAATATACTTTATAAACCAACCCACTACCCACTCATTACTACTAACCTCACTCAATTAATGATCCAATTATAATATCAAAATCGTCATAAACACTACTAAAACAAACGATGAACTGATGATTCTTGAAAATGACATCCAAAATTACTTCGAGTCCAAATCGAAACCTCAATTAAATTTTAGGTTGAGCCGCTTATTTGGAGGACACTTTCTTTCAAAAATTTAATTCAGAATTTTGATTAAGGTAAACAATTATACAATCCCGAATTAATTCTGCACTTTTTTTAAATATAATTTTTAATAATATTTATGATTTGTTTTAAAACTTTTAGTAGATTATTTTGAAAAATTTACCTAATGAAGTAAAGATCGCACTAATTGAGACGTAAGAATAATTAAGATGATATAAGGTGGCTCGGGACTTTAGTGTCATATCGTGATTGTTTATTTAGCCACTTGAATGTATGCTAATTACTTCTATAATTTTAAAACACTCAATTGGGCAAGTAGCTTGCATTAATAATGTGACGGGTTTATTAAGAGTGAATTTCATTAAGTATCTGGGTGGGTAATGGATTGATATATCAATTATTAACTTCAGTTACCACTTCTAACAAATAGTTTTTGAGTCCCACGTATTTTAAAAAATATTTAAATAGTTTAAATACAAACCGTAAATAAAGTGGTAAATTTTTAACCAAAAGGTGGATGACAAGGTATTTTTGGACCCATAGATGGGGTGGAAAGTGTTTTTGGAGCCAATAGGTGGATGAATGATAATTTTTGTACCATCTTCAATACTTGGATGTAGTTTAGGCCCTTTTCCATTTTAATAATTATATTTTGATCGTGCTAAGTTTGCTATTTTCAATAATTTTTTTAACTACAAAGAACATTAAATCTCGTCTTATGTTTATAATAACCTTATAAAATTTTCAAACTAGTTTTTTAATAAGGGCAACTTTCACATATAGCACACAAAATTTATTTTGTATGCTATAAAGCAAATTTAATAATTTGCACTCTAAAGCAAACATAAAACTTATATTCGCTATAGACATATTGCAATTGTATAATTCCTGGCTAAATTGTATAATTTCGATGGCCTATTGTTTTTTGCTGCAATTGGATAATTCGCTCATCCGATTTCACTGCAATTGTATATGCACAATTGTTAATTTTGTTGTTTATTTTCGGCTGCAATTTTTTTAAATAAAATTTGGTTTGCATACGATTGAATCGAATTAAAATATATGTATATTGCATAATTATAAGTGTATCAGCAAGAGTCTAGGTTGTTTTCTCTCTCGCTTTTAAATATACAAAAACCGAACACAATATAATCCCCTTCTGTTGTATAAAGCTAGAGAAAATTGTATTCACTGCAATTGTAATAATTCGCAATTGTATAATTCGTTGGTCTTTTTCTCTCAATATTTGTATAAAATTTGCATTGTCTACAATTAAATGAAGTAAAAACGTTGGAATTGTATAATTAAGTTGTAAACACGAAGATATATGTTTTTGCATCTGTATATACAATTTTCTCCTAGTTTATACAAACAAGCAACAGAATTTAATACATTTCTTGTGTATAAAGCGAGAGAGGCCGAGCACCAGAGAGAGTGGCGAGCGAATTGGAAGAGTTGGCCAGGGAGATTTATTCGAGAGAGGCTCCTGACAAACTGTGGCTAACGTTTGTTATGGAGGCACAATTAAATGAAATCCCCTACTCTAGCGACTCCATTTATTTTAGGTTATTAATTTGCTATTATATACAACTTTTTCCCTTTTAAATAATTATTGTCTTATTATTTTGTAATAACTTATAAATTTCCAAACCATAGTATAAACGTCTCTCATAATATTTTCAATTACTTAAAAAATGTTTTAGATCTGAATGGAAGATTTATTAAGTTACAACTTACGAGTGAATAAGAATCAGGGTTCATCTACCACATGAAAAATGGTGGAAGGGTGTTAGAAGCCATTTTGAGCGGTTTTATAAACTTTAGTCGATTTTTAAATAAAATATTTTTTTTTGTTTAATTTGATCTTAATTGATATTTTATACAGCCACTTTCAGTCTCATAATAACACTTGCACTTATATAAAATTAAATAAATAAACACGTATATTGTTGGTGTTGTCGTAACAAATCAGATCAAGTGTAAAAAGCCATCCTACTTTCTTGCTATGTATTTTTCTTTTTAAGATCCATATCAACGAAATTATCATCTTGAGTCCAATTATAATAATACATCAAATTGATCACTAATAACTCCCGTTAAGACTTTCCTTCCTAGTTGTACTAATGTGAAATTAGATTTTAAGTCTAATTCACGTCTCAAAATCTAGCTAAAAAAAAAAGGTTATTCAAATCTTATAAGGAATTTATCTATCTCATTAATTATTCTTTAACACTGCACCTCACGATCAGTGTTTAACATCTAATACATAGATAATTTTAATTTTAAGGGCTCAAACATCGAAT
The DNA here is from genome assembly GCA_027704765.1 of Solanum habrochaites. Lineage (NCBI taxonomy): Eukaryota > Viridiplantae > Streptophyta > Magnoliopsida > Solanales > Solanaceae > Solanum > Solanum habrochaites. The sequence continues at coordinate 65,309,597 of JAKWJA010002495.1, forward strand.
AAGACAGACTCTATTCTATTACTAAGTAAAATTAGATCTTATGTGTAACTCACGGCCAAAAACTAACTCACAATAAGGAAAATTATCTCATTTCTCATTAACAGGATCGTCCAAGCGTGATAAAGGAGTTCACCATCTCATTTCTCATTAACCAGGGATGAGAACTTTTAATTACTCTTTACGAGGCAATTTAACTAATTATCATGAAATTTTATCTCTAGTCAAAACTCTATAATACTATTTTAATCACAAAATCGAAAATTAAATTTAGACTTTTCATTCAACTTCCTCATCTTTATAATATAATTATATAATTTTCATAGTCAGAAAATTAAATATAGAAAAATTTAAATAATACCCAAAAAAAAAAAAAAAATTGGCTTTGTTTTATCTTCCTCTCTTTAAAGCCTTTTCAGCGGTATCCATTTCTTCTAAGATTCTCACCTTTCTCTTCGCCGGAATCGGAGTAGTCGGCCCGAAACTAACATAATGGCCCGAAACAGCGTTGAGTGCCGAATATATATCACGAAACGAAGCCCGACCCAACAAAGCTTTCTCTCTTCTATACTTTGCAACCCAGTAATTCGACGCTTCTCTTAACTCAGCAACTGAATCAGCTATATTCGGATCTCCTTTATCCATATTCAACGTAGATCTCACTTTCTGTAATCACTTCCGACTTCCTTCCTATTCCTCGTCCGGTAGCTGCGAATGCCTACTGGCGGGAATGAGAAGGGATGGGATAGGTTCCGGCGGAACAGAGAGAGGAAGCGCGGCGGCGGAAGGGGTGGTGTCGGTGGTGGTGTGAAGGAGGTGATGAGTTTTTGATCGGATTGGGGTATTAGGGATTTGGGGTGTTGATTTCGATGGGGTAATTAGGGTTGGAGAAGCCATTGATTTGTTGTTTTTTTTTTTTTGGAGAAATTTGGGGGAAAAGGGAATGTTGTAGTTTTGGTGATAGGAAAAATTAGTGCCACGTGTCTTATCATCTTATCAAGATATTATATAGTTTATGGATGAGAAAAAATACAGTTAGATTTTATTATGATATAATAGGAGTGACCTGGACATTTGATGAAGTTCTGAAAAAGTTGACAATCTAGAATAAAGTTTTAAATTAAATTATTTTCAACAGAGAATATTTTTGATAGAACAGTCTAAAAAGAATAAAAGTTCAAACGTAGTAAGTTAACTACTTAAAATATGTCATTTAGCTTTATTAAGTTGAAATTTATGAATTTGTTTCAACTGAGATTGGTGTGTATAATTAAAGAGATGATTCTTCTAATAGAAATTTGAAAACAATGTGTAATGTTTTTTCAAGAATTTATAGCAAAGTGTCTAATATGATTTACATATTAAATTTTGGTTTAGTAAATACGTATGTAAGCGTTTGACACTTCTTGACCCAAGTTAAATATTTAGTTTGATCGTTAAAGTGTAGAGAAAATGTCTTAAACTCATGGTGTTCTGGTCATACTATTCTCATAATAACATTTTTTATTATAACTATTGACACTCCTTAATAAAAATTCTGATTCCGCTACTATTAAAACCGTACCGATAGTGGCTTGGTTTTTTTTTTGGGACAAATTTTCAAAATGTCAATATTTTTAGCATTTAAAAGGGCTTCATTAACAACACTTTCAATATGTTAGTAAAAAATGTCTATTTTAGTGTGTAAGGGAGAAATATTTCAAAGAAAAAGGTAAGCATCCTTAATTTTCTCATCATTACAATTTTCAAATAAAATTTATTTTTTTTTTCCTCCAAAATTTTTACCTTTTAAAATTATATTCCGTTCCACATATATTCTATGTATATTTATTATAAGTTTTTTATAATTTTATATTCATTCCAATAAATATGCCTAAATTTAAATCTATATAGTCAAATTTAGGAAATGTTTTGCATTTTTATATATTTTTGGCCCTATTAGTTATTTTATTCTTTCGAAATTCTTGTATGTTATTCATTTCAATATGTATTTTATTTGTATTTCTTTTTATTCTAGTTTTTATAAGAAATTTTTGTATAATACTATATAAAATAACAAAAAATTAGTAATGATTGAAAAAGTGATGAAATTAAAATTGAAAAATAAATAATTGAATATTTTGGTGACTTTATTCCTTAAATAAATACATAACTAGTTGACATACTTTATAATAAATACAAATTAAAAAAAATTTCAAATTCAGAAACAATGCAGCATAATTTTTGAATGAATACAACTATTATTGTAAAAATATATACTGCTAAACATATTAAAATTCCTATATACTTCCAAATTTATGAATACAGAAAACAATAAAACTAGATAAAAAAATAAATCCTAAACTGTGGTACATTGACATAACTATCACAAAAAACAGAAATACAAAATAAATTAACTACATGAAATACGATTCCACACAAATCTATGGATACAAAATACATAAAAACAATTAAATACAAAATACATACTGACTAAAACAACAACAAAAATCAATATACAACTTCCAAATTTATGACTACAAACATCAAAACTATGAACTCTGGATACACAATCAAACTCCTATAATGTGTTACATGATATACACTAACACAAAAAAAAAAAAATATAACACAAATACAATAAATATATAAAATACAAAATAAATACTAACTATAACATAATAAAAAAAAAAATCCCATTACTTCCAAACGCTGTAAACATGGATTTTTTTGAATCTACAAATTACTAACAAATTAAATTAAACATGCAAGACACAGACATGGCAAAAAAAAAAAAAAAAAAAAAAACTCTTCTCCAACAAATTGGTCTTCTTCATTCATGGTATTAATTTGTGTTGGGATTTTGCATCATCTACAGATTCTGCATTTTTCCCCTCATATATCCTCCTTGATAGATTTAGAAGCGAAACCTATATTGTTGTTTAATTCTTGGAGTGAAAAAAAAATTAAATGATGGAAAAGCGAAAGAACTTTGATTATTTTGTCGCAATACATCTAGTAAACTCGCTTGAAAACGCCATTGAAGAGAGAATATGTAGTGTGACATCCTAAAAAAATGTTTTAAACACAACAAAGTAAAAAAAAAAATTAAAAAAATACTAAAACATACTAAGTAAATAAATAAGGAATCTGAAAAAAAAAAAAAACCCAATCAATGTTAATCTTCAAATCAAATTTTGCAAACGAATTAATGAGAATAATAGAAAATATTAATATTTGGAATTGAAAATCTGTGGAATTGATTTGAATAATGTTAATAGAGAAATTGAAAAGAAGACTAAGAAAAGAGAGAAAAAATCTGGGGATTTGATAAGGAAGAAAATAAGAAGAGAATTAAAGCCTTAAGAAAAGTGAGATAAAAAAATTAAATGACATTAATCTCTATCTCAATTACAATAAATATAGGAAAATGTTGTAATATATGAGAGAGAAAAAAGGGGTAACTAATTAGAGAGAAAATATTAATAATATCCAGAACAATTAGTTTTATTTTAAAACATTATGACATTTTTGACATGTTTACTAATATTATTAAAGTAAATGGATAATTATACTAAATACGTTAATTTTTTTTTTTGACTAGTTGCTATTTTCCTGTTTTTTTTTTTACTAGTAATCATAGCAACTGAATAAGTTTGAGATGGAGTGTCAAAATTCACGGTTTGGGCCGAACGAGCTAAATGGAGAAATTAGCCCCAATAAAAAATGTGTGTACGTGGAACCCATCCACAAGACCAATCACACGAAATATACAGTCCATCAACTATTTTTAATAGGGCAATTTGTAACTAGTTATTAATTAATAAATTTTAATACTACGGGCAACTTTCACATATAGCAAACATAAAATCTATTTGTATGCTATACAAAATTTTTGGCATAATTGTACTCCATAGCAAACAATATAAATGTATATTCGCTATACATATACCATTAAAGCGAATTGTATAAAATGAATGTATAAAACAGAAAGAGAAAGAACTTGGGCAGAGAAATTGTAATAAAACGAAGTGTATAAGATGAATTGTATGTGTGAATTATCGTGTATATAACGATTATACATGCAATTTGAAATTGTATAAAATGAGAAGCGAGAGACAAATAGATTTTGGGCAGAAACTATACAATTGAATCGAATTGTATAAAAAAAAGAGGAGAAACTATATACAATTTAAATTTGTATAAAATAACAATAAAGAGAGAAAGGCAAAAGCGTATTTTAACAATTTTCTCTCGCTTTCATACAAACACAACACATTTTAAACCTTTGGTGTTTGTATAGGATATATACTTATTTAAGAAAAATCAATTTGGAGAGAGATTTTAGGAAAAATTGAAAGAAATTGGAAGAGAAAATAGCTAACAGATTTGTATTTAGATGAGGTTGGCCATAACCAATTAAAAATAATTGATTTGGGAAGAAATTTAGGGGATCACTAAAGAAAAATGTTAGCGAAAAGATAGGAATGAATTTGATAAAAATACATCTTCTGCTTGAATGAGGTGGGTCGAACCAACGGCCAATTTTGTGCAAATTTGCTACGGGTGGCAAATGTTTTCAAACATAGCTATAGGATTTATTTTTATTTAATGTTGCTATTATGTACAATTTTCCCTAAATTTTTAATTAGGCTCTTTAGATATAATTTGTATACTTACGGGTTATAGTCATGGCTTACTTGTTCGTATAATTTGCAGGTACGTTTATATAATTCGTGCATATTTATATAATTGAGTTATTTTCAGCCGCAAAACTCGAAATAAAGAATTTATACAAACATCTGAGCTTTAAATAGTTGTATAAATTATATTATATAAATTCCAAAAATTACATGTTTATACAAACTTAAAAAGATACGGAAGAGAAATTTGAATGTATATATGATAAAACTGAAAAACCAAAGGGAATCACTATCATATACAAATATAAATCAAACGAATTATACAATCTCGAACTGCAATCCATATAATTAACACTGAATGTTAGTGGTGAATTGTAATATAGCTAAACTATAGCTTTATTACTAATCTAATAATAATATTTTTATTCGTGTACCCATTTTATATATATATATATAAGATCCCCATGGAGAAAGCCAACTCAGCTTGTCAGTGCGATGAGTAAGAATCTTAATAAACTATTTTAATGGATAGTCCTTTTTTTTGTTTTTTTAAAGTTAAACAAAAAATTCCTCATCATATGACAGTATCATGATTCATAGTTTAGTAGTTTTATTCCAAGTATCTATATAGTGGAAAAAAACCTTATAACTTACTTTATTTTATCAAATATTGATAAATTAATAGATCTTGAGAAGATTGTCGTCTGAGATCATATAAAAAAAGGTCATTACATCCCCAAATGAACGATGTGAGTGTCAAACACCTCCACCCATTCACACGTTCAGGACTGAACATTTGAAGTGTGGACAATATAAAATGGGAATCCCAACATCATGCCAATTTTATGACTAGGAACTATGATAAGAAAGAAATATATCTTGAATCTAACTCATTTCAAAATTAGCTCCCACCTGAAGAGGATTACCTCAACAAAAAGAAACTTTATATGAACGTACGTATATTAATGATTGAAGATACGTGGAAATTGTAAATGTAAAGATAGACAGACACCAGAGGTTTTAACTAAAAACATGATAATCTGTTCAAAGTGAAATGACATGAACCATGAATAGACATTTTGTAAATGATAACACAATATAATCTTGTATGTTACGCAATTTTAAATGAGAGCAAAGTTGTATACAATAAGTAGTCGATATTTTAGCAAAGTAGAATCATCATGACCACACACCTCATGTCTTCCTTTACATGTCCTCAAAAGCATTGACTTATTCTGACTTAGTCATTTCTACATGACATCAATTCTCCATATTATATTTGTGGATTTTCGAATATTTTATATTTTATTTTTGTTCTGGTATCTGATATTTTATTTTGAGGTTTTGATCATTTTAATTTCAGTGTTGATGCGGTTATGCTTGTTTAAGTAGGCTAGTAAGTAACTTTCCATCATCAATGATAGGTCCGAGGATGTGAGTCACTTTAAAGGGAACATAATTAAGTTGGGAAGGAAAGTGTTCCTTATCAGACTATTTTTCATTTACTAAACTTAAAAATGGGGTGCCTAATTAATTACTTTTGAAATTAAAGATTCTATTCATCCTATTAAAACCTTTGATCGCATGAAAATTCACGAGTTATTTTGCACTAATCATAAATGATAATGATATTTGTCTTCTTCTTTCTTTTTTTAATACAAATTTCTAATTTCTATCACTCAATTTACGTAACTATAAGTGATATTACGTATTACTTATTTCTAAAATAGTGAGGGTAAAAAAAGAAACAACAAATTCTAAACAAAGTGAGACACTCTAAACATAATTAAAGCACTCAATAAAAGAAAAAAAGAAGTCAAATACGTGTTTAATCCATAACTAACGTATTTCTTTAGTATCATATTGTCTCCATAGTAGTATTATTTGAAAGTTTGGTGTAACACTATGTGCCAATTGGTGGGTTTTGAGGATAGCAAATGAATTTTTTGGGATATCTATGAATGGATTTTGGATGAGTAGTACTCAAATAACGTGAAAAGCATGGATCAAATAGGTTCACCCCAAAAACTGCAACGTGTTGAGTATATGGGGTAACTTTTCTATTTTAATTCTCACGAAACGTGTTTCGTTACTATTATATTACGCATTATAAATTCTTCTCCTTCCTATGCAATAACTGACAAATCAAAATAACAAATATAAAGTGTATTAAATAAGTTGATATAACAAGCTCGACTTAAAAGACGTTAATGGAGGGAAATCACAATCATCATATATTGGCTTTAGGTCATCGGTTTTTGTGTGTGAATCAACTTTGTGTACATAGAAATATCTTGCCCCTTTTTGAGGAGTGAAGTTCGGTTAATCAATACTTTTTACACACAGCTTATGTATTCTCTCACATATCCAATCCCATGACATTGCGTATTGAGATATTTGTATTTGGAGTCAACATTAAAGGGCAAAAAGAAATAAAATATAGTTTTAAAACAGTAGTAGTTTCATTGTGAAAACTTTTCTAAAACGATTTTAATAGTGCTCAAATTGTCCATTATTGATTTTTAAAAATGTTTCTTTCTGCCTCGATCTCTTTTATTATTTTTACTCGTTCAAGATGATTACAAAGAAGGAGAGACAACCATATAGATAATATTGATAATAAAGAAAAGTATAATAACATTTACAAACTTAATTATAAGCTATATTATTGTATTTTAATTTATTAAACTTTGAAAACCGTCTTTATAATAAAAAATAAATGTATGTGTTTTTAAAGAACGACCGTATAATGTTTGACCAATGTTTCTAATAAACTAAAGTGTCTTGAGCCCCTAATAATTAGAGAAACCATTTGACAAGGAAATATAAATTATATATTGAAAATAATGTTGAGGTTACTATAATTAGGCCTTTGGTAATTATGTATCCTTGTGTTTGTATTCATTAAAAAAAGAAAATTCTCATTATTTTGACTTTCACATTACACATACAGTTGAAAGCAGTCCAGATATGTTTCTCCTTTTTCCTTTTGTTTATATTAGTGCTAACAATCCTGGCTATATATATATGTAAAAAAATGCAAATATCCCATTCACCTATTGAATATATCTCAAGCCTTGTCCTTTGAATAGGAGACAAATGAAGTTTTTTTTTTTTACTCAATATTCATCAGATCATATGAGCTTCAATCAAATTCAAATCGCGCTCTGCAAGGGTTCATTCGAAGGTAACACACATTACAATGATTCCATCCATATCTAGAGCTACTGAATTTCGAGATTCTGAGAAGGATGAGAACTCCAACCCAGGGTACACAGACACAATCGGTACAGATAAATTGTCTATGCTTTAACCATGTATCAAATATATAACTAGGGATGAGGTGGCACTGTTGGGGTGGTAAGTGAAGTGGAAATAATATATATTGAATTCGCAAACGAGTCATAATTTAAAGTTATAGATTTTGTGACATTTTAGTCTGATTTTGTTTGAATAAATTATAAGTTCTTAATTACAATAATTAATTTACATAAAATTATTAAATAAATACCAGTCCTTGTTTTAGAGGTCATTCTGCGATCTATTCTTCATTAATTCAGATGGACAGAATACTAAAAAAAAAAAAAAGTTTATAGTCAATATATGACATAAGAAACCGACATATAGCTAAAATGTAAAGAGGAAACAGGGGCAATATTTAAATATAGGATAAGATAACATGCCAATGAGAAGAAAGAATGGATGGAGGGCAAGTGGGGTAGATCTACTAAAATTTTGTAGAGTTCTTTTTATGAAAAAAAAAAACGTCCATTTGTTTTTTTATCAGATAAAAACTATATAGAATGTAATGGACAAATAAGGACTTAACAAGTAAAAATATGTATTACTGGTAGTCCACATGGAAAGACAGCTTTTTATATAATCTCAATTGATAAAATAAAGTTATACTAATTAATTAGATGCAAATCCAACTTAGTGGGTTTTCCTGTTTTGTAGCTTTAATATTTTTTTTCTTAAATATTCTTACTATGGAATAACTTCAAGTGTGCATTATTTTTAAACATTAATATTCTACATTATGCCTATTTTTCTTTTATTTCTCATCCGATTTACTTGTGTATTAGTATTAATTAATACTTGATCAACATTAAAAGAGAGATTTATTCTATAGCGAATATATAGAAAATTTATGTTATAAAACATGAATTTTTTTAAATTTATTCTTTACCGTACATATTAACATTGCTCAGTAAATTCATTGGTGGGAAACAATTCAACTTGCATATATATTTTCCAGTATTTTTATTTTCAGCGATTCAATTCAATATAATAGAGTATCAACTTAACTTTTTTTTTTTTTTCTTGATCTCGTGAGAATTTGTCAGAAATTAAACGACGGTAACATAAATTGCTCTCCAATAAAAAACGCCTGCTCCATATATACTTTAATTAACACTTAACATGTTGAACTAAAAACCAGATAGTTTAGCCAGTGTATTCATTGTGATAGATAATGGGTTTGGCCTTCATAATGAATTGGAATTCTCACCAATAAATTAAAAGGAAAATCACAACACCCTCTATTAATTAGATTTTGAGATTAGGTCAAAATTTAAAACTATGAATTAATTTGTGGGGCATTTCTAACCTTAGCGGAACAATTTATTGAATCATTGAAAGAGAGTGCCTTAAAAGAGTGATGGTTTTTTAAAAAAGTTTGTGAAAAGACTATTAATGGACCATGAAATATAATGGCATCACACTATTAAAAAAATACTATTTTTTCATCTGAATTTGCTCATTTCAAAATTGGTAATGCTATTTCGGGAAGTTCATTTTAATTTAGTAAGTAAGAAAGATAAAAGGGATACAATAATATTTTCATACCAAAAAAGTTAGAAGTCATCCTCTTACTATTTCATTCAGAATTTATTTCCAACTTAAATCTTTTCAATGAGCTGATTTAACGAGAAATTAAAAGAAATCATATTCTATAATTATTATCCAATTTGTGTTTAAAATATCACTGGTTAAAACAAATTTTGCAGAAATATGAAGTAATCAAAATTTAATAAAGCAGTGGAAAAATAGGAGAACATAAATTAATTCACAAAAAACTAAAATCTGAAGAAAAAAAAAACAGAACGGGAAAAGATCAAGCCCACTGAATGCACAGTGTCCCATTGAGGAAATTATTCCCCTATAATATTCGAGGTTTGATTTGGAATACGCCCTCCCATAATAGAATGATTTGAAGTATGTCCTCCCACTTAACGGCAGTAAAGTACACGAAGAAACTTTGTGGTAGGAGAAACGAAGAAATCAGAAATTTCGTTTAGTAAACGTCCTGAAGAATAACAGGTATTTTATAGCTCGAGAGAAACTAGTTCTGAACGGTTGCAACCGTTTTCGAAATTCACACGACCATTAATCAACCTTTGACTCGTCATGACTGTTTCTGAAAGTTGCATCCTTTCAGAATAGTCATTTTCAACAGCGAGAAAATTTTATTAATCTCTCAATCAATCATTTTTCAAAGCCGAAATCGAACAACAACAACAACCCAAAAGGTTCCTCTTTCCAATCCTTTCAATTTTCTCTCTATTTCCTATTTATTCTTACTATATACCCCTACAATATTTGATCTTTAATGATTTTTTTTTATTTTTAATAGTGATACGTTTTTTCTAAATTATTTAACAAGTTTTGTTTCTATAGTAGACTCATATTTCTTATTTTTATTTAACATGATTGTTGAAAGGAACAAACAAGTTACAAAATCATTTTGGGGAAATTGTGTCTTGTTATTTGACCACAAAAAAAATATGGCTACAGCTACATATAAAATTTCTGTCTTTTATACTTCAGAATTTAGTAATATAAAATCGTATCAATTTGAGACAAAAAAAAGTTCTCGTGATTTTTCTTAATTATATTTACAAGTGGGATTCAAAAGTTGCCACTTTTTATATTTTATAGATATTAATTTAATAGTTTTTGGGGGACAATAATACTTTGAAGTCATCACAGATTCCCCCTTTGAACCAAAAAAAAAACCTGTCATTAGAGTCGACTTTTCTCAAAATCATATATTTTAGTATCGTTTACTTTATAAATTTATTTCAAATGTTTATAATTTAGGGGATTTTCAATTATACAAAATATTTTAATGTATGTAGTATTTAATTAAATACTAATTTCTAAACTTTCTTTAAATTTTAAATTCTAGCCTATTCTATCATAATTTCTCTCAATTATAGCCACTTGAAGAGTTTATTTCAATCATAGTCACCTTTCATTCCAATTCTAGCCAAATTTTATTGCAATTGTAGCCATTCCATATTCAATCCAATCTGATTTCAATACATTCTCATCTTTAATCTCATCCATTTATTTTTCAAGCAAATCCTAACCCTTCATCTCGTATTAAATCAATGGTCCATAATAATCCACTATTCTAACAAGTAGAACCCAACCCCTAAAAATCATTCATTTCCTCCCTCTCTTCATCTCCATCCGCCTCCCCTCTCCCTTCTCTCTTCCTCTCCTCCATTTTTTCCGGCGGAAGCCATCATCGCCGGTGAGCTGCTCTCCTCTCGCCTTCTTCGTTTTCTTTCCTCCCTTCTTCCTCTCCTCTCCTCCCCTCTTCTTCTCCTTTTCTCCTCATCTGACCAGCAGCCTGCGAGCCCCGCCAGCAGACAGCGGCAACGCGAGGCACACGCGAACAGCAGCTCGCGCGCAGCAGCAGCACCTGGAGCGCGCGACGACAGCAGTCAGGCCACTCCGGCCAGCAGCTGCGACCAAAGCAGCAACTGGGCGCCCTCTCTTCTCTCTCCCTTCTCCAGCGCTACCTCTCTCTCCCCTCCCTTCTCTTTCTTTCCCTTCTTCTTCTATTTTATGCAGGCACCAGCGCCCTCTCCAGCCGGCAGCCACGACGAACAGTCGTGCGTGCAGCAGTGACGAGCCGCCAGCAGCTCGGCGGAGGAGCAAACACACGAAGCCATCGTGAGCCGCACAACAAGCCAAGCAACCGGCGGCTCCAACGACTGCGACAATAAACTCCGCATAGTTCAAAGTTTTCGGAGGTCATTTTTAGACGGATCTCAACAGATCCGTCGCGGTATATTCTTCATTCTATTACTATTCGATTTGTTATCTTATGATTCTTGTCAATATTTAACTTTGTTCGTTATACTTGTCATAATTTTGTTGATAAAATGTTTAAAAATACAAACTGAATTGCTGGTTTATTCTGCGATTTAGTGAATTATTCCTTGAGTTTTTTGTGTTAAGAAGGATGCTAGTATGATATTTTGATCTGATTCTAGTTGTCGTAATAGTTCTGAATAATTATGACTCGTTTGCATACATTGTACCGACATGGTTTGGCAAGAAAAGCATAAATGGGTTGGTGATCCCGTTACTTTTAAATTCTCTTTACTATGGTAGCAAATTAAAGTTTCTTGCTTGTCTGATTTGTATAATATTGGTTAACAATATAAGGAGATTTTAGGTTTTGTGCTTTTGGAACGATTTGTGTCTCTTTGAAGACAAGTTTTCTCATTATTTGTGGTTATTGTTAATTGTATTCATAATGGTTAATTCAAGTTGAATTGGTTCTTACTTGTTTTTATTTTAGAAAGCTATATTGATTGAACTGAAAATATTTAAAATATTTTCTTATTTAAATTTTCTTTGTGAATAAAATATTACTCCATATTAATTATTCTTACTTGTATATATTTGGTAATGATTTTTTTATTAAATTTTTCTGATTTGGTCCTCTTTTATAATAAGGAAAACAATATATTATGATTGATTCCTTGAAATATTTATTTCCCTTATTTGTTCCCCCCTCCTCTACTATATAAAGAGACTCCTTTTATCATTAAGACAGCCATTCATTCACTCTCAATCACAAACTCTCTCATCATTCTCCCTTCTCTCATTTCTTTTTGCTCCTTGCTACTTAACAAAACATTAATATTCCGGTAATTATTCAAGGGTTCTTCTTTGCTATCTTATTACTTTGTTCGAGTAAAGGTTGAATCAATTCGTTTTGCTTAACGGTTAGTATTCTTACCATTCACACTATCTTTACATTCAAATTTGTGTAAGCTATTGTTTTGTATGTAGAATTCGTCATTAAACGATTGCATATTGTCTCACCTTAACTAACAAGTGTGAGACTTGTGTAGTTATTTAATTACTTTGACAGGTTTCATATTTGAAGTTCAAGTTAAGATTAAGATAACTGAAGAAAGATTTATTATTTGTTTGAATGTATATATATATCTATATATTTATTTTTTTCGCTATTTTATTTATTCGAAGTTGTAAATTGTAACCCTAAAGATCATATAAAATTTTTGGGGGTCGCTAGGGGAGGGGGTTTATATGCTTATTTGTCTATATTTTTTAGAAATCATGCCTATGTTGTTCGTTGATATGATTATAGTTATATTTATTGCTATTTATAGGTGTTATAATCTAATCAATTTCAATTGCTTGACACTTTTGTTAATAAAGTCTAAAAATAATAAACTAGATTCCGTTAATGTTAAAAGCAAATCATAGTATTAATAGGCCGATTAGGTGTTTTAATAATGTATAATTTTAGCATCATCTTGTCATGTAGAAAACCATGTCTAGGTTAATTTGTTCATAACATTTAAATTTACAAATTAAGCATATAAGTTTTTTTTTTTTTTTTTTTTTTTGAACACCTAGAAATCATGTCTATAGGCTTGTAAATAAACTCTAACATATCCGCAAAATAGAACTTGTTTGTGCATATTTGTGCCTCCCCCTAAAATTAGTTTAATACTATTTCATGAGTAATCCCATTCGTTTTCTTGAAGATTCCGCATTCCTGCAATATGTTATTTTTTTAAATAATACTAAATTAGAATCATTTCATGCCATTAACTTGGCTTTAAAAATATTTCATATCAAAACCTTGTAATTTTTTTAAAAAGTCATTATCAATCTTCCTTTAAAATTTGGATTGATTTTGACATTGTTTATTTTGAAAATAATTATAAGCACTATCTCCTAACTATGTTAGTGGGAAAGTCAAAGGAACTACGATGTCTAGTTCCAATTTTTAAAACCCACGCATCCTCGGAAGTACCACTACCCATGAATTTCAAAAAGAATTATGTGCATTTATATGTAAATGTTTTGTGCCTGCGTGTGAAATAATCTTTTAAATCATTTTTTAAACATAACTATTTTTTTATTATATATACCGACCTCAAATCAAAATTGTTTCTGTGGTGGAGGAGCGCGATCAATAATATCGTGGCATCACCCTATAAAGAAACAAACATTTTTTTAAATAAAAAAATTCATATTCAAAACTTGCTTAATTAAAACCTTACTTTCTCAACATATTAATTGTTTAATATTTATAAATTTTGTTTATAACTTAGTCTCATGCTTAAATAAACTGATTGTATTTATTGCCATCACCTAGCGTTGCATGCTTAAATTAATAGTATTAATTGTTTTATATGTGTATCACTTAGTATGATAAATAAATTAATAAATTAAACGACTTGATTGCTACTTGTACCCCCCACTAGATTGCATGAGATACGGCCGGGACCCACACTTGTGGATCTCGGGGATGCCTAACACCTTCCCCTCGAGGTAATTGAACCCTTACCCTAATCTCTTGCCCGTTGACCTAGTTAGACAGTTAGGTTAGATAGGTGCCCTAACCGCCTTAATTCGTTAGGTGGCGACTACAAAACTCAAAATCCCCAAAGATGTTTTAGGTCGTGCACAAAACCCGTTTTCCGCGAAAATGGGGCGCGACAGTACGTGACACTCCGATCCCCTACATCTACGTGTCGGTTCGTGACCACGTCCCACTAATTCTATGTGTGGTACGTGACACTCCGATCCACTAATCTCATTCTATTAATTCATCAAGCCTTCTTTTATACCAGGCGTCATCATCTCATCACTTTAGTTCATCAAGCCTTCTTTTATATCAGGCATCATCATTAACAAGAGATTAGGTTTTTATCAAGATTTGGGATTCAATAGCTTCATCATGCTTGCTTTATCACAATCATATATATAAAATCACATCATGCATACACACAATTAAGCATAAAGAGCCTATAATACTATACCAACACATATCATTCGTTATTAAGAGTTACTACGAATAGTGTAAAAACCTAACTACCTCCACCGAAGAATGCGATCAACAAGCTATCTTCTCAAACTCCTTGCTATCCTCTTCGTTTCTCTCTCTCTCTACTCGTTCTCTTCTTCTTTTTCGTTTCTCTCTTTGTTCTTTCTATTTTTCTATTCAAACCCTTTCTTTTACCCTAATTAGTATATAATTAGAATGAAAGATGGCAATAATAACCCACTAATTAACTTAAGGTTACCTCTTCAACCCCAAGTAATTAGACTATTAACCTTAACCCTCTAACTTTATAATTAAAGTAGGAAGTCCAAAACGTCCCTTAAAACGTGTAAAGAAATCTGACCCAGACTGGGATGCGCAACCTGCGACGGCCGTCGTGCCTGCGACGGTCCGTCCTGCAGGTCGTCGCAAGGTCCAGAGAGTGGATTTCCACTGAAGACTCTGTGACGGTCCGTCACACATGTGACGTCCGTCCTGCCATTTCGTTACGAAGTTCAGAGAGTCGATTTTTAGTACCCAATTTCAGATTTTCCAAGTGTTTTGAAACGAGACCCTGAGCGGTCCGTCGTGCCCATGACGGTCGTCGTGGGGTCCGTTCGCCTCAGCCTATTTTTCCAAAATAAATCTGCTGCTCAAAACGACTAAACAGGTCGTTACAATATATATATATTATATTAAAAATAATACAATCTCTTGATGAAGATATAAATTTTTAAAAAAATACAATTGATTTTGAAAAAAGAGCTTAAAAATATGAATTCATTGACAATCTATTTGAATGACACAAACTAAAAAAATATAATATTCTTAATAAAATAAAATGATGAGTTAAAAAAAATGATTGACAAATAAAATTAATATGAAACAATTTGATATAAATCAATTTTAAAACCTTTTTCTTGAACTTTCTCTTTCTTCAATTTTTGGTTTGTTATGTTTCTTTTTTTTTCCAACTTTTAAAAACCAACAATCAAATTTTTACTTGTGCATTAGTAACCTATAAACAGATTTGAAATTATAAATATGGAATATATAAAAAATCAAACTATAATGATGTATGAATATTAAGTAGATAACTACAATCTTCTAATCTAAAATTATGAAAAATAATAATCAAATAATAGTATTTAAAGATCTGAAATACATAAAGCAGAAGAGATCTTACAAAATATTGGTGAATATGAAATAAACTCACAAAAAAAATTGAATAATATTGTTAAAAACGAAAAATTCGAATACAAAATACTTTATAAATATGAAAACAATATCACAAGAAATCTCACAAAATATTTGTTGACTTAAATTTACCTTATCAATTGGTGAAAAATCTTTTTGTGATTTCTTAAAACAAACGTATAAGAAATTATAAGAGTCGATTTTCTTGAATAATGAAAGGGGATAACAATGGTGAAAATGAGAGAAAAGAAATGAGTGATTTGGGTAAAACTCAGAAAGATGGTTAAGTGGGTAATGTTTTCTTTTTGTGTAATAAAAAAAAGATAAATTATCAAATAATATTTTTTAGGTAAAATTATTAATTCTTCTTAAAGTTTATATTATAGAAATTTGTTATACGGATACATATATAAGCATTAATACATTAATCTGATATGCGAAATACATTAGTGTTAAGTAGATTTAAATTTATACATGATAACATATATTTAATGTACATTTTATATATGATATACTAATTTGATACGTGAGATACACTAATTTAATATGTAAAAATGAGGGAAATTTTGGAAATTTGTAAAATTTATAGGGGATAATAAAAATAAGTAAACTAAAAGATGAGATCTCTGTAATTTTTTCATAAAAAAAGGTCTAATTTGAGTTTGATTCGAGAAATAAAAAGAAAGAAAATTAATTATATGAGGATTCAATTTATTTCTAAAATATTGACACTTCTTATAATAACTATTTGAAAATGTAGATATTTTTAATAATTATAATAGTGATCAAGTCTAATTTGCTAAATTTCGATAAAAATTTTTTAACTTTACAAATGAAACATTAAATCATCTTATTTTGTAATAACTTATAAATTTCCAAACCATAGTATAACGTTCTTTTCACGTGAGACTTTCCTCTCTAATTGTAATAATGTGAAATTAAATTTTAAGCTTAACTCACGTTTCAAAAGTTAGCTCAAAAGGGAAGGGTTATCCAAATTTTATAAGAAATTATATATCTCGTTAATTATTCTTGATACCCACCTAACGTCCCGTAGTTAGCATCTTGTGCATGAAAAAATTTTGATTTTAGGGGTCGAGTGAGACAACTCTGTTCTATTACAATATAAAATAAGATCTTAAATCTAACTCACAATCCAAAAATTAACTAAAAAAAAAGGAGAATTATCGTCGTACCAGGAGTTCACCTTTCATTAGCCATGGATGAGGGACCTTTATTACTCTTAACAAGTAATTAAAGAATATCATGAAATTTATCCCTAGTCAAACCTATAATATTATTTTAATCACAAAATCGAAAAGTAAATTTAAGACTTTTAATTCAACTTCCTATCTTCATAATATAATTATATAATTTCATGGTCAGAAATAAATATAGAAAATTAAATAATACAAAAAAAAAAAAAATTGGCTTGTTTATCTTCCTCTCTTAAAGCCTTTTCAGCGGTATCCATTTCTTCTAAGATTTCACCTTTCTCTTCGCCGGAATCGGAGTAGTCGGCCCGAAACTAACATAATGGCCCGAAACAGCGTGAGTGCCGAATATAATCACGAAACGAAGCCCGACCAACAAAGCTTTCTCTTTTCTATACTTTGCAACCCAGTAATTCGACGCTTCTCTTAACTCAGCAACTGAATCAGCTATATTCGGATCTCCTTTATCCATATTTCAACGTAGATCTCACTTTCTGTATCACTTCCGATGCTTCCTCACTATTCCCGTCGGTAGCTGGAATGCTGACGTGGCGGGAACGGAGAAGGGATGGAAATAGGATTCCGGCGGACAAGAGAGAGGAATTCGCGGCGGCGGAGGGTGGTGGCGGTGGTGGGTGGTGACGGAGGTGATGAGTTTGATCGGATTGGGGTGTGAGGGATTTGGGGGTTGATGTAGATGGGTGGTAATTAGGGTTGAGAAGCCATTGATTTGTTGTTGTTTTTTTTTTTGGAGAAATTTGGGGGAAAGGGAATTGTAGTTTTTGGTGATAGGAAAATAGTGCCACGTGTCTTATCGGCTTATCAAGATATTATTAGTTTTATGGATGAGAAAAAAATATAGTTAGATTTTATTATGATAATAGGAGTGACCTGGACATTTGATGAAGTTCTGAAAAAGTTGACAATCTAGAATAAAGTTTTAAATTAAATTATTTCAACAGAGAATATTTTTGATTTAGAACAGTCTAAAAAGAATAAAAATTCAAACGTAGAAGTAAATACTTAACAATAGTCATTTAGCTTTATTAAGTTGAATTACTTATGAATTTGTTTCAACTGAGATTGGTGTGTATAATTAGAAGAGATGATTCTTCTAATAGAAACTTGAAAACAATGTGAAGTTTTTTCAAGAATTTAGCAAAGTGTCTAATATGATTTACATATTAAATTTTGGTCACGTAAATACGTATGTAAGCTTTGACACTTCTGACCCAAGGTTAAATATTTAGTTTGATCGTTAAAGTGTAGAGAAAATTTCTTAAACTCATGGTGTTCTGGTCATATTATTCATAAAAATTTTTTATTATTAAACTATTGACACTCCTTAATAAAAATTTGATTCCGCTACTATTAAAACCGATAAACGAATAGTGCATTGTTTTTTTTTTTTACTAGTATCATAGCAAATGAATAAGTTGAGATGGGAGTGTCAAAATGGAAGTTTATGGGCCTCGAACGAGCAAATGGAGAAAATAGCAAACTAAAAAAAGTGTGTACGTGGATACCCAATCACAAGCCCAAAGACACAACAAAAGCAAAACAAATTATCAGTATCGACTATTTTAATAGGGAAATTTGTTTAAATAGTTATTATAATCAATTTAATTAGGCTTTTTGAGAATAAATTTGTAATCTTACGGGTTTTAATCAGGCTTACTGTGTTCTTGTATAATTAGCACGGTACGTTTATAAATTGTATGATATTTTAATAATTGAGTTATGTTTCAGCCGCAAAACTCGAAATAAAGAAATGTTATAAAAAAAACACTAACTTTAAATAGTTTGTATAAATTATATTATATAAAATTCACCAAATGACATTTTATACAAACTTAAAAAGATACGGAAGAGAAATTTGAAATGTATCATATGATAAAACGATGAAAAACCAAGGGAAATCACTATCATATACAAAGATAAATCAAACGAATTATACAATTCTCGAACTGACATATAATAACCGAGTTGAGTAATACTGTACGATTAAACATACTGAACTGTTATGAAATTTTATATTTTTAGAATATCGTTGTTATATAATATTATATTATAACTGTTATCGTGTACCCCTTAATTAAATATATGTATATATAATAAGATCCCCCATGGGAGAAAGCCAACTCAGCTTGCAGTGCGATGGAGTAAGGAATTCTTAATAAACTAGTATGGATTGTTAGTATTCTCATCAGTTTATGACAGTATCATGAGTCATAGTTTGAGGTGTTTTATGTCCAAAGTATCTACGCTATAGTGTGGAAAAAAAACCTTATAACTACTTTGTTCATCACAATATTGATAAAAATTAATAGATCTTGAGAAGATTGTCGTCTGAGATCATATAAAAAAAGGTTTCATTACATCCCCAAATGAAAGAGTGGTGAGGTGTCAAAAACACCTCAACATTCACACGTTCAGGACTTGAACCTTTGAAGTGTGGAATATGCAATATAAAATGGGGAATCCCAACATCATGCCAATTTATGAAGGACTATGATAAAGGAAGACAGAAATAGATCTGAATCTAACTCATTTCAAAAAATTAGCTCACCTGAAGAGATTACCTCAACCATCTATCCGTAAAAAGAAACTGTTATATGTCGTACGTATTAGTATGATTGAAGATACGTGGAAGAGGGTATAAATGTCAGAATACAGGACAAAAGAGGGTAGTTGACTTTAAACATGATAAGTATGTTACAAGTTGAAATGACATGTAAACCAGAATACAATGTAAATGATACACACATATAATCTTGTGTCGTTAGAAATTTAAATGAGAGTCAAGTTGTATACCAATAAGTAGTGAGATATTTTAGCAAAGTCGAAATCATCATGAACAACACATCATGGTCTTCCGTTACATGTCTCAAAAAGCATTTGAGCTATTACTGACTAGTCTATTTTACAGGACATAAATCTCCAATATATAATATTGTGATTTTTAGGAATTTGAATATTTATTTTGTCGGTATCTGATATTTATTTTTGAGGTTTGATTCATTTTTAATTTCAGGTTTGTTGTAGGTTAGGTTGTTTAGTCAGCTTAGTTCGTTTCATCATATCGATAGGTCGAGGATTGAGTTACGTTAAAGGGAACATAATTAAGTGGGAAAGGAAAGTGTTCACTTATCAGACTATTTTTCATTTACTAAACTTAAAATGGGGGTGCCTAATTAATTACTTTTGAAATTTAAAGATCTATTCATCCTATGTCAAAACTTTGATCGCAGTTGAAAATTCACGAGTTTATTGACTAACATAAAATGATAATGATATTTGTCTTCTTCTTTCTTTTTTAATTACAAATTTCTAATTTTATCACTCAATTTACGTAAACTAATGCAGTTGTTATTAGTATTACATTATCTAAATAGTGAGGTAAAAAAGGAGAAGAAACAACAATTCTAAACAAGTGAGACACTATAACATAATATTAAAGCAACAAATAAAAGAAACAAAAAAAAGTACAAATAGTGTTTAATGCCCATAACTTACGTATTATTTATATAATAGTGGCTCCATAGAGAGTATTTAAAGTGTTGGGTTGTGACACGTATGTGCAAATGGTGGGTTGAGGATAGCAATAGCAAATGAATTTGTGGAATCTATATGGATTGTGGAGTGTTGTAAGTACTCAAATATAAAGTGAAAAAGCAGGATCAAATGCGGTCCCCATAAAAAAGTTCACCAACGTGGTTGAGTATATTTGTACATTATTATATTTTAATTTCGAAAATTTCGTGTCGTTATATTATATGTGACGCATATATAATTTTCTCCTCACATATGCGAAATAACTGGACCAAATCAAAACGGGAAAATAAATGTAATATAAATAAGTTTGATATAACAAGCTTCGCGACCCTAATAAACGTAAATCGATGGATTGTAAAATCACACTTCATCATTACATGGCGTTTATGTCATGGTTTTGGTTGAATCAACTTTGTTGTAGCATGAAATATCTTGCCTTTTTGGAGGAAGTGGAATTTAGTTAATCATAATATTTTACAACATTTGAATTCTTCTCACTAACCCAGCATGGAATATTGAGATATTTTTGTATTTGGAAAGTCAACAGTGAAAGTTGCAAAAAGAAAATACAAACACTAGTTTAACAACAAGTAGATTTCATTGAAACTTCTCTAAAATATTTAATAGTTGCTTCCAAATTGTCCAGTTGTGATGTTTAAAAATGGGTCTCTTGATCTATTATTAGTTATAAGTTCAAAGTGATGTTAAAAGAGGAAACACGATAGATTAATTTGATAATAAAAAAAAGTATAATATACCATAAAACTTTAATTATAAAGATCTATATTTATTTTATTTATTTATTTAGAACTTGAAAAACCGGTTTTCTTTAATAAAAAAAAAAAATGTATTTGTGTTTAAAGAACTGAACTTGATAAAGTGGAAGTTTTCTAAATAAAAACTAAAGTTCTTTGATCCCCTAATTAATTAGAGAAACATTTGGAAAAGGAAAATAGAAAATGTTTTTGAAAAATATGTTGAGCGTTACTATATAGTCTGGTGGGAAGTATGTATTGGTTTGATGCATTAAAAAGAAAATTATCTTTTGACTTATGACATTACACAATACAGTTGGAAAGCAGTCAATATTTTTCTTCCTTTTTCCTTGTTTGTTAATTAGTGCTTAGGAATGCCTGTAACTATATATATAGTCAAATAAAATGCTCAAAATATCCATTCCCTAATTGAAATAAAGATCCTCAAGCCTTAGTCATTGAATATTATACAAATGGAATTTGTTTTTTCTCTACTCAAATATTGCATAGCCTACATATGGAGTATCAATTCATCGGCTCTGAGTGGTTCATTAAGGTAACACACTTAACAACGATTTTCTCCATACCTTTAGAGCACGAATTCGAGATCTCTGATTAAGGATGAAGAAACTCCAACCAGTGTACCACAACAATCGGTACAGATGAAATTGTACGCTTAAACATGACAAATATATCACCTAGGGATGAGGTGGTCAAGGTTGGGGTTGTAAAGTGAGAGTGGAAATAATATTATAGTTGGGACATTCGCAACGACATCATAATTTAATAAAAGTTTATAGATTGGTTGATTTTAGTATGATTTGTTGATTAAATTAATGAAGTTCTAAGATCAATATATAATTGAATCAAACTTATTAAAATAAAACCAAGTAATTGTTTTTAGGAGAGTCACGGCCTCTGCCAGACCACCTCGCCTCTAACCATTGGGGGTCTATAACTCTGTTTCGGATCAATTCCTTCTTAAATAGTACGAGTATCCCCAACATCCATAACACTTCTGGAGTCGGGACATAGGTCTCTCAGAGAAGGTTGACCGGTCTGAGGTGGACCCCCAATAATCACCCCCCCCAGTCTGTCTGTGAAGACTGAATGGGTCGAACTGAGTAACCTCCGGACACCCTGTCCTCTTGAGAAGAACCTTAAACTCAACCCCACGTTCGAAAACACTTTGATGTCGAGCCATGGTGAATTCATCTGGCTTCAATCCTTCCACCCTACTAGAATCTACTACCTATTGAAAAATTTCGCTGTCTGTTGGCCGCTACCTGCTAAGTCGAAAATTGCAACTATGATCTCAAAACCCTTCATCAAAACGGCGAAATCGCTCTTGTGGATGAAACATCGTTGGGTGGCATATCTGGATAGTGCACGAAACTTAGCCTCATAGGCATTGACCGACATCCTACCTTGCTCTAGCTACAAGAACTATCCCTTGTCCTATCCCTCATAAGTCGGGGGATATACTTCCCATTAAAAACAGCTAGAGAAGAGGCCCAAGTCATAGGTGCGTGCCTTGTTGGTGGACACTCAACATGTGACCGCCCCACCATTTTGGCGTTTCCTTGATGTGAAAACTGGTAAACTCACGAACTCAACCCAAAACCGTTCTATATACCCATCTTGTGGAGTAGCTCATGAAAGTCAACCAGAAAATCGTAAGCATCCTCACGATTCTGAACACTGAAGATGAGGTTTTTAAATTTCAAGACTACTGAAAAGGTGAATGCTGATCATGCATTATTAGGGCAGTATTCAGGAGGGAAAACGTGCCTAGGCAATGAGAGCATCCATTTACGAGGGGCCATAGCTGGGCTGCTGTTGATACCTCTGAAAACCGGAGGTGTTGGTGCCAGTAGAAAATTGTGGTGCCCTTGTCCCTGATCAGACAAACCACTAAGATATACGAGAAAACCGATTGATCATTTCTGGGGTAGGTTGTGTGGCATTTCCTCATTCTGTAACTTGGTCTTTCTCCCACATCCTCCCCTTCTTTTAATACTTCCTCAGTCGGTGCGGGAGTCACACGCCCTAGCACAAGAGGGATAGGTTGCTCGTCTCTCCCTCTAAGGAAGTCACCTCCCACGACCTCGACGCGGCCTCTTGCCAATGTTCCAACTTCGAGCTACAGCCACAGTGGCTGGCTCAGATGCATCGTGTCTTGCTGCTGTTGATGTGGGAGAGTCGGTGCATGGTTCTAAACCATCTGCGAATAATAGAGTGAAGAGGTCAGATACCAATTGTATCACTAGAACCAATTGGATCCAAGTAATAGCACTGAAAGAAAGAAAGAAGAATGGAATTTTCCTAAAGTTTATAGCCTTCAAAGAAAAGTAAAAAGGCGTTCCCACTACCGTTCTTTAAAGACTCTTACTAGGACCTGTTCTGTGTTGATGCGACCAAACGAACTAATGCTCTGATACCAAGTTGTCACGACCAAAACCGAAGCGCGACTGGCACCACATTTTACCTCCCCTATGCTGAGCTACCAAACCATCTAAACCTGACCATTTCGATGTAAATCAACATTTAAAGCAATGCGGAAGGACTAAACTCATTAAATAAAAAGGACAATTCAATAAATTCTAAAAGTTCAACAATACATTATTCCCCACAAAAGGGTATGGAAGTCATCACCACAAGAACCTCTATGATCAATTTACTAAACTAAGCGTATTTAAGAAGCAACTAAAACAAATAAAAGCTGTCCTATGCTAGAAAATTCAAGGCATCAAGACATGAGGAAGGGAGATCCAGTCAAAGATAGAAGCATAGCTCACCCTGAAGATCCGGTTGTTTGTCTTGTGACGAGAACTGGCTAGAATTACTGTTGAGTCGAAGATGACGGAACGTTGCTGCATACCCACAATATACAAAGAAAAACATTAAAATGTAGGGGGTCAGTACAACCACAAGTACTGAGTAGATATCAGCGGCCAATCTCAAAATAGAAAGCAGATATCTCAGATAAAGCTAAAATCAACTAAGATATTACCATGTATAGCAAACAATACAAACATTTTATAATATCACCGATCATACATGAGGACTCAGCCTCCACAATAACTCTTTTGGGAGAATGTTCTTGAAATTGAGTATATTTAGCAGCTTCAAGATCATTATATTATTTCCTCTTGTGTCGGTACGTGACACTACGATACCCTATATATGGTCGGAAGCGTGATACAGCCGATCCCTTAATAATTCAATGTGTCGGTACGGTGACACTCCGATCCCCATACCATCTACGTGTCGGTTCGTGAAACCCGTCCCCCACTAATTCTAAGGTTGTCGGTACTGTTGACACCAATTTTGACCGACTTTAACCATTGATGATTTTATTCGACTAAATACGTATTTTAAAAATTTACTTAAAGTTTTTAAAGTTTTAAGTCGACTTTTCTCAAAAATCATATAGTTTAGTATCGTTTACTCTTATAGAATTATTGCAAATGTTTTAAAAATTTAGAGTCGATTTTCAATTATCCCAAAAAATATTTTGAATGCTAGAGTATATTTAATTAAATACTAATTTCACACTTTCTTTAAATTTTAAAGCTAGCCTATCTATCATAATTTTCTCTCCATTCGCCACTGGATATAGAGTGTATTTTTCATCATAGTACGCTTTCATCCAATTAGCCAAAATTTTATTGCCCAATTGTAGCCATTCCATATTCAATCAATCGGATTCAATACAATCTCATCTTTTGTAATATCATCCATTTATTTTATTCAAGCAAATCTAACCTTCAATCTAGTATTAAATCAAGGTCCATATTAATCCACCTTATTCTAACCGAAGTAGAACCTAACCCCTAAAAAATCATTCATTCCCCTCCCTACACCTCTTAATCTCCATCAGACCTCCCATCTCCCTTATATCTTCCTCTCCTCCATTTTTTCGGCGAAAGCCATCATCGCCGGTTGAGATTATCACACATCGCTTCCTTCTTAGTTTTTCTTTCCTCCCTTAATTTCCAACTCAATCTACTCCCTCGTATCAACTTTTCTCCTCATCTGCCAGAAGCATGCGAAGCCCCTGGGGACCCCCCCCCAGCAGCAGCCGCGGCAACGCGAGGCCAGCGAACAGCAAGCATGCGCAGCCAGCAGCACATGGAGCGGCGCACGGACAGCAGTCAGGGACCACTCCGGCCAGCAGCTGCGACCAAACCGCAGCAAATGGCGGGCCCTATCTTCTCTCTCCTTCATCAAGCGCTACTCTTTCTCCCCCTCCCTTCATTCTCTCCCTTTCTCCTTTATTTTTATTATGCATGGCACAAGCCCCTCCAGACGGCAGCCACGACGACAGTTCGTGTGGTGCAGCAGAGTGACGAGCCGCAGCAGCTCCGGGCGGAGGAAGCAGCAACACCACGAAGACCATAGTGGAGCCGCAACAACCGCAGCAAACCGTGCGACTTCCAACGACTGCGACAAGAAACTACGGCCATAGTTCAAAGTATCCGGAGGTCATTTTTAGACGGATATCAACAGTCGTCGCGGTATATTCTTCATTCTATACTTCTATTGTTTACTTATGATTGCTTGTCAATATTTTAAAATTGTTCCGTTCTTATACTTGTCATAATTTTGTGATAAATAAAATGTGTTAAAATTAGAACGAATTGCTGGTTTATTCGCTGATTAGTGAATTATTCCTGATGTTTTTGTGTTAAGGAAGGCAATGCTATGATAATTGATCTGATTCTAGTTTGTCTAATAGTTTCTGGAATAATAGATCTGTTTGCATTACATTGTACCGAATGGTTGGCAAGAAAAGCCATTAAATGGGTTGGTGATCCCGTCACTTTTAAATTTCTTTATCTTATGTAGCAAAATTTAAGTTTCTTGCGGTCTGATTTGTATAATATTGGTTTAATCAATACTAAGGAGATTTAGGTTTTGTGTAATTTGAACGATTTTGGTCTCTTTGTAAGACAAGTTTCCTCATTATTTGTTGGTAGTGTTAATTGATCATAATTGGCTTAATTCAAGTTGCATTGGTTCTATGGTCTTCTTGTTTATTTAGGAAAAAGTATATTTGATGAATGAAAATAATTAAAATATTTTGTATTTAGATTTTTTTCTTTGTGAATAAATACTTACTCCATATTAATTTATCTTCCCTTGTATATATTTGGTAATGATTTTTAAAAGTTTCTGATTTGGTCCTCTTTATAATAAGGAAAAATATATTATTTTTTTTGATTGTGATTCCTTGAAATATTTATTTCCTTATTTGTTCCCCCCTCCTCTACTATAGAAAGAGGACTCCTTTTATTCATGAAGACAGGCCAGGCATTCACGCGTCAATCACAAAACTCTCTCATATTCTCCCTCTCTCAATTGGCCTCTTGCTACTTAAACAAAATTTAATATTCCGGGTAATATCAGGGTTCTCTGTGCTATCGTATTACTTGTTCGAGTAAAGGTGAATCAATCGTTGCGAACGGGTAGTATTCTTACCATTCACACTATCTTTAATTCACAATTTGTGTAAGCGATTGTTTTATGTAGAATTCAGTCACTTCTTGCTTAAACGCTTGCATATGTCTCACCTTAACTAACAAGTGTGTACTTGTGTAGTTATTTAATTACTTTGACAGGTTCATATTTGAAGTTCAAGTTGAAGATTAACTGAAGAAAGATTTATTTATTTGTTTGAAGTATATATATATCTATATATTTTATTTTTTTCGCTATTTATTTATCGAATGGTTGTAACAATGAAACCCTAAAGATCATTAATAAATTTATTGGGGGGTCGTCTAGGGGAGGGGGATTTATATGCTCATTTGTTGTTTATATTTTTTAGGAAAATCATGCCTATAGGGTTGTCTTTAACCACCTAGATTTAGGTCTAAGGTGTTATAATCTAATCACTTGTCAATTTGCTTGACACCTTTTGTAATAAAGTTCTAAAAATAATAATAAAACTAGATTCCGTTTTAATGTTAAAAGCAAATCATAGTAAATTTAAAGGCCGATAGGTGGTTTTAATAATGTTATAATTTTAGCATCATCTTGTCATGTAGAAGAAACCATGCTAAGGTTTAATTTGGTCATAACATTTAAATTACAAAATTAAGCCATATAGATGTTTTTTTTTTTTTTTTTTTTTGAACACCTAGAAATCATGTCTATAGGCTTGTAATAACTCTTAACATATCCGCGCAAAAACAAATAGAAACTGTTTTGCCTATTGTTCCCTCCCCCTAAATTAGTTAATTACTATTTCATGAGTAATCCATTCGTTTCTTGAAGATTTCGCATTCTTGCAATATGTTATTCTTAAAATAATACTAAATTAGAATCATTCATGCATTTAAAACCTGGTTTAAAAAAATATTTCATATCAAAAACTTGTAATTTCTTAAAAAGTCATGATCAATTTCCTTTTTAAAATTTGGATGAGTTTGACATGTTTAGTTGAAAAATAAAATTATAAGCACTATCTTCTAACCTATGTCGTGGGGAAGTCAAGGAACTCGATGTCTAGTTCCAATTTTAAACCCGACGCATCATCGGATAAAGTACACCTTACCCATCGATGAATTTCAAAAAAGAATTATGGGGCATTATATGTAAATGTAGGTGCCTGCGAGTGTGAAATAAATCTTTTAAATCATTTTTGAAAACATACACTATTTTTTTTATTATAGATACCGAACCTACTCAAAGTCAAAATTGTTTGCTTGGTGGCGGAGCGCGTCAATAATATCGTGGCATCACCCTATAAAGAAACAAACATTTTTTGAAAATAAAAAAAATTCATATTCAAAACTTGCTTAATTTCAAACCTTATTTCTCACATATTAATTGTTAATATTTATAACTTTGTTATAACTTGTCTCATGCTTAAATAAAAATGAGTGTTGATTTATTGCCATCAACCTAGCGTTGCATGGCTTAACTTAATAGAATAATTGTTTTTATATGTGTTATCAAGTAGTAAGTAAGATTAAATAAATAATAAATATTAAACGACCTTGATTGCTACTTTACCCCCAATAGATTGCATGAGCTACGGAGGGGACCCAACTTTTGGATCTCGAGGGGATGCCTAACACCTTCCCCCGAGGGTATTGAAACCTTAACCCTAAATCTTCTTGCCCGTTGACTTAGTTAGACTTAATGTGCGGTAGATAGGTGCCCTAACGCGCCCTAATGCGTTAAGGTGGCGACTACAAACTCAAAAATCCCAAAGAGTTGTTGTTCGTGCCCAAACCCGTTTTTCCGCGAAAATGGGGCGACAGGTTACGTGACACTCCGATCCCGACATTCCTACGTGTCGGTTAGTGACAACCGTCCCACTAATTCTATGGTCGGGGACGTGACACTCCGATCCACTATCTAATTTCTATTAATGCAATCAAGCCTCATTCTTTATACCAAGGCGTCATTCTCATTTAACTTTAGTTCACAAGACTTCTTTTATATCAAGGAATCATTATAACAAGAGATTAGGTTTTATCAGAGATGGGATCAAGCGCTTAATCATGCTGCTTGGATCACAGAGCATTATAGATAAAACACATCATGATACACACAACTTAAGCATATAAAGAAGGCCTATAATATACCCAACCACATTATGCATTCGTTATTAAGAGTTTACTACGAATAGTGTAAAAAACCATAACCACCTCCACCGAGAGATTGCGATCA
Organism: Solanum habrochaites; assembly: GCA_027704765.1. Lineage (NCBI taxonomy): Eukaryota > Viridiplantae > Streptophyta > Magnoliopsida > Solanales > Solanaceae > Solanum > Solanum habrochaites. The sequence goes on from JAKWJA010002495.1 coordinate 65,338,731, forward strand.
ACAAGCGATCTTCTCAACATCTTGCTATACTCTCCCCCTCGTTCTCTCTCTCTCTACTCGTTCTCTATTCTTTTTCTGTCTCTCTTGTTCTTTCTATTTTTCTATTCAAACCCTCTTTCTTTTAACCTAATTAGTATATAATTAAGAATGAAAGATGGCAAATAAATAACCCACTAATTAACGTAAGGTTACCTCTTCTAACCCCCACGAATTAGAATTATTAACCGTAGTAACCCTCCTAACTTAATAATTAATTAAAGTAGGGAATCGCCAAAACGTCCGCTAAACGGTAAAGTAAATCTTGACCAGACTGGGATTGCGAACTGCGACGGGCCGTCGTGCATGCGACGGTCCGTCCTGCGGTCGTGCAAAGGTCCAGAGAGTGGATTTCCCAATGACGACTCTTGTGCCGGTCCCGTCACAGCCTGTGACGGTCCGTCCGCCCATGTCGTTACGAAGTTAAGAGAGAGTCGTATTTTAGTACCCAATTTCAGATTTTCCAAGTGTTTTTGAAGAGACCCTGCGACGGTCCGTCGTGCCCATGACGGTCCGTCGTGGGGTCCTTCGCTCAGCACGATTTTTCCAGAAATAAAAAAATCTTGCTGCTCAAAACGAGCTTTAAAAGGTCGTTGACAATATCTATATAATAATTAAAAATAATTTTCATCTCTTGATGAAGGAATATAAGACTTTTTAAAACAAAATCCAAATGCTTTTGAAAAAAAAGACTTTAAAAAAGTAGGAATTTCATGGACATATCTATGTTTGAATGACTACAAAACGTAAAAAAATTAATATCTTAAAAACACCAAATGATGAGTTAAAAAAAATGATTGACAAATAAAATTAATATGAATACAATTGATATAAATCAATTAAAACCTTTTTCTTGAACTTTCTCTTTCTTCCACTTTTTTGTTGTTAGTTTCTTTTTTTTCCAACTTTTTAAACAAACTCAAATTTTTACTGTGCAGTTAGTAACCAGAAACAGGAATTTGAACATTATTAAAACTATAAAGATATACAAAATCAAACTATATATGATTATGAATAGTAATGAGATATAACTACAATCTTCTAAATCTAAATTCTGAAAAAATAAGAATCCAATAATAGTATTAACAGATCCTGAAAATACATAAAAGCAGAAGATCTTACAAAAAAATATTGGTGAATATGAAAAATAAACTCACAAAAAAAATTGGAATAATATTGTTTTTAAAAACGAAAAATTCGAATACAAAAACTTAATATAAAAAATATCACCAAGAAAATCTCAACAAAAATATTTGTTGACTTTAAATTTTTACCTTTATCAATTGGTGAAAATGAAAAAATCTGTTGGATTTCTTCCTAAACAAAACGTATAAGAACTTATAAGAGTCGATTTTCTTGAATAATGAAAGGGGATAACAATGGTGAAAATGAGAAGAAAAGAAATGAGTGATTTTGGGTAAAACTCAGAAAGATGGTTAAGTGGGTAATGTTTTCTTTTTGTGTAATAAAAAAAGATAAATTATCGAAATAAATATATGATTTGAGGTAAAATTAAATTCATTTCTTAAAAGTTTATATTATAGAAATTTGTTATACGCGATACACTAATATAAGCATTAATACACTAAATTCTGATATGCGAAAACAGTAGTGTTAAGGACGATATTAAATTTTTTACATGATACACTAGATATTAATACACTTATATATTGTATAATAATTTCTGATACGTGAGATACACTAATTTAATATGTAAAAATGAGGGAAAGTTTGGAAAATTGTTAAAAGTTATAGGGGATAATAAAAAATAAGTTAAAACTAAAAGATGAGATCTCTGTAATTTTTTCATAAAAAAAAGGTCTAATTTGAGTTTGATTCGAGAATGAAAAGAAAGAAAATTAATTATATGAGGATTCAATTTATTTCTAAAATATTGACACTTCTTATAATAAACTATTGGAAAAATGAGATTATTTTAATATATAATCCGGTGATCAAGTCTAATTTGCTAAATTTCGATAAAAATTTTTTAACTTTACAAATGAAACATTAAATCATCTTATCTTTGTAATAACTTATAAATTTCCAAACCATAGTATAACGTCTTTTCACGTGAGACTTTCCTCTCTAATTGTAATAATGTGAAATTAAATTTTAAGCTTAACTCACGTTTCAAAAGTTAGCTCAAAAGGGAAGGGTTATCCAAATTTTATAAGAAATTTATCTATCTCGTTAATTATTCTTTGATACCCACCTAACGTCCAGTAGTTAGCATCTTGTGCATGAAAAATTTTGATTTTAGGGGTCGAGTGAGACAACTCTGTTCTATTACAATATAAAATAAGATCTTAAATCTAACTCACAATCCAAAAATTAACTAAAAAAAAAGGAGAATTATCCGTCGTACAAGGAGTTCACCTTTCATTAGCCATGGATGAGGGACCTTTATTACTCTTTAACAAGTAATTAAAGAATTATCATGAATTCTCCCTAGTCAAAACCTATCTAATTATTATTTAGATCACCAAAATCGAAAATCGAAAAAGTAAATTTTAAGACTTTTAATCAAAACTTCCTCATCTTAATTGGTTAATATAATTATAAATTTTCAGGTCAGAAAATTAAATATAGAAACAAATTTAAATAAATACAAAAAAAAAAATTGGCTTTGTTTTATCTTCCTCTCTTTAAAGCCTTTTCAGCGGTATCCATTTCTTCTAAGATTCTCACCTTTCTCTTCGCCGGAATCGGAGTAGTCGGCCCGAAACTAACATAATGGCCCGAAACAGCGTTGAGTGCCGAATATATATCACGAAACGAAGCCCGACCCAACAAAGCTTTCTCTCTTCTATACTTTGCAACCCAGTAATTCGACGCTTCTCTTAACTCAGCAACTGAATCAGCTATATTCGGATCTCCTTTATCCATATTCAACGTAGATCTCACTTTCTGTATCACTTCCGATGCTTCCTTCACGTATTCCTCGTCGGTAGCTGCGAATGCTGACGTGGCGGGAAGGAGAAGGGATGGAAATAGGATTCCGGCGGACAGAGAGAGGAATTCGCGGCGGCGGAGGGTGGTGGCGGTGGTGGTGGTGACGGAGGTGATGAGTTTTGATCGGATTGGGGTGATGAGGGATTTGGGGGTTGATGTAGATGGGGTAATTAGGGTTGGAGAAGCCATTGATTTGTTGTTTTTTTTTTTTTGGGAGAGAAAATTTGGGGGAGGAAAAGGGAAATGTTGTTTTTTGTCAGTTTTGGTAGTTGTGGTGATAGGAAAAATTAGTTGCCCACGTGTCTTATCGTCTAGCAAGATATTATAAAGTTTTATGGATGAGAAAAAATATAGTTAGATTTGATTAGGAATCATAGGAGTGACCTGGACATTGATGAAGTTCTGGAAAAAGTTGAACAATCTAGAATAAAGTTTTTTGAGGTTTAAATTAAAATTATTTTCAAAGAGGAATTATTTTTGATAAACAGTCTCAAAAGAATAAAATACAAATGCAAACGTAGTAAGTTAACTACTTAAATATGTCATTAGCTTTATAAGTTGAAATTTATGATTGTTAACTGAATTGGGTGTGTATAATAAAGAGATGTGATTCTTCTAATAGAAACTTGAAAACAAGTGTAATGTTTTTCAAGAAATTATAAGGCAAAAAGTGTCTAATATGATTTTGTCATATTCAAATTTTGGTTCAGTACAATACGTATGTAAGCTTTGACACTTTCTTGAACCAGTTAAATATTTAGGTTGATGGTTAAAAGTGTAGAGAAAATTCTTAAACCTCAGGTGTTAGGCATATAGTATTCTCATAATAACATTTTTGTATTATAAACTATTGACCACTCTCTTAATGAAAAAATTTCTGATTCCGCTACTATTAAAACCGAGATAATATATATAACGAATCAGTGCATTGTTTTGTTTTTTAATAGTAATTATCGCAAATTGAATTAATAAGTTGAGATGGGAGGTGTCAAAGATGAAGCTTTATGGCATCTGGCTGACGTGAAACGAGCTAAATGGGGAAATTAGCCCAACTAAAAAAAATGTCGTGTACGTGGATACCCAATCCACAAGCCCAAATACACAACGAAATTATACAGTCATCGACTATTTTTAATAGGGAAATTTTGTAAATAGTTATTATAATCAATTTAATAGGCTCTTTAGAATAATGTGTTACTTACGGGTTATAATCATGGCTTACTTGTTTGTATAATTTGCAGGTACGTTTATATAATTCATGCATATTTATATAATTGAGTTATTTTCAGCTGCAAAACTCGAAATAAAGAATTTATACAAACACAAACATCTCAACTTTAAATAGTTGTATAAATTATTGTAGTTATATAAATTCGCAAAAATTACATGTTTATACCAACTTTAAAAAAGATACGGAAGAGAAATTTGATGTATATATGATAAGATGAAAAACCAAAGGGACACTATCAATACAAATACAAATGCAAAGGAATTATAACCAATCTCGAACGCACCAATAATTAACACATGATGGTGAATGGTGAATTGTAATTAGCTAAACTGTAGCTTATTAACTAATTAACTAAATATATAATCTGTTTATTAGTGTACCCATTATATATATATATAGATCAGACTATATATAATATAATATTAATATATAGATCCCCATGGAGAAAGCCAAACTCAGCTTGTCAGTGCGCATGAGTAAGAATCTTAATAAACTATTTATGGATATCTTAGTATTCTCATCAGTATGACAGTATCATGAGTTCATAGTTTAGTAGTTTTATTCCAAGTATCTATATAGTGGAAAAAAACCTTATAACTTACTTTATTTTATCAAATATTGATAAATTAATAGATCTTGAGAAGATTGTCGTCTGAGATCATATAAAAAAAGGTCATTACATCCCCAAATGAACGATGTGAGTGTCAAACACCTCAACCCATTCACACGTTCAGGACTGAACATTTGAACTGTAGTGTGGACTGATAATGGGAATTCCCAAACTATGCAATTTATGACTAGGCTATGATAAAGAAAGAAATATATCTTGAATCTAACTCATTTCAAAAATTAGCTCACCTGAAGAGGATTACCTCAACCATCATCCGTAAAAAGAAACTTTATATGTACGTACGTATTAGTATGATTGAAGATATGTGGAAGAGGGTAAATGTAGAATACAGACACAAGAGGTAGTTGACTTTAAACATGATAAGTATGTTACAAAGTGAAAATGACATAAACCATGAATACTATTTGTAAATGATAACACAATATAATCTTGTATGTTACGCAAATTTAAATGAGATCAAAGTTGTATACAATAAGTAGTCGATATTTTAGCAAAGTAGAATCATCATGACCACACACATCATGGTCTTCCTTTACATGTCTCAAAAGCATTGAGCTTATTCTGACTAGTCATTTTCTACAGGACATAAATTCTCCAATATTATATTTGTGATTTTTAGGATATTTTAATATTTGTTTTGTTCGGTATCTGATATTTATTTTGAGGTTTTGATTCATTTAATTTCAGGTGTTGATAGGTTAGGCTTGTTTAAGTAGCTAGTAGTACTTTCATCATCAATCGATAGGTCGAGGATTTGAGTTACGTTAAAGGGAACATAATTAAGTGGGAAAGGAAAGTGTTCCTTATCAGACTATTTTTCATTTACTAAACTTAAAAATGGGGTGCCTAATTAATTACTTGAAATTTAAAGACTCTATCATTCCTCTTAAACCTTGGATCGCACATGAAATAGTCAAGAGTTACTGTTGCACTAAATCATTAAAGGATAATGATATTGTCTGCTTCTTTCTTTTTTAATTGACAAAATTCTTAATTTCTCACTCAATTTAGTAACCATAAGTGATAGACGATTACTTATTTCTAAAATAGTGGAGAGTAAAAGAAGCAACAAATTTAAACAAAGTGAGACACTCTAAACATAATTAAAGCACTCAATAAAAGAAAAAAAAAAGTCAAATACGTGTTTAATCCATAACTTAACGTATTTATTTATATAATATTGGCTCCCATAGTAGATTATTTAAAGTTTGGGTGTACACTATGTGCAAATTGGTGGGTTGAGGATAGCAAATGAATTTTTGGGATATCTATATGGATTGTGGAGTTGTAGTACTCAAATAAAGTGAAAAGCATGGATCAAATAGGTCCCCAAAAACTTTCACAACGTGTTGAGTATATTGGTATCATTATTATATTTTAATTTGAAAATTCGTCGTTACTATTATATGCACGCATTAGTGAATTTTCTCCTCATATGCAATAATCGACAAATCAAAACAGAAAATATAAATTATATTAAATAAGTTTGATATAACAAGCTCGACTTAAAAGACGTTGAATAGGATGTAAATCACACTCATCATACATTGGCTTTATGTCATGGTTTTGTGTTGAATCAACTTTGTGTAGCATGAAAATATCTTGCCCTTTTTGAGGAGTGAATTTAGGTTAATCAATAATATTTTACACACATTATTTATTCTCTCATATATCCCAGACATTGCATATTGAGATATTTTGTATTTGGAGTCGACATTAAAGTTGCAAAAAGAAAAAAAAATATAGTTTAAAACAAGTAGATTTCATTGAAACTTTCTAAAATTATTTAATAGTTGCTCAAATTGTCCATTTGTGATTTTTAAAAATGGTTCTCTTGATCTATTTATTATTTTATAAGTTCAAGAGTGATGTAAAAGAGAAACACGATAGATAATTTGATAATAAAAAAAGTATAATATACCATTAAAAACTTTAATTATAAATCTATATTATTTTATTTAGTTTATTGAACTTTGAAAATCGTCTTTAATAAAAAAAAAAAATAGAGTTGTGTTTAAAGAATGAACTTATAAATGTTTGACCAATGTTTTCTAATAAACTAAAGTTTCTTTGATCCCCTAATTAATTAGAGAAACCATTTTGAAAAGGAAATAGAAATTGTTTTGAAAAATAATGTTGAGGTTACTATATAGTCCTGTTGGGTAATTATGTATATTGTGTTTGATTGCATTAAAAGAAAATTATCTTTTTGACTTTCACATTACACATACAGTGAAAGCAGTCAATATTTTTCTCCTTTTTCCTTTTGTTATATTAGTGCTAGAATCCTGCTATATATATATATAGTACAATAAAATGCAAATATCCCATTCACCTAATTGAATATATCTCAAGCCTTAGTCATTGAATATTATACAAATGAATTTTTTTTTCTACTCAAATATTCAGAGTACATATTGGAGATCGCGCTCTGCATGGTTCATTTAAAGGTAACACACTTAACAAGATTTTCTCCATACCTAGAGCACGAATTCGAGATCTCTGATTAAGGATGAAGAACTCCAACCAGTGTACCACAACAATCGGTACAGATGAAATTGCTACGCTTTAACCATGACAAATATATAACTAGGGGATGAGGTGGTCAAGGTTGGGGTTGGTAAAGTGAGAGTGGAAATAATATATAGTTGGAATTCGCAACGAAGTCATAATTATAAAGTTTATAGATTTGTGATTTTAGTCTGATTTGTTGATTAAATTAAGAAGAGTTCTTAAGATAAATATATAATTTGAATCAAAATTATTAAATAAATACCAGTACTTGTTTAGAGAGTCAATTCTGCGATTAATTTATTCATTAATTAATATATGGACAAAATACTAAAAAAAAAAAAAAGTTTATAGTAAATATAGGACATAAGAAAACTGAAAACGACATATAGCTAAAAATTTAAAGAGGAAAAAGGGGCAAATATTTTTAATATATATGATAATATGAACATGCAAAATGAGAAAAAAAGAAGGGATGTAGGGGCAGTGGGTAGATATACTAAATCTTTGTAGATTCTTTTTATTAAAAAAAAATAAAATTCCATTTGTTTTTTTATCATATAAAAACTATATAGATTTAATGGACAAATAAGACTTAAAAAGTAAAAATTTGTGATTACTGTTTAGTCCACTTATGGAAAGACAGCTTTTTATATAATCTCAATTGATAAAAATTATAAGTTTATACGAATCATTAGATGCAATCAAAACTAGTGGGTTTCCTTGTTTGTAGCTTTAATATTTTTTTTCTTAAATATTCTTACTATGGAATAACTTCAAGTGTGCATTATTTTTAAACATTAATATTCTACATTATGCCTATTTTTCTTTTATTTCTCATCGATTACTTGTGTTGTATTAGTATTAATTAAATACTAGCAATATGAAAAGAGAGATTATTCTATAGCGAATCTATAGAAAATTTATCGTTATTAAATATAAAAACATGAATTTTTTGAAATTTATTCTTTACCGTACATATTAACTTGCTCAGAAAATTCATTGTGGGAAACAAATTCACTTGCAATAGTATTTTCCATTATTTTTATTTTTCAGCGATTCAATTAAAGTATAAATAAGAGTAGTCACTTAACGTTTTCTTCTTGGATCTAGTGAGAAATTTGTACTGAAATAGCTGACGTTAAAAATAAATTGCTCCGATAAAAACGACTCTCAATATATACTTTAACACTTAACAATGTTTGAACTAAAAACCTCAGATACGTTTAGCCTAGTGTATTCATTGTGATAGATAATTGCTTTTGCTTCATAATTGAATTGGAATTCCACCAAATAAATTAAAAGGAAAATCACATACTCTATTAATTAGATTTTGAGAGTTAGGTCAAAATTTAAAACTATGGAATTAATTTGTGGGGCATTTCTAACCTTAGGACGGACAAATTATTGAATAAATTGAAGAGAGGCATTAAAGAGTGATTTTTTAAAAATATTTGTGAAAAGACTATTTAAATGGACATGAGAATATAATGGACACACTATTTAAAAAAATACTATTTTTTCACTGAAATTTCTCATTCAAAATTGTCTAATGGCTATTTCGTAAGTTCATTTTAATTTAGTAAGTAAGAAAGATAAAAGGGATACAAGAATATTTCATACCAAAAAAGTTAGGAAAAGTCATCCTCTTTTACTATTTCAATCAGAATTTTATTTTCCAACTTAAATCTTTTCATGAGCTTTTGATTTAACGAGAAATTAAAGAAAGTTATTCTATAATTATTACCAATTTGTGTTAAAAAGTACACTGGTTAAAACAAAATTTTGAGAAATATGAAAGTAATAAAATTTTAATAAAAGCGTTGAAAAATAGGAGAACATAAATTAATCACAAAAAAACACGAAAACTGTAAAAAAAAAAAAAAACAGATGACAGACAAAAGATCAAGCCCAATGAAGCACAGTGTTCCCCTTGAGGAATATTCCCCTATTAATATTCGAGTTGAGTGGAAGTGCCTCCCATAATAGAATGATTTGAAGTATGTCCTCCCACTTAACGGCAGTAAAGTACACGAAGAAACTTTGTGTAGGAGAAGAAGAAGAAATCAGAAATTTTCGTTAGTAAAAAGTCTGAAGAATAACAGGTATTTATAGCCGAGAGAAACTAGTTCTGAAAGGTTGCAACCTTTCGAAATTCACACGACCATTAGCAACCTTTGAAATAGTCATGACTGTTTCTGAAAGTGGCATTCTTTCAGAATAGTCATTTTCAACAGCAAGAAAGTTTTTATTAAAATATTTCGATTAATCTCTCAATCAATCATTTTTCAAAGCCGAAATCGAACAACAACAACAACCTAAAAGGTTCCTCTTTCCAATTCTTTCAATTTTCTCTCTATTTCCTATTTATTCTTACTATATACCCTACGATATTTGATGTCTAATGAATTGTTTTTTAATTCTAATAGTGATACGGTTTTTTCTTAATTATTTAACAAGTTTTTTGTTTCTAATAGTGAGACATATTTTCTTAATTATTTATTTAACATAGATATGTGAACGGAACAAAACAATGACAAAAAAAAAAAAATCATTTTGGGAAAATTGGGTTTGTTATTTGACACCAAAAAAATATGGCTACAGCGACATATAACGTTGCTGTCTTTATCTACTTCAGAATTTAGTTATAAAAATAGTATCAATTTGAGACAAAAAAAAGTTCTCGTGATTTTCTTTTATTATATATTTACAAGTGGATTCAAAAGTTGCCACTTTTTATTATTTTATAGATATTAATTTAATAGTTTTTGGTTGGACAACAGTATACTTGTGAAGTCCATCACAGATTCCCACCTTGACCAAAAAAAACTTCATTAGTCAAATTTTAATTAAATTCAAATTTTGTATGATTTATTTAAATATAATATTTAAATAAAATTTTTCTGTATATTCAAAGCTCGATTTCAACATCTTTAATAATTACTCTCACACTGAAGCAAGAATATTTTTTCTCATAAGCTAAATATCCTTGGACAGAACATTAGTAAGTAAAAAGGTAAGCCCCAATGAAATATTCAATTAGAAGAAACAATTGCAACTAGTGTGTACACAATTATGTGTAGCATAATCAATTAAAAATGAATTATCCCATTCATGCTAATCATTAGATCAAAGATCAGATTATGACCAATCACATTAAAATTATATTCACAAGAAAATTAAGTCAAGAGAAGTATCGAAAATATTTTTAAATTTGACAAAAAATATTAATTTTATTTTTTGAAATATTAACTATCCTAAAAATACTCATCTACTTTAATAAACCTCCGATAGCATATACTTCTTAATAAAAAGCCAAGAGAAAGTGTTGAAAGCATTCACAACTTGTCGATGACTTAGGAGTGTATTTCCCTTATATTGTAAGATTGTGACTGCATTTATGTTCATCTTTTCAAGTAAATGAATATATTTTAACACTGCTAATTTTTTTTAGGAATAGAAACTAATAATTTACATCAAATTTAAAAATATTTTCAATACTCTCTTGTACTTTTCGAATATAATGCATAACCAAAATTAAACACTGAATTATTAGTTTTCCCATCCCAATATTGAAAGGGTGGATATTAAGGCCGACGTAGCTAAAGCACCATTACACAATTCATTACACTACTTTATCTAAAGAAGAAGAAAAAAGATAATGTGAACATCTTTTTATGCATTATATACGAAAAAATCAAAAGAAAAGGATGTGAAGTGGAAAAAATATCTTAAAGATTTTTGATTACTTTTTTTACGTGTGTAAACTGTGTAGTTGTTGGATGTTGCATTAACCTACCCCTTTTTCCACCATTCATTCTTTCGATTTTTCGATACAAATTCAATTATTTAATAAAATTTATCTCAAATTAGCTAAATAGAGTAAAATTTCTCATTCATATTGCATCGTTACATATTTCGATATCTTATTAAGACTATAATTTACTTATTAAAATAGAATATATAAAAATTAAAAAAAAATTAATTTTAAATCATGATTTTATATTGCGTAATTAATTTTGATTTGGAGAAGCAAGGGTCAACGCTTTCACAAGATGCCACGTAAGGTGGCCCCACAAAATTTAGCCATGTTATGTAGGCTGTCGCGTGCTTATCTGTATCATGATTTCATGTTGTCGCGCGTGTAATGCACTCTCCCTCTGATTGATTGATTTTAGCGGCAAAATTCCACTTTACCATTCAATTCAATATTCAGTCTTCCACAAAATTTTCGTTTATTATAAAATCGATGTTTCAATTTATGTGGAAATATTAAGTTGGATATTATAAAATTAAACGTTTTAATTTATGTGAAAGTGTTGGATGGAGCATAAAATTTAAAAATAATTGTATATTTGAATTTTACGTAAAGTCCGAAAGGTGTTAATTTGAGATGAATTTGAAAGTAATTTTCACTATTTTATTTTATCGGATTTAACATAATGTTTAATATTTTTTTAGAACTTGTTGTTTAAATAAATTTTTAGATATTTGGGCTGAAAGTTATTTTTTTAGGATTAAAAAGGTGAATTTAAAAATTAAATTATTTTCAATTACAGTGATATGAACTTTTCTTGGAAGTACTATAAGGAAAGAACGGCAGATATAATGAAACGAATAAAGAGAATATTTTTTTATTCAGTATGACTCACTTTGTTAATTAATTTAAGAAAGAACAAATTTTTTTAATATTTAGTTTTATAATATTTATTTGATTCTTAATGAAGTAGATTTATAATTACAAAAGTATACATGACTTATTTTAGATCAGAAAATTTAAAATTCACTTTTAAAAAAAAAAACAATTTTCATATATAGCAAATACAAATATCATATTTATATATTATAACTATAGTTTGTATAATTGCGCTCCATCAAAAACATAAAAATATATGTTTCACTATACATATACAAAAGAAAGCAGTTGTATATAATTTGTTTCTGTTTCAGCATACATATATGAAAAATCAATTGCATAATTTGTGTTTGTATAAAGCGAGAAAGCAAGAGAGAACTGTGCAGAAAAATATTTGTATTATATAATTATAAGTGTATAGGACAAAAATATATGTATTTGCATAAATATATTCAACTTTCTCCCGCTTTATACAAACGGAAACACAATTTATACATTTTTGTTTGTATAAGCGAGAGAGTCGAAGAAGAGACTGACGAGTGAGAATTGGGAGAGTAGCGAGCGGGATTTGGGAGATGGGAGAGAGAGGAACGAAAATATATGTATATATATATATATATATATATGATTTTCTCTTGCTTTATACAAATTCAAACGCATTTTATACATATGCGTTTGTATAAAAAGCAAGAGAGGCCAGGGAGAGAACGAGAGTGGCGAGCGAGATTCATCTGGAGAAAGGTGAAATAACAATAATTTGCTATGGGGTATAATTAAATCAAACTATGATCATAACATTTATTTTAATTAATAGTTTGCTATTATATATAATTTTCCCTTTATTACTTTGTGTATCACCATAAGTAATTGGAAGTATAAATGGTAAATTTCTCTTTATTTTTAATTAGAAAAAAAGTCTTAGATTCAAGTCTCCTTGAATATAGTTGCGTTTATCAGGCACCGTTACTTTCAATATGAAACTTTTTAATACAAATTTTAATTTAATAGAATTTCAATATGAATATCGAATGTTCAACGAAAACTAAATGAAAGAGTACTCTTTTTATGAACAAAGTTTTAGGTTTGTGTTGTCCTCACAAACCATGTCCCAATTACTTTGTCTATTAAGCTGAAAAGGTTAGTTAATACATCATGTCTATCATGACATTAATATAATTCTTTGCTTTTTTACAACTTATTCTGCTTAATTAAGATACTTTGTACCTCTAATATAATTTCCTAATTCCTTGCTTTTCCAGAACCTTTCTATATTTAGTTATACTTAGTTTAATTTCAACTACCCCCATAGAATAGGAGTTTTTCAAAAAATAAAAAATAAAATCTAAGATAAATTTAGGAAAGTTCCAAAAAGTTTTCTAATATTTGCTAAAAAAATAAATTAATGATGGAATTAAAAATTATAATAAATTGATTTAAAAAATGTAAAACATGTCATAGTTGGAAATCAAACCTATAACTTGAAATAAATTAAATTACATTCAATACTTCTCGACAAATTTCATTTATGTAAAAGAATTTCAAACAATTTATTTCATACACAAAATCATTTGTACTTATATGCTCAATATTGTTTTATGATAACGAATGATGTTATATTATACTTTCATAAAGATTCTTTTTTAAAATTTTTTTTTACGTATAGATGGTATAAAAAAATGTTTACCAACAAATCAAATCTTATTATATTTATATTATAGTTCGATTAATTAAATTAATAATTGAGTTGTTCTATTGCAACACTTCTATTAAGAACTCTTTCATGTTCAAACGTCAAATTATAAAAAATTTACTTTAATTAAAAGCATAGAAATCTCAATTGTCTCACTACAATTTAATATAACATAGAATTGGATAAATAATCAATAATTTTTAACGTAAAAATCTTAATCATCTTATCACAACTTGTTATTTTAATAAAGAATTAATACATTTATCATTTAAAAATTACAATCATCTCACCATAATTTAGCAAGTTAGTACAATATAAATTGTGATGGGAGGATTAAATACTCTATATTTTTAAAATAAAAATCTCAATTATATCACCCAATAATAGATCTCTGTCCCCCCTTCTGTCCCGTTTCACCTTTTTCCTTCCACGCTCTCTCTTTTTTTCACGCTGCACTTTGGCTTTCCTTGCTTCTCGTATTTCCTTGCGACATTTTCTTCAGCCTGCTCCGTTTTTGCTGATGATAAGCTACAAATTAATTGAGATGAAGGACCAATATATTTTCTTCCTTAAAAGAATGAGCCTACCCTCTTTCATTATGCACTTTGGGTATGCGTTGGGAATTATTAAATGCCAACTGCGTCGAAGGCCCAGATCGGGCGCACTCTCTTCCCGGCTGCCCTTTTGCGCGGTCGGGGCAACAAAAAAAAGAATAATCACCCACATTTCGTGATCCCCAGCTAACTTGAACCAACTTGAAGTGGCTACCATTTTAACCAACCCCCTCTTTGTATATCTCTTTCATTTTGCTTTTTCAACATTAAAAATCTCATCTTTTTCAAGAAAATCCCTTGTTTTTGCCTTATTTTATCAATTTCCTGTGTAGAGTTCAGAAATGAAACCCCATTTCATGGTTTTGGTTAATTCTGCAGCTTGGGTTTTGATTGCATGAAAAAAGGGGTTTGATTTTTTTGCCCCCTTTCTTGAATTTTGATTTTTTTTTTAATTGATGTTTATACTTTTCTAAGTTATAATGCTTTGATCTGATGTTGTTTTGCTTTTGGGGTTACGTAAAAAAGGATTCTTGTGTCGACAAAATCTACCACTTTGTTAGAACTCTTTTGCTTTATCTGTCTGCTCCACTAAGTAGTGCAAAGATTCAAATTTTATCAGACTGTTTTTCCTCTATCTTTGGTTTTACTTTTCTTTTTTTTTTTGTTAACTTTGTTTATCCTCTGGAAAAGACTGAAATTTTGACATTTGAGGTGAAAGGTTGAATCTTTTTGACATTTGTGACTAGTAACTTTTCCTTTTCAGGTTACTTTTTTTTCAAATCTTTATACTTTGTTTTCTTTTGGTGTTTATCTATAAATCTAACTATAAAATCTTTAACTATAAGATCTATAAGAAAGAGTAAGATTTTTTGGAACTTGGATAGTGATAAATCTTCACCTTCTGTTTTGGAAATGGAGAATTTTGTGGATAAAGTTTTGATTTTTGTGAACATGGTGACATATTAAAGAATTTGAATAACTGTGGGTGCTCTACCTAGTTTCCTGTTTTTTTTTTTTTTTTAAAAATGTTTTCCAGAATATTCTGTTTTCCTGTCTACTTAGCTTAGTTTTTTAATTGTAGATTAAGGGTGCATAAAATCTCTCAAATTTGATTTGTATAATGGAGATTCCCATTGGATGATGAAAGCTTAAGACAGCATAATATTTATATTATATGCATCAATCACATGCTAATCTATTAATCTGGGTGTTGGTTAGTTAGTCTAGTTTCAATATTTGTTGTCATATCCATCTTGTTATGTAGTATTAATATTATTAGTATATTAATTAATCTCTTATTCTGTTGTATAGTGCAATATTTTGACCAAGATTAAAAAGAATCGCTTTGGATGCTTGTGAGTTCTACAATTTTTTTTGCTTAGTTGACAATTCAGTCTGATCCAGTTCCATTGGGAGGAAGAACATTTCTTTTGTTGTGGATCAGATGGTCTCTTTGTGTTTCTGAGAAAATGGGGGGTTGTGCTTCTACCAGCAATCATAGTACTTGTAGTAGCAGGAGCAACGGAGAACGAGTTTCCCCTGAATGTTTGGGGATAAGTATGTTTAGTCGAAAGAGGATTAGAAAAACTTTTTCTGATCCTGTTACTACATTGCAACATCTGACTTCAATACCTAATCGGATATTCAAAAATGGGAAGAGCAGGACTTCTTGCATATTCACTCAACAGGGTCGTAAAGGCATAAACCAGGATGCCATGGTTGTCTGGGAAGTAAGTACCGCTTGCTTGTTTAGAGCTACTATTGTGGCCTTGGAGTGTGTTATGTTAAATTTTATGTATCTGTGTGCAGGATTTCATGGCTGAAGATGTGACGTTTTGTGGGGTATTTGATGGTCATGGTCCACATGGCCATCTTGTCGCACGCAAAGTAAGGGATGCACTGCCCTTGAAGCTAGCGTCGTTTTTGCAATCATTTGACTCAAAGCACAATGGTTCTACTGCAAATTGCTGCAGTGGTGATAAAAAATTGGATGTGGTGGATCCTGATAAGGATGGAGGGATGGAGGATAAAGTGGACTACTTGTGGAGAGAAGCTTTCCTTAAATCATACAAGGCCATGGATAAAGAACTAAGGTCCCATCCTAATTTAGATTGCTTTTGTAGTGGGAGCACTGCCATTACACTTGTGAAACAGGTAGCCAGTTGCATTTGGTTATGATTTTCCTCTTGCAATTTCTTGCATTCCCTTTTCTTCTAAGCTTATTATTAATTTTTTGTGTCAAAAGGGTTCAAATCTTTTTATGGGCTATATTGGTGATTCTCGGGCAATCATGGCATCAAAAGACAGTAATGATTCAATGGTGGCAGTTCAATTGACTGTTGATCTCAAGCCTGACTTACCCAGTATGTCTATGTAATAGCTTACTTTCATTTTATATGATCTCTTTCTGGATTCTCTTTGATGATATTGTGTTTTGTGTTACCAGAGGAAGCTGAGCGGCTTGTTTAAAGAGTATGAAAGGTCGTGGTTTTTGCTTTGCAGATTGAGGCCTGAGGTGCAGGAGGTGGGCTGCCATTGAGATGCCCCTGGTTTAGCAATGGCTCGGGCATTTGGGGATTTCTGCTTGAAGGACTATGGGGTGATTTCTGTTCCAGAATTTTCTCACCATATTCTTACTGAAAGGGACAAGTTCATAGTTCTAGCTTCTGATGGGGTATGTATCCCCTCTTGAAATCTATGAATATTTGCTAGCTTAGTTATCAGTTTGTTGAAGTAGTTGAATCCAAAATGAAATTAAGCATGCCGAGTTGTCCTTTATGATTTTGACGACCTTTGTGATCTTGGTTTTTTTTATTTGTTTTAATGGGGTCACATGTAATGATCTGGAATAAGAGGTATCTATCTATGAAAAATATTATGAAGTTGATAATTCAATTTTCTCTTTTCATATACTAATACACAAATAAATGGAAAGATGATTCCGCATATATGATCTAGCCTAGAGGACTTCCATTATCAGCTAAGAATTCAATGTTCAAGTTCTCAGCATCAGTGATTATTTATACCAATGTAGTAAGTTGTTTTCCGTTGTCAGTCTCACAAATATTAATGGTGCTTAGTGGCTTGATTTGTAAGTATGCTATAAAGGTATTAGGTTGATGTTATATTAAGTTGGCTGATAAAAACCTTGTCCATTTTGGCGGAAGGAAGAAGCGTTTTGTTTTTTTCTGCAAATCTAGTACATTGGACAAGTGTTCACCACCTGATCTTTGTAGGAAAGGAGTTAGATTCCTTTCAAATTAAATGTGCCTGGAATCCTCATAGGTAATGGTCACTTCAGGACTTTGAAAAGTATTGGCTCATTCTGGTTTGGGGACAGAATGAGGATAATGCCGGTCGCTAGAGTCTGGTATATTCTGCACAAGGTAGTAGCATTAAATACGATTGGCAGAGGGATATGTCATTGGTTTTAGTACCTGACTTGCCAAAACTCCTTATGCGGTGCACTTTGATTAACTGCTGATGTTTTAGTAGATATATGATAGATGAAGAGTTTAGCCTAGATAAAGACAATTCCTGCTGCTGTTGCCGCAGGCAAGGAGCCTTGCACATGCATCGTATACTAAGAATCATTGAACAAATCTTTTGTAGTTTGGTTTCTAAATGTAGAAAGTACTGCATTCTACTTGACCTCGTTCTGTGTAATCCTACTCCTCTTTAAGTTCCCGTAAGTTAAGTAAAGGTCAGCTTATTGAATTTGTTTTACTGTTTTCTTTGAATGTCTGTGAACTTTCTTCCTTTTCCACGAAATGGCTGATTATGTTTCTATTTCACTTACTACTGCATATCCTGAAATATCTGGGCAACCATCCTTTTTGCTCACAATTTTTTTTTTAAACGGAGTATTACAAACTTTTCTTGTATTTGCACTAAGTCAGTGCATCAGGCGTAATTACAAAAATGCAAATTACTTGTTGTGTCTAGTATTGTATCTACTTCTTGGTTACAATTTTCCCACTCTGAAGTTATTTAGATATCTTCTTTATCTTTTTAATTGCCGATGCCATGACTAAACTAATTTCTTTTCTACCTGTCACTGCCGAGTTTTGATGGTCATTGGTTTCAAAGACAGATTTTCTATTGGATAACCTGTTAGACATTATAATCAATATCAAAAAGTAAAGCAGAATATGGTTGGAACATGTCCTCAGTGATTTCAGTTAATAAGAAATATTCAAAAAATATTTTTAAGATTTTACGAAATATCATTTTGTTTTGCATTCAAAGCTCTCACTTAGACGAGTAGCATTTCCCATGCTGGGAGAGATTGTGGTTTGCTTATGCCTTGGTCATTAATTACTTCATGCTGTTACAAAATGCTACTGTCTCCCCTTCAATTCTTGTCTAACCGTGGGCTAGTCTCTGTACTCGTTCAATGAAGTAGGTATGGACTTAGTTTATTTTCATACCCAAAGAACTAAGCTGATTATATATATCGCTCATGCTAGGGAGTTGTGAAATGAAACAAAGAATTCCTAGCCTAGCTATTGGAAAAATGCATCGCAGTACTATAGTGTGTTATACGAAAGAATACAGAGATATTGGCATCAGTTAGACAGTTGCAGTTTCCATATTTAAGATTTATATTGTTTCAGGTTTGGGACGTCTTGAGCAACGAGGAAGTGATTGAGATAGTGTCATCAGCTCCTACACGAGCATCAGCTGCCCGAATCCTGGTTGACTCAGCTGCACGCGAATGGAAAACTAAATATCCAACATCAAAGATGGATGATTGTGCAGTTGTTTGCTTATTCTTAGATGGGAAAATGGACTCTGAATCCGATAACGAGGATCAATGTTTCTCCTCTGCTACCCTTCAGAGCAACCACTCTGGTAACGCTGTGGAATCAGACGATGGGCAGAACTCCGAGCCATCTCTGCAGAGGAACTTCACGGTTAGATCAGCTGAAGAAAACGACACCTACAAACGAATCGTTGCAGAAGTAGAGGCAAATCAAGAAGCTATGTCAACTGAAGAACAAAACTGGTTAGGATTAGAAGGTGTCACTAGGGTAAACTCCCTAGTTCAGCTTCCAAGATTTTCTGAAGAAAGGCCAAGACCTTAAATTATATATATATTTGTTGTTATTTAGATCCCTTATCTTAAAAAGTTTTATGGATTTATATATAATTTTGCTGCAGCATATCCTAGTATTGCTTGTGACATATTTGGGGTTTGATTTGTTCACTGGATTAAACTCGCATCCATCTAACTGTAAAGTCTTAAATCTTCTTTTAAGATACATTAGCTGTTTTGTGTATTCTTTAAACTTTTATGTGTACCAAAAAGTGATGTTACTTTTCTTTGGTAAAAAATGATATTTTTATCATCAAATAATGTGGTGCAGTGGCTGTTTCTTCGTTAGTTAGAGGTTCCAGTTCGAGTCCTAGGCATTATTATTTTTTTGGTAGGAAGTTCCATATGTTCATTCGAGGAAGAACTTATTCGCATTGGATGTTTAGTATTTTATTTTATTAAATCACATAATAATAATAAAAGTTGCATTAACTTGATGTAAGCATTCGATGCAGATAAGCTTTTTCCATTCATTTGAATTAGTTGGCTTAAGTAAAATTATGAAAATAGTGACTTTAATCAGGAAAAAATTAAAAGAAATGTTACTTTAATCTTATCTTTAAATTGACAAATCAGTCGCAATATAATTATTTTTCCCTACATAATTATGAAATACCTTTATCTTTAAACTTGTCATGTACTCATTCATCCATATGATTAGACAGCATTGATCATTAATTCTCAACAAATAATTAGACACCCATATAAACAATTTTTTATTTTTAAATCGCGTTCCATAAATTAAATTCATGATTATATTTTTTTCGAAGAAATTATTCTTTTGTTTACGAATAACATCTTTTTCTTTAAACACATCTCCTAAAGTGTATTTTTCATCATTCTCAATTTCTTCACGGTAACATTATTAAAATTATCACGTGAATCGACTCATCCATAAAGATTTATACAACTCCTCCCTAATATGTTCATATCTATTTTCTTCTTCATATTTATCACTTAATTATGGTCATTTGACAATACTCTTGATATTAATCACAATAGGTCCCATTTGTAATTAATTTTTCCACCTTGTGTTGGCCAATAACAAACACATGTCACAAATCACAATATAATTAATACTCACTTTGTCCCTATTTAGTTATCCACTTTAGAAGTGACACGCATATTAAGATATCAATTATTATCATAGGTTAGTTATAATTTTACCGTTTAATTTAAAATATCATGCAATTGCTCTAGTATAATAAATGTATTTTCTGGTTCCAAAAAACATGCAATATAACTTAGTAGTATAAGAAGTTTTCTAGAATTAATAAGGGCATTTTAGGAAAAAAATTATTATTCTTTCTTGATTTGTTAAAATGAACATATAAATAGGAACGAATATAAAAAAAAATATATAAACAAGTAAATAGGAAGTACAGAGCGAGTAATATGTTCAAGAAAAATACCAAAAAGTGTTAGATATTAAATTCTTAACACAAAAGAAGCAATATTTCTGTTGGTTCAATTTTTTTTTTGGTGTAGAAATTAGGTGTTAGATTTTAAAGAAAACTGTCCTTGCAAAAGTAGGTATTTTGTGATAATGGACCGAAAATTGGGTGAAGATTTAGAGAAATATACACAAATAATCGATCTTCGAAATAATATTTCTTCTATCTTATTTTATATGGCTTGCTTAAATTTTTTGTTAGTCACCAAAAGAACGATAATTTTTATAATTAGTAATAATTTAATTTTAAAAATATTTATGTTATTATAAATAAAATAATTTATATATCACACAAATATCTATAACTTATTTAAGTTCATAAGTTTGAAACTTTTTTTCTTAAACTTTACATCAAGACAAACTAAATTAATACAAAATAATGTTTTTTTCTTATATATATAAAGGAAAATTGTATGAAATAGCAAACAATTAATTCAGATCAAATGCTATAGCATAATTTATTTTATTTATAATTCGTAGCAAACATTCCATTTTTTTTGTCATTTAATCCGATATAAAATTAGTCATTTTTGGTATACAATTACCCATTCGCTATACAAATGTACAAAATGTGTTTGTGTTTGTGTAAAACGAGATAAAAATGTATATACAAATTCAAATACATATAGTTTCGTCATATACACTTATAAATATACAAATACAGATCTTATTATACAAACTACAATGAATAAATGAATTTATACAAAACTAAACAATTTATATAAAATTGGATGTATCTAGCGAATTATACAAATCAAAAGCTCCATAACAAGTATAAAATCTGATGTTGGGCGCAATTATGCAAACTATAGTTATAACATACATATATAATTTTTATATTTGCTATATATAAAAATTGCTCTTTATTTAACTAGCGAATATAGTTGTTTTTAGCTATGAAATTTTTGTCACCATTGAAAACATATAATGTTGGTTTAAACCTCATGAATCGTTCTTTATTAGAACCTCATAAATCCTCTTCTAGTTTTCACTTGTTAATCCTTTGAATTTTAGTTGTGTTTGTTGGAGTTCGATATTTCTTGGGGTATTTTAGGCCTAGTATTTTTTATATTAAAAAGGGAAAAAATGATAAATTTATCCTCAAACTAGCGTAAATGGTGTGCATATACCATTCGTCATACTTTTGGGACATTGGTCTCCTGCCGTTTAAAAACTAGAGCATATATGTTTTTTTTCTCTAACGGAAGACTAAATAGGGACACGTAACACAATCTTATCTGTCGATCCAATTTTAATAAATGTCGGATCGGTGGATAAGATTATGACAGATGTATGTCTATTAGTATAAAGGGTATATAAGCTCTAGTATTTTGATCGGTGGGGGCATCAATATCCTAAAAGTATGATGGAGGGTATCTGTATATCATTTACGATAGTTAGGTGATATATTTATATTATTTTCCTATTAAAAATGGCTAAATGTAAATAACTTTAAAAATATTTTGATACATTCCACGTATCTTAATCTACAATCACATAATTCAAAAGCCATTTTTACTTTTTAAACCTCTATTCAATCAAATCAAAATCAAACAAACAAATCGAAAACGTCCGAAGTATAATGCATGCATGCACATGCACCACTTAAACATGGCCTAGCTCATAACTCACCGCCAAAACACCACCAACTTTTCCACATATTTTCCTCCTATATATACACAAGACTTTTTTCTCCATTTTACTCCAATCTAACTTCAACAATGGCCAACATTTTTCATTCCATTTTCTCCTTCTTTTTCATCATCAACATTATTTTCCTCTCTTTCTCATGTTACACGCTAGCAGGACGCGATATCGCGAAAATCAACAATAAAATCAAACACCCCGATACGTTCTTTCCATACGATGGAACGGTCCTAATTCCCGGTATAGGGAGGGTTGTTGTCCCACCTAAAGGCAAACATGTTAATCCGTTTACGTATAACCCTATCACCGGCTCTAATAATGGCAACGGTTTAGTTATTCCAATTTCTGGCTCTGGTACTGGCTTTGGCTCTTACATTCCTGGTGGTGACGATACATTTATTCCTAACCCTGGAGTAAAAGTCCCTAGTGGTGGTACAATTCCTGTACCACCATAGGTATCGTCATTAATAAAAAATAAATAAAAAGAACAATCTGATGCATGCATAGAGCATTTTGAGGTCACCTCATTGAATTTCTTATTTTTGGTTTTGTGAAATAAACATGGAATTATTGCATGTTTGAATTAATTTAATTATGTATTGTAGTGTTTGTTTGTGTAGTTTTGATATGTGGCTTTAATTTAATTTCTAGTGTTTCTCTCCAATAAACTTCATTGTTTTCGATGTGTTTTAATTGGGAAGATTAAATTAGCATTATACTTAAGATTGTTGTACTATTTATTTGGTTCAATCTAAAATATAAGGTGTGATTAATCAACTATATGAATTTACACTGAATATGCATTATTATTTTAAGTTCAAGTTATGTTATCATCGTACAATAAAATTATACCTCCGACATAAGCTTCATTTAGTTTGCAATTTTACACTATGAAGTGGGCTAGTGGCCACCCAAATAATGGCCACTAGCCCACTACATAATGTACATTTTGATTAGTGAATGTTATTAATTTGGTAGACGCGTAGGGTTGTCTCAAAGAATTTGGGGCCTAAGCCAAACTTCAGAGACATTTATAACATATTTAGTTTAATCATGTACATGAGGGTGGAGAGTTGGGATATACGCGAAAATTATGAACTAAGAAGGTAAATAATGTAGAGTTTCAATTACGAAATATATAATATAAGGTTAGAATAATACAATCTGACTCAAAAATTTGAAAAAATTATATAATGATATCAAAATAGTGTTTTGCTGAATTTGATGCGTTGATATACTGATACTAATATAGTATCGGTAAGTTTTAGTGCTTAAAATTTGAAAAAGAAAAATAAATTTGATCTTTTTATGAACACACAACTATAAATTTTGCATAATGTAGAAGGTTTGACTGTTTGAGAGGCTTAAAAATATTTAATTATGAGAGAAAAAATATAGTGAAAGGAGAATAAGAAAAGTAAATATAAGAATGTTGGTGCATGATAATCGTTAGGATATAAATGCAACAATATAGATAATTACATAGAAATAATGATGTTACGATTAACTAACACTTCCATTTCTTAATTGTTGATCCCTATATAAAATGAGGTAGAAAATTATTATATTTTCTTTATAAAAAAAAATTCTTTTCAAATTTATCAATACATAAGATTTATATATAATGGCAGTAAAAAAAATACGTTAATTTCTAACAACCTTTTCTCACGCAAATAGATCAGATGTCATCTTCTAATGTCTAGCAAAATCTTGAATGTTCAATATTTAAGATCAACCTCACACCATATATAGCATGTATTCTTCACTCTAACTTACTTCCTCGGATTTATTTTACTTGTTATTCTTATTAAAAATAAACTATCCAAAATAGTTACTTATAAAAAATCAAGACATAATTAGTTGTTTGTTTTCACCTTTATCCTTAATTACAAATATGAAAAATATTAACGTGGCGCAAAAGAGAAGTAATATTTTGGTCAATTTACCCTCTTGTTAATATTTTTATAATAAGTGTATTAAATTAAACATGACAAGTAAAATGAATTGAAGAGAGTAAATTCTAACTAGAAATGAAAAGTTTGAAGTACTCGGTGCACTTAAAGCTTCTGCTATAAACAGGGTTCAACAAAAGGTCTGGTCACAAAGACCTATTGTATGCAGTCTTATCTTAGATTTCTACCGAAGACTGTTTTCAAGGCTTGAACCCGTGACCTAATGGTTACACGGCTAGATGATAACATCCCATCTTTTTTTTTACAACAGAGGACAGTGACTAGAATTGTAAGAAATAACAAAGTACACAATAGAATTACCCATCATTAATGCTGCATTTTACAGGTGACCCTAAACAATGTTGTGGTCCATAAGCTAAAGGACATGCACCAAGCAAAACTCTTTAGTATTACAAGTACAGTGTGTTAAACAACAATAATTATGCCTCGCTTGAAAAGAATGAAGATGATTTCAGATAGTAATAATTGTCAATTGAGCATCAGAACTTCAGTGTTGTATCCACATATAAATTGTGTGATGAAAAGAACTACATGTTATATATATCAAGTACATTAAATAGGTAAGTCATGTGACACAGAAGAATTTTGACATATTTCGCGAGTACTGTGAAGACTTCATTCCCTCTAGATATCTCAGTCTAAAAAGAAAACAATCTCTAAACTGGAATAAAACCAGCAGTTGTGTCATAAGAGCTTGGACTCTCTTGATCTGGATATAGCTTATAGTTAACCTGAAAATTATGACATGTTTAATGGTCAAAAGAACAGTTCACAATAAAATGAGATAATTGCAAGCTTCCATCCATGTGTTTTGGGGGTGGGGTGGGGATATGCAATTTCTATGTACGCGAGTGATGTCAACATAAATATTTTAATAGACAATACTCATGACCGCCAACTTATTTTTCAATAGTAGCAACCATACTTCAAGCATTTCGACTTTTATGAAGTCCCAAATTTTCTAAGTTGGTGGAGATAGATTCACTGCTTTCCTAAGTGCATGTGTTTTCTGGAAAATGGAGATCCACGGAAAACTCAAGAGGCTGGACATGTTTCCGAGTAGCCAGATCAGTTTAAGTAGATAAAACTAGAGCTTCTCAATAGCCTAAACAATAACTACGTCTCAATCCCAAACAAGTTAAGGTTGGCTCTATGAAGCATCACTTCTCCATAAGCTCAGCTGATGTCATCATCAATCTCTACTTTTTTTTTTCTGTGTGTAACATGGCAAAAGCTATTCATACAGAAGCCATGATTGACTTTTGAGTTCACTATGCAATCTGTAATGCGACTTTTCTTTGTATATACTTGCACCAGCCAACATTTTTCTGCTCTTCAATACACCTTTTACCAATTGAAAATAGTAATAACAATAATATTATTAGAGGTTCATTAAGAAATAGAAACATATTAGTTCTTTAACAAATAAAAATATTAGAGTGTCACACCTAGGATTTGAAATTGTAACCTAAAGAAATTTTTGAACCCCTTTTACTACAACACTAGAATATACTCTTATTTTCAATAGCCAAAACTACCAAAAACATTGTGAACATCATTCCAGAAATGGATTGGCTGATAAGTTGACCAAAAAGATTAAGAAGATTTGGTAGTTTGCAACCAATGTGTCTCATAGATAATAGCATCATCTAACAAGATCTCTATCATTTTAGGCCATTACAATTCAATATCCTCGTGAATCTTTGGCATCATCTAACGAGATCTCTATTATCTTAGGCCATTACAATTCAATATCCTCATGAATCTTTGGCATCATCTAACAAGATCTCTATTATTTTAGGCCATTACAATTCAATATCCTCGTGAATCTTTGGCATCATCTAACAAGATCTCTATCATTTTAGGCCATTACAATTCAATATCCTCGTGAACCTTTGGCATCATCTAACAAGATCTCTATCATTTTAGGCCATTACAATTCAATATCCTCGTGAACCTTTGGTGGGTGATGGAGAAGAAAGGAATTCATGTTAAATATATAAATGTCACTAAGGACATGTATAAAGGAGCCGTTACTAGAGTGAAAACAGTAGTAGGTGATATGAAGGAGTTTTGACTAATAATGGGTTTACACCAGGGATCGGCATTGAGCCTCTAATTGTTTACCCTAGTTATGGATGAGCTAACCAACACAATAAAAATTGAGATCTCATGGTTTATGCTATATGTTGATGATTTGTGTTAATTGACGAAATTAGCAAGCGTGTCAACCAAAAGCTTGAACTATCGAGAAGCACTTTAGTCAGTATGAGAAGAGACAACTTCTATTATTGTTATTATTATTATTATTATGTTAAGTCACCGAAGCGATTTTAACAGATTTCTAGACAGGACATCAATCGTGATCGCATTGAAATAGATAAATTTCATCAATTAGACTCCGAGACTTCAATAGAATTGAATGAAACAGAAACTAAAAAGTAAAAAGACAAATTTTTCCATCACAAGAGGTGACAAAATGACAGATAGACGCTGGCTACGGGACACATATAAGTTACTCCATTAAAGCCTTTTGTATTCACGGACTGCTAAACATCCCAACATTAAGCTAGAGATCTATTTATACTTTCCAAATTAACAAGGGGGTACTAATCCAAGCCAAAGACTGTTGATATTCTCAACACTAAATTTTTTAGTAAGAATATGATCTAAGCTCTGAGAACCAACTTAATTTCAGTTAAGTACGTATCAAATTTCTCCATTATACACTTCACTAAACAAAATCCAAATAAATAAAACACTTGGATAATAAAGTATATCTTCACAAGCTTACAGCACTTTGTGGTATTTAAAAACCCCATTAAATGAATTTCCCACTTAATACATTTCCCCTTTTTCTTGATTGTGTTAGGGAAGTTAGTACTTCTAGTCCACAAATATTGACAAAAGTTCCGGTTTTGGTTGTACTTATTAGTTAGACACATTTTCCTTTCAATTAAGTTTGGTAGGAGGTATATACCTTTTAGAAACACCCTTCTACTTTAAGGGTTCGTTTGGTGTGGGGGATACAAATAAATAGTGATGGGATAAGAAAATAGTGATGATATAAAAAATTTATTTCTTGTTTGATTGTCATGTTTGGGATAAGTTATCCTAGGATTAGTTATCCTGGGATAACTTATTCCCAACCAAACGACCCCTAAGTATTTTCCTGGCATGTCTATCAGAGTGTGTAGCAGTAAGGAAATAGCTCTTGTCCACGTTGATCTACTGCCTAAAAACTACTTCATATCTCCTAAGCTATCTCATAATAAGCTTAAGGGAGTGTCTGTCCCAAGAAGAGAAGATAATAACATCAGACTTAATTATTGGGGACAGACAGCCTGGTAAAACAGCGAGTGACATAAAACCCATTAGTCATTTGGTTTATGATTTATTTTTTAAAAGGATCCACTTTATCAAATCAATTCTACAACTAATGTGTCCTACCATATTCTTTTTTCGTTTGATAACCATGGTGTCTAGGCCTGATTGTGCGCACCTCCATATGTATCAGGTAACGCTGCCCACCGAGGCTAGCCGGGGCGTAGCTACATTGACTCAAAGGTGGCCACTTGAACACCGTTCGTCGAAAAATTATATTGCGCAGGACCACTGGTAGAAAATAATATTATGTATATAGATCAAAAACAACTTAGTAGAGATATAGTAGAGTTTTGAACACCCTAAGCAATATCCCTAGCTTCATCACTGGCAGGCTAGGACAGATGCAAAAAAATCACATGCTTGAATTTAAGTATGAGACCTCGGGATTAGAGCGTGAGACGTTATGATGCTCAACCCACTTCATTGACCCATTAGGCCACACCCTTAGGCCTTGTGTATATATACTACCATCACAGGTTTCTATTTCAAGATTTTCAGCAAGACACCCATCAAAAATCGAAAATAAACTAAAGAACAAATAAAGATTGAGCCTTTTATCTAATCAAAAGGTTCAGGCATCATCAATCACCCAAATTTCAGATCCCAACATTCACATTACCACACAAACACACAAAACAACACATTCAAGGCCAAATGCAATGTGAAAGCACAGAGTATAAAACGAAATGGGTATCAAAAGAAACAAAAATTAAAGAGAAAAATGAAAAGGGGTTGCTAAAAATCACCTGAATAGATCAAAGTCCCGCTATTTTGAATAGAATGTAGCATAGGAAACAGAAGAACACGAAGAGGAAAAGATAATCAATAAACACAAAGAATTTGGTGGATCCGTGATTTCTGTTCACCGCCCTCTTTGTCTGCTTTGTGTCATCTCCGTTTAGCTCCACCTTCGCCATAACTCTTCACAATCAAAAATCCACAGATCAAATAGATCTCCCTATCTTCTTCTTCTTTATGCCCTTTCTTTGAACACCAGTTGTTTTATATTATTTCATACTCCCTCCCATGTGACATTTTTTTAGTTTATTGAATATTTTGATTAATTTTGAAGTTAATTTAATTAGAATATATTATAATAATAATATTTGAAATTTATCTGATATAAATATTATAAGTTGTTGTGTCAATATGATAAAAATTTACATTTTGAAATATTAAATCAAAATTGATGTACAAAATGTCATATGTATAATTAAGATAAACGGAGAAATCTTATGTTATTTTTGTTATATAATATTTGTTGAGTTGATTTGATAATATTCACGTAATATATTACTTACATATGCTGAGGTATCATATTTTGTTTCAATAATTAAAGTTTATGGATAAAAGATAATTCGTAAAGGCATTATATCATATTCAAAAAGTCTGTTTCAAGCTATAGATTGATTTTCACATCCGATATATATACATCGTTTGATCATCACTAATATAAAAAGTGATTATTTCAATTTAATATTCTGATGTGCGATTTGGAAACTAAAATTATGATTTGAAATCATTTCAAATTCCAAAACCAATTATTTCTAAGTTTTGAAAATGAAAAATATGACTTGAGAGTTTATATTTTATAAAAAACAAAAACAAACATTTTGAAAATTACAAAAAAGAAATTCATATTTTACCGTGAATTTTCTTTTTGTACCATGAAAGAAGATATAAAAGAATAACTAGTTGTCAAGATTGTTGACTATAGGATAATTCGAATCGAAAAAAATTGTTGATTTATTAATATGGGTTATTGGTTTAGTGATTTTGAATTTTTTTTTGTTATCGGATTGTCGATTCTTAATGATTTGAGATTTTTTCTTAACGGGTTATGAGTTATTTGTAGCATTTTGTATATAAAGTCTTTGACTTAGAGTTTGCTTTCTTACTTTTACTTCTGGCTATCTCAAATTCTTTGTTATACCACATCGTAAAAATATTTGCAGTTGAGCAATGTGAACTCATATGGTTTGTGACCTTGTTTCTAAGTGTTTTTATTTTTGTGTCAAAATTTAATAGTTAAACCAACAACCGAATCAATACGATCAATAATTAATAATCGATAAATCATTATCATAATGTTTGTATAACAATTTAGTATTTGTACAAACCAATAATCAATAAGACAAATCCATAAATTTCAAAATAGAACCGATTGATATCCAATCCTAGTTGACTGTTTCACCATTTAATTATGGAGAAACTAAGTAAATACAACATAAAAACAAAATAATTACAAACATATACCTTTTTTGCATTCATATTCCACTAAAAAAATATACTATAATACCCCAATTAATTTCGCTTAACTGATATTATTAAGATTGATATTCATGTTTTTTTGGGTCTTTATCGTTTAAATAAAAATCTCGGAGATCTCGAATATTCCATTCTGTTCTTTGATGGTGACAAATTGACAACAGAAGAAAATGAAAGGGACCAAAATAATAAATACAGAAAATTCGAAAAAAATTGGAATTAGGAAAATCCAATAATTCAAAATTCAACCCTTTTAAACTTCAATTTTTTTAAAATATTATTTTAATATATTTACAAAAATTCAGCCGGAGAAAAAAAAATCATATGAGCTCCGATCATCGGGGAAAAATCAAGGTTTCCGGCGAACCCCTAAATCGTAGCTGATGCAAGGGGTAATATCGTTATCATCGGAGCATTTGAATCGGGTCATCCATGACCTTTTCAGTAGTTACTCGCCTCCTGTATGGGCAACACTAATCGCTGGAGTATTCATTGTCATCTCTCTCACACTCTCTATGTACCTCCTCTTTGAACATCTCTCTTCTTACAAAAACCCTGAGGTTTGTGTTATCTCAGTTGAAGAATTCTATGTATATGAATAGTTGATTTTTTTGTCATTTGGGTTTTTTTTATTTGTTTTTTTTGCAGGAACAAATGTTTTTGATTGGTGTGATTATGATGGTGCCTTGTTATGCAGTTGAATCAGTAAGTTCGTTTGGAAAAGATTTTTTTTTTTGTTTAATTGTAATGGTTTGTATCTATGTGGGAGTAACATATAGGCTATATCTTTCTGCAAGGACAGGAAAAGTATGCTTTTTGGCATAATTTTGAGATGATTACTAATAAAAAGTGATTTCATTAGCACAGTAGGAGGGTTTTTCTTATCCTCCCTTTTGTGGTGAAGGTTCTGTGAGTTCTTCAGCTTCTCCACATTTTGATTTAGCTAGTTTTGTAAAGCCCTTGCGGGTAAGCATCTAAGAAATGGAGAACAGATGGTAGGTTTTGATTGCTGATTGAGAAAAAAAGAAGGAGCAAATGCTAAAAGGCTGGTCTGCTTTTGCTGGCTATTGAAGTGCAGAAACACAGTGACTAGCACATGTCTGGTCAGCATAGATCAAGTTGTGCTATCCTATGTTCCTTACCAGTGTGATGCACCTTTTATTATAGCTGCTCAGTGTAGTCTTTTTGTTGTTCATTGAAGGGAAGAAAGCTTCATCTTTCAATCTACTGGTTTTGTGTTTTTTTTTTTAAAGTTTTAACTTTGTTTTATGAAGGATTTCTGTACTTCCTATATGTTCTATTGTGCCCTTCTAGTTCTCTTACACATTCAATAACACTTATATTTCTGAAGCTTAAAAGAGAAGGATATATCTTCTTATGTTTTATCCCGTTCGACCGAGTAAGCACAAAAGCACCAAAACAGTAAAGAAAGTAAGGGAAAAGGAGGAACAACCTTACTTCTCAAGATTATTGGTTCCTAAATATCCGAAGAGTCAAAAGTTTACCAGGGATAGAGGAGAAAAGGAATACATATGGTGTAAAGATATCCATATTTATTGGTTATAAATAAAAGTCGATAACTTATAGACTGCCAAGAACTTATAAGTTGATCTAAAAATGCGGTTTTGTCGGGAGGAGAACTTTTCAATTTTAGTCAAAAGCAGCTTAGTTGTGGGTCATATTGCTGGTTTGAAGGACCTCACCTAAAAGAGAATGTAGTTTGGGGTGGGGTGATAACTGTTTGTGCCAGATTCAAGAGATTAGTGCACCCTCAACATTGAAAACGTTCGTTTGGAAAAACGAAAGAATATATTTGAGAATGCTAGTAGAAAGGAGAAAAAAAAGACATTTTCGATTATATAAGTAGCTATGAGTTCTTTTACCTGTCCTTTCATCTCTTTATACATAAGATAACAACATTTATCAGCAAAGATGTTTTGCTTTGGACTGTATTTGGTTTTTTTTTTTAAATGAATCAAATGAGGAGTATAATTTAATGTTGTTTAGAATGGCGAAATAAGATTTTATTAAGCAGTAGTTGGTCTATAAATAGAAGCTCCGTGTTAACAATGTGTTGTATTCAAAGATTTTTCCTCCATTGTTTCTCACATGGAGCTTTCATGAGAAATCTTTGTGATAGAGAAGCCTTATGCCACACCTTCATTTCGGTGACTTTCAAATCTGACCTGCACCACCTCCACCCACGATAGTAGTTTATGAGAATTAATACCACAACAAGGTCCAAAAGGTACTTGTGACCAAACCCAAAAAAATCAGTGATGCACCATCATACACCTGCCAGCGTTCTGACATACAGATAGTGCATTTTTCACACGTGCTGGCGTATGAGCTATTCTCAGCCATTTTTTTCGAGATTTTTGCCCCCAGTCAGTTCATGCTGAAATTCCGACCTTACCTATATAATTTTTGTACATTGTCGATCACTTCCATCTTTTTGGCAAGATCCAAACCTGTTCCATACCATAAGGTGATTGGTGTAATCGGCACACTAGGCTATAAAGTATAGACAACATCAAGCCCTAGTGTATTGATTGGGGCAATCACTTAATGGTCTAGCCAGTCTCCTCGAGCATGGTTTGAGATGTTCAACACAATAATTCAGGAGTTAGGCTTTTTTCATAGTGAAGTTGATCACTTTGTCTTTTATCGTCATTCTGCTACAAATCTATGTATTTATTTGATGGTTTATGTTGACCATATCGTTATAATCAGCAAACTTATCAAAGGCCGAAGAAAAAAAAAATGTTAAAATAAAGCGCGAGGTTGTTTAATGAGAACGGGAAAGGAGAGAAAAAAAATACAAATGTATATGTTTAATCCAAGACTAATAATTATAAATTGAATGACAATTATATGACCAAAGAAATTGAATTCTTCTAATGATAAAGTGAAATATCAATTTTTTAGTGTCACTTCTTCATAAGAGGCTCATTGACAAGGAAAAGTTTGTCTTGGAACCTTGATGACGACATTGAAGCACACAAAGCGAGGCAAAGCGCTTAACATGTTTAGAGCCTCGCTTCAGGGCTTAAGCGCGTTTAAAGTAACACTGATTATCGGTAATGATCATAACAATAATATCACTAAATTAAAGCAACATCTCTTTCGACATTTTCAGACTAAAGATATCGACAAACTAAAGTATTTTCTAGGTATTGAGATTGCTCAGTCCAAATTTGGTATTGTGATTTCATAATGCAAATATGTCTTAGACATTCTTGAGGAGATATGAATGATGAGATGTAGACTCATTGAATGCTAAACTTTTATCGAAAGGAGAGTCATTTAGTGATCCTAGAACACATAGGCAGCTGATTGATAAGTTGAACTATCTCATAGTAACTAGACCTGCCATTTCTTTTCCTATGAGTTTTGTAAGTTAGTTAATGGATTCTCCCAATCAAAGTCATTGGGATGCAGTTATTAGCATTCTACGATACATAAAGTCAGCTTTAGGTAAAGGGATTCTCTTCGAGGATCAAGGCCATGACATGATCGTTGGATATACAAACACTGACTAGGCAGGATCACCTTTTGATTGACGTTCTACATTCGGATATTTTGTTTTAGTAGGATATGATTTGGTGTCTTGGAAGAGTAAGAAACAATGTGTGGGTTCATGATCTAGTGCAAAAGCAAAATATCGAGCAATGTTTGTAGCATCTTGTGAGCTAGTTGCTCAGAGTACTAAAATTTGGTGGAATCAGTCAGATAGAACTTGCATGCAATAACCAAGTGGCCATTCACATGGCATCAAATTTCGCATTTCGTGGGAGGCTTTGGCACATTGAGATTGACTATCACTATGACAGTGAAAAGATCCTCTCAGGAAGATATTGTTACAAAATTTGTGAAGTCAAGTGATCAACTTGTAGATATTTTTACGAAGTCCCTCACTTATCCTCTTATTAATTACATCTATAACAAGTTCGGTATATATGACTTATATGCACTGGTTTAAAGGGAAGCATTAGAATAGGAATAAGAATAAGATTGTGTATAGTATCTTACGTGATGGAAAAGAATTGTAATGTAGTTTCTATAAATAGGACTTATTGTAACAATATAGATACACTATTTAATACTCCCTCTGTTCAATGGGTTGATTCTTATTTGACCATGGCACGAAAGTTTAAGAATTGTAAGAGAACTTTTTTTTAAAATCTTGTGCTTTTTTTTTTAAATTAAACGATATGTCAAATGTACCAAAATATCCTTTAATTTTGTAGTTTGAAACACGTCATGTGAAAAGTTCAAATTAGAAAGTTGCTAAAAAAGGAAAGTGTCATTCTTATTGAGACTAAAAAGGAAAGTAGGTCAAATATATTGAAACGGAGGGAGTATTTTTCTCCGTTATTTTTCACATTTTTAGAGCCGAGAGTTTATCGGAACAACCTATCTACCCCGCAAAAGGTAGGGGTAAGGTTTACGTACATCTTATCCTCTCCAGACTCCACATATGGGATTTCACTAGGCATTATGTTGTTGTATTTCTCACATTTACCATTGCATGCTTCTACAAATTCTATATTATATGAAATTGATACAAGATATTTCTCTAAAAAAGTTAGGATTCTGACATTGACAGAGTTAATGTTTAGTTGCCTAGAGGCATTTATTCTTATTGAAGATCAACTTTAAGTATTTGTTCTATCTCAACTTGAATGTGTATCCCGTTCAAAAATATATTTTGTCAATTTTCTAATGCATCATTTCTTTCTCACAGTTCGTGTCATTGGTACATCCAGGCCAATTAGTTTGTTGAACATTGGGAATTACCTGCCGAGATTGCTATGAGCCTTGCTAGTACTGACTTTGGGAGGGTATCTTATTGCTGGGCCTTAGGTATGGTTATGTTTTCTTTCTTATACGTCATATTACCAAATTTTAATTTTAGGGGTCGCGGTTCAGGTTGTATAACGTAGTAGTATTTAAAATGCATTTTTTAATTGGTGTGGAGAAAATGTAGAATTGTTAACTTGTGAATAACAATCGATGGATTTGTGCACACAAGGGTTGTTAATTAGTGATTCAATAAGTAGTTAGTTGGAATCAGGAGGGTATTAAGAGTTCAAAATTCTAGCGGAGGGAAGGCCCAAAAAAAAAACTGGGGTACTTGTGTTGGTGGAAGGTAGTAAATACTTCGTGGAATTAGTCGAGGTACCCACAAGATGGCGGGACACAGCAGTTATAAGAGTACAATAATAGAAGGATTTACTTGTAGAGAAAAACAATATGTTCAATATTTATGCAATGATTATCCACTTTAAGGATATTTTTTATAGTACATACTCTTATTTACGTATTTACTGATACGTGCTTTCTTGTTCCACATTTTTTCCCAAAATAAAACAAAGACTGCCTTATACATTACGTTGTAACACAGAAGGGTCTGGCCCAGTGGTAAATCAAGTGGGTGAAAACCTTGGAGACCGCTGTTCAAATCCCTGTAAAGAGAAAAGCACTACATGATTTCTTTTCATCTGCCTAAACCTTGGTGGCCAGATTAATTCGATACTTATGCTCAATGGTGGATCTAGAGTTCTAAAGTAATGGGTGCTCGTTAAAATTTAGCGGATATGGGCATTCGACAAAAAAACATAGATATATAAGTTAAAAGCACATCAAAATTTCAAAATTATTAAATTCCTAACCAATATGTAATATGGAAAGTGTCATGGGTTTCAGTGGTAAGATTTATGGTTGAATCCATTAAATTTAAATTTGGATCTGACTCCACTAATGCATAGTCACTACAACTACCAAGTGCGTAACTATTTGAATTTGATCTTAAAGTATCTAACTAGTAAACTCCAATAAATATTTTTCCCTTTTAAAAAGAGATCAATTTATTTACAATCATTCTCGATGTTTCAATTTGAAAATTATGTATAGTATCATATTGCTTACACCAAATTTATTTTTTAAACATATAAATTGTATATTTTGATTTATATGCACAAATTAACAATATAAAAATGGAAAAAAGGAAGTAAAAAGAAGAAAGAAAATAAAGGAAAGCAAGAAAAGAACTGCTAGAAGTGTGTATCGATCTTCCGCATTGTGAGACAACAAGGATTGTCTCCCCGCCATAGCAACCAATGCACCCAATGGCTCTTTTAGTTCCTGCGTGCTGGTTCTTCTTAATTTATCCAATTTAATCAATAATTTATATAAATATATGAGTTCCGTGTCGAAAGCAATGGGTGCTCGAGCGCTCATAAGGGTCTATGTGGGTCGGTCCCTTCCTATGCTGATTCTAGGTGGCATAGTTGAGATAGCGCAAGCTGACCTAGACACCCCCATTATAAAAAAAGAAAGTTATGTGTGTATACATACTATACTGCCAACCAGACATTGCATTAATAATGTGGAGATCCTTTTTACTTATGCGGCCTACAAAATATTGTATTAGTTATGCAGAGATCTATCTTTTCTTATGCAACCAACTAGAATGACATGCTTTGATTCTAGATGGTGCTTAAGAAAAAAATGAAGATTTTTTTTAAATTTGTGGTCTTAAACACGCCATAACATTTTTGTGGTTATAAGACTTTTGAAACTTGTGCTCTTAAACATATTTATATGGTTTTGTTTTTATTAAAAAGACATTTGTTTTGCAGCAATGGTTCTCTTTAAGGGTAAAATAAGAAGTTCAAAGTTAAATTGTTTCCAAACATAGAAATGTGTATTTCGTTTTGGAAACAGACTATCAGGACTGTAATGTTGTTTTACATAATATTGAAACATAGTATTGTGTGTATGGCAGACTTTTACATGCAGGGGGATTTATCTGTACTATGACAACAAAGGGGGCTTTTTTTTGCTGCTTTTAATTTCAGGACAGTAACTTATATGCTTTACTGCATATGGAAGGAAAATATGTGGTTTACTTGGTTTAGCAAGTTGAGGACTTCTGATTGTGTAAATTGTTCTTCTGTTCTTCTTTGATAGAGCTCTAAGAATCACTGGAGTCTAATTCCATCAATGAATCATTTTCTTTTTTTCTCTCTTTGCATATTAGCACATGTTTGACTCTTTGATATAAAGGGTTGGCATGTCTTCTTGGCTTCCTGAACTTCTTAGTAGTCCCGATCATGAAAATGCCTATCGAAGATTGCCAAGATTAAAACCGTGTTGGAAGTTTTTATTTACAAGTCATGCACATTTTGGATTACTTGAAAAATGGTTTTTGATCATTACTTACAGAATCATTGCTTTTTTCCTTTTTGTTTTTTGTATTTCTTATTTTATTTTGTGACTTAGGTGGGGAGGAGCGGGCTATACTATTTATGGAGAGGGAAGGACGTGCAGCTTCAAAGATGCCACTACTAGAGCATGACTCTGAGAAGGGAGTTGTCAAACATCTTTTTCCTATGAATTATTTTTTAAAGCCATGGAAACTTGGTCAGTGGGTCTTCCAAGTTATCAAATTTGGAATTGTCCAATATGTGAGTATGCTATTTGACTTAGATCTATATTCCTCTGGACATAAAAGCTGAGCTCATCTTTTTCCTTGTGATTATCATGATGCAAAATATTCTTTGTAGATGATCATAAAAGCATTTACTGCTATTTTAGCAGTGATTCTTGAAGCTTTTGGTGTCTATTGTGAAGGAGACTTCAAGTTGAATTGTGGGTAAGAACTCTTAGTATTCTTGTACAGAAAATCTAGCACTCCCTTTGTGCTAAAATCATTGCCTTCTCAGGAGAAGAAAAAAAAAGAAAGAAGAAAGACCTCTTATTATTTTATGGATAGTGACTGCACATGCTTCAAAAGTTGCAAGTTTATCTATTTACAGCTCTCTCCTCTGTATATCATTTCTCTAAAGTAGGAAAATATCTTCCTTTATTAGCATGAAGTTGTTGCTCTGAATAAAAATTTCAGAGCATTCATATGGTAGATACTCCTACAAACTATTGTAATCTGGCAGAACTTTCAGTGCTGTGCTTGTCTTACTGGACTGATCCATTTGTTATTAATGTTATCTCTTGCTTTAATTCTGCTTTTTTGTAGGTATCCCTATGTAGCTGTGGTTTTAAATTTCAGTCAATCATGGGCACTGTATTGCTTAGTACAATTTTATGCCATTACAAAGGATGAATTATCTCACATTAAACCGCTGTACAAGTTTTTAACGTTCAAGTCAATTGTATTCTTAACTTGGTGGCAAGGTGTGGCTATAGCTCTTCTCTCTACCCTCGGTTTGTTTCGAAGTCCAATAGCTGGAGCTTTACAATTTGAATCCAGCATTCAGGATTTTATCATATGCATCGAGGTAATTGTTCTGGAATTGGGCATGCATTTATTTCTTGTAGTGTATTCCTACAAGAATATTTCCTTTATGATTTCTAAAATTCTATTCAGGTTCAGTGTTATGCTTTTTAAGTTTTTATCAGTTGTCTAAGGATGCTTGATATTTTTTTCAACAATTTGACTTTCACAGCTCTATTTATTTATCCAGTACAGATGGGTGTTGCTTCTGTAGTTCATCTTTATGTCTTCCCTGCAAAGCCATACGAGCTGATGGGAGAGCGCTATACTGGGGCTGTGGCTGTTCTAGGGGATTATGTGTCTGCAGACTTGCCAGTAGACCCCGAGGAAGTTAGAGACAGTGAGCGTCCGACCAAATTACGTCTTCCTCAACCTGACGTTGATACTAAGGGTGGAATGACAATTAGAGAAAGTGTTAAGGACGTCTTTATCGGAGGTCGAGAATATGTAAGTCTCTTTCTCTTTGCTAAAAGGTTCGAGCTATCTTATATATTGTGCATCTCCATACAGTTGTACCAAAACCTCACAACTTTGTTTTACAAATGTTGAGACAACTAAAGTCTCATCCGGATGCTTTTTATATCCATAGTGTCATGAGGAGAGAGAGAGTAATAATTTTAAAAGGAGATGACTAATTTAAAGTGTGGGGAGAAAATAGTTCTTGCCGGGGGGAAGGGGAAAACTTCCAAGGGGGGGGGGGGGGGGAAATTATTCCTAAGTGGTTTTCTGCACCTTCTCTTTTCTGTTCTTTAATACCGGGTAATACACTGCTATATTGGTGAATCAACTGATGTCATTCTTGCTATTACCCAGAAATATATTGAAAGTAAAGAGTTTGTTTGCCATTTTCAGAATAGCTCCTTAACTTTCGAAGATATCCTCACGTCCAAAATCAAGTTTCCTGCTTTAATTAATGACAAGTGCAGGAGCAGGGCCCTAATGATCGTACCTGTGATTGAACTCTTTAAGTTCCTAGTTATTTTCAGGTTTCATGAACTCTGTCATGTACAGAAGTCAAAGATAGGAATATATGATCCAAAATAAGAACATGGGACAAAAGGAGTGAATTAAATAAAGGGAAATCGAACTACGGTGCTGGTGTTTCAGGTTCCAAACCAGTGAATTGATTTATCTTCTGGCCAATGCTAATTTTTAAAAAAAATTTGGAATCGATCTGGATTTGAGTTAATTTCGGTGGTATTGGACAACTGAAATGTGGGGAGACTGTTGACTTTCCTAGTTTATCCGACAGTTTCTGTCTTCCATCATTTGTTCTTGGTATGTTATGATATTGGAAAGAAGATGTGTTTGGATTTTAGTGGTCTTTCTGACTGTCTCTGAGTTAACTTGTATGCTTTTCCTGGCTTTGTGCGGAACGAAGAAGAAAGTTGGGCAGGATCTATGCTTGAATAATTGATTCGGACTGATTTTTAAAAAGGATACACGGTCTTGGGGATGCCCCAATGGACCATATCTCGTCACAAAGTCACCATGATTGGCCAATTTTAGGTTTATTTTTCTACCTCAAGTGAAAACAGAATCATCTTAGTGATTATTTGTTTGTCCAGTGCATCTGAAAATGACCCAATTACTGTGATTTCTAAAGTGATTGGCTGATTGCTATTACTCTCTCCATAAGTAACTAGTTCACTGACTAGCTTTGTTGGTGATGTTGACAACCTGTTAGTTTAATTTATGAAGGTAAGAATAGTCTTGGAGCACTCTTAGATAGAAGCGTGTGAACTATATTAATGGTAATAATCATTTTTGGCTGTTCCAATTTATTTGCCTATTTAAGAATCTTTAATTATCAATTTTCACTAAAAAGAGAGAGAAGGAAACCTTAAGTCATTTAGCCAAATGGAATAGGAGCAAAGATCTATTAGTGGAACAAAGCTCTAAGAAAAAATAGGATGATCTCTGGCAAAGGCACTACTAGGAAGGAAAAAATT
Source organism: Solanum habrochaites (assembly GCA_027704765.1). Classification (NCBI taxonomy): domain Eukaryota; kingdom Viridiplantae; phylum Streptophyta; class Magnoliopsida; order Solanales; family Solanaceae; genus Solanum; species Solanum habrochaites. The sequence continues at coordinate 65,379,049 of JAKWJA010002495.1, forward strand.
GGGAGACACTTGAATTCAGTCGAAGATAGCGAGTGGAGTTTGCCACAAGGCGTCTTCAGGGTTTGGATTTTGTTTTTGATATTCTTTAAATTGAAACTCCTGAAAAAGTTAATGGGGAGAAATTTATATAATTAAGCATGAGGAAAGCTTGTGAAAGGTAGGCATCATTTGGGTAATAGCAAAATCTTGATTTTTGGTTCAGTATTCTGGTTTTTGATGCGGTGTTCGGATTTAATTTTGGGAAATTTACAGCCAAATACCATTCAGCCATCTAGTTTACAATTATATACCTAGTGTATAGGTAGTGTATACTTTATACTGAATATGTATATGATGTACATATACAATACATGCCTATATACATCATATACAGCCGAAGTGCACATGTAATGTATACATCGGACATGTTGGCAAACTAGTTGGCGGAAAAAATTAACGCCAAATACTATTCGACCATCTAGTATACAAAATATATAGAGTGTATAGGTAGTGTATACTTTATACCAAATAAACGCATGTTGGTAGACTAGTTCTAAGGTTACATTTACGCATGTTAATTTTACCTTCCTTTTGGAATTTTTGGAAAACTTGATGCTGTAACTGTGGAGATTTTCTGGTTTGGAAATTGTTTACTTGCATTTATTCTTGGTACTGTCCATTAGTAAAACTATCTTACCTTATTCCCACAAAAATGAAGGAATAATGTTTGAGCTTCCAGTTTAACTTTGATAACAAAAGGTAAATTTATAATTCTTCTCTACTCACCTCTATTACTGCTTATTGCTCTTTGCTCAAAACACTATAGCCGAAGCTGGGTTTTAGCGATTTAAAGGTACCGACATGAAAACTATGAAGGAAATTCGGATTGTGACTACTTTTTTATTTAGAGTGTACTTATTGTGAGCAGAATAATATTAAGCCACTTATTAGGCCTCATAACCGAAACGGATTAATTTATTAATCTGAAATCAAACTCTAAAGAACCAAACCAAATCAAGCTTATTTGATTTGTATTTTGTAAATCTGAAATTCAAAAATTCATATGGATGTTTTCATAATCCAAACTGCATTGCCGGGCACCTACCCCTATCCATACTTGTTTACCTTGGTCGTGGATGGTGTAGTCAATTGTATAGATGATGAGGTTCCATGGTGCAATCTACTTAAAATAGTGTAAACTTTTAAAACTCGTGAAAAGGTAGGCTAGAAGTTGGAACAATGGAGCAGAATTATAGGAACTAGATGGTAATGTGTTTTGGGAGTAGTAGAAGTAAGAAAAATATATGCATTATAGATTTAGTCCCTCAAAAAGAATGAAGAAGTGAGATTAGTCGAGATTATGACACCTAATGTAGCCAAATTGAATATTTAAGCTTAGTCTTTTAAAGAGAATTGTTAGATGACAATGTAATACGTTGGATGATTGAAATGGAGGAGTGCTACAGGAACATTACGCAATAAGCAGATGCATAATTAAGTGAAATGCAAGTTAGATAAAATAATTGCGAGACTAATAAAGCTGTATGACAGTGAATGTACTTAGGTCTTCAAAGGCCATATCGTAAGATGGATATTATAAATGTATAAGCATTCTTATTACATGATAAAAATATTATAAAAGTTAAGATTGATGTGCGGTCATAAGGATTTGGTGAAATTAGAACTGATCATATCTAACAGAGGATTCAAGCAGCACAGATGGACAGGATGACAGGTCAATCTGAGCCGGTTTTGACACCATATACTATGCAAAACTCCAAATGTAGTGGTTCATAGGTGCTATAGAGTAAGATAGTAAAGAGGGTAAGATATCAATCTAAAATTATATTGGACAGTAGTAGTTTCAAAAGACATACTATCTCATGGAAAAAAAATAAATAAAGGTTCGATGTTTGTCAAGAGTACTTTATGTTGGCTCTAGACTTGTATATCAGTGTGTTGAGATGTGTGAGATCCAGATATCCTCTGTTTTTGTATATCTTTAGATTTTTTTGCTGTTATTTTTTTTTTTAGTGTTTGTTGGTGTTTTTTTATTTGGTTTGTTTTGTTGTTTTTGTGTTTTTTTAATTTTTTATTTATTAAACAATATAGAAAATTATCTTACGGTGGAAGAAAATAGGCTTCGATAGAGTGGAATGGATAGAAAGGACCCTATAGACAAACTTTAACTAATATATTTGGCTGCTGTGTATTGTTGTTATGTGTTGATCTTAAGTACTTGGGGGAAAAAAAAAAAACCCTAGAACCCATTGTATCTTGCATCAATTGACCACTTTTATTTTGTTCCTTCTCCCTGTTATCGTTGATCCGTTCATTAACAAATACTTTCTACAGATAGTGAATGATTTGAAATTCACGGTAACCCAAGCAGTGGAGCCTGTAGAAAAAGGAATTCAAAAATTGCATAAGATCTCTCAGAACATAAAGAAGCATGAGAAAGAGAAGAGAACGAAGGATGACAGTTGCATTGCAACTTCATCTCCAACACGAAGGGTCATACGTGGGATAGATGATCCCCTTTTACATGGAAGCATTAGTGACAGTGGAGCTTCAAGGAAGAAAAGAAGAAGAAGAAAGAAGAAAGACGTCGGAAAAATAGGGATTATACCAGTGCAGGAAAGTGGTGGAGAAGAAAGTGAGAAGAAAGGAAGAGGTAGCAGTAGTGATCAGAGCTACGGTGGTATCCAAGTTCGTGGCCGTAGATGGCTTACTAAGGATTAGTCAGGAAAGAGCAAGGGCAGAAAGTAATTGCTTTGAAGACCTTCTATACAGTATGCACACCTCTGCCTGAAAATCTAGAATTATTTTAACTCTCTACAACATCATTCTTCTGCTCCAAGGAAGTTGAAGTATTTGCTTCAGCAAAGTGAATCTGGGGCTTTTGCTCTCTCTCCAGAGTTCAAAGTGCTACATTATGAAAGCACTTACATACATATTCATACTCTCTTGTCATTGGGTGTTTTGACAATTGCAAATATGGCTTAATGGTTGATAGATAGAGATATCCTCATCGGTTGTTTGTATTGTTTTATATGGATTCCCGTGTTGTATCAGGATCAGTCTGCTTCATATAGAAGGATTTGCATTCAGATTTTGAATCTTAGAAAGAAGTATATCCCTCCTTGATGAAATTAACTGGATGGCAGTTATTTATCTCATCAAATGGTGTTTTTCCTGCATTTTTTTGGTGAAAATTGTGACATATTGCCATTATAACAACAAAGAATTGTACATATACACCTTAAAAGCATCTATTCATGTAACCGCATTTTAGGAAGGGGCTATAAATATTTAGACCCTTTTCTTTAATTGACATCGTTAATGCATAAGCAGTGCACCACAACTCGTTTTGGTAGAAAAAATGTCACTTATTAAGGAGTAAAAAATTTCTTTCATTCAAGATATTTTAGATAAAAAGTCTTGATAAAAGTTAAAGAAAATGTTTTTACTTTATCGAATTTGATTTTCTTTGTAAATTATAGAGTGAGTATTGTGTTTAACCCTTCCTGTCATAAATTCATCTTTAATTTATGGTCTGAGTACTCTCTAGTGTTGATTGATTTGAATGAAACGGATTTTAAAAAGAAAAAAAAAAAGAAAGATTTTTTAATCTTTGGTTTCTAATTTAAAGTTATATCAAGGTATCAAAATTATCTTAATCTTGTGGTCTTAATCATGCCACGTGAAAATTTAAAGTTAAAGTATTACCAAAAAAAGACATGGATCATTTTTTTAAATAGATTAAAATAAAAATAAGATCATTCTTTTTGAAACGAAGAGAGTAATATATATTTTGGGGCAAAGTAAAAACTCCTTTTGGACCATCACAAAAGTGGTAAATATACTCTTTATTTATCTATTTTGCAAAAATTAGTCTTCTAGTAATACAGTTAGTTCACATTGTCTTCTCTTTTTTTTTTTGTCCAAACTTGACTATTCATACTGAATTTTACATTTATTTATTTGAAATTTTATAGGACATTTTATTAGTAGTCAAATTTTAAGCTACGACAAAATTAGAGAAAATTCAAATAGACTTACATTACACATTTATTTTATAAAAAAAAATACTTAAATGTCAGACCTTCATTAATCGATTGTAATTTTTTACAATAATTTAATTTATTGGTCAAATAAAAAATTAGATAATATATTATCTCGTAAATTTTAAGTAAATTTTTTTTTTAAGATTCAAATATTAGCCTTAATCAAATGACACAAGTAACCTAAATATTGTTTTTTTAATTCATTATTCGAAATTTATATTGAAGCTCAATCAAATCACACAAATTCATGTCAAAAATGGCACTGTAATAAATATGTTTTCAATGATTGAAACCTCCAAAAATATTGAGCCGATCCAATAGAATTTTCTTGGTCTCGAATACTCTAAGACCTCTGCTTAAACGTAAATCACTTTGAAATAATACACCACTAACTCATGTGGCTAAGTAAGCTAAAGATTGTGAAACTTCACGAAGCATACCTGAAAATCTGAAAATTAGCGGAAGACAAAAGAAAGACTTGAATAGTATATAAGGTTGGATGATGAAAGGTTATCCGATATATGCTGATTAGTTTTGATGACGGCGAGACACATATTCGGAAGAAGGTAAAGGATAGACTGGTAGTTTGGAGATACACCTGCAAATCTAAAGGTTTCAGGTTAAGTCGGGCAAGTTGGAGTCTAAGTTTAGTGACGAAATGTATTTGAATGGAGGTCAGATCACAAGGGATACCAAAAAAAGGGAGTTTCAAGTATCTAGGGTTTATAATCCAATAAACAGGGAGATTAGCGATGATGGTGCTTATTGTGTTAAGAGTGGGGTGGGTGGAATGGAGTATTGTTTGATAAGAATGTGTCACAAGGTAAGTTATGTGGTGGTAACTGGTTAGACCTATATTGTTGTGTGAGGTGAAGGCCCATCAAGAAAACACATGTTCAGAAAATGAAGGTAGCACAAAAGGATGTGCATAGGAGTGGCAGGGAGAGGAATAGAGTTATACATGACAAGGTGGAGTGACCTGTATGTTGGATAAAATGAGGGAAGTGAGATTGAGGTGGTTTGGACATGTGAAGAGGAGGTGCGCGAGGCAGTAAGGAGGCGTAAACGTTTGATTATAGCCCAGAGAAGAAATGGGAAGATGTAATTAAACAAGACATGGCACATCGTACTGATGGCACGATGCTAGATTGAAAGGTATGGAGGTCCAGGATTAGAGTAGAAGGGTAGTACATGGACGAGTGTTGTACTACTTTTACGTGGGAGAGGCAGGGAGCTAATCTCCTCTTCTCCTTTGTTACCAGTATTACCTAGTATTCACATAGTATCCTATCCTTCCATTTTGGTATTATTTCTTACATTATTTTCAGTGTTTATCCTGCTATTTTGCTGTCATTATTTTTCTTTTAGCTCTACTTTGATTACACTGCTTTTGAGGTTTTTTTTTGATTGGAAGAAACAACCTTCTGTCTAGCCATAACATCAAAGTAGTAAGGGTTGTGGGAAAAATTTCACCCTCTCCCCACATCCAACTCTTGCTGGATTACCTGGGACATGCTATTGTGTTAGTGGTTTTGAAGAATGTTGACTCTCTCTAAAATGTGTACTTGCAAGCAAGAGAGCTACTTATTTTAGTAAAAGTCTATTTCAGTTTGCTATATGCTTATGGTTTATGTTTTACAATTAAAAAAGTTTACTGTATGTTAGCTCTGGTTAGATTTTGGTTGTTTGTTTTGTTTTGATTTGAATTGAACCATATGTCTTCTTTTCTTTAGAACGCAGATATGATAGGGAGTGGGGTTGTTGTTTAGGAAAGTTAGGAAGTACATTGCAATTTGCTCGGGGAGTTAAGGATAGGTAAGGTAAGTTATCATCTCAAAAAAACAAAGTACATTGCCACTTGCTTGGGGAGGGTAGGTAAGTAAGGTAGAGGTAGTTAAAAGACGGACCCTTTTTTCTGGTTTGTAAAAGACTGGATTTCGATCTATTGGGGTGCTGGACCAGACATCACATTTATCAATAAGTAGAAGTTTGGCTTCAATGTTGTGCTCATAGGTCTGTTCAATTTTATATATGTGGGTGGAACTAGAAGTTGTTCCATTTTAACGCGGAAAAAGTGGAAAAGTAGTCGGATTTATGGACCAAAGGAGTGTCTTCTTAGATGCTTTTGTTTGTAACTGCCGGGGGGGGGGATACGGGTTTTCAGCCAGAGGCACTTATATGTATTCAGATAAATGAACAATGTGGTTTCTGAATGGTTGTGGTAAATACCTTGAATTCCCTTTTCATTTGAATACACATTTCTCAATTTGATTTTTGTTTTCGTTGGTAGCTCTATATGGTAGGATCAAGGTCATGCCGAGAGTTTAGTCATTTAATATGATTAGTTTTAGGTTTCTTGTTATGCTTATGTTTTATTATTGACTTGCAATGGTTTGCTGCTTCACTTTTTTAGGATTTTGAATATATTAAAAACCTTGTGGGATTATAATGTTTTAAGACTATTTTTGGTTATTTATTTACGAGCGAGAAGGAGAGTTGGTGTGTAGCGATGATATTCGAGTGTTTGTATAATTTACTGACAGCAAAGCACACAATGGAGTAAACCTAGGGCAATATATTTTTTCCGAAAAAGGCCTTTTATTTGTCTATAAAAGCTTCGTAGAGCTCTATAACTTTAAGAAGCAAAATTCACAATGTTTCTGTGCTGAGTAGGCAAATCTGTAACTTGTGCTAAAATAGGGTTTGATTTCCGATCTTAGACTAGAAAATCAATCCCAAAGAAGGTATACAAAAATGTTGTTATTCATTCTCTTTCATTTTATATAGTTAAAAGCTTCGTATGACTCTGTAACTTCAAGAAGCAAAATTCATACTGTTTCTATGCTGAATAGGGTTAAAACCTGTCAACTCGGGCTTAAAGAGGGCTTTGTCTTGATAGAAAAATCGATTTTTCCGAAGAGGAAAGAAAGAAAAGAAAGGAAAGTTACCAAAAAATGTTTGTATTCATTCTCTTTCATTTAGATCGTTTTAAAAGTTTTTAAAAATTTCGTATGAATCTGTAACTTTAAGAAGCAAAATTTGTAGTGTTTCTGTGCTGGATAGGCAAATCTGTAACTTGTGCTAAAGAGGGCTTGATTTCCGATATTAGACTAGAAAACCGATCCTGAAGTACTTAGGTTTGGAAAATCTAGGGTTTTGGTTTGTTCAAATGTTGAATCTGGAAATGAGAATCTTTCTCTGATTCAACTTGTATTGGATCTTTCTTTTGCCAATGTATCTTGTGATCCTTCCTTTCAGGGTATAAAATACCCAAAAGATTGCTTGTTGGGGTTTTTTAAGATACTTCAATTTTTCTTGATACTCAGTCCCCCACCCCCCAACCACCCCCCCACCCCCCCCCCCCCCCGGGATGGGGGGGGGGGGTTAAATTTTGGTTTTTTGGATTCTACTGTTAAGGCCCCATGCTTATGTATGAGGGATTTTGTTTGTGCTTGTATACTATTTTGAATGTTGGATCTTTCTAGGCATAACTTATCAGTATGTCTAAATCTGAGCAAGTAGGAAAGAAAACTATGCAGAAATTGGTATACATTTCATGCACTTATTGCATTTGTGTGCAGGTTAACTCTTGTTAGGGGCCATCCAGAATAAAAAATCTGGATTTCTACTTTGTTTACGTATTTTTGGATACCAAAATGAAAATGTAGTTATGTAACCTTATAATGTCAGCTACACTACATTGCTACTTAATGGTCCATGAATTCTGTTAATACTTTTTAGGTTTAGATCCTAGAGAGATGTTAAGGTTTTCAAGAGGAAGTTTGAGTTTGCTTGTCATCAACCTGCAGAGTGAAGGGGGGGATCAGGAGGGGCGAGACGGACGGCCCCGAGATAGGACGGAGACAGGAGAAGAGGCGGAAATTAAAGTTAATAATAATCAATTTCTTTCTATTTAATTTATTATATAGGAGGAAGGGTATGTTGTTGTTGTATATAAGAAAAATGGAAGTATTTCCTTTCTTTTCACAGACTCCTTCTTTGTGTCAGTACTACTAATGACCTATATGTTTGCCTACTTTACTTATTAAAGATAATGAGGATGGGTTGTTCAAAGAAAAAGAGAAGGCCCTTAGTTTCGCAAACCTGTGTCATTGTTTGGTTTAGGATTTGTTTGTTTGTCTTTTAGGTAAATGCCTTGGATGTGGTGCAGATACATTTGTTTTTCCATTGAAACTTTTTTAAGTGGCATCCTTCTGTTGGTTTAAATATTATTATTAGGATTATTTTATGTCACAGGTCATATTAGAACGTGGGTGGATGAAATTGAGGCTCGTATCTGGTGTCTTATGTGATAAAGGACCCTAGACATTAAGTAAGTTTGATAGAGTGGTGGTTAGACCAACTATGTTGTATTAGGGTTGAGTGGTGGCCAATATATCTCAAAGTTCAGAAGATGAACTAGCAGAAATGAGGATGCTTTTTAATTGGATTCTTATAGCCATAACTAGTGGAGATTTTTAAGATCGGGAGAGAGTAGGTAGAGATTAAAGTAAGTTATAAAGGTATACAACGCGAAGGTTGGTGGTGGTGAACATCCTTGGCGGACATTGAGATGACTTAGGTTATGGTGAAAAGGAGAGGAGCAAGGAGCACCGATTACCAGGAATGAGGAGAGCGTTAGTAGGTGAGGTTGGCAAAATTGATCAGGTTTGTCTAAGCGGGAGACCAGGTAGAGGTAGATGGAGGAAGAATTGAGGAGAAGTGATTAGGCAAATATATCACATCTTCAACTCCCCGTGGACATGACCCTAATAGGAGAGTATGGAGGTTGAGGTTTAATGTAACAATTGGTAGGTAGTTAAGCGACTTCTCTCTTCCTAGTGGTAGAGCAGGGTTCTAGGCTGGAGAGCCTATCCACTTACAAATATCATTATTATGCTAACATTATCTTTTTCTTTATTTCTATTACTAAATATTGTTGTCACTTTTGCTTTAACTATCTTTTATTTTGTTCGAACCTCTTGTGGAAAATGAATTCTCTTGAATCAAGGATCTATAGGAAACAAGCTCTCTATTCCACAAAGGTAGGGGTAAGGTCTACATACACCCTCCCCTCCCCAAACCCACTTGTGGGATTGGGTGTGTTGTCGTTGTTGAAGGATTCATATAGCTGGCCTCAACTTGTTTGGGGTAGAGGTGTAGTTGTTGTATCCTTTTGACGGTTTGTGCAAGAGATAGTTGAGTTTACACTTGTTTGTTACATCAGTGGGAACTCTTAGAAAATTACTAAATTTAAGATTACATTTTATTGTCTTAGAAAATTTTCAATTCAAACTTTATAACTAATTACTTCAGAAAATTTCCCAATATGTTTGATCTCATGTTCTATCATCATGAACTACAACAACATACCCAGTGAAGTCCTACTAGGTGGGGTCTGGGGAGGGTAGAGTGTATGAACTGTTATCTCTAATGGAAGTTTGATATGCTGAGATCGATGCACTCTAGGATTTCCAAAATGGCTAAATCTGATTAACTTGAGGGATGAAAGGTCTTGTTCCCTTCCTCTTGGTTTGTAGGAATAACGTATGCAAGTCCCTCTCTATAGATTAATCCTCAATCTGGAAAAACCTATTCTTTCCAAATATCCCAATTTAAGGCTAAAGATTTTCTTCAGCTCAAAGTTTTCAATTTCTCGCACCTAAAATGTGTTATAATGTTTAACAGAGATGCATATGTATGCAAAACAAACAAGTTGTGTTTTGAACGAAGACCACTTGAGTGGACTACCAGATGACATCCTCATCCATATTCTCTCCTTATTGCCATTAAAGGATGCTGTCAAAGGAATCTGTAACGCAAGTAGAAGATTTCATAAGCTCTGGCCATTCATCCACACACTCAATTTTGATCAATGCATGTTTCCAGAACATGACTGTAACTATTATTTGGAAGCTAGTCGTCCTGACTATGACGAAAGGTTTTTGCACTCCGTTCGTCACGTGCTTCTTCGTAGTAAAAGCCCAACTATTCATAAGTTCTGCCTTAAGTTTCATTTTAGATTGTCTTATTCATTTTGGCATAGAATATCCAACAGCACAGACATACGGCTGTATGATTTCCTGAGGAGTGAGAAAAGGATGGCTAAACGAAATTGGTACCTGGATCCAGTTCGCATTGAATAAAAATTTGGTGGTCCTTGACTTGTCTTTCTCTGAGCATGGTATAGTTGGGCCACAGGCTCTTTATGATCTGCCTAATTGTGTTCTAAGCAGTCCTCATTTGGTTGAACTCCGGTTGACACACTGTACGATAAATGCAAAAAAGAAAAGTAAGCTGAAGTCTCTAAAAACATTATATCTTAATAAAGTTGTGCTAATGGGTCAATCGATGGATTATATTCTATCTGGTTGCCCGATGCTTGAGGAATTGACATTGCAGCTTTGCTATGGCCATATAAGAGTGGTTGTGCTCAATTCAAATTTAAAGACATTGAAGCTTGACATTGGATGGTCTCTAAGAAGGATATATGTCTCCTGTCCAACTCTCCTATCATTAGATGTGTCTGGAGCTGTGGATGTGCTGGATATTGCAAATGTAGCATCTATTGCTGAAGTGTCTGTCAAACGCAATCTGATATTTGATTTCGATGTGCACAAGGATTACCAAGGGATAAGAATATTACTCCAAACATTTACCGGGACCAAAACTCTCAATCTATGTTCCTGGTTTGCTCTGGTACACACTTTTTCTCTTTCTCTGCAACTTCTCCAGGTATAGTTATGATTTCTGACTCTATGGAGAGATAACCTCTAGGGTGATATACTAACTATAAACTGGCTTAGAGGGGCTATGGTGTTGGGTTTTGTCTTAAACATCTCAGGCTCAGGTATCTGTCAATATTTGTGTACATTGTGCAATCTGCTTTTAAAGTCTTTTGTTACTTCCCCTGTGATAGTCAGCACAAGTCTTACATTGTTCATTGAGTTCAATACAAAAATCTCTATTTGTTTAGTTTCTTTGACTTTTTACGTTTAATTTTTGTCTGCCTAGGTATTTTCTTTCTCTTCCTTTTTCTTCTGCGTGGGGGGCCTTGAAAAAATCTTCCATCTCCGACCTTCAGCTGCAATCCCTTCACCTTAAATCGGATTTTATGTATGAATCTACCAGGAATACGTGAACGTGCTGAGCACTGTCCTTGCTTTTTAGAATCTGTTTTTTTTCTTTTTTTTTTTTTTTATCTCTTACCCACTCTTCTTTTTGAATCTTTCTTTTTCGTTTCTTCCTTTTTTCTTCTTTCTTTTTTTTTTTTGTTTTCTTTTTTTCTTTTTTTCTTTCTTTTCTCCTTCGTTTTCTTTTTCTTTTTTGTTTTTGCTTTCTTTTCTTCTCTTTTTTCTCCTTCTCTTGCTTCTTGTTTTCTTTTTTACTTTCGTCTTCTTTTTGCTTTTTCTTCTTTCTTCTTTTTTCTTTTTGTCTCACTCTTCTGGTTATCTTATGCTTATTTTTTTCTTTTTCTTTTCTTATTTTTTTTTTCTTTTCTTTTCTCTTTTCCTTTTTTCTCCTCTTTTCTTTTTTCTCTTTTTCACTATCTTCTCTTTTTTTCTTTTCTTTTCGTGATCATTTTTCGCTTCTCTCTTTTCGTTGCTTCATCTTCTGTCCTTCTTTCTACTTCTTCTTCTTTCTTTTCTCTTTTTAGTATCTTCTTCTGTCTCTTTTTTCTTCCCCTTCTTTTAGTTTACTTCGTAACTTTTTGTCTTTTTTTCTTCTTTCTTCTTTTTTCTCCTCTTTTTTCTTTTCTTATCCGTTATTATCCTAGGCGTGGTCCCGGTCCAGCGAGTACTTTTCTTTCTTCTTGTTGTTTCTATTTCTCTTTCGTTCTCTACTTTCCCTGGATTTTGCGCTTTTACTTTCTTGTGATATGTCCTTTTCGTTGGTTTCCCGGCGGATTTCTTTCTACTTTTCTTCTTTTTGGTCTTTTTCTTTCCCTTTTCTTTGCTCTAGTTCCTGTCTTTCGTTGTTGTGTGTGGGGTGTCGGGTTTTCTTTCTATCTTTTCTTTCAGGTGTTATTTCTCTATCATACCTGCTTTCTGGTTTTGTTTCTTTTTTCTCATATTTCTTTTTTTTCGATTTTTTCTTCCCTGGTTTTTTATCTTCTCTCTCTCTTTGATTTCGGTTTCGATTCTACTTTTTTATTTACTTCCTTCTTTAATTATTTTCGTTTCTTTTTTCTTCCATTTTTTCTCCTTCGTTTAGCGTTACCTTTCTGTGCGTTCGCTGGTTTGTCTCTTTTAGTGTCTTCCTTTCTCCTCTCGATTCTTCCCCGCGCAGTGCTTGCAGATTCGTTCCTCAGGGCAGAGGGTGATAGTTTCTCATTTTTTTTTACTCGTTCTTGGCTTTTGTCTGCTATTACTATCTCTCATACGAATGCTTTCTGTAACTTTTCGTCTTCCTCGTGTTATTGCTCGTTTCCTTGTCTTTTTTCTTTTTGTTATTTGTATATTATTTCTTTTCTTTTCTTCTTCCTAAGTTTTTCTTTCGGGTTCTTCTTTCTTGCTCTTTTTTTTGTCGTTTCTGCTATTCTTTTCTTGCTAACTTTTCTTATTACCACAATCCACAATCAAAATTACTTCTTCTCACAATAAATTTACATCCCATGTATGACAAAATTTGATTGTTATATTGCTCTTGTTATTAACTGTGTTCTTTGCAATGTTTGTTTGGACAGTACACTATTCAGTGTCTGTTATACTTGGGTTGGTACAAGTCTTTATGGGAGATTTGCTCTTGTGCTTATTTCAGAAACAATTATCGTGGTATCGCCTATATAAGTTTGACGCGGATGAATACTGGAACATGGTAGATGCTCCTGTCCAGTGCTTGATTCATCACCTCAAGACGGTGGAGGTAGCTGGTTTCGTAGAGAAGCATCTTGTGATTCAGTTTTTGGAATATTTGCTCAGGCATTCCATGGTGTTAAAGAAAATGAAGATATTTGCAGAAAAGCAAACCGCTAAATATTATGAAGAGAGGCTATTGAATATACCAAAAGCCTCTGCCTCTGCTGCAGTGCTCTTCTACTGAGGTGAACCCTTAGTAGATACTTTTAGTTCGAACAGTTTGTTTCTGGAAACTCTTTTGGAATAAACAGTTAGTTGTTATTGGTCTTTGCACAATGAATTGCACTGTGGACACAGTTTCCTCCATTTTCTGTAATAACTGTTGAAGTGCTATCTTGTTGAATGTTTAGTGTCTGTGAAATTGCATTTATGGAAAGGCAGATTGATGGGCCTTCTATTAGTTATTCTGTTTTCTACTCTTTAAAACATTATGCAAGATTGTCCTTGGGAATTTTTTTTAGTTGTTCAGAGTTGTTTGGTGTGAGGTATAAGATATAATAAATTCAAGATAAAATATAGGAATTTGGTTGAAGGTAATAGGTAGTCCTTGAATTATTTAGTGATGTGATAAATTGTTTGGATATATATGGTGAAATAACTTATCCCAGAATTAAATATCCCGGGATAACTTGTTCCCGACCAAATAATCCCTGAGGCTTTACTATTATTGGTGCTTTTGAGTACTAGCAGGAACTTTTCACAAGTTGAAAACTCCAAGGTAAATATCGAATAACCCGAGTGAGAAACAACAATAATGTGTTGCTTAAGACCTTACACTTAAAAAGGTGAACTCGTAATTTGAAGTATTATGATTTTCTTTTATCAAATTCATCGTTCGTTTTTACTCAACACATCAAATTTATAGTTAGTTTTTATTTAACACACGCACATCAAATTTATAATTCGTTTTTACTCAGCACACATTAAATTTATCCAAACACATTACTGAAATTATAACTTCACGCCATCTTTTAAAAAGAGTCATTAAGAAGTGTAATATTTCTCTCCTTCAAGATAATTTAGATAAGAAGTACTAATAGAAAAAAGAAAATACGTATAATATATAAAATCTGATTTACTTTGTAATTATCGAGTGAATGATAGTGTTTAATCCAACACTGATTCCTCCTAGTGAGTCAGTTGTATATTTGTGTAATTTTTTTTATGGAAAAAGGGTTAAAGAATGTCTTTGGTTTCTCGTAAATGACTATTATATTTTTCATTCATCTATTTTACTAAAAATTTCTCATTCAATTATACTTTTGGCTCACTAATATAGTTATACCTTTTGACAAACATCAACACTGAATTTGGAAAAAAGATTATTTACGAATCTACATGATATTTTTCACTGATTCAATTTTAAATTATAATTCCTATTAAATAAATCTACTAACTTAATCTTATTTTACTTATCCACACAAGCTCTTACTCGATTTTTCAAATATTTATTCTCATTAAATTTTTTTTTTGTGAAAGAACACTAGCCTTCAGTGGTTATGTATATCGACCTCAAGAGATTAATCTAATAAGAAAAAATTAAAATTATTTTAAATAAAATTAACATCTAGAACCTAGAGGTAGTTATTTTAGCTCAAAAAATACAAAATAATTTTTAGAAGTAGATTCCACGGTTTTTTTTAATTAAAATAAAATTAACTTGTAGTATTTAATTTCTAGTGCAAAATATCGAGAAAAAAAACAAATTAACCTACAAAAGTAAAATAATATTTTTACAAAATATCGACCTTTAGAGGTCCATGCTAATCTTTTTTATGGTTTTAACTTACTATAATTATATCACCAATAAATGTCACATAAATTTTAAATAAACTTTTTAAAAATTTATATTGAACAAAATAGTGGGTCAAGAATTCATATATCCCATGAATATATTTTTGGCTATATAAAATAGCTGTATACTCCCCCGTTATTTGTTATTCTCTCCGGATTTTGAAAATTAAATCAAATAATTTTTCTATGTATAAATTAATAATTATTTAATTTCTAAATATATAAATTTTATTTTAAAATTTTCATACCTAAAGTTACAGTGAAAATTAGTTTCTCTGAAAAGCATAAGGGGGGGAGGAAGTAGAAGATTTGGCTCTAAATAATATTGGGATCGTAAGGGTTGGTTATTAATTTCGGTGTTTGTTTGGTTCAGAAGTTAAAGTTTTAATTTTGAGACTATAATTATAGTTATAATCTTGAGATTATCATGTTGTGTTTGGTTTGTGTATTTTTATTTATGTGTATGATTTTGATCCTAATATGTTAGTTCAAGAATTTCACATTTTAGTTATAAATTACTCTATTAAAGATATAGTTCTTCTTTTTAGCGAGTTGGGTTAGGAAGCATATTGCAATTTGTTTGGAATTTGCAGAGTGAGTAAAAGATTGGATTTTTTTTGTTAATCGTTGTAAAAGACAGGATTTTTATCTATTAGTAAGTGTTTTGGGGTCAGGATACTTCATTTTTACATTCTGTTTATATCAGGATACTTCATTTTTACATTCTGTTCATATGAATTCAGATAAAGGAATGATGTGGTTTCAGAATAGTTGAGGTAAGATGCCTTGATTTTTCTTTTTTCATTTATATAAGCATATCTGAATTTGAGTATTGTTTTCCTTGGTAGCTCTATATGGTAGGATCAAGGTCATGTTGAGACTTTAAGTCATTTAATGTATGAGTAGTTTTAGGTTTTCTGGTTTATGCTTATGTTGTATTATTGTGATGGTTTTGCTGCTTTTTATGATTTGAGTATATGTAACCCTTAGATATAAAGTTTTATGACTTATTTAGTGTGAAGTGGGGGTTGCTTGTGGCCGATGGTTGAATCGAATGTACTGATAGCAAAACACACTCAGGAGTAAGCCCAGTGGCAAATTATTTTTGGCTGAAAATGCTTAATTTCTTCTATAAATGTTTTTGTGCTGAAGAGGGCTTGTTTTCTGATCTAACACCAGAAAATTGATTCCGAAGAAGGTATACAAAAAATGTTATGTTATTTATTCTTTTTTATACAAAGAAAGAAAGGTTCACTTTGTTTCATTTCAAGGTATATCAAGCCCAAGTGTTCTGTTTTTAGATACTTAAATTTTGTCCTGCTCGCCTTTTGGCTTAAAATTTTGGTTTGAATCTATTGTAAGCTGTGTGCTATATATGAGATTTTGGTTTCTGCTCATGGGCTATTTTAAATGTTGGGTCTTTCAAGGCAACAACTTATCCGTATGTGCAAGTATGTGCAGATATGTTCAGTTTTTGATAGAAAAGCGAAGAGAGGACTGTTATGAAATTGGTATATATTTTATCCACTTATCGCATCTGTGTGCAGGTTATGTTTTGATAGGGGCCTTTCACTTTCAGAATAGAAAATCTGGATTTCTATGTCGTTTCAAAATGTCGAGTGAAAATGTAGTTACATACTTAGTAATGCAAGCCACATTCCACTTAATGGCCAATGAGTTCTGTTGATATTTTTTGGTTATTGATACTTCATACCTTTGTTATGTTTTATTTTCTTGGTTAATGATCCGTCTGTTTGTCTTAGGTCTATGCCTTGGATCAGTATGCATATACCTTTTCGTTGAATATTTATAATCGGCATCCTTTTAATGTTTTGTGCAACAAATAGTTGAGTCTGACACCCAAGGGTGTCATCTAGTGGTCAATAAAGTGGGTTGAGAACCATGATATCTCAGGTTCAAATTCCAGTAGAGACAAAAACACTAGATAATTTCTTCTCATCTATCCAAGCCTTGGTGGACAAAGTTACTTGGTACTCTGATGGTGGTAGGTGGCATGTATCCCGTGGAATTAGTCGAGTGGGAGCAAACTGACCCGAAGAAGATAGTTCAGTTTGCACTTAATTGTTATATTAGTACTCCTAGAAAATTATTGAATATAGATCGCATTTGCCCATCTTAGAAAATTTTTAATCCAAACTTCAAAAGTTAATTACATTAAAAAATGTTTCCCAATATTGTTTTGATCGCTGTTTCAATTCATCATCAGGACCTGTTATGCCTCTAAATGGACATTGATATGCTGAGATTGAATTGCACTCTAGGATTTTTTCCTCAATTTGATTAACTTGAGGATAAAGGTCTTGTTTTTGTTCTACTCCTCTTGGTTTGTTGATACATATTCCAGTTCCTCTCTAGATATATAATCCTCATCGGAAAACTTTCTTTCCGAATATGCCAATTTAAGGCTAAAGACTTTCTTCAGCTCATAGTTTTCAATTTCTCGTACCATAAAAGTTAAATATGTAATGATATTTTACAGAAATGAATATGTATGCAAAACAAAGAAGCTGTATTTTTAATGAAGACCGCTTGAGTAGATTACCAGTATCAGATGCCATCCCTAATCCATATTCTCTCCTTATTGCCATCAAAAGCTGTTGTCAAATAATGTTAATTAGAAGATTTCATCACCTCTAGCCATTCATCCACACACTCACTTTTGATTTTGTTTCCAGAACATGACTGTGACTTCGTAGTAAGAGCCCAAGTCTTCATAAGTTCTGCCTTGATTTCATTTTCTTCAAACTCATTCAATCGTCATGCATATCCAGTAGAACATACCATCGGCAAATGATCTTCCTGAGGACTGAGAAAAGGATGCTAAAAAAATTGGTACCTGGATCCAGTTTGCATTAAATAAGATTTGAAGGTCCTTGACTTGTCATTATTTGTCCATGGTATACTTGACCACATGCTTATATGATCTGTATAATTGTGTTCTAATCAGTCCTCATTTGATTGAACTCCGTTTGGTATTCTGTAAGATAAATACAAAAAAGAGACTTGATTTCACTCTTCTTTTTTGTATTTATCAAAAAAGATATATACAAAAAAGAAGAGTGAGATCAAGTCTCTAACAACAGTTTCTCTTGATAACATTATACTAATGGATCAGTCAATGGATTATATTCTATATGGTTTCCAAATTCTTGAGGAATTGACGTTGCAGTTTTGCTATGGCCATAGAAGAGTGGTTCTGCTCAATTTGAATTTAAAGACATTGGTACTTGGCATTAGATGGTTTGTAACAAGGACACATGTCTCCTGTCCAACTCTCCTATCATTAAATATGTTTGAAACTGTGGAGGTCAGAGGTCTTGGATATTACAAATGTAGCATCTATTGTTTAAGTGTCTGTCAATTGTATGGAAGAATTTGGCTTCGTAGAGTACAGGGATTACCAAGAGAGGAGAATATTCCTCCAAACTATTACGGGGGCCAAATGTCTCAAGCTACGTTCCTGGTTTGCTGTGTACGCACTTCTCTTTTTTTCACAACTTCTCTAGTATAGTTATGATTTCTGACTCTATTCAGGGATAACTTAAAAGGTGAATTTACTAACTATGAACTTTTCTATTCAAGAGGTAGAATATCCGTACATTTATGGACTAGAGGGACTATGGTGTTGGATATTGTCTTTAATGCCTCAGGTTTTGGCATCTACCAATACTTCATGTACAGTATGCAATCAGTGTTCCAATGCTTTTGTTGCTTACCTTGTGGTAGTCAGGACAAGTCCTAGTTGATAAAGTCATGACTTTGGTTTTGTGCTTCTCTACTTCTCTTAAGAAAAATTATGGGAAAAGGAAAGATTTATTTTAATGTCATCAGAATAACCCCCCTCATGCTGTTTTCGTAAAACTCAGAGTGGTAAATAAGACAACATGATATTTCCTACAGCATAGTTGGCATATTTTTGCATGTATATTGTATAGTGAAGCTTTCACATTTTTGTGAAACTCAGAATGGTAGGTATATCAGTATAATTAGTTGGTTACTTCTTCAATGCTAGACAGTAAAAACTCAAAGATATAGTGAAGCTGTCATATGACTCTAGGTTACTTCTTCTATGCAATTTTTTTTTAATTTTTATGAAAAGGGAAACCCACAGTCGCTACCCTTTTGGTGTGCACAGGGTAAAACCCCCGCTCCTATGCAATAGCTTGCAAATCACATAGGAGAGGTAACCTGCACTGGGCAAGCCTGGTGCAACGAGCTCGACCCAGAAGGCAAACCTCTTGCTTTCGCTAACAAGGGGGTTCAAACGTGAGACCTCCAACATGGAAGTCCCAAGCTCAAACCACTGGGCCACCCGGAAGGGTCTTCTATGCAATTTAGATGGCTAATTTTCATGGTTCAGTAAGAAGTCTTTGCATCACATTTGGTTGATGCATTATTTTTTGCTATTGTAAGAAATCCTTGATGACATTCTTTATCATGCCAATTCCTAAGGAAGACGGACCCTTGTTTTCTTGATCATTAATAGCATGTTCATAGTGCATAGTATCATTGCCCTTTTGTCATAATCCTTCGCCAACACCATTTACTTATTTCTGAAGTACACTCCCAAATTTGTTCATCGTATCAAATGTGTTTGAGCTTAATTTGAACTTAAAAACAATATGTTTTCATGGTCTAGATATGCATTGTTCAACTATAGAAGATACTCATGTTTCACACAGCAACAAAAAAATTTGATCAATATGAAAATCTATTTATTTAGTTTAGTTTATCTTGTGTTTAATTTTTGTCTGCCTAGGTGTTTTCTTCGTGGCAATTGAAAAGCCTACCATCTCTGGCCTTCAGCGGCAAATCCCTTTATCTTCAATTGGATTTAGTGAAATGGCACCTAGCAGGAATACTGATCTTGCTGAAGCACTGTCCTTGCTTGAAGAATCTTTATCATAATAACTTCTTATGAATTTATATTCCATGTATGACAAAAAATAATTGTTTTATTGCTCTTGTTGTTTTATTGCATTCTTTGCAATGTTTGATTGGAACTTATTATCAGGTAAACTAAAGATTTGACAACATTTTGGTTTCAGACGTTGGCAAGACACTAACCAGAGTTGGTATAACTGGGATGTGTTGAGCACTGACTCTGGCATTTTCATGTTTTTTTTATATGAACATATTTTTTTTCCAAATTTCATTAACATTGTCCCTACTATGAAATGTGTGTGTTTCTCTACTATATGGAAATTGGATGATTTATTAATCATCCTCTTCTATTTAGTCATTATATTGGGAATCCTGAGAAACCATCAAGTAGAAACATATTATATCATGTTTTTGCTAGTTCTCTGTTACTCTCCCAAAAGACAAAAACAGTATTCAAAGTGGAACTAATTTTCTGAACTTGTATGGTTTTATTACTTTATATGGATTGTTTGATAGTAACTATAGATGTGTTCTCATCTTGTGTTACCCTAGTTATTTGTAATTTTTGGTCCCTATCAGTGTCCGTTATATACTCGGGTTGGTACAACTGTTGACGGGATATTTTCTCTTGTGCTTATTTTAGAACACACTCTCATGGATTCGCCATATGAGTTTGATGCGGATGAATATTCGAATGTGGTAGATTCTCCTGTCCAGTGCTTGACTCATCATCTCAAGAAGGTGGTGGTAGCTGGTCATGTAATGAAGAAGCAGGTGATTTAGTTTCTGGAATATTGTTCGAGCATTCCGTGGTGTTAGAGGAAGTGAAGATATTCGCGGAAAAGCAGGCATTGACCTTTGGCCCAACTAATTTCTTCTCTAATGAAAGCACCATTAGCCTCTGCTTCTGCGTCTGCTGTATTGCGCTTCTACTGAGGTGAACCCTTCAGACCTGTTTGCTTAGATACTTTTAGTTCGAACAGTTTGTTCCTGGGTGTCTTTTGCAATAAACAGTTAGTTTTTATCAGTATGAATAAGTCAAAGTCCTGATAATAATGTGCACATGAATTACCTTGCTCTTCTATTCTAATACCAAACTTCTACTTGTCATGGCTTGAGTTTCAAGTGGCTTCTAGTTCTTGTTTCTGATCCTGCATATCAATCCAAAGCCTATCATTGTAAACTCTCACCAGTTAAAGATTTTTTTTTTGAAAATATCTAACCATTTAAAATTCCAAGTTACTAGAGTTAATAAACATACTCTTGAAAAATAAGGCAGGTCATCCAGTGACAGAGTCAGGAGTTTTGCTTTAAGGAGATTCAAAATAGAAAGAAGTCAAGGAGATTCAATATATATAGAACAACATACCCAGTGTAATTTCACAAAGTGGGGTACGGGGAGGGTAAAGTATACAAAGACCTTACCCA
Source organism: Solanum habrochaites (assembly GCA_027704765.1). Lineage (NCBI taxonomy): Eukaryota > Viridiplantae > Streptophyta > Magnoliopsida > Solanales > Solanaceae > Solanum > Solanum habrochaites. The sequence goes on from JAKWJA010002495.1 coordinate 65,400,080, forward strand.
CTACCTTGGAGGTAGAGATGTTGTTTCCTGTAGACCCTCATCCCTAGGGAAAAATAGTCTGAAGCAGTATAGAGAAATAAATAACGGAAATGAAGAAAGTTGTGGCAAAATACTATAGACCACCAGGCAAATCATCCTAGACATTAGTCATATCAAGATAAAACAATAATCGAAGTGTAAAATATCCACTTATAATAACCAAACTCAAAGGACAAGAAACTACAAAAGTAATACTATGACTAGTATAAGCGAAACATCGCTCAACTATGTCCTCGGTAAGGTGAAGTTGCGTCATGCCCTATCTAATCACTTCTTCCAATATTTCTTTGGCCTACCTTTACCTCAATTGAAACCATCCATAGCCAAACTCTCACACCTCCGCACTGGGCATGCCCAAACGATCTCAACCTCATTTTCCGTTTTTGTCTTCTATCGAGTTGAGGCCACTTCTAGTATGCCTAGATAGGAAGGTCGGAGGTTGAGAATTAGGGTAGAAGGGTAGTAGGTAGACAAGTGTGGTAGTACTTTGACATTAGAGAGGCAGGGAGCAAGTCTCCTCTTCTCCTTTGTTAGCAGTCTTAGCTAGTATTCACATTGTATCTTATCTTTCCCTTTTAGTACTATTTGTTACCTAATTTGTTTTGTTTTTCTTGCTATTCTGCTATCATTATTTTCCTTTGTGCTCTACTTTGATTATTTTGAGGTCAAGATTCTATCGGAAACATCTCTACCTCACAAAGGTAGTAAGGTGTGGGTACATCCTATCCTCCCCAGACCCCATCTACGGAATTACACGGGATATGTTGTTGTTGTTTGAGGTGCAGAGTGTTAGCTCTCTCTAAAATGTGTACTTGGAACCACGAGAGCTACTTAATTTTGTAATTACTCTATTTTAATATGCTATAAGCTTATATTTTAGGTTTTGCAGTAAAATTTTTTACTGTTAGCTTGGTAGACTCTTCGCCTGTTATTGTTTGGTCGAGTTGAACCATATGTCTTCTTTTAGAGAAAAACATATCTGATAGAGAGTGGGGTTAGGAAGTACATTGCAATTTGCATGGAGAGTAAAAGACTGGACCTCTTTTTTTGTTTTAAAAGAGAGGATTTTGATCTATGGAGTTTGGCCCAGACATCATGGTTATCAAGATAAATAGTACTTGGGGTCAGGGTACCTCATTTTCATACTACGTTCCCATTTCTATATGATGGAACTAGAACTTTTGTTCCTCTTCAATGAGAAAATGCAGTCGATTATGGACAAAGGGGTCTTCTTGGATGCTTGTAATTGCTGGAATCAAGGTCAAGCTAGAGGCACTAATATGAATTCTGATAAAAGAATGACTTGTTTTTTTTGTGAATAGTTGAGGCAGATACCTTGATTATTCCCTTTTCATTTAAATAAGCATTTCTCAGTTTGATTTTTGTTTTCCTTGGTAGCTACCAAAGTCATGCAGAGAGTTTAGACATTTAATATGAGTAGTTTTAGGTTTCTTGTTATGCTTATGTTGTATTATCGGTTTATTGCAAATTTGCAATGGTTGCTGTTTTTTTATGATTGGGTTTATAAACCCTTGTGATATACAGTTTTAGACATATTTTTTTTTTATGACAAGGGAAACCCGCAACCATTGCCCTTTGGTTGCGCACATGATAAAACCCCGCTTCTATGCAATAGCTCGCAAACCACATAGGAGAGGTAACCTGCACTAGACAAGTCTGGTGCGACGAGCTCGACCCAGAAGGCAAACCCCTAGCTTTCGCTGGCATGGACTTTCAAACTTGAGACCTCCAACATGGAAGTCCCAAGCCAAGACCACTGGGCTTGGGACTTATTTATTGTGAGTGGGAAATGCTTGTAGCCGATGGTCGAGTGTAATTTACTGTCAACAAAGCACACAATGGAATAAGTTTAGAGGCAAGACATTTTTGCCGAAAAAGCCTTTTATCCTCTGTAAAAAATCTTTGGTATAACTCTGTAACTTTTATTAAGCAAAATTCATACTGTTTCTGTGCTGAATAGGCAAATCTGTAACTTGTGCTAAAAGAGCGCTTGATTTCTGATCTAATTCTAGAAAATAGATCCTTAAGTAGGTATACAAAAAATGTTATGCTATTCACTCTCTTTCCTTTTAGATAGTTAAATTTATGGCTGGAATGGTTCATCTTTAGTAGGGAGTATTTAGGTTCGGAAAATCTACGTTTTTTTTTTGTTTTAAATATATATTTTTTTAAGGAAAAGAGGTCAGTGGGACACGATCCCGATGACTGTTTTATTATAAATAATAGAAGCCTTTAGAATAAATAAAGAAAAAACTAAAAGTAACACTCTGTCAAGTTGAAACTGAAATGTCTCGAACTTTCCATCGTCTCCATGACCGCCGGTCTTCTTAGCTCCGGTATGGAGATTCCCGATCATTTCTTAGATTGCTGGCCTTTTTGTAGGTGTTTTGTTGCATTTTTTTTCTTTTCTGCGAAATGTATCTCACGTTTGCTTGTTTATTCCTAGATTGTTGTAGGCATTGATTCTAGATCTGTTGTTGGTGAAGTTCGTTGTTGTTGAAAGTGATTCCAGATCTACTATTCTGATGGCTCTGTGTTGATCTTGGCAGTAAGGTATGAATTTTCCTTTTTTGAACCTTTCTTTTTTAATGATGTGCTTCTCGGTATTTTCCATGTACTTGTCCCAATTTTTGTGGTTATTGCTTTTGCTCTGTTCTTTAATCCAATCTTTATAGCTGTTTTTTAAGAGACTCTGGTGGTTGTAGCCTTTTACTGCTTTTCGTCGACTTTTGAACGGTGGCATGAGCATCTTACGATGTTGATACCACCACTGTCCAAACTTCGATTTTTTCAGTACAGCCTGCCCTTGTATGTGTCTCCTTTTCTGATCCTTCCTTTGTATTGAGATTGTATACCATGTACTTAAATTTCCTTGGTTCTTGTGTTCTGTTTTTTCTTTTTATGTATGATGCATGTGCGCTCCGTTCCTGCAAAATTGCGCAAACAGTTGGTTTTAATCATATCCTTTTGTTCTTCTCCCAAAGGATTTGAACTCGAGGATCTGGCGTATGAGTTTTCTCGTTCTAGTCCTTTCATTTTTAAAGATATGTTTCTGGTAATTTTTCATGTACTTGTCTCGATTTTTGTGGTTGTTGCTTTTGCTCTGTTCTTCAATCTAATGTTTCTGGCCGTTTTTTAATATACTCTGGTGGTTTTGGCCTTTTACTGTTTTCCATCGACTTTTGAACAGTGAGATGAGTATCTTAAGATGCTCATACACATAATCAGCTTGCCCATGTATGTGTCTCCTTTTTTGATCCTTCATTTGTATTAAAATTGTATACCATGTATTTAGATTTTTTTGGTTCTTCTGTACTGTTTCTCTTTGATATATGATGCAGGTGTGCTATACCTACAATATTGAGCAAACAGTTTGTGTTAATCGTATCCTCATAGCTCTCCTCCCGAAGGATTTGAACTTGAGAATACTTTTTTTTCCTTCTCTTGACTATCCTTCACTTTCTGCATAGTCTAATTCTTAGGTAGGCACCAGTAGCTTATCACTATTTAAAATTCTCCTGCCTTGGAAATTCATTTCTTAAAAATTGTTCACTTTAACAGTCCCTTTCTCCAGTGCTAAGTTAGCCAATTTATTTGCTTCCCTTAGAATGTGACTTGTGATCATTGTTCTGCCGCATCTGTTTTTATATCTCCTCCGATGTAGTCACCACTTTCCATGGAACCTTCCAAGTTTTTTCTACAATATTCTTAATTAGTAGAGAATCAGTTTCAGTAATCACCCTGTCCAAATGTGCTGTCCCCATATACTTCAGAGCCCGTAAAATAGCCATGCTTCTGCTTGTGTATTAGTACAGGATAACTCTTCTATCTCCTTAGCTTGTGCCTGTAGTACATCCCTTTAGTATCTCTTATGCAAACCCCCCAAGAACTCCTTTCTAGGTTTACTTTAGATGCTCCATCAGTATTAATTTTAACCCATCCTGTGTCAGGTGAAATGACTTTGGTTACCTTGTCTGTGGGACTGAAGTTATATAGAGCCTCCACCATTGTACTCCAATTGTAAGGGACATTTCTGCAATTCCTCCTCTTTACTTTTATGAATAAAGCCAGTGTGTGCAAGATCTTGTATGTCAATCTGTTACTGGGCGTCTTCCCTCCATGTCTCAAGGTGTTTCTCCTTTTCCACAATTCCCACAGTATTATAGAAGGAATAGCATGAAATGTGGTGAACATTTATGTCCCACCACTTGGAATAATAACATTGTTCTCTGTATTCATTCCTGCTGGTCCACAGAAGTATTTTCATACCATTTGAGCAGTTGATACCGTAGGAACACATGAGCTCTGTTTTCTGTCTTAGGGTCCTCACAGCAATATCACCTGGAGGGAAATCGAATTCCCCATCTTCTCAGTGTATCATCTAGTGGTATGTTTGCTTTCCACAGCTTCCACATAAAAAATAAGATTTTAATAGGCATACCTTTTGTCCATATGTAGTGTTACACTTTATTCACTTCTTGTCTCTGTCTAATATAATGGAAGGCTGAAGTGATTGTAAACCTTCCTGCGGATTTCAATAGTGGTACTGCTCATTCCATTGTCCTGCTTCTGCCTCATCCTTGACTAAGATCACTGTTTGGTCATAATCTACTCACGGAGGAATAAGTTTATGAAGTGCCCCCATTCCTGTCCAGTTATCTAGCCAGAAGTATGAATCCCTTGTTTATTAACCACCAGATTTCAGGTTGGCTCCTCTCTGACTTTGATCATTTTCTTCCATATGTAAGTGCTTGTCTTGGCTTGTACCACCACTAGATTGTGTATTTTTAGATACTTGTTGGTCGTGTAACTTCTCCACAATGATTCTTTAGTCCTTATGTTCCACCATAGCTTTGCAAATGAAGCTCTAGACACATTTTGTAAACTTTTGAAACCCATTCCTTCCTCCTCTTGTGGATGACATAAGATTGTCCAAGTAGCCCTGTGTCTAGTAGAGTTTCCTACTAAGTTGCTTCAAGAACTTGGCAAACATTCTGTGAAGTTGAGTTATGATTACTGCAGGGGGTCACATGCTGATAGCAAATGGATGACACTCTGCAGGACTGATTTAATCAGGGTTGTCCTTTCTTCTATAGATAAGAGCATTCCGGTCCAGGAACTTAATCTATTTGAACTTTCTCCAGCATTTCTTTGTGAGAAGTATTTGTTTTTGCTAAAGTATATTGGTAATCCCAAATAGGTAAAAGGAAACTCTTTTCTTGGGATCGTGGTCACTGAATATACCTGCTCCACGAACCTTTGTGCGGTCAGATGGTGCATGAAAACTGCACTCGAGTCTTGACTTTGTTGATAAGCTGCCCACTCACCTTTTCATAATTTGCTAGAGTATTCATTCATAATCTGTTCTAAAGACTACCTGTCAGCTGAAGCAAATAGAATTGTGTCATCTGCATTGGCTAGGTGATTCACATAGGGCTCCACTTTGGCGTTCCATATTCCTTGTATCTATTATTATAGTGCAATGCATTTACTGCTCTGGATGAACACTTAGCAGCCAATTTGGATAATGTAGGTGACAGGGGATCTCCATGTTTCACACCACTGGAAGATTAAGAATCTTTGAAGTACTAGTATTGAGTACCAGTTATTAGACACTATCCTGTATACCATATCAAACAAGGACTCTCCAAAATCCAATTTTTTTCAACACCTTCGTCAAGAAAAGCCATGATGCTCTGTCATAAGCTTTTGTCATGTCTATCTTAATAACAATATTAGCTGACTTTTCCCTTATTCTGATATACTGAATTATTCTTGCACTTGTAGGATGTTTTCTATGATACTCCTGCCTTTAAAAAACCTGACTCTTGTGGAGATATCAATGTAGGAAGGGGCTTTACCAATCTATCATGAATGATTCTGAAGAAAACCTTGCTAGTGAAATTGCTTAAGCTAATTGGTCTCAAGTCTGAAAAAGTACTGATGTCTTTCTTCTTAGGGATTAATACTAGAATTTACAGGTTATTTACCTTTGGTGCTTCACGGACACAGAAAAATGACTTCACCATCTTTGTCATAGCTTTGGCAATTATGTTCCAGCAAGCCTGAGATTTTTTTTGCTGTATATTCATCTGGTCCTCCTGCACTGTCTGAATTTAATCCAAACACTGTATTTTTTATTTTCACCTCGTCTGGCATCTCAATAATCTGTGCATTCTGATCATCTGTTATTATTCTTGGGATATATTTTAGCATCTCAAAACTAGTATTGAGAATTTAAGATTATCTCTTCTGTATAAAATCTGATAGCTTCCTGTGCGATGTCCTCCTCACTATCCAGCCACACTCTGTCATCTTGTACTCTCTGTGACTTCAATCTTCTCCTTTTTTTTATTGACTTGTGAGTGGAAAAATTTAGTGCATCTATCCTTATCTGCAAACCATTGCATTTCTGCCTTTTGTTTCCAGAAATTTTCTTCCACTGTATAGAACTTGATTAGATTTGCTTGTACCTTCTGGAATTTTCTCTGTTTGTGTTCGTTGGGTGTGTCTCAAATTTCTTTTCATGAACCTGCACCACTTCCTCCAAAGTGGCTATCTGTTTGAAGATGTCTGCATATGTATTTTGATAATGCTCTACTCACCTTCTTCAGCTTATTATGAAAGTTGAAAAGGAGGTCAGAACTGTGCACTTCCTGCCAATTGTCTTCAACTAATTTCTGTAATGTCTCATGCTCCACCCAAAAGATCAAAAATCTGAATGTTTTCCTGTTTGGCCTGTCTTCTGATTTGGTTGTTAAGATTAATGGAGAATGATCAGACCCTTGCTTAGTGAGGTGTTCTACTTCCAAGTTGGGGAATAGATTTTGTAAAGCTTGATTACCCAAGCATCTATCCAGTTTTTAAAAAATGCAAGTTGCAACTTTTATCTGTTCTTCCATTTCACCAAGTGTACATGCTTCCTTAGAAACCCAAATATGCAACTTGCATCTGTTCTTCCATTCCACCAAGTGTACATGCTTCCTTTGAAACCCAAATCTTCTAGTTGACGAGTGTTTATACAATGAATGAAATTAGTTCCATTGATTGGGCTGGTAGACCCCCAAGTGTCTCCATATCATCTGTTATCATATTGAAATTTCCTACTACTACCCGTGGGAGAGTCATGTTTGTTGCAATATCATAAGTCATCCCACTAAGCAATTCGTGTGTGTCTATTAGTACTGGCATACACTATTGTACCTGTGGTTTCCTGTCCATCATCATTGTCAGTGAGTTTGAAGGTCAACAATTGTTTTATATCAATTTGCACTTCCATCCGGAATCTGTCTTCTGTAAAGAGCCATGTTTCTCCCTTCAATTTATGGCTGGTTGTTCCCATATTTAGCCATAGTCTATACATGTCAATGTTCCTATGATGTTGAAATGGCTCCAGTAAAGCTGTGATGTTGAAGTGTTTTTGTCTGCTCAATATCACTACTCTTTCAAAAGCCTGTTGTGCACTAACAGACCTTAGATTATTCCATATAAGTGAGCAATTCATTGAGAATTGGTTTTGGCGAGGTTTTCCTTGTTAGTATACCTTTTTTATGAGGCACACTTTTATCTCTGCTTTTAGTGATTTTTCTTTCCTTCTTTACCTTAGCAATCTGTCTAGGAGATAAATCTCTTTTGTTGTTTCTCTGTATTGTATTTACAGAGTGTTTTGGATAATCATCTCCAATATCTGCCTCTTTTTCATGATCTTCTTCTTGTTCCCCTTTTTCTTCTGATGTTGTCTCTGTATTTTATTTTTTGCTGTTGGCATTGTCCTGGTTACCCTGAATTGTGTCTGTCACTGCTGATCTTTGAGGGGGGGGGGGGGGGTGCATCTCTCCTGTGCTTTCTGAACTGGCTGGATATTGGTCTATGTTTTGATTATTGTCTACTTTGATTCTCCATATTTTTTTCCTGTGAATTATCTTTCTGTTGTAAGCCTTGTGTCTCTTGATTGTTTACGGGTTGTGTGGAATTGTCTGTAATAGATTAATTACAATGTTATTAAAAGTGGGCACTTTGTTGCATAAAGCGAGAAGCAAAACGAAGCGAAGCTGTATCGCTTTTTGTAGTGAAGCAAAGCTATGGTAAAGAAGCAAGCGCTTCAGTCCCAGAAGCGAGAAGCGATACTTCAGTAAAAGCGAGAATTTTCTCGCTTTTCTGCTTAAGTGAGATCGACAGTTCCTAGGGTTTTTTAATTTCGTAAAAACACTTTGTGCTTTTTTTCCAAACATTTCCCTCTATTTCACTTCTCTTGTTGTGACACACTTTAAACTGACTGCAAGATCAGTTTTTCATCTCTTCTTCTTTTCTTTGTTTCTCTGGCTACTGTTTTTTTTTCAACTTGCAGTGCAATTTTCCCTGTTTTGTCTGTAGTAGATTAATTACAATGTTATTAAAAGTGGGCACTTTGTTGCATAAAGCGAGAAGCAAAACGAAGCGAAGCTGTATCGCTTTTTTGTAGTGAAGCAAAGCTATGGTAAAGAAGCAAGCGCTTCAGTCCCAGAAGCGAGAAGCGATACTTCAGTAAAAGCGAGAATTTTCTCGCTTTTCTGCTTAAGTGAGATCGACAGTTCCTAGGGCCTTTTTTAATTTCGTAAAAACACTTTATGCTTTTTTTCCAAACATTTCCCTCTATTTCACTTCTCTTGTTGTGACACTCTTTAAACTGACTGCAAGATCAGTTTTTCATCTCTTCTTCTTTTCTTTGTTTCTCTGGCTACTGTTTTTTTTTCAACTTGCAGTATGCAATTTTCCCTGTTTTGTTTTTTCCTGTTTTGCAATATAATCTTCTCTGTTTTTTTTCCTTTCACTTTCACAATTTTTTTTCTCTGTTTTGTATTGCTTTCTCTGATATGCTCTGTTTTTGTTCCATATTCTGCAATTTTCCCTCTGTTTTATAATTTTTTTTGTTGTTAAGTCTCTGTTTTCACCGTTCCTCTTTCTTTGGTAGTAAATTATATTTACTTTTTTATTCAAGGATTGGAAGATTTTCTAAACATTTTATTTCTATTGAATTCTTGGTTATTTATCTATGCATAGTTGATATATTTTTGTTTTTGTACTAAATAGCGCTTTAGTTGATAAAGGTGTGCGCTTCGCTTCACGCTTCTTGCTTCGGTGAAGCTAGCCCTTGTCGCTTTTTTTTTTTTTTGCTTCTCTCTCTCCAAAACACTGAGATTAAATAACTCTGATTGGGTTTTGTATTTGCTTGTCTGTTATCTCTTTTCCTTTGCTAGCCCTTTGTCATCTCTTTTCCTTCTTCCTGTTTGTCATTTATATGGTCTACAAGGGCCTCATATTTGTTAGTATAACTAGCTGCTTTCCCTTTGATATCATTGGTCGGCTGATTAATTTTGTGTTATTCTTGTCTTTCCTCTTGTTCCTTTTGGGTGAGTTATTGTTGCTTTCCCTTATTCTTCCTATTTTCAACCACATTCTTGTTATGATGGGTTGATCTTCCATTCTTGTAAACTCCATTCAACTTTGGCGCGCTAGTTGATTGGTTCTCTTTATTTTCCTGACCCTTTGCCTTGTCTTTGACAGTTTTCTTCCTATCCTCTTGTTTATGTAACATCCAACATCCTTGCATATCATGGCCTTGGATTCTACAATGTGTGCAATACTTCGGGAGATAGTCATACTGAAGTCTCTGCCATTTAGATCTCACTGTTTCGGTGTCTTCTTATGCACGGTTTATTTGGATTCTCTTAGAAATTTCTTTGAGTAGATTGATTCACTTTCACCTGAACACAACTAGGTCTAGTTTGGTTATTTGTGGCTTTGTCAATCACTAGGGGTTCACCCACTGCGTTTGCCAATACAATAGAGAACATAGATTCTTTGTCAAACAGGTTTGTCGGCAATCCTAGGATTGATACCCATGCTATTGTAATGGTTGTTTCTTCCTCTGGGTTAAACCAAGGATCCCACTTCAAAAACGTCAATGGCTAATATCTATTCCTTGCTCTTCTTTCACATGCTTTGGACATTAACGTCGCATAGTCCTCCAGTCGGGAAAGTCTAATCAAAATGTGTCTATCTTCTCGAAAACCAATATTACATGGTCCTTTGATCTCCAATTGAATTGGAATTACCTTCCTCAACTCATATAAATCTGTACCATAGGAAATATTGCTACCAATGCGAATTGTAAATTT